>JAHVAK010000252.1:1228697-2457394 GCA_019845155.1 Luehdorfia chinensis | reverse complement strand
TAATAAGCTCCATCTTTTCTTATAATTTACCTCATATAAATTAAAAAAGTGAAACTGTCGTAAAACCGTCTACTATCTGTGGTTGACATGCAACTTCACGAGCACAATAAAAAAAAAACAAATAAGTTACAAAGAAACCGGGCGAAATACGCGCACCAGTATTAGTTTACCGAGCACAACATTATGTAAATTTCTCCGGGGACCCGGGATAATAGAGTTTTGATCGCCATTCCAGTTATCATGAAGCATTGTATGCATCATAATGTTATTTCGCTTGTTTTTGACTCTCGCGCGCTGTCGACCGGCGATAAAATCATCGGCAGCCTGTATAACAATTTTATCAATGCCTAGGTAGTGAGTTGGCGCTTTTACAGATTAAAAATAACTTAGAGCGTTAAAGGAAATCTACATGCTTTCTCAAAAACAATATTCAACGTGTACTTTTGGCGTCATCTCGAAATTTAGCGGTGGTGTTTTCATTGAATTTTGTAATTTCTGTGAATATTTTGAGTTTCGATGTTTAATATTGATAGTTTATTATGTAGCAAGTGCTCATGAAAGTGTATAGTGATGTTTTCTTTTATTTACGCGAATATTACACATTTAAATAAAACTATTTTTTACGGATTTTATCCGTAAAAAATAGTTTTATTTTTAACCCGACGTTTCGGGCGCTTTACAGCACCCATGGCCCGAAACGTCGGGTTAAAATAGTTATAAATTAAACGCGATAAAATCCGTAAAAAATAGTGTATAGTGATAGGAAAATTCAATTCGAGACCAAAATGGTAGTTCCGATGTTCCAGGAAGATACTGCTGCCCATCTTCTGGGTATGATTTCCCCCTCAGTCGAGTTTCACGACACATACGGGATGAGATGCGAGTGCTACCACTTAAAAATAGGCATTTTTTAAATCACAGACAGACACTTCAATTTTATTATTGGTATAGATTCGTTCTCAAAAATTCATGTTTGGGCGAATTGAGAATTTTTCAATTCCTTGGGGATTTTTGTTTATTGGATAAACTGACGAAACGAGCAAAACGTTCACCTGGTGATAAGTGCAACGTCTATCCATAACAAATGTTGTGTCACCAAGAACATTTCTGTGTGACACCACACTGCGCCAGTCACCCTGGGACATGAGTTCTTAAATCTCATATGCCCTGTGATTACGCTAGCTCTCAGTGCCCTTCAACCCGAAACACAGTAATGTTCGCACACTACTGCTTCACGGCAGAATAACCGGCCCTGGGGTGGTACCTACCTAGACGGAAGACTACCTACTAGAATCCTACCACACAGAAGACCCCCTAATCCCTCTAGCGATGTGTTTAGAGAGTTACTCCTTCTAGTTGGAGGATCTACAGTGAAACGACATGTGCTATGCAATTCCTGCTGCGTAAACAATAATCGCGGCTCTACAGTCTTTGTAGTTTTGAACTTTGCGCAAAGTTCGTGTGGTCCCGCCGTTTTGCCATCGAGTGACTTGAATCGGAAAATTACGCTCCAATTCGCCAGGGACATGACACCTACCACCAGATAAACGTAGAAGGACTTGTTAGTTTATAACTTACTTGCATAAAAAAAAACGGAAACGTAAAAGCTTTATAACGTTATGTTTTTGGTTGTTTTTTGAAAAAATATTTTTTAATATTTTTATTTAATTATTTACTCTTTTCCTGCAAAATCTAAAATTAAATATTAAATGTTCAATTAAAAATAATATTTTCATTAATAAAAAGTGCAAATGTATTTCACAGATACCAAATACATCGTTGTCCCAATCGACTGTGTTACTGTGAACATCAAAAGATAAATTCTCTTCTATAGATATATATGTATTATATACAGAATAAGGAAACCTACAACGACTTAAGAATGCGTCATATCCAGACATATTTATCCACCTTAGTAAACTTTTCTTCAGTTATAATGGTACTCTTTCAAGCAAAAACTTCTTCTAAAGATCGCAAGCTTTAACAATCATTAGACTAAGTTCAAAGTCCATCTACAGATTAAAAATAATTTCAACGTGAAGTTTGTTTTTTTTTTTGACAAAGGTAAAGATACAAATGGTTCAGACGATGGAAAGCCCTCTCAGACGTCTGTAGTTCGCGAATCGGGGAGAATAGATCTTTTTATGTCCTAAAATGCAGTGTAAACTCGAAGGAAACGTTCGGACTTGAAAAACCATTTAAAAGTACTACTGCATGCTGCAAAAAACTTGTGCCTTAGTGCGTAAAAATGCTTTTTGAAACGAGATCTTTCGTCTAGGAGTTATTTTTTATTAAGTATTCTTTAAAATTCGAAAATATAACTATAAATGTTATTAACTATAAATATTAATATATGAGCATTCATTTAAAATAATATTAATGTGACCCCCATGTTTATTCATGATAGCATGTTTCATGTCAATTATAGACGATAATTTGGGTATAAATTTTACATTGAAACATAATTGATGGCCCAATCGACGACGGCGACAACTTCCAAATATCAGATCTGTAAGAAACTATTGCAGGAAGTAAGTGTAGTAAGTGAAGTGAAGTAAGTGTAAGAAGTGACACAAGTGTTCGTGAAAATACATATGCACTCACTCGTCCTAGCCTACCGGCGCCCGGTGTAACGCTCATGCTATAAGGTCGGAGGAAGGCTAGGTTGCAGTGTCCGAAAACACGGGGACAATCACAACACCCTCAGACCTGAATACCATCGATTTGTACTTTTGCACAAATGTTGCCGTCGGCTGGAATTAGAACCCAGGACCAGCGGTGTAGAAGTCAGCTACTCTGATCACTAAGCCACTCGGTTGTTAAACATAAAAAGTCGATCATTTTACAATAAATGGCGCGCGAGTCGTATCGGATAATTGCACGTCTTCTATGCTTTCGCAAGTCGGAAATACTAAACCGATTTGAAAAATTCTTTCTGCATTCGATAGCCCGTTTACTGAAGAAGGTTCTCGGCTATAAAACTTAATGCTACGGCCTTAGGGCACCGCACGCTGAGAACCGAACATTACCGGGAAGGGCTGAACTGTGAATGTTCAGGTCAGCGAGGTGCAACGCCGTACGGATCGCTTTTTTTTAAGAAAAGTATAGTTTAAATATTTGCACATAAGTAAATAATAATATTTTAACATCGTAAGACGATTGTATGTAAAATGTAAGATATATATCTGATCACAGAGTTACAGTTCGATATAATAATATTTAAGACTTCACCGATAGAATAACTGTTAATGTAACATGTCACATACAATAAAGTAGGCTATATACGATAAAGAGAAATTTCATATCTCTTTTTTTATTATCTGATAAAGTGACGAGACGAGCAAAACATTGACCTGATAGAAAGTTCAACGTCTGCCCATAACAAATGCTGTGTTACTCAGAACACCTCCATGTAGCACCACACTGCGCCCGTCACCCTGAGGCATCAGTTCTAAAGTCTCATATGCCCAGTGATTACGCTAGCTCTCAGTGCCCTTCAAACCGAAACACAGTAATGTTTGTTTACGTACTGTTTCAAGGCAGAAATGGTCCTGGGGTGGTACCTACCTAGACGGATTCCTGCATAGAAAACCTACCACCAGTAAAAGTTTTTAAATGTACAACCATAAGTTAAATTATTGGTACCCAAAAACAATGTAACCGTGTGGTAGCGGTTAAGAGAATCTACCACCCCATCTCATCCCGTGGGTGTCGTGAATGTCGACAGAGGAAACTCCCTCTAGAGATGGTGTCAGCACTAGCGGCAAAAAAATTGCCGTATGATGCAATGATGATTGGCTAATTTTAAACAACTGAAATCGCGTCGCACATCTTCTAAATTAATATATTATATGTTGCATACAATAATCATCGTCCGTTTAAGCCTATCATAAATCCACTGCTGATTCGTAGGCCTCCCCCATTGTTAGACACACAAGTTTGTAGCTCTCATTTTGGAGGGCTTTTACCATAGTTTCCACACGCAGTTTATTTACTCAGATGTTCTAGGAAGAAGCTGCTGCCCATCTCCTAAGCATTCATTTTCCCTCTGTCGACTTTTACGACACCCGCGAGATGAGATGGGGTGATAGATTCTCTTAGGCCGCCTCGACACGGTTATACAACAATTTTTACGTAAACAATCATTGTTCTAATTTCCATTCTTTACGAAGATATGCTAACAAACAGACACGTTGAATAAATGTGTATTAAAACGAGCAAGTATTTAGTTGCAATTATCATAGGGACGTTATTTTTTAAAGTAGTACACAGTTGAAAACGTATGTATCCTTACTTTCGACTATACATAACAGACAAGTTATAAAAACCACTTTTGAACGAACTTAATATTAAAAATTGAAGAATTCACGACACGAGCAAATCGTTCATCTGGTGGTAAATGTAACGACTGCATAAAATGCTGTGAACATTTCTCATCAAACTGCACTCGACGAGGGTGACGACGCTGAGACATCATTTCTGAAGTTTTATATGCTTACTGTATTTAAATTAGCTAACAATGCCAGTAAAATAACAACACAATTTTCACACGTGGTAGAGTTCCTACGGAAGCCGTCTAGGTAGGTAGCACCCCAGGGCCAGTTATTCTGCCGTAAAGCTGTAGTGTGCAACATTACTGTGTTTCGGTTTGAAGGGCACTGTGAGCACGTTGCACTTACCATCAGGTGAACGTTTTACTGGTTTCGTCACTTTCTACTATAAAAAAAAAACACTCGAGTGTACGTCAACAGACGGTTGTATTAAATTTTCAAATCTATATATTAATATGAAAAGATAAATCTTTGTACCCCTTTTGAAGCATATTGCGCGCACGGAGCAGTGTGTGGTTTAGCATAGTTAAAGTTCGTATGGAGAAGGAGTGCAGAAAACTTATATTGATTAACTAGTGGTCGCGCCCTGTTGTCGAAATTTCGACAGTAATTCGAATATTTTTTAAGTTTGAACGTTATTGAGGTATGAGTAATTTGTTGGCAACATTTTACTCGTATGATTCTATGGCGACAAACTACTCTGTGCGACTGTTTGACAAACTTGATTATTGAACAAATAACAGACCATTTTGTGATTGACATTGTCAGTAAGAACGTAAATAATGAATTAAAAGTTTGTACCTCTTTTGAAATTAAATATTCTTAAGAGAATCTACCACCCCATCTCATCCCGTGGGTGACGTCAATAAAAACCAGGAGATAGGCAGCAGCATCTTCCTGGATCATCTGAATAAATGTATAGCGGTTGCCAACCCGCCTGCCAAGCGTGGCAACTATGGCAAAATCCTCCCAAAATGAGAGCTACTAAATTTGGAGGCAATCTATGGGGGTGGCCTGTGTTCAGCAGTGGACTAGTGATAGGCCGAAACGCTAAAATTTTATAAAATTAAAAATTCATTAACTACGTTCATACTGACAATGTCAATCACTTAATAGTATGTCGTTAGTTTACGTCCATACTGCCAAAGTCAAACAATAGTCTTGTGTTCAAGCAGTCGCGCGGAGTAGAGATTGACGCCATAGTGTTAATTAAAATATTGTTATCTAGTTCATATAAACAGTTTTTTGGCGACCGAGTGGCCTAGTGGTCAGAGTACCTGACTTCTACGCCGCGGGTCCTGGGTTCGAATCCCAGCCGGAGCCAACAATTGTGCTAAAACACAAATTGGTATGTTTTCGGGTATGGTTGTGTTAGTGATTGTCCCCGTGTTTCTGACACTGCATCCTAGCCTACCTCTGATCTTATCGCATCAGCGTTACATCGGGAGCGGGTAGATTGGAAGAGTGAGTGCCTATGTGTTTGCGCGTACACTTGTGGCACTATTATATCTCCTGCGCATTTGATGGCTTACGATAGTATTCCGTAGTTGTCGCCGCGGTCGAAATCAGCTAGGAGAACATCATCATCATCAAAAAGAATTAACATTAATTCTAGTCGGCAGTCGGAAGGAAGGACGATGCGATTTAGTTTTCATTTGTAAGATTCTGAAACAGACTAAGTTTTTCGTGTGCACTGACGATCAATCGATGACCGCGTTTTCTAGTGGTCGGATAATGTTACTTTTACACCGCGGGTCTTGGGATGGAATCCCAGCCGGAGCACATTTAAGTGCAAAAAATACAAATGGTTGGCTTTCGATTTATATCTGAAAACGCACTTACTATGCAGGAGCAATCCCAGTGTGCGACATGGTTGTTTAAAAAAAAGTATGAAATTTTTAATTAAGATTATGACTCTAGAGTAACTTGTAATGAAGACAGAAATAACTACCACTACATATATGCTAGCTGCTACAGGTTGATACTTTTGTCCTCCAATATCACCGTAGTGCATTCCAATAGGTTTTTAGTGGAGGTAAGATTCCTAAGCAGGAATCCGTCTAGGTTACACCAGTGCCAGTTGTTCTGGGGTCAAGCAGTAGTGTGCAAACATTAATGTGTTTCGGTTTGTAAGCTAGTATAATGATGGGGCAAATGAGATTTAAGAACTGATGTCTCATGGTGACGGACGCAGAAATGTGGTGCCACACAGAAATGTTCTGGGTGAAACAGCATTTGTTATAGACAGACTGTACCATCAGATGAAAAGTTTGCTCGTTTCGTCACTTTCAAGGTTAGGCTATAAGTAATGCAATGGAGCCGTAAAACCATTGAACAAAACTAATTTTACAGATATCCTCCCGTGACCATTGGTGCTGTAAAGCGCTTGAAATGTCAGATTAGAAAAAGTTAAAAAATAAACGGGAATAAATCCGTAAAATTAGTTATATTACTTAGATACATACATACAGTCACGACTTCATACCATATAAAGGGTAGGCAGATACCACACCTGATATACTTCGCTCCCGCGGGGAATGAGGCGTGACGGGTGGCGTCACCGCCAATTTGGTAAGAGTCAAAAAATTGTGATAGCGTTGCATAAAAGTAAAAAAAGTAAAGTTTCAGCCTATAAATGTCCCACTGCTGAGCACAGGCCTCCTCTCATTTCTGAGAGGGTTTTGGAGCTAGGAAGAATCCGCCACGCTGCTCCAATGCGAGTTGGCGGACTAATAGGCGGCGTTGCATATTATGGTATTATTCTGCACGAATTAATGGTAGAAAAGCGGTAGGTGATATTGTACAAGAAATCATTACTATTTATCTATATTAGATATATATTAAAGCGGCTGTTAAAAATATTTATAATACTAATAAGATAACAAACATTTAAAGGAATTCAAAATACATTAAAAATAGGTCCTCATATGAATATAGAACATCCCAACTTATAACATCAACGGAACAAACGTACAATCCAACAGCTGCTATACACAGCTGACGGGTACATCTTTCCGGCACGAACAAAAGCGTTTCGTTTAGAAAAACAATTGAATTGTAAATGAAAGGTTTCCAAACGCATCGCGAATAGACAGCGAGTGAAAACAAACAAAACCGTACAAAGTTAGAGCAATTCAGACGAATCATTCGAAAACTCTTCTAATCCGCTAACGAATCGAAAACTATCACAAAAACCATACGCCGGCGCCCTTATAAATTATTCCGCTCTGGAATTTCGCGAACGGAACAATGCAAATGCTCAGTCAATTCGACTGGGAGTAAAAAAAAAACTAGCAACACTAACATTCCCGAGCGGACAAAGGGCGTTAAAAAAGTGCCCCAATGCGGCAACCGCGGCCATGTTTGATTTCATCTGTCATCCGTTTATTGTCTAGAAATAACGGAACTAAGCTATAATTACGATAATTTAGATATGCGTTGCTACGATGTTCTTGTAAGCTTTGAGTTTATCACCTAAATTCTGGCACGCCAATGACGTCATTTCGCAGAAACAACGGTCACGAAGTCAATAACGTTAGAGATACTAGACATTCAAAATACAACCGGAGCAGAAGCACGATAATTTTAAGTTGCATAAATGTTGCCTTCGGACCCAGGCTTTTGACCATGGAATCAATCACGCTGACCACAGCAATTCCGCTACTGTTTTAATAATTTAGTTAAAACTTAAACCTGAGCCGACGCCATTTAGATATTTGACAGTTATGACAGAATTAATGAAGTGTGTTTCACCCGCCGTTTAATTTGAAAGAAATCGCTCCTAAGGTTCGTAGCGTCATGTTAATCATCATCATTTCAGGCTATCTCTAATCCATTGCTGAACATAAGGCCTCACCCAAAGATTGCCACAAAAGTTAGTAGCTCTCGTTTCGGATTTGCAAAAGCAGTTTATTTATTGTTCCAGAAAGATGCTGCTGCCCATCTTCTGGTTTAAATTATCCCTGAATATACGTACGAGTATATTTAAGCTTTAATTATTACGAACTCTGCCAGTTTTCAATCGAGCCAGAAACAAGGAGTAGCTAACGTATTTGCAAACCAATCGAAATTCACATTCATCAGAATATCAAACCGAAGAGGAAATACTTCGTAAAAAAGCGCTGCTGGCGTAATGACACGTCTACCCTCAATACTCCGTCCCACTCGTGATCGTACAATATAAAAGAGACGGACTTACACAAAAGAACGCTCCTGTATTCATTGGTACGCACGGAGGCGACGAAGCGTGCTCTAGACTAGTCGATGACGATGACCCAGTGATGGGTGAGATGTCGATAGGTATTATCGGTGTCGATGAGAAAGTAAATATATTTTCCTACGCGGACTTTGCAATAGCTTAATTGTTATATTCAAATTTTAGTTAAGATTCTGTGACTAAAACTACAATCAATATCTTTAATAACTGCTCTCGAAACATCTGAAGTCCTGCCGCTGAGGAAATGCATATTTGACGTTTAACAGATTGGTGTAGTTTTTGGGCTAAACGTGTACATTTATTGTATATTGAAGTATTTATATCATTGCTCGTTTTATTCAGTGTCAATGTACGGTTAAAACATTTTCCTCATAATGTTTTCGCCGTTCAAAGTTATATCATACTCGAACATTCGATAATGAAATGTCAAATGTGCATTCTCTCATCGGCCGGACTATAATTGTCATCAATACGGTAGTGTTTTAGGAGCTCGCCTTAAATTTCATAATACACGAATGACCTGAGTTCGATCCCTAGTGGCGGTACCATTAAATTTGTTCTGCAATTTTAAGTGTTGATTTACCACATCATGAGGAAACCTGGATGTCTGAATAAAAAAGGTTTCGAGGACATGTGAAGTCCGCCAACCTGCAGTAGAGCAGCGTGGCAAAACCCAAATGTTTATGAATGTACCAATGCTGATTATAACCTTTAAATACCGAGATATTTAGAGGTTGTGCTCAGCATTGGGACATTTCTAGGCTGTTACTTAACTGTAGAAAATTACAAGGATACCCCTTACTTATTTAAGACTAGCTGTTGCCCGCGACTTCGTCCGCGTGCATGTAGGTTTTTTATATCCCGTGACACTTTTTGATTTTTCAGTACAAAAAGTATCCAATGTCCGTCTCCAGGACGCCTATCGCTGTGCCAAATTTCATCGAGATCGGTTCAGCGGTTGGACCGTGAAAAGGTAACAAACAGACAGAGGGACCCGCCTGCCAAGCGCGACAACTAGGGCAAAATCCCTCCAAAATGAGAGCTACTAACTTTTGTGGCTATCTATGGAGGAGGCCTATGTTCAATAGTGGACTTTTGATAGGCTGAAACGAAGACAGAGGGACAGAAAGAGTTACTTTCGCATTTATAATATTAGTACGGGTTAGCAAGCTGAAGTGGCAATGGGCCGGCCATGTAGCTCGTAGAACCGACAACCGTTGGGGAAGAATGGTTCTCGAGTGGCAAACTCGTACCGACAAACGCAGGGTAGGGCGACCCCTACTAGATGACGCGATGGCCTGCCCTATTTTGATGGATGCCGGTGGTTCAGGACCGCGTTTTGTGGCAATCTATGGGGGCAGCCTCAGTTAAATAGTGGACTATGATAGGCTGAAATGATGATGATGATGATGACTTAATTGTAGTATTTGACAGTTAACGTAACACCAATTAACAAGGTTAGTCACATATGGCTATTTAGATATTACGTAAAGTTTTAGGCACAATTTCAAATTATTTCAGGGCATTTTTTTAAATAAAACTTCATTCTTTGCCCTTATATATTATGTTATAGCATCTTGTTTATTTATGTTTTCACTAACTCATGACTAAGAACTGAAATGAACTATAAATGTCTAAAATTGGCATCATCACTATATTTGAAATAGAACCTGCCACTTGATGACTCCATCTCTATCTAGGATTGGTACCGTGAGGCACTATACAAACTCTGCGTTCCCCCTATCTGAGTCGGAATTCACGCCAGATTTTTATTTATATATCCCACCCGCCTTATTAAAACTTTTGTAAAGCTTTAATTAAATTTTCGCGAGTAATAGTTGAGAGGTTTAATTATATGTTTAGAAACCGTAGATGATATTACGCTATTATTTAAAATAATACAGAGTATATTTTGTGCCTCAGGCTCAGGGGTGCTCGTCTACCATTTTGAATTAGGCGCGCAACCCGTTATTAAATCCCGGTGCCAACATCAGTAAAATTATTTTAAACGCTTGTTTATCAAGTGTTCGACTGTGAAGGTATATATACATCGAGAGGAAACCGGCATCATCTGTGAATTAAACCACATTTTGTAAAATAAATTGTTCTTTTAACTGGGGGAAGGATTCCTATGCAGGAATCTGTCTAGGAAAGGTACCACCGCAGTGGCAGCAGGCTGTTCTTTCTAAATAAACTTTTGAGTAAGATGAAAATAATTACAAAAAAGAGGATACCTACAGAGTTTCTTTCGCCTGTTTCTTCTCCATCAGAGAAAGCTCAATACAAAACGGCGGTAGATTGTAAAAAATTGACGTTGAAAAATAAATAATTTTCATTTTATTTCATTTCTCCTCAACGACACCTGAAAACCAACAATTTGTGTTACATTTCAAATGTTATCACCAGCTGGGACTTGAACACAGGGCCCACGGCGTCGTAGTCAGGTACTCTGACCATAAGGCCACGCGGTCGTCGAGAACAGAGAAAACAGTACATAAGTCAACATTTCATAGGTCGACCAGCCGCTGTATTCATTCAAGATATTCAAAACGATATCCTGAAATAAAATCTCGCGTCACTCCACATGATCGACTCCTATCTAAACCTACGCCTTTGAATATTCATAGCAACGCATTCAACGAAAAAATCACAAAGGCCGCCAGCGCCGCCCGCCCAAACAATGATTTCCGTTTCCGCCGGCAATATGGCGGAAATACTCCTATTTGTACCGGATAGTTTCCCATCAACTTGCGTGCTTTTATATGCGACGTATTTGCATAGACGTCGCGCGAAATCATCTCGGTGTGTCACTTGCAATTTAAAAAAAATGTTGAAGTTACATTCAGAGCGGGCTGTGGAAAATTTACATCCAGCCGTGTTTTCAACCCTTTTATATGTTGGCATGCACAAGTGCTGTATCATCGAAGGCTTGGATATATGAATGCTTTCCTCTTCATCAGCGGCTTCTGAATGAGGGGACTAGACTGTTTCTGACTTTTTTAAATAAGGGAGCATAGACATAGTCTTAATTAATCCTTTAACGTAACGATAACGTTATGTTAGCAGTTGTACAGTTATAAAATAGCACATTATGTAAGCAATTCTGATAAGTTTTTAAATCTATATTTATACTGATATATACAATTCTTATTATGTTTGCTTAAGCTTTCATAAATTTTCCCTAACAGATAGATTCCAGAAGTCCTATAGGCTATGTTTTATTCAACTTTATATTTAATTTTTGAGAAAAATAACAACATTTTGATGGGCTCTCTACTACTTAGCTATTGCTGATTCACACCTTTGCCCCCCACTTATTTGTATTCCAATCGCCCATAGGAGAACTAAAAATTATAAGTTGGAGTAGCATGGAGTATGGTCGTAAGTGAGAAGCGCAGCTACATGATGCTCGTGAATTCGTCCGAATGGATTTGGGTTTTTTAAAAATCCTGTGCGAACTCTTTAATTTTTCGCCGGCGGAAATAGGTTATTTGCAAGTGTGCAAGCTGACTCTGTGCCAAATTTTATCAAGATCGTTTCATCGATTGAGTCGTGAAAAAGTAACAAACAGACAGAGGGACAGAGAGACAGAGAGAGTTACTTTCGCATTAACAATATTAGCATGGATTGTTCTGGATAAAACAATACAAAGAGATAGATTTCGTTTTTAATTAACATCAATATTTTGTAACGCTCCTTTATCGTTTAGTCAAAATACTTTAAATTAATTAAGTAACGAGACGAGCAAGTCGTTGACCTGTCGGTGTCAGGCCTGCCGAATGCGGGGTACCATGCCACCACAGATGTCAGTTCTTAAATCTCAGATGCCCTGTTATTACTGGCTTCAATGTAATTACACCAGATTGGTGCTCTTTAAAATTAAAGTGGTGTTCAAAGTATTGAATGTTTTTTAGGATTGATGGTGTTAGCCCGAAAGCTTTCACAGCTTCGTAGGATTGAAAGATGGCAGAGCGCTGAGTCCGCTTAGCCGAAACCTTTATTTATGGATCACTGGCGCGAGGGCCCACGAGAGGGAACCTCAGGCTTGGACCGTCATCCTGTGCGCGAGAGTAACTGACACGAGTGTGCCCAGGGGGACTGGCCTCGGCTCAGGTCAGTACTTCAATCGGGGGGGCAATATTACTTATACTATTAATATTATCAGGATTGTTAATAATAACAAAAATTACCACCAATTTGGAATGCTATTCCGTTGTACAACAAATGGCACAAGAAACTCCAGCGGCGCTTCTGTTAATGATATTGCTAGGGGAAAACCGGCATGAGATGCGGCGGTATCGCGAACAAGTTTGTGTGCTACGCCCACGCCGATGGCGGGGGCGGTATGACCGTGAATGTGTTGTGTGTGTGTGTCTTGTTGAGTAAAGCTCTTGGGCCCTAGTGGTCGCGTCGTCAAGGTCCTCGAGGAAGTGCTTCAGTCTCCTTTCCCCGAGAGTCGAGTTTTGGTGTAACGCGAGGGAGTTGTATGTCGCGGCACTTACAACCAATGGGTTGGGGTGCGTGGCAGCAGAGTCGAAAAATCGGCGGGGGGCCAACTTTAGGTATTGGGCTATGATAGGAAGCCCTAAATAAATGGGAAGATGTCCATTACGCATGAACCACGGGTCCGTGGCTTTGCGCATGAATCGACTTTGTAGTAACTGAAGTCGGTGAATATAACGCGTGGGGACAAGCGCAGATACGGGGCTTGCGTATGTCATAACTGGTCGAATACAGGCTTTATATCGTGTAATTTTATTACGTAGGGACATGTGTAGTAGGCCGAGGACGTTCGTCGCTCGGTTAATGTGTGGACTGAAGGTGAGCCTCGAGTCTAATAGTATGCCTAAGTATTTGACTGTCTTTTTCCAGGGGATTGGACGGTCAAATAACTCTATGGTAGCGAGAATGTAGCTTTACACTTTTGGATGGGGTTGACGTCGAGCCTATATTTCCGAAACCAGTTCCCGAGGGTTCGGGCTGCAGATTGGAGGCGTATAGAGAAAGTGTCTGGATTACGTCCAGACACATAGAGGCATGTATCGTCTGCGAAGAGGGCGAGTTCGATACCGCTGGTGGTGAAGAGGGTGTAAAGCCCGGGATCTAGTACTGCGCCTTGAGGTACGCCGGCGTGGATGGGATGTGTTTCGGATAAGTATCGTATAAAAAACTTTTTATCATTATTTATATAATATAATTTTTATATTATATCAAGTTTTTAACACGGACTAAAAGTTAGTTTATAATCAATTGCGTAACAAACAAACAAGCAGACAGACAAGAAACTAGAGTTAATAATGAATTGTCGTCCAATTCGAAGCTATGTTTAAAGTTTCAAGTCTCAAACTCCTCGGCAATTAGGTTTAAAATCAATTACCTAATTTGACCCTGAACACGAAAGCGAGTTAATAAAATGTGGTAAAAAATCACTGCTAGAAGGCAGAATAAATGGCACTGCGGAGGCGATGCCTTAACCTAACCTTTATACACATGATCTCGTGCATCAAGTAAAAATTTGTTCACTCTCCTCTTGAAGATACCCCCCCACTCCAGCCAGCCACTACTGCTAACTCAGCCGACTCAAGTCTTAAATTCCGGAAAGTGTCAAGCCGGAGAATTGTAGACTAGCTAGAAAGTCCCATTAATGTGTGTATTGTCTTTATAAAGTGACGACACGTGCAAAACGTTCACCTGATGGTAAGTGCAACGTCCGCCCACAACAAATGCTGTGTCACCCAGAATATTTCTGTGTGACACCACACTTCGCCCGTCACCCTGAGACATCAGTTCTTAAGTCTCAAATGTCCAGTGTTTACGCTAGCTCACAGTGCCCTTCAAACCGAAACACAGTAATGCTTGCACACTACTGCTTCACGGCTAAATAAAGCAGTTATGTGCATCTATTACTATGTTTCGGCCTGTGGAGCTTGTGTAATTACTAATTACATTACACATTAATATAATTACTGAGTGTGACGGTTGTAGTGCCACACAGAAATGTTCTGGGTGACACAGCATTTGTTATGGGCACACGTTAGAGCCGTGGTAGCTCAGGGGCTCGGCGCTCGCTTTCAAATTTCATAGTACGCGAGTGACCTGGGTTCGATTCCCGGTGCCGGCACCACTAAAATTGTTAATTGACATTTTAAGTGGTGAGTTACCACGTGCTCGGCGGTGAAGGAAAACATCGTGAGGAAACCTGCATGTCTGAGAAATTAAAAATATTTCGAAGACATGTGAAGTCCGCCAACCCGCATTGGAGCAGCGTGGCAGATTCTTCCTAGCTCCAAAAACCCTTTTAGAAATGAGAGGTCTGTGTGACTCTCAGTAGTGGGTCATTTATAAGCTGAAACTTTACTTTCTTTTTGACGTTACACTTACCGTCAGGTGAACGTTATGATCGTCTCGTCACTTTCTGATAAAGAAAAAAATAACAAGGCGCAGGCCCGGTATCTCACCTACATAAATAATCCAGTTATTTCCAATAAGTATAAATCGACCTCTCGACATCCGCCTCCTCCCATCGTACAGTGAAACCAACAACAGAGCAGAAAACCCTAAAGGATCAAAACAGCATACGTAAGCGTTCTCAGCGCTCAGTTTAACCTTCAAGTAGAAAGAGGTTCAGTGCACGGTGCGATGTTTTTGACCGGCGGCGACCTTTTGTCTTTGCACGGTTTATTACGTTAGTTTCATAAGAAATAAACTTACGCGATGTTTTTCGTTTTTACTCCAGAAACCACGATCCTTACTAACGGGGGCGCTGCTTCGTGTCAATGTACTGACATGCCACGTCAATTATTATTATTTTTGGATAAAGCGACGGGACGAACAAAACGTTCACTAGATAGTAAGTGCAACGTCTGCACATAACAAATGCTGTGTCACCCAGAACATTTCTGTGTGGCACCACACTGCGCCCGTCAGCTTCAGACATCAGTACTTAAGTTTCATAAGCCCACTGATTAAACTAGCTCTCGGTGCTCTTCAGACCGAAACACAGTAATGTTTACACATTACTGCTTCACGGCAGATAACTGGCCTCGGGTGGTACCTACTTAGACGGATTTCCTTCGTAGGAATCCTACCACCAGAATCCGCATTGGAGCAACCCGTGGCCCAACTTGTGGCGAACCCTTCCTGGCCACAAAACCCTCCCAAAAATAATAGGAGGCCTGTGCTCAGCAGTAGGACATTTATAAGCAGTAAGTTACTTTACTTACTTTTTCTTTAATTAAATTCGTATAAGGTATTTTTGGACTTATTGAACTTGTCTACGATACATTTACAATCTCCAAACACACATACACACAATATAAAACGATCATAAAAGTATTATTTTCAATTTAAAGCCTTAAATCATACTAAGACATAATATTACACATCATAAAACCTAGCGTGCTTTGACTCCATTCAACGCCGCCGCAAACAACTATAAATTACAGTAAAATGTTTGTTACGTATAAATCATTGCATATCAAACGCCAACGCCAATTTTACGACATCAACTACGAGTACATTGGATATTGACATGAACTCATAAGCATACGTTTCTCTGCGCATATATAAGTAACGACGTTAGCTATGCATTCGTTTTTGCGTGAAGTCGATAGGGGAATTACAATTAAAATGAAACAGATTTGTTTCACCGCTGATCACGTGTTAAATCAGCGGTTAAAACTGCAGAACGTTTTCAGAGGCACCGGGATCGAAATCAGGTCAATCTCGTACTGATGATGTTCTCCTAGCCGATTTCGACCACGACGACAGCTTCCGAATAATGTCGAGAGCCATCAACTGCGCAGGAGATATAATAGTGCCACAAGTGTACGCGCAAACACAGAGGCACTCACTCGTCCCAACCTACCCGCGCCCGATGTAACGCTGATGCGATAAGATCGGAGGTAGGCTAGGATGCAGTGTCAGAAACACAGTGCAGAAGTCAGGTACTCTGACCACTAGGCCACGCGGTCGTCAATCGCCTCGTACTATGAAATCTCTCTGACTACCCCTTATGGGATACAGTCGTGATCTTATGTATGTATGTATGCCAGAGTAACTAATTTCTAAGACGCGGGCCCTAGGCTCGAATACCAGTCGGTGGCCTCATTTGTGCAAAAACAAATTGTTGGTTTCCGGGTCTGGTTGTTTAACGATGAGCGCATGAGTGTCATCGGCGTGGCCAGGTCAGGTCGTGTAAGTGCCCTGTTTGCCCAGTGGCAGTGGCTTCTGCGCCGCGGGTCGCGGGTTCGATTCCCGCACGGGAAAAATATTTGTATGGCCTACAGATAGTTGTTCCGGGTATGAGTGGTTTGTGCATGTGAAATGTATGTCTGGAAAACGTAACCACGACACAGGAGAAATCCTACAACGGGGCAATGTTTTTTTTAAAAAAAATCTTCAGACAGTATACTAAAGTTGCCGAGGTGGTTGACAGTGGAACTGCTTATTCAGTGCTTTCTTCATATTATCGGAAAGGTCGTTTTTGAGAGGAGTGTAGCTCCGACGCTATTTCTTTTGTATAGAAGAGCGGGCAAAGGAGCTAGCTGATCACCTTATGGTAAGCGATCACCGCAGTCCGTGAACATCCGCAATACCAGATGGATTCCGGGTGCGTTGCCGGCCTTTGTTAAAGGAGTAGGCTCTTTGACTGAACGTCCCTAAGTCGCATCGGTTCGGCAAAAACTGCTGACGGCAGCAGATTCCACAAAGTGGTTGCTGGTGGTGGAATGCCAGTCATCCAGGTGGTGCTGATGAAATTTTGAGCCGCAATGTGCGATGGTGGAATTTAGCAGCAGAAATGTTATTTACTTTTTCATGAATAGTTTAATATACTGTTATATATATATAAATACAATTCTTTTATATTATACAAATTAATATTATTAACTTAATTAATAATTATTAGAATATCCATACTAATATTATAAATGCGAAAGTAACTCTCTCTGTCCCTCTGTCTGTTTGTTACCTTTCCACGGCTCAACCGCTGAACCGTCTTAACGAAATTTGGCACAGAGATCATCTTGCATCCTGGAGACGGGTATAGGATACGGTTTTTATCCCGGGAAATCAAATAGTTCCTACGGGATATTTAAAAAACCTATATCCACGCGGACGAAGTCGCGGGCATCAGCTAGTATTTTATGTTTTTATATATCTTTCGTTTTAAGTAAATTTATCCGATTTTCTCTAAAAATTACATTGTAATACTTCTAAAAATAAAATATTAAAGCACGTATAAAATAGGTAATGGTAGGTAAACGTATATAATATTACTAGCTGAAGCCCGCGACTACGTGGGCGTGGATTTAGATTTTTTTTTAAATACCGTGGGAACTCTGAATTTCCCGTAATATTTTAATTAAATTTAATCATATATATAATAAATTATTATCTTATATCAGACCCCAGCATGCAAGCTACGAGTATCTCTGTGCTAAATTTTTTCACGATCGGTTCAACGGTTGAGCCTTGAAAAGGAAACAAACAGACAGAGGGACAGAGAGAGTTACTTTCGCATTTATAATATTAGTATGGAGTAAGTTTATATAGACGCTTACACACTACACTTTTAAGCAGCAGGGCTGTTTGTTTGGTTTGAAAAAACAACGCTCGTCCGGTGATGGAAAGTCGTCCAAAGCAAGCGCTGCATGTACGAAGTTTCGTATAGAGACGAGACTGAGATATATTACACAGGGGTGGCAGTGCATGATTTTTCATAGTCATCAGATAGATTAAGACTTCGTCTGTTTTTAACTAATAATTATAAATATTTTCTCTTATCTTACTATCCATACTAATAATATAAATGCCAAATTAACCCTCTCATTCCCTCTGTTCACGGCTCAACCGTTAAAACGATCTTGACAAAATTCGGCACGGAGATAGCTTGTATCCTGGAGACGAACATGGGATACTTTTTATTCCAGAAAATTAAAGAGTTCCTACGGCGTTTTTAAACGTCGTCGCAAACTCAATAATGTGGTAACCCTAACTTGTGTACTTCAGAACAGGTTCCCCCTAACCGGCTCCCAGTAAACCAGTTGCATAATTGTCGGAGAATTATAAAATACCTTCCCTTCCGCTCGGTTTGGCGATGGTATTGGGAGCGTTTGTTTTTAAGTGTATTTATTGGAAACGTTTACGCGTCCGTACAACCGCGTGGCGCGGTCAGTGTACCTACTTTTTTAAACGATGGCTCACCCTAGAATTTCTTCAGTAACATGAGTGCGTTTACCGACATAAATTCCACACACACAACCCAAACAGACCAGAAAACCAACGCCAACTTCCGAACACTTCCGGAAGCTATCAACTGTTCAGAAGTTATTATAGTGCCACCCAGTTTACGCAAACACTAAGACCCGATTACACCGATTGCTTTGGAAACCAAGTTTAATAACACCACGTTTTACTTAACTGAGTTCATATGTATTATTTGATCTCGTCTAACCGATTTCACCGACTCCATTTTGATCGCGTTTAGAAAAACCAAGTTTACATGAAATATCGTCACAATCTAAAAGAAAAAGACGATTTATTTCGTATTTTGCTACATTAAATAGCCTGTTTTTATGCATAGGTTACATAGGTATGCAAATAATAAATAATACAAATTAAAAATAATTTTTGTGTTTACATAGTTGTGCGATTGACAATGACAGCTCTCTAAACGCTTAAAAGAGCTGAACGTCGAAAATTAGGCGTTCAGAATTTGAACCGCGTTTAGCATTGACTGCGTTCATTTGATGTTGATGAAATGCAAACAGTAGCATTGAACTCAGTTAAACGTTATACTTCGTTTTTCTTGAACTGATCGCGTTTAGTTTCAACTGTGAAATCCGCCCTAAAGCACTCACTCGTCCAAACATACCAACGCCTGATGTAACGATCATGTGATAAGATCGGAGGCAAGGATGCAGTATCAGAGACACGGGGACAATGATAAGACAACCACACCCGAAAACCAACAATTTGTGTCTTTGCACAAATGTTGGCTCAGGCTGGGATTCGAAGCCAGAACTCACGGCGCAGAAGTCAGGTACTCCAACCACTTGTCCCCGCGAGCGCCGAGGCGCTGATTTACCACGTGCTTGACGGTAAAGAAAAACGTGAATGGCAGAAAATCATTTAAATTTCACTACTCGGTTGTATCAGTTCTGCAGTCCCAGATTCGATTTCCGCAAGTAACAAATGTTTGTATGCCTTACCAATAGTTAATCCGGGTTCAGTGTTTGTGCATGCGTAATTTATGTAAGTAAAACGGAGGCACGACACAGGAGTAATCCCACTCCGGGCAATGTTTATAATAACAACTAAAGTAACAGTAACATTTCTGGATGTGACAACTGTAGCGACATCTATGTCGCCATTGAATGCCATGAGAAGCTCAAGAGATATCTCATACATTCCATAATCGCGCTATGAAAGTTTCTGAGATGCGAACTATATATACATCATCTAAAGATTACTGGTGGGAGGAAACGTCTTCCCCAGATCAGACCACCCGATCTGGCGGGTAGCCACCCTTTTCCTTCGCCAATATCATCCGCAAAAACGGGGACCCCGACGTGATCATCGCAGCCTTTCTGAACCACAGCAACAACAATATTAATCATCATCATCATCATCATTTCAGCCTATCACTAGTCCACAGCTGAACATAGGCCTCCCCCAAAGATTGCCACATTAGTTAGTAGCTCTCGTTTTGGGAGGATTTTGCCATAGTTGCCACGCTTAGCAGGCGGGTCGGCAACCGCAGTTTATTTATTCAGATGTTCCAGGAAGATGCTGCTGACAATCCCCTGGTTTTATTTGTCCTATGTAGACTTTAACGAGACCCACGGGATCAGGAGGGGTGGTAGATTCCCTTAAGCCGCCACCACACGGCAGTCGCACGACATTAATCAATCGACCTGTAATTCCTCTATAATCCCTCATATATTACTATCATGCTAGTTAGTAGGACGTTTTCAGGCACATATCAATGTCCCACTATTGATCCGTCCTCTTAGCATTGGGAGGGCTTTGGAACTGACAAGTGTCCGTCAAGCTGCTCCAATGCGGGTTGACGGACTTCACATGTTCTCGAAATATTTCATTCCTCAGACACGTAGGTTTCTTCACGATGTATTCTTTCACCGCTGAGCACGTGATAAATCAGAACATAAAATGGCTGAACAATTTTAAAGATGGACTACTAGGGATCGAACTCAAGTCACTCGCGCACTATAAAATTTAAGGCAAGCACATAGCCCCTTAGCCACTGCGTACAAAATCATATAGTTTCTTGGCATCTCAAATATGAAAAAGTCTTGCAATTGTATTTTCGGCCAGTTAGATCAAGAAATATTCTAACGAAACTTCAAATGATACGCTTATAAAGGCCTTGTTCCCCATTTAGAGTTTCCCTCTATCCCATGGGTGTCATCAGAAGAACGAATTCGCGGGTCTGTTCATAAATAAATTAATGAAGTCACGGAGCATTAGGGTTACTTAATACTTAAGCGTATTATGAATCATTACTTCTTTTACATTTTCAAGTTGGCATTAGCGTGTAACCCAAAACTTTACCGCGGGTGTAATTTGCCTATGTCATCTGTAGGATTAAAAGAACCTTTTTTTTAGAACTATAATAAAGCCTAATCTCAGGAAATACTAAACCGATTTAAAAAATAATTTTTGCTTTATATAACACGTTGATTAAAAATAGGCTAAAAACTTTATGATACGGCCTTAAGGAGCCACAAGCTGGAAAACTAACATTACCGAGAAGGACCGAATTGTGAATGGTCAGGTCAGCGAGGTACCGTGGTGTTATGGCGCATTCATATTTAGCAGCATGGTTGGCTTATTTTACGCGGGTGAAACCGAGGGGAACAGCTAGTGATTAAAAATTGCAAAGAAAAAAGCAAGCACTCCTTTTTTTAACAGTTTATCGCTGTGTATTAATTTCAAAACTACAGTTAATTATGTTACAGTCGTCTCTGCATATTTAATCTTTGCCTAACAGAGTGCCTCGTCTCTCAGATGCTAGAGTACGTGTTTATCTAGTTTCGTTATCATTATATCGTTCGACTCATTGTACATCTTAATTTTTTTTTATTGGATAGAGCGACGAAACGAGCAAAACGTTCACCTGATGTAAAGTGCGACGTCTACCCATAACAAATGCTAAGTCACCCAGAACACGACTGTGTGACACCACACTGCGCCCGTCACCCTGAGACATCAGTTCTCAGGTCACATATACTGCTTCACGACAGAATATCTGGCCCTGGGGTGGTACCCACCTAGACGGATTCCCGCATAGGAATCCTACCACCAGTAAATAGATATAAAGTTTTTTGTTTTAAATATATAACGATCATGTTGAAGTGGATGCTTATTCTAGAATTTCAACTGATGCTTTACCACGTGTACAGCGGTGAAGGAAAACATCGATATAGTTTTCTTCGTCATCATTAATCTCTGAGGAATAAAAACATTTCGAGGATATGTGAAGTCCGCCAACCTACATTGGAGCAGCGTGTCGGATTTTCTGCGGCTCCAAAACCTTCTTAGAAATGACAGGACTGTGCTGAGCTGTGCAGTGAAACATTTATATGCTGTTTTTTACTGTTTTTAGTTTAACACTAAACAGGTTCATTTACTCAAATTTACTTTTTTTCTATACATTTTAACCTATGACATTCTTGTTAAATGCAATCTCAAAATACTATTACAAGTTATTATACTTATGATACATCATGTCCGTAGACTCGTGTTACTTTGTACGCTTTTCGCTGCTATAGACATATGAGAAGCGATACTAAATACCAATAGATAAGATTCCACACTTACCTTCGGATCCAACACATTGTAGAATTCCTGTAAAGATATAAATATTAAATTATTAATCAAAAATTTGCATAATCTGTATGCTTATACGTTATATAAAAGGAAAAAACAGCACGTGCAGTTCTTAACACGTAACAGAAGCGAAACTTATGTATATAATAAAATGAAATAAATATGAATAAATACTACACGGTAAAATAACTGCTGAGTATATAAACAATTTAGATATATATTTAGATAGCTGATATTATAGCGGGTAACATAGCCTTTAATTTTAGAAAAATAATTAGGATTCCGTGCAAAAAAATTAAAACCACAAAATCTGATTCATATAGGGGAGGGGAATATGTGTATATCATCCATCGGGGTTGGCTATTTTACGCGGGTGAAACCGCGGTTTTACTCGCGTTTTACGGGTTACCCACTGGTAATATATTCATAATATTAATTTTATAGACAGCTCGCTCATATATGTCTAAACGTAAGCACCATAAAACATAGATTTAAAACGAATCCATAAATAATATGGAATAAAATCTCGGCTGCCTCGACATGAGTCAAATATTTCTCTTTTGGCGCGAAACGTTAAGCTGCAACCACATCACGCGAAACACTGTACTCAAACATTCAGCCAGCAAAGCAGAGTGGATCGAAACGGGAAACATAACAAACTGTAGTCCAATTTAATCCGGCTGCGTGGTCGCGCACTCGAAACTTAACGTTACACGGACGCAATTAAAACGCCGCGACCACGCTAACGAATCGCAGCGACACTCGACTTGCGTAGACGCTCGAGTGGTGCACGTAGTGTTGGCAACAGCTCTGCTATATTCGTTACGGTTAACGCGAATTTTAAAATAAGAAATCATTAAACGTATTATTTTACGGTGCAGTTAATTTATTACGGCGACCGGTTAACTCCGGGACTGATAGTTTTGGTATCGCTGTTTATTTTAATATGGTACTTTATTTATGCATATAGTAATATGAATGTAGTGAAAAAATGTACATAAATTAAATTATGTTCTTCGTTAGAGGTTACCGGAAGCGATAAGACTTTTATCAGTGTTTTATAAATTGACCATTTACTTCATCGCATTTCGCAGGACTTACAATAATTAAACTTTTTTTTTATGAGATATGAAAACGTTCACCTGATGGTTAAAAGCAACGTCTGTCCATAACAAATGCTGTGTCACCCAGAATAATTCTGTGGTGCCCACACTACGTCCGTCCCCCTGAAACATCAATCTCAAATAACTGGCGCTGGGGTGGTACCTACCTAGAGAGATTTCTGTATAGGAATCCTACCGCCAGTGAAAAATATAATAGTCTCACTGCTGAACGTAGGTCTTTTCGAAAAAGGAAGGATTCGTTTGACACTGGAAATCCCAGACACTTCGCACCCTAGACGCTGCATCTCATCATCAGTTATGTATTTCGGTCTGGCATTTCTTTAAGATTGTTATTCTGCCATCTGTCGGAAGTTTATCTCACGACGCCCATGGGATTAGATGGGGTAGCCAATTATTTTTAAACCGCCACCACACGGATGAGTGTAATGATGAGTGAGATTTTCCGAGACCCTATGTCCGTCTCCAGGATGCAAGCTATCACTGTGCCAAATTCGTCAAAATCCGTTCAGCGGTTGAACCATGAAAGGTAACAAACAGACAAAGGGAGGGACACAGAGAGTTACTTTCGCATTTATAATATTAGTATGGATTTGCTAATCTGTACCGAAACTTTTCGATATCTGTTTTTATAATCTCGTATGCCCAGTAACTACGCTAGCTCACAGTGCCCTTCACACCGATATACAATAATGTTTGCACACTACTACTTCACGGCAGAATAACTGGCCTTGGGGTGGTACCTACCTAGACGGATTCCTGCATAAAAATCTACCACCAGTATTTCTGTATGGCATAATAAATGTAAAGGTTGCCTATGTAAAAAAAAATGTAATATTTATATACGTTATATTTATAAATAGCAAAGTTATCACAGTAATAGCATACAGCTCAATAAAAACAATTTCACATTCACATCTCTACCAGGGTCTCATTACTGGCGCTCACGTGCACACGTGACATGCTGACACTTGGGAATTGGGAATAAATCAACGTAGAGGCAAACATCGTTAGAAAAAAAATGATATTCGGTCGCTGACTAAATAAGAATATTTTTGTGACGCAAAATCTATCGTTTTAATAAAGGTGAAAAGGTAAAAATGACTGAATGTTTAAAAAAAAATCCTTCGTAAACCAAACTGGAAACGCATTTCATTTCTGTAATGTGAAAACTTATTTTGTATATTTCATGAAGTAGCGCGATGCTTGTTTGTTAATGTTAACCTTACAAAAAATGTTTTTAGTATTTTAACTTGGCTTAAACAATACTTTGTTCCATACAACTCTTGTTAACAAATTTAAATATCGTAATTTATTTTACGAAAATGTCTTAGCAATAATGAGCCTAATGTTCCTTCGCTTCGGTACTACAATTCTAACGTTAAGCATTTTACTAAAATATCACTCTCAAGGATGATTAGTCGCTTTTTAGTAATGAGCTACTCAACTTACGGCCATCTTTTCATATTTTTTTATGAATTTGCTAGTATTCTTGCTACGCACTTTCTACACGCAATATCTTTCTGGTGGTAGGATTCCTATGCAGGACTCCAGGGCCAGATATTCTGCCGTGAAGCAGTAGTGTGCAAACATTACTGTTTCGGTTTAAAGGGCAATGTGAGCTTGTGTAATAACTGGGCATATGATACACAGAAATGTTCTGAGTGACACTGTAAAATAGAGCCGGTAGTAGTTTCATCTAGTGGAGGGTCGCCCTACTGGGTTTTCCGCTAAGAGGTTGCCACACAAGAATCCTTCTAAACCAACGGTTATCAATTCTTAGAGCAAAGTGGCAAATTGCCGGCCACTTGCCACTTCACACTTGCTGATTCTCGTTTGGGCTATGTCGGTCACTCTAGTTCCGCTGCGGAATTATTGATTCTATTTCATAGAGAAACACTCTATGAAATATATCTATTTCACAGGATAACCCCTTCCATATTTCGCTGTGCGATTTTGAGCTGCCCCATACGGCCTGCAGTGTAAGACCATGTCTCGGTTCCACGTGTCGGCAGTGACAAAACGCATTGCTAAAGATTTATGATATTTGATGAAATGAACAAGGATTCCACTAACACCAAATAGTTTGAGACACCGGAAGCCTTATGTCAATAGAAGTCTCAACTAACAGAACAAGCTATTGCACGACGTTTGAGGATGCGTTTTTTACTAATTTTGCCGGTTAAGAAAGCCTTGCGTGTCATCTCAAAACAATATTTTGAACATTTGTGAACACCGCGACGTCGCGTCAAAACCATGTATATTTAAGGCGTATTTTTGCGTAATAGTAATCTCCATTATCATTACAAGCTTTTATGTAACTTGCTTTCTTCGTGTGTCTTCCGTTTCAAATCTTGTAAGTCAATTTTGACCTACTATCCGTTTGATGATGAAGCCATAAGCTGGCCATTAGAACTCTTAAAATAAGCAAGACAGCTCCTTCATGTTTTTACAGCTCTAGCAACATTTGAAATCCACTTCTGGACTTAGACTTCACAAATAAAAGCTTATAACAAAAAATTTGTTTTAACTTATTATTTTCATGTTTGTTTCATTTTGACAATCTTGATTAAAATTACGATTATGAAATTTTTAACATTGCCATTAAATATAATGGCGGAATCATTTAAGAGCTGTAGATACGGTGACGTGATAATAATGATTCTTTGAAACTAGAAATTACCAATTTTGTTTGTGCTCGCATTATGTGAAGTCTATAGTATATATAGTTTAGGTCTAGCCGTAAAATACTAGATAATTAAAAACATTGACACTGTAAATGCAAGTAATGCAAGCAAAGTAACAGCCTATCAATGTCCCACTGCTTGGCACAGGCCTCCTCTCACCAACCCCCCCCCCCCCCGAATGGGTTCTCGCCTTGTCGTGGCGGGGGGGCTTAGTAACCGTGGTATGGTCACCCACGGTGAAGTTAAAAGGAACCCGGTCGGCCTGTGACACCAGGCTGGCCCGAGGCGACCCGAGGTGGGCTTGCGCAGCCCACTCGGAGCAGTACGCTGCTCTCCGCAGCCGAGGTGGAGTCGCGGGGGAAGGGGAGTGTAGTTACCTCTCTCCCTATCCTCCGCGACTCTGGCGGGGCCGTACCGTGGATGAGGTGATGGTGGACTACTGGGGGGAGGAGTGGCGGTGGGTTGTGGCCGCTCGTCGTGTCCTTTGCAGCTGAGGTGGAGTCGCGGGGGAAAAGGAGTGTAGGTGTTGCGTTGCCTCTCTCCCTGTCCCCTGCGATTTTGGCGGGGCCGCACCGTAAATGCGGCGGTGGTGGGCCGCGGGGGAAGAGGAGTATTGGTATCGTTGCCTCTGTCCCTATCCTCTGCGGCCGTAATGTTGTTTGCGGCGGAGCTAAATACCAGATCCGCCGCCGGGGCCGGAAAGACTGTTGCTTTCGATTGCAAGTTTCCTGGCCCCGTGGCCTCTGCGTGGCGGACTCGGTGACGGATCCGTTACGCACACCAAAGGCGGCCGTGTTGGAATACACATCGTGTGTTCCGGCGCGCCATACTAGGAAGAAGAGAAGAGGGGTGTTGCCCTGTCGCCCGCGATGATAGGCGGCCGGCGCCGGTGGGGTCGCGGATATGTGCGCGAGCGTTCCTGTGGCCCTGTCAACATGCGGCGAAGGCGGAACACCATAGGGTTTTAGTCGGTGCAAGTCAGACATAACCCGTCCTTCCCCCCGTGAAGGCGGGTATGCGTTAGCCAAAAAAAGAACTCATTTCCGAGAGGGTTTTGAAGCTGGAAAGAATCCGCCACGCTGCTCCAATTGCTTCATTATTTTTTGTCCCAGACCATATTAGACAAAAAAAATCCGATATATCTAAGTAAAAAATAACACAGATAAAACATTTTCAAAGAACTATGGCTAACTTTAACAATGGGCCAATTTCGTCTACAACAAACACGAACACGTCCAATTTGGAACCACTTTACAAGACATGGGGTAAAGACAGAAATATCCGACAGGTTTATTTTGCTAACAAGAAATAAAAATTATATTTATTAAAATATTCAGTTCAGGACAACTGCCTAATCTTGAGGTGACAGCGTAAGATAATCTGCCGTCTCGTTTTATTCCCAGTGCCATAACTCGACTAATGCCCGGTTCCTATATTCAACTAACAGTTATTTGTAACATTTTTTTCAATTTTGTTAATACGAACTAGGCCCGCCCTTTTCCTCATATAAAGGGGTAGGCAGAGGCTACAAACGTTGCCCACTTTCGAACAATATAGTGACAGCATTGCATATTATGGTGTTTGTGAGATGCCTGTAAAATCTCATGGCTTCCGACAGGTGACTGAATATCCATCCCGAGAATTGCCAGACCGGAAGCACATAATTGTATGTATTAACTGGTATTATGATCGCCAATCCAAAAGACAATCGCGACGTGATTTCCAGCAGTGGACTATAAATATGTCGATGATGATGATGAGGCCAAATCGTTTACCTGGTTGTAAGTGCAACGTCTGCCCATAACAGTTAGAGTGTGGCACCGCATTTCGTCCGTCACCAAGAGACTTCAGTTCGAATCCCCACCTTCCTATGTCGTTGTTGTTTGTGTACGAGCTTTGGTTACTACGGTAAGGCGATGCCTAGTAGAAACGCCCGAGATTGCGCACTAACCTACAACACTGCGATATATCTCTAGCAGTTTGCAGTTTCTGATAGTAACTAAAAACATCGCCATGGCTCATATTAAGGTTTTTATATAGAAACGATGCCACACGTTAGGATTTCTTCTGTATCGTGTGTGCGTTTTACAGACATATTGAAGATACACATACATCGAGACCCGGTCAACCATCTGTAGATCGTACAAATATTTGTCGGTTTCGGCACGGTAAGTTTGCGGGTAACGTAACCCACAACCTATAGCGCAGAAACCAACAGCATAGCCACAGCGCCAACCGAGACGATATTTAGTTCGGACAATATACACTCGGGTGTAAGACATCGTTTGAAATTCACCTGACGCAAAGACGGTCATATACAATTTGCCAAGACTGTGACACCTCAAAATAGGTAAAGACACAAGTAAATTTCTGTTTGTTTCTGTTTCTCGTGTAAACAAGGAAATCGAAAATTAAATATGTTATTAGAGGTTTTGTAAGTTTGGTGCCGGTTCTTCATTAAGTAGGGCTTATTTTCAGCTGTTAATTTTAATGTCCTTAGGAGAGAAACAAACCTGCTTAAAGGTAAACTTCAATGCCGGTATTGGAACATAAGAAAGATGACTCCTCGACTGCGTGTCGAATATCCAGTTGAAATAATCAGTCAATATTTGAGCAATTTATTTTTGTGCTGTGCGGTGAAGGCCTACATCGTGAGGAAACCTGCATGTTTTTGGAATAAGAAATATTTATTTGCCACGAAGTCCGCCAATACGCATTTAATCGGTGTGACGGACTTCTCCCTGCTTCAAAAGGACTGTACTCAGCGATGGGACATCTAAAGGCTTTACTACCCAAAACAATAGTGTTATTAGCACTTTAGGAAAAAGGAGCTAAAGTTGCAGCTTGAATGCCGACTTGCCTACCAAATATAACGAGCCTAACTATATTATAATAAAAGTTAAAAATAAATGATTGAAATTTTTTTGCGAGTGCAAGTCTAATTATTATGTTATTAAATGTATACATACAGTCCCGCCTCTTTCCCATAGGGGTAGGCCGGGACAACACCGGCGGGTGAAGACGGGATGACGGATTCTCTTAATAACTTTGTGGTTGAGTGTGTTGTGATGCAGTAAATAAAGGCTGCCTTCACAATCCGAATGCTATTTTTATTCCTTGTATATTTTATTCAACATGGTATAGGGACACAAAATTTACTGGCTTAATGGTCCTAAATGATATAAGATTGCGATCCTTACAGTATTTTCAAAGTTTCATAAAGAAGTTATTTAAAAAAAAATAGTATTTACATAACCGATAAAAATAGAATGTTAAAGAAATTAACAAAACCTTAGTTAATCGTCAATCAAGCCTTGCTGTATAAATATGTAACCTTCTTGTACATTTTGTGCGAAGTATTATGCTTTCACAGAATATCTGCATACAGTAGCAACAAATGCTATAGCGTTTACTGACAATGTCGACTCCGTATTAGTCGTAAAGGTGACAATGGACCAACTTTATACATTGATTCTTCATTGAGAAGTCTTATTAAAAAACGTAATAATAGAAAAATATAAATTTCTGTAAGATTCAATCTTACGTATTATATTTTAAGTACAACGCTCATAAAGCATCTATATGTAGAAAATAATATACATACATACATAAGATCACAACTGTATCCCATAAGGGGTAGTCAGAGACTGGGCACTCACTGCAAAAACAGATGACTGCCACAATCCACGTTTCACCAAAACAATATAATGCACTTGGTGTGATAGGTGGTGAGCCCATCGCCACCATGCGCTGTTGGGTGCACAGTGCAGTTTAATTCCTTACTCGCCTTTTACGAGATCCATTGGATGAGATTGGAGTGGTAGTATTCTTTTAACGAGCCGCCACCACACGGCTTTTAATATATGGGACCCAAAAGCACACCCTGGGAAAATTGATAATACAAACATTATACATTTCATTATTTTGTTAAAATTTATATCTGGAATTGTATTTTAGTAGCTGTAATACAACTAATAATATATAACTAGTGAAATAAAAAGATTATGGTTTTCTTATACGGCTGAAAAACTTTCAACTAGTCAAAATGTTAGTAATTAAACCAATCATGATACATTTCGCTAAACTATTTCTAACGCCAATAGCGTAATGGTTTAAGATACAAACTGAGAAACATGACCATGCGCTCGCTATTCGACTATTGCCGCATTCGACTATTGATACATCACCTTACACAACTTTTTAAACTTAATCGGAAAGGTTAATAGGAACATTAGCAATGTTAATAGCATTGCTGGTGTTCTTTTTAAAGACTACACGCAGTACGCGCCCGTTTCTACTTAGTATTACAGATCCGTATATAGCGCGAGTAAATTAGACATTGGCAACGCGACATCGTCTGTTTAACAGATAAAGTCTATTTAACATCTGCGCAAGATATATTAGCAGCCGTAGGTATTTGCGCAAACACATTCCCGTATCCGACGCTTCTCGTATCCACGGTAGTAACACGGGGTCAATAACAAATCGTGGCATGAAGGCCTGAAAATCCGTGATTTGTGTGTATTTATGTTACACAAATATAACTGAATCTGTCTAGATTGTTTTTTTTTTAAGTGATGAAACGAGCAAAACGTTCACCTGATCGTAAGTACAACGTCCGCCCACAACAAATGCTGTGTCACCCAGAATATTTCTTTGTGATACCGCACTGCGACCGTCACCCTGAGACATCAGTGCTTAAGTCTCAAATGCCCAGTGATTGCGCTAGCTCACAGTGCCCTTCAAACCGAAACACAGTAATGCTTGCACACTACTGCTTCACGGCAGAATAACTGGCCCTGTAGTGGTACCTACCCAGACCGATTCCTGCATGGGAATCCTACCACCAGCATTATTATGAAGCGTTTTTCGATGTATTCTTCGTATTTCATCTAGCTACTGCTGGTGAGTATCTAATAGGGCACAGTCATGTGGTCCGATAATTTTACATGGGCGAAACCGCGGTCCAAACAGCTAGTTTATAATTTAATGTATTGTGACTAAGGTAATAAAAGACTTTTAAATATCTGCGGAGTTCTTTCGCCTGTTTCTTCTTCGTCAGGGGAAACTCATAACGAAACGGTATGGTGAAAGTTTGTAAAAAAAACGGTTTTGATAAACCTAATTTATATTTCCTTATAATTAGTATTATGTTGAAACATAATACTAATTATAAGAAAGGTTGAAACAAACAGCAGGTAGAAACGCAAAACTCTGAGCGACGAGGTCATAATCTCATCTGCTTGTATTACACAAATAAGCCCTCAATTTTCATTACCACGTCGTGCACAGAACGAAAGGGAGCCCCTGCTTTATTTTCCGAGATCCAGAATAAACATTAAATAAACATTGTAACTATTTCGTAACAGCATTATGAATACGCAAGTGTGCTCACACAGATCCTTGAGAGCAGCGTTGAAAACCTTCAACCACCGCATTACGGGCTCCGAACTGTCCCCATAATTTTTCGTAATTCCAGATTTTTTTCTAAAGTGCAGGTTCTTGGTTTTCGATTTTATTCCGCGTCGTTTGCCGTCTAGAATATGAAAAATAGAAAATATGCCTTTTAAAAGCGGACTTGAAAACTCAACAGTGGCACGCTGGTTCGACGTTTGGAGAACTTACTGCAAGTGATTCGTCGCTTGTTTTAAAAATTAGACTTTAAGTGTTACCAGTAAAGTTGAATTCTGATTAGCATGATACGTAGTTTCCTATGGGTATACGTATGGTGCGAATAATAAGCAGACGATTTTATTTCATGTTTTGTTGTGAATATTTTTTTCACGTATTATAAAACGAAATAAGCATATCATTACATATCTACATTAGCTCTTTGTATAATCTTCCTATAAAAAATAATTAAGGGCTGATTTCACCGTTGAAACTAAACGCGATCAGTTCAAGCTGAACGAATTTTAAGCGTTTAACTGAGTTCAATGCTACTGTTTGCATTTCACCAACATCAACTGAACGCGATTAAAGCTAAACGCGGTTCAAATTCCGAACGCCCAATTTTCGACGTTCAGCTCTTTAAACGCGTTTAGAGAGCTGTCATTGTCAATTGCACAACTATGTAAACACAATAAATATTTCTAATACGTTTTGTTTATTGTTTGCATACCTATGTGTCTTATGCATAAAAACAGGCTGTTTGATGTCGCAAAATAATAAATACAATAATTTTGTTTTAGATTGTGACGATAGTTCACGTAAACTCCTTTTTCTGAACGCGATCAAAATGGAGGCGGTGAAATCGGTTAGACGAAAACCGAGTTCAAATGATACATTTGAACTAAGTTCAGTAAAACGTGGTTTTATTAAACTTGGTTTCCAAAGCGATCGGTGAAATCGGGTCTAAATGAGACAGTTTGTATTGTTATTAATCACAGAACAGACAATACAGATGTAATCGAATTGGTTAAAATTTTAGACGATTATTATTATACTGTTTCTTAGAATCTCTCTCTCATATCTCTTCTCAGGCGAAGCAGTACGAGACTCACTCAGGTCACAAAACATTCTGCGTATTACATAAACATTCAACAAACCAAACCAACTAACAAGTATATATAACATCAATAAAGTATTCGCCACGCTGGGGTATATACTCGTATAACATCAATAAAGTATTCGGCCGAATCTAATTGCCGTCGTGAAGCGAAGACCAGCACGAGACACCTCGAGCCTTACACTGCTGCTGGTCTGGGTAAACAGGTCTGGTCTAAAAAGGTTATCCCGACACCTGTGAGAAACCACGAAATTTTAATAGGAGCGAGCGAAATTGAGATAGGATATTTAATTCTCTAAGGTTACATTAGGTAAGTTGTGCTTTGGACTACTGCCAATCCACATTAGAGCAGCGTCGCAGATTCTTGCAGACTGTGAAAAACTCTCACGAATGAGTGCTCAGCAATGAGACATTTATAAGCAAAACTTTAACTTTACTTTCGTACGTATGATACGTAACTTTGGAGGGATCTATACCCAGCAGTGAAGACCATTTACGGGGTAGTTAAGTTACCTTTATATAATCGGTACAGAAAAAATGAAGCATGTTATTTTTATTTGAATGATATAATATAAAATCGCTACAGCCTATCACGCACGCCATACTTTTATGAACAGGGGGTGAGCCGAGCTCGTAAATATGTCGGGTTTTATAGTTACGCTCCCCTCTGGGGCTCGGGGTTCGCGGCCCCGACAGTTTGCAGAGGGCGTAGCGTTCGGTTCAGGTTTTTTTCTTCGCGTAGCCTTGATTCCTCGATAGCTTATCCCACCCGTGCCGGGATAATGAGGGATGTCCCGGCTCTAGAATTCTAGATAGGCACTTTATATTTAATAATTTAAGCGCTCCTAGGTTTTCTGAGGTGTAAGTAGAGTGTGCTCGCATGAAGCGGTAGAGGTTTAATAGTGTATTTTTATACATATGTATATTAAAAAAATATACTTTTACTGGTGGTAGGATTCCTATGCTAGAATCCTTCTGGGAAGGTACCATCACTGAGCCCGTTATTCTGCCGTCAAGCAGTATATAAAATTACTGTTTCGGTCTGGAGGAGAGCTAGTGTAATTACTAGTTGACGAGGATGAGTATTTGGTATGCGCAGACGTTGCACTTACCATCAGGTAACCGATTTGATATCACTTTAGGCATAGAAAAAAGTAATATTATATGATTTTCTAATTTTATCAGGATTTCTTTCAATAAACACAAATAAAAAATGCTATAATTCTTGCAGCTTATTTGACCAACCTAGAATTAGGAATTGAGAAATCACTAGTCTCGAAAGTTCGTTATGCGGAAGTTAGTTTACATCGAAATCCGCGCCGAGTAGCGACCTTACCGTATAATAGTGACAAAAAAATGTCTACATACTAAACTATTAAGTATTCTATATTTTATTTTAAATAAACATTTCAAATAAAACAATCAATTTGTACCACAACACTCGATTCATTGTATTACTTTATTATTACTACAGGACCCGAGTGGTAGCGGCTTAAGAGAATCTACCACCCCATCTCATCCCGTGAGAGTCGTAAAAGTCGACAGAGGGAGAATTAAAACCAGGAGATGGGCAGCACCATCTGCCTGGAACATCTGAATAAATAATCTGCGGTTGCCAACCCGCATTGCAACTACGGCAATATCTCCCCAAAATTAGAGCTACAATCTTTTATCAGTTTCTGTATATAGATATAAAAACCACCCTATACATTATACTAGTGGTAGGATTCCTATGCAGGAATCAGTGTAGGTCCACCCCAGGGCCAGTGATTCTGCCGAGAAGCAGTAGTGTGCAAATATTAATGTTTCGGTTTGAAGGGCACTATGAGCTAGCGTAATCACTGGGCATATGAGACTGCCCATAACAAAAGCTGTGTCACCCAGAAAATTCCACCCAAACCCAAAAAACCCCCTTAATCACCCTGACATAAAACATCTCAGGGTGATGGGCACAGTGTGGCCTCACACAGAAATTTTCTGCGTTGCACTTACCATCAGGTGAACGTTTTGCTCGTTTATCTTTATCCAATAATAAAATTTGAAAAAAAAACCAAGGTGGTATTAATACAATCTATCGAACGAGACTTAATAAAAGAGAAAATAAATTAGTTTGTCGAGGGGTACGTTTACAATTAATATACGAGAATCGAAAAGCTGAAAACCATAATTGCCCCATGATTACAAAAAAATAAAGAGTAGAAAATAAAATATGGGGTTTAGAGCAAACATGGGATAGATTAAAATGTTAATGAGTCAATCTTTTTTTTTCTAATATAACCTGCGTCCTGGATCGTAGGTATATCGGATTGATATATTGTATATCGGATTCCAGCGGATGTGCGTTACATTCGACGGACTCGAACGTCGTGCCCAGGGTCAGTTATTCTGCAGTGAAGCATTAGTGCGCATACATTACCGAGTTTCGGCCTGAAGGGCACTGAGAGCTAGTGTAATTACTGGGCACATGAGACTTACGAACTGATGCCTTAATGCGACACAGCATTATGAGCAGACGTTGTACTTGCCATCAGGTGTGGTTGCAGCTTAAGAGAATCTACAACCCCATCTCATCCCGTGGGATGGAAAAATTTAAACGAAAAGATGGGCAGCAGCAACTTCCTGGAACATCTTAATAAATAAACTGCGGTTGCAAGTTACCCGCCCGGCAAGCGTGGCAACTATGGCTAAATCCTCCCAAAATCAGAGTGACTAACTTTTGTGGCAATCTGTGGTGGAGGCCTATGTTCAGCAGCGGACTATTGATAGGCTGAAATAATGATGAACGCTTTGCTCGCCGTAGAGAGTGCCGCGCAGCAGTCGACAATCACACCGCGTACACGATACACCCGTGTTCCAGGGAGGTTCTCACCGCCCAGAGTTACCGACACACAAGTCGACAGTCCGAATGGAGGCCCGCAGCCTCCCTCGGAAGGTCATTAGATGACTCACTTAAACTACACGACTTAAAATCATTTGAGATATTCGAAATCGAGCAAGCACGCAGCGAACGCGACACAGTCCGAATTTCGAGGTTTTTGTAGGAGTTAATTTAAGTATTTATGTTTGGGTCAAACCAAACCTGGCACGCGGGCCCCTGGCACGCGGGCCCCTGGCACGCGGGCCCCTGGCCCGAGGGCACAGTATACGATGAAGCTGTAAAAGCCAAAAAAGCTAACAGCAATTACATCACCGTAATTGTATACGCTTTGCCCGTCTACTACTTTATCCCATAAAAGTGAAATTGGCATGGCTTTATTGTATGGTGTCAAATGATCACACCTAATTGTAAGTGGTCATAGGGTTTTGGTGTCGGGGAGAGTCCGCCACGCTGCTCCAATGCGGTTTGGCGGTTCACATGTCCTCGAAATATTTTTATTCCTCAAAAATGCACGTTCCCTCACGATGTTTTCCATCACCGCCGAGCACGTGACTAAATCAGCACTTAAAATTGTAGAACAATTTTAGTGATGAGTGTCGTAACAGTCGACTGAGGTGAAAATTAAAACCATCACACAAACAAAAACCTCTTTCTGGAACATCTGAATAAATGAACTGCGGTTGCCAACCCGCCTGTCCAAGCGTGGCAACTATGGCTAAACCCAAAATGAGAAGCTACAAACTTACGTGTTTCGTAGCAATCTATGGGGGAGTGTGTTCAGCAGTGGACTAGTAATAGGAAATGATGATGATGGTGCAATGCGCTCGACACCCTAAGATATTCGTTTTTACGTCTCATATGCCCATTAATTACATTAGCTAACAGTGCCCTTCAGACCGAAACACGTTCATGTTGGCATAAAGCTGTTAAACGGCAGAATAACTGGCACTGCGGTGAAACTTACCTAGTCGAATTCCTTCATAAAACATAAAGATACATTTATTTATGATTAATGTTGTGGATAATGTAAAACAGGACTTTTGGCGCCAACTCGAAAAGTGACGGTAGTGTTTTAATTGAATTTAGTAATTTCTGTGTATATTTAATAATTGTTTAGATTTAAATGAAACTAATTTTACGGATTTTATCGCGTTTAATTTTATTATTTATAACCCGACGTTTCGAGTGCTTTACAGCACCCATGGTCACAGGGGGGACTGAGGTGACAGATGTCCCGATGACATAGTTAACCCGGAGTACCTTCAGCTTTTAATTATTATTATTGGTCCGATCTACGCAGAAAGAGCTTACTGTGTCTTGAAGTCTTGCAGTGGTATGCTTGGTTTTTGATTTAATTTTATTAATTATAGGATCCCAAGCTGGTGGTAATACCCAACCATCTTCTCTATTAAAATTAGGATGTTTTTTAATTTCAATAGCCTCGCGAATCATCCTTGGTAGGAATCGGTGTTCTTTTGCGAGGATTTGTGGTTTATCAAATCTGATGTAATGGTTGGAATGATCCAGAACATGGTCACAGACTGCAGACTTCCTGGAGCGACGATGCTTCACATCAGCTATATGTTCTTTTACGCGGGTTTTAACTGATCTTTTTGTTTGCCCTATGTAAGAGAGACCACATTCACAACGTCGGGTTATAAATAATAAAATTAAACGCGATAAAATCCGTAAAATTAGTTTCATTTAAATGTGTAGTGTTCGCGTAAATATAAGAAATCATTAATTGTTTTGATGTTTATTATGAAGAAGTACTTGTGAATATGTAGAGTGATTGGAAAATTCATTTCAAGACCAGAATTTAACTTTTCGTTTTATTTCCATCAGTCAAGCAAATCTTTAGTAAAGTCAACTATCATTTTGAATTATCTATTGTCACTCTTGTAACTGACTTGACATTGGCAGAATTCTATTGAAAGATGCTAGAATTATAAAAGGAAGAAGAATATAAACAGGAACCAACATGTTTTGCCGACATCGGTGTGCAATAATTCCAATGAAGTAAATTCAGTAAATTAATGCAAACTATGTGTAGTATATTACGGTATTTGGAAACGTAAAATAATGTAGTGTTCGCGTAAATATAAGAAATCATTATGTAAAATAATTAAGTAGATTAGAAAGAAGAGGTAGAGGAGCAAGTATCGTATAAAAAACTTTCATATACCACGTTTTTAAAACGGACTGAAAGTATAGAATTAGTTTATAATCAATTGCAAAACAGACAAGAAAGCGAGTTAATAATGCTAGATTGCCATCCAGTTCTAAGCTATGTTTTAAGTTTCAAGTCTCTAGCACCACAGGAAGTTACTAAAGTCAATTGCTAAATTTGACCCGAACAGATTATGAAAGTGAATTAATAAAAACGTCAAGAATTGTGATTATTGATATCAGCCAAACGTACAGTACAAAAAAATATATCTACGAGGTATATACTTATTCCAGACCGTACATACTGAGACCAACCATCTTTTTGTATAAATTGAGTATAATTTTTTTATAAATCTTTGTCTGTCGTTATGGTTGTATGAAAATTTTCAGAAACTTTCGCTCAAGTGCCAACAACTGTACAAAGATTCAACTTAATCGAATGCACGAACGCATTGAAGACGAACACACACACATTAGTTTTTCTACATCTTATAAGCCCACGACGGTCTTGTTGAAACTTGTCTACGATATTGACATCTTCAACACAAGAGAATATAATTAATAAAAAACAAGTTATAAAAAGTACGTATAAATTATAAAATCCGATGACTACTTTACGCCCATGGTGAAGTATCAGAATATAAAGGCGCAGTTACACGAGCGTTCAGAGTCAACAGTACGAGACTTTTTGTCTTTGTCTGCTAAGTTTCAAATTAGCCAGGATAGCAGGATATCTATGCAAGAATCCATCTAGGTAGGTAGCCACCGCAGGGATAGTCCTGCTGTGAAACATTAGTGTGCAAACATTACTGTGTCTCAGTCTTAAGTGCACTGATATCTCATGTAATTACTCGGCATATGAAACTCAAGATCTGATGTCTCAGGGTAGCGGGCGCAGTGTGGTGCCACGCAGAAATTATCTGGGTGACACAGCATTTGTTATGGGCAGATGCATTTACCATCAAGTGAACGTTTTGTTCGTCTAGTCGCTTTCTCTACATTATACAAAATATTACAATATAAAATTATACAAAAACCTTTCTTTCAGATGTTTTTTTTTTGGGAGGCGGGCTTCTATTCGAAATAGTTTTATTCCTCAGACATGCAGGTTTCCTCACGATGTTTTCCTTCACCGCTGAGCACGTGGTCACCACTTGAAATAACAATTTCAGAGGTGCTGGCTGACACCGGGGATCGAACCTACCACGGCCGTCACATATCAAAATCAAAAGAATATACTCTATTATTAAATTTACGGACGGTCGGCTAGTGCGGCACAGCCCTAAAATGTATTAGCTACCTGAGACCCTACCATTACCAAAGTAAAGAAGGACCCCGCCTATGCGAAAAAAAATAAGGGATAATAAAAACGATTCCAATTAAGATCTGGCTTAAGGAATCCCATATTAAGACGGTGATCATTTTGACCACCAACTTACAGCGTAAGTTCACATAGACATTGAAACTGGGAACCGCTCTCCGCATATATAATCACGCCTGTTATGCCTTATACGGTAAACAGCGAGCTTAAGTAAGACGAGACGACTTCATAAATAACTAGCATCTAGTCGATATCTTGTTAACTAAGAAAAGGACTCAATAAATCAAGCCACGAAGGCCTAGCTGTCAGAGTACCAGGACTACTCCGCCGCGGGTCTTAGGTTCAAATTCAACCGGATCTAGCATTTGTGAAAAAACACAGCTGCTATGACCAACAGGCGCTGTAAGTTCACATAGATATTGAAACGGGGTATCTCTCCACGCATGTATTATCACGCCTGTTATGCCTTATACGGTAGACAGAGAGCTTAAGTAAGACAAGACGACTTCATAAATAACAAGCGTCTGTCGATACATTGGGAATAAAAATAGTACTTAATTAAGCAATACACGTGGTGGCCTCTAGGCCTATAATACCCAAGAAGGCAGAGTACCTGACTGCGTAGGTCTGGAGCTCGATCCCCAGCCGGAGCCATAAACATTTACAAAAACACAAAGCGCTGGTTTTCGGAGTCCAGTTGTGTTGTGATTATCTGTGTCTCTGACACTGCATCCTAGCCTACCTCTGATCTTATCGCATGAGCAATACAGTTGATAGCTTCCCACAGTATTCGGAACTTGTCGCTGTGTTCGAAAATCGGCAAGGGTTACGATCGGCAAACCACTTGACAAGCGGAGCGATTCTGGCAATTCCTCCCAACTTCAGAGATTATATATATATAGAGGCTTACGTCCAGCAGTGGGCTTTAGAGAAGCTGACGATTATGAACTTTTTGATCATTTGGAATCTTTACAACTGAAGTATTAAATGAGGCTAACACTAACACAATTAAAATAACCTACGCATTTTACTACCGCAACTCAATGGTTCAGGGAATGGATATCTGAGATAATGTCGCAAGTTCGAGTCCGCCATTGCATATTCTATTATATAGTCAACTATCATAAGCATATGTATTCCTATAAAAACAAACTTATTAGCTGAGGCAAATCGTTTTCTAAGACTAAATTTAACTGGTGGTAGGATTCCTATGCAGGAATCCGTCTAGGTATTTACAGCAGTGCCAATTATTCTGCCGTTCAAGCAACAATGTGCAAACATTACTGTTTTAGTTGGAAAGGCAATCATAGCTAGTGTAATTACTGAGTATGAGACTTAAGGACTAATGTCTCAGGGTGTCGAGCGTAGGGTGTCACACAGAAATGTTCTGGGTGACACAGCATTTGTTATGGGCAGACGTTGCACTTGTCAGATGAACAATTTGCTCGTTTCATCATTTTTCTTCCATAGAAAAAAACATTTTACGACGAACGTATATGCTAACAGTAGTCCTTAGTAATATAACAGAAAATTCAACATTATATTCAAACAAGTGTCATATGCGTCGCACGAAACGTAATACGAGACTGAGCACAGATAATATTTTACACTAGCTGATGCCCACGACTTCGTCCTTCGTCGGGATATAGGTTTTTTTTAATCATCCCGTGGGATTATTCTTTTTCCGGAATAAAATTATCCAATGTCCGCAGGTTATCTCTGTGACAAATTTCGTTAAGATGCGGTTGAACCGTGAAATGGTAACAAACAGACAGAGGGAAAGAGATTTCATAAAAGTGACGGAACGAGCTAAACTTTCAACTGATAGAAAGTGTAACGTCTGCCCACTAACAAATTCTGTGTCACCCAGAAAATTACTGTATGACACCACACTGCGCACGTCACCCTCAGACATCAGTTCTTGGGTCTCATATGCCCAGTGATTACGCTAGCTCTCAGTGCCCTTCAGACCGAAACACAGTAATGTTTGCACAGCTACTGCTTCACGGCAGGAATAACTGGCCCTGGGGTGGTACCTACCTAGACGAATTCCTGCATAGGAATACTACCACCAGTGAAATTACTAGTTACTTTCTAATTTATAATATGTGTATGGGTGGGTTGCTTGTCGGTTCCCAACTGATTACAGATCGCTATTGGACACTCGAAATAATTGCAACGTAATCAATAAATCAATACAAATAAATAGAATGAGTGCGTCTGTGCGTAGCTCTAAATACTTTTTCATTTAGTTAAATGAAAACAGGCTACAGAAATGTATTTTTTTCTTATAAAAACCGATTCTGTTTGGAAAAAGATGTTAACATTCCTAAATGCATCACCGTCGGAGCGGTATCCAGCGCGGACAACACTCAAGATTTTGGTGTCCCGCCACAGTCATCAAAATCTTGTTGATGATATTTAAAAATCACTTTTCTTTATAAATAAACGGACAACTGCGAGTTTAACTCGCGCGGAGAGGGTTCCGTATATTACTAAAAATGTAAATATGTCGTCGTCGTCGTCGTCGTCGTTTCAGCGATCAATAGTCCACTGCTGAACATAGGCCTCCCTCATAGATTGCCACAAAAGTTTGTAGCTCTCGTTTTGGGGGGATTTTGCCATAGTTGCCACGCTTGGCAGACGGGTTGGCAACCGCAGTTTATTTATTCAGATGTTACAGCAAGATGCTGCTGCCCATCTCCTGGTTTTCATTTTCCCTCTGTCGACTTTTACGACACCCACGGGATGAGATGGGGTGGTAGATTCTCTTAGGCCGCTACCACACGGCCGGTAAATATGTACGCATAAACATTGAGAAATTTATTAAGTTATTTTTAAACCATAGACATCGTATTGATTTTCCGGTAACCTATAAGTAACGAACTATTTTCTGACAATTTTTAAAAATTTGCAGTAGCTTCGGTGATAACGGGGGGGGGGATGGTCAATATTCATCTATTTCCTTAAATAACTTTAAAAGTATTTATTTTAAAATAATATATATATTTGAGACCCCAACGGACACACGAGATCACAACAGTTTAGAAATATTTTTTTTTAATTTGCGTGTCTCATCCCTCTAATAATAGATTCTGGAAAAGGTTTCGTCTGATGATGGAATAACATGTCAAGGCTGGTGACGGACAGTAGCGTCTTAGGGACGTGGCGTCTGGTACCACGATCTTATGAGAGGCTTATGTCCAGCTGTGGACCACTGATGGGGAAAGAATGACGATGATGATCTATCTCCCGTCATTCCACAACTTTTTAGCATTAAACATCTAAAATCAGAGTTGTTACAAAACAATGAATCTTACTTTAATGAAGCCGTGCGGTGGCGACTTAAGAGAATCCTACCGCGCCATCTCATCACATGGGTGTCATAAAAGTCGACAGAGGAAAAATAAAAAACAGGAGATGGGCAGCAGCATCTCCCAGGAACATCTGAATAAATAAACTGCGGTTGCCAACCTGCCCGCCAAGCGTGGGAACTATGGCAAAATCCCCCCCCAAAATGAGAGCTACAATCTAAGGGGAAGGCCTATGTTCAGCAGTTGACTAGTGATAGGCTGAAATGATAATGATGATGATGACTGTAGTAAAGATGGAGTTTGTATGTTTGAACACTCTAATCTCAAGAAATACTAATCCGATTTGAAAAAATCTTCCTGCATTGGATAGCCCGCTTATTGGGGAAGGTTATAACGAGGATATAGGAGTTATATCATGTCACGGTTACAGAGCCGCACGCTGAAAACAGAGCATTACCGAGAAAGGCCGAACTTTGAAGGTCCGCGAGGTTCAATGCGGTACGACGCAATCATGTTTTCGCGAGTGAAACCGCCCGGCGCAGGTAGTGTATAATAAAATGAACCAATAAAAATGCAGATTGTAATTATTATTATACATGAAAACAGTGATAATGCTGTCAGTATATCTATACTGAATGTGAGGATAGACCATTGATATATTTTTTGTTTGATCGCTTACCAGGAGGTCTATTTTGTAACTCTGGTAATTTTCATGATCGATTTTATTTTGGCATATGATGCTCATTCATTGGTTAATGGGATTAAATGAAACCGATCATGAAACCAACCAGATTTACACAGTAGACCCCCAGGTTTACCTATGCACAGATATTCAAGAGACTATCATTAGAACTAGCCGTTTAGATAAATAAACTATGCTATATTCTATTTTTAACAATTTAGATATTTCATACCTGCTTAATTAAATAAATCTGCCATAAAAATGTTTCTGTCTCTTTCAATGTATGATATGTCTCTTTCAATATAACTTTACTACTAAATCTAATGACATGAATTTGAAATATCAAAAGTTTTTGATCTAAAGAAAGTCAAAATCTACACCAGTTCCATATATAAGAACTTCTGAGAGAAGAACCGGCATGAAATTCTGGCATATGCTTTATCTAATAATGTCTTCTAAACAGGTTTGTTAATTAAAAGTATAATTGTTCCCATTTTACAACTGGCACATGTATGTAATGTTACATGCATTTCATTGGTTATGTTTCCTGAAAATTAGGAACTTAACATACCTATTAAGTATCATATTGTATGTTTATTACTGTTTGTACATCTTTTAAATAAATAATGCATAACAATATACATGACTATGTTCATTATTGTTATTAACAAGATTTATTTTTTAAAATATCTAAATAATATATAACACAACATACATCAAACATCCCTGCAACAAAAGTGTGTCTTCTTTTTATTTCTTTTATTATATACTATTAATTTTATTTCACTGTACATCTTTATTTTACAAAACAAATTTTTCTTAGATACTATGAAGAGAATGCTAAAAAATTGGTTTAAATAATAATTTAGTTTTAACAGTTATTAATGAAAAATGCAATAGATAAACAACATACATAAGATCACGACTGTATCCCATAAGGGGTAGTCAAAGACTGGGCACTCACTGCAAAAACAGATTACTGCCACAATCCATGTTTCACCAAAACAATATAATGCACTTGGTGTGATAGTTGGTGAGCCGATCGCCACCATGCGCCGTTGGGTGCACAGTGCAGTTCCTTACTCGCCTTTTACGAGATCCATTGGATGAGATGGAGTGGTAGTATTCTTTTAACGAGCCGCCATCACACGGCCCATCAATGATTTTAAAATTGAAAATAACAACAATTACGTATAGGATTACTTTCCATACAAAATGTATTAAATTCTTCTAGTTACGTATTTACGATAAACATGAGTGCAGATTACAATTTGAATTGACGGAAGTTTTGATGAACGACACTAGACATCAAAATATTCGGTGTACCAAAATATTAGGAATGGGCATGACCAAATATAAACAGTCACATTGTTTCATGCGGTGCAACGACCAGAAAACATCAAAAGACCTTAGTTTATATTCATCCTGCAACCGAGATCAAAGGAACGCTTCTTCGTAAACGTGCAACGAATTATGTATCCTTCTAACAAAATCCCATTAATATCAGCCCCGAATGACCGTAAAGACCTATAAATAGCATCGCAAAGGGCTCTAAGGATGCGACTTACCGGATAGGAGCAGCGAAACGAATAAACCCAGGCGAAATACACACATTTTTCTCACAAACACTAAGTCCACTGAATGTACAAATATTAGTATTTATAATTATTCGCATCCATTTTTATTTTAGAAGACTTTCAGAAACATGTTTTTGTTTTTTTTTTTATGAAGGACGCGTTGTAAACACAGCTATGAAGCAACGGTACGATCAAGGATCAACGACGAGCGAAGTCGACTGCAGCTTTTGAACAACCGATTTCATCTACGATACACAAACGTAAAATATTGTTCACCGACGAACGCACACAAAGGTGCACTGGATCCCAGACAGCAGCTATGTTCACTCCTTATTTGACAGTTCATTCACACCGTTTGCGTTCTGAATTAAGCTTCTATATTCATTTAAGCATTTTTATATATATATAAAATTATATGTATAAAACTGTTATAATAACAAATAAGTTTCTATTCAAAGATTTATAATTAATCTCTTAGCGTTATTTCGTAAAAAAAATACTGTTACAAAATTAAACAATTATCGCAAGCGTTTATTCACTTTTCCCATAGATGGCACTACAAAATACTATAAAAAACAAACAATTATGGCGCCAAATAGAAAAGAGGTCGCGGTAGTGTATTAATTCTGTAATTTCTGTGTATATTTTGAGTATTGTTGTTTAGTATTCATAATTTATTATGCAGAAAGTGCTCGTCTCGACGCTCAGTCTCGTTGCTCCAAAAATTATATTATACTAGCTGTTGCCCGCGATTTCTTTTTCGAAGGGTTTTGGAAAATATTTTGTTTAAAAAGTATCCTATGTCCGTCCACAGGATGTAAGCTATCTCTGTGCCAAATTTCGTCAAGATCGGTTCAGCGGTTGAACCTTGAAACGGTAACAAACAGAGAGAAACACTGGAGAGTTACTTTCACATTTATAATATTAGTATTGATTTCAAGTCAGTTAGACTTGGATACGTTACTTGACATTAGAAAATATTAATGAATGTTTCCATAAATAAATAAATAAAAATATACAAACTTTGCATTTTAGAAATACATTAGCTGTTCCTTTGATATCTGCCCGCATCAGTGGGAATAAAGTAAAATTTAGAATTGATTGATTTTTTATGGTGAAAATAAACTGTTATAAAAATTATCCTATAACATGTTTTATGACAATATGTACCTGTACGATAAATTTCATTAAATTGTTACAGTCATTTGAATGTGATTGAATAGTCCAACAAAAACATGAAAACTCTTACATGTATATTATAAAGATAAGGATTATGATCAATGAATATAGATTAAAGCAAAATCACAGATGTATAAAAGTTACAGTAACTTCTGTTATCATTTCAGGTTTTTCATGTTGCAGGAATTATGAACAGCTAAAAGCCATTGTTAATAGTTTGTCTTTTTGCTGTGAATAATTCCTGTATTCATAACTTTAAGTATACAAAAATAAATTAAAATATAAATACAGGACAATTCTTTTCTTTTTGATAATTCATAGTCTGTATTATGTTTGAACTTAAAATGATTTTGTTATAAATATTAAATTACCGAAAGTTTTTAAAGATTAAAAGGTAACAAATGATAAACAGAAACAAAAAGTCCAAAAAAAAACAGTAAAATTATACATTCTTTTTATTACTAAAATGATGCTTTGCAAAAGTCTGAGCCACTAACAATGGGAACACTAATGTTGCATCAGCATATAATTTGACTGGAGTAGCATTAGCCCTAATCTTTCCCCAAGAAACAGCCTCATCAGGTCTAGCAGCCAGAATCACTACCATCAAACTCACTAGCTGTATTAACATATACTGCAAAATCAGCTCCATTTCTCATTAAATTAGCATTGCAAATATGATGTTTTATAAGTCCACTGCCTAATATAATCATACCAGTATTATTTGCTTTCATAGCCATTGTATTTAGCCTACACAAATCACTAAGTATATCAATTATAAGCCCGGGACGCTTATAAGAATGAAAAAACATCATATCCCCCAATGATCCATCAGTTAATGCTGGACTAAAAATAGGTATATTATTTTTCCAAGCCCAGTAGCACACGGAACTTTCATCATTGATTTTCTCTCCTAATCTAGCAATAATTCTTGATGGTGACCATGTAATACCATTTCTGACTTGTTCCTCCAACATTTCATCAAGCAATGGTGTGACCCATTTTTCAAACAAACAGTAGTTATCATTAGGAACTAACAAATTACCGATCCTATTGATTCCACGCGACCGTAATATCTTTCCACTCAAATTAAAATCACCTATATATGTAGGTGCTAAGCATTTTATAAAATCTTCCTCCACACCACCAGCAGTAGTAACAATACAATCTACAAGTTTATTTTTGACTAAAAACAGTATTGTATCACGTAAGCCCGAAGAAATCATGTTCGAAGTGTAACCTAAGAATATGGTGCAGTTAGTTTTCTTTTTAATAAACACGTCCTCTTCATAAGGGTCACTTGTTTCTTCCGTCAAAGGAACTGAACGACATTTCAGCATGTTGTTAATCTCAGAGACTGCTTTACCAAAGCTAGTTGCTTGAAAGCCAGAACGCGTGTAGCTTTCAAGTATTTTATTGTAGTCTGTACCATTCTCCCAATCGTAACCAGAAACAGTAGGTGTTTCGACTGGTAGCTCTTGGCTTGGCACTAAAACAGCAGTAACCGCAATATCGGGTGTATGTGATTTGGTCTTCTCAAGCTTCGGTAAATCCATGACGTCGGTTTAATTGGAACCGCAATCAGAATTTATTTTATAAATGTAAACATTGACATTTGACAAATATAGTGAAGGAAGGAGAATGAAAAATGACGTTTGCAACAGAGTTGCCAGCTCAATTTTAAAAACGAGCAAGTTATCATTTTTAAAAAACAAAATGGTAATTTTTTTTAGAAAAAAGAGGGATAATAAATATACAGTAAAATAAATATTAATTTGTTTTTGAAAAAGTTGTAATGGTTATCTTATCTTTTTATCTAACAAATAGTTGGAATAGTCGAATTTTTTATTTTTACCACATAATACAAATCATTTTATTTTCTTAAAACTATTTGTAAAATTTTTGACTTTAATGTTTTTCACTAACGTTACTCAAAGTATCCGAAAATAAATGTACGACATGGTTTTATTAATTACATGTATATCGCATAAATATCAATATTACCTATGGTAACTTTTTTATAGCACAAATTTTCGATTTCAAAGATATTTATAAAAAATTTGATCTGTAAATGGAGCTGAGGTTGATTTAGGTTTAGAGGACATCGATTAAAAATTACATTTATCTATTAAAAAATCTGATCTGGCAAAACTGGTTTTCACTTTCACTCTGTCGCTGACAACCGTCACTGTAAAGTGTCAATCAAAATCAAATATAATTTTATTTTCATCATCATCATCATCATCATTTCAGCCTACCATAGTCCACTGTTGAACATAGGCCTCCCCCATAGATTTCCACAAAACACGGTCTTGAGCCACCTGCATCCATCGACTTCCTGCAAAACCGTGTAGGTCGTCGCTCCATCTAGTGGGGGGTAGCGCTTACACTGCGTTTGCCGGTACGAGGTTGCCACTCGAGAACCCCAACAGTTATCGGTTCTCCGAGCTATATTTATTACCGAAGAGAATATAAACACTACTTTTTAATTATTACTGCAGAGCGTATCCATTATGCTATTTGAAACATCGTTAATTATTATTTAAATAAAAGTCCAAATTATATGAGTAGGTAAAATAAAAAAACAGAATACGTACGTTGCAGTGCAAATTACGTTACTTTGTACTAGATGTCGCCACGTGAAAAATGTGTTTTTTTTTTGGAATGATGATCACTGCTTTCATAGGTTCGACGGATTGAAAGGCGGGCGAGCGCGGAGGGCGCTTAGCCGAGACTTTTATTTATGGATGACTGGCGCAAGGGCTCCCGAGAGGGGATCTCGGCTTGAACTGTCATCCGTGTTGGCGAGAGTAACTGATTGGAGTGTGCTCAAGGGGACCGGCCTCGGCTTGGTCAGTTACTTCAATCGAGAGATTATCAGGATTATTATTAACCAAGTTCACCACCAATTCTGAATGCGTTTCCGCTGGAGAACAAATGGGACAAGAAACTCCAGCGACGCTTCTGTTACTGATACTATTTCTAGAGGAAAACCGGCCTGAAATGAGGTCATATCTCGAATAAGTTTGTCTGATACGCCCTCGCCGACGGCCTGGGGCGGTATGATGGTGATTGCGTTGTGTGTGCTGAGTGGAGCGCTTGGACCCTAGTGGTCGAATATAGGCTTTGTATAATGTAATTTTATTACGAAGGGGCATTTTACTATTTTTATTTAAAATTAGGTACAGTTGGCCGAGGACGAACGCCGCTCGGTTCCTTACTCGGTTAATATGTGGACCGAAGCTGCGTCTCGAGTCTAATAGGACGCCTAAGTATTTTACTGTCTTTTCCCAGGGTATTGGACGATCAAATAACTGTATGGTAGGGAGATACAGGCGTTAAGAGATAGTGTCTGCGAAGTGGGCGAGTTCGACGCCGCTGGTGTGCGGTATGCCGATCGTTAAAAGACTGTAAAGCACGGGCACCTAGGACTGAGCCTTGTAGTACGCCAGCTTGGATGGGATGTTATTTGGACTCGTACCCCCTCGACGCGGTAGCGGAAGGTTTAACTGCATAGGAAATCTCGTAAGATGAGTACGAGGCAATCTGGCACACCGAGTCCATATAACTTGTATGTGAGCCCATTGTGCCAGCCCTTGTCGAACGCTTTCACCATGTCGAAGAAGAGCGCTCTGATATGAAGCGAGATTGAATTGAATGTGCTCCGTTATGCGGTGTACATGAGTGTTTGGCTCGAAATCCAAACTGCACGTGAATGGAGATCCCTCGAGACTGTATGAAGTCTCTTAAGCGGACGGTTTCCTGTTGGTAGGAGTCCTATGCAGGAATCCGTCTAAGGTAGGTCTCACCCCCGAGCCAGTTATTCTGCCGTGAAACAGTAGTGTGCTAACATTACTATGTTGCGGTTTGAAGGGCACTGTGAGCTAGCGTAATCACTGGTCATATGAGACTTAAGAACTTAAGTCTCAGGGTGATGGGCACAGTGTGTTGCCACACAGAAGTTTTCTGGGTGACACAGCTTTATTATGGGCAGACGTTGCACTTACCATCAGGTGAACGTTTTGCTCGTTTCATTGTAATTAATTACAATGACTGGTGGTAGGATTCCTATTCAGGAATCCGCCTAGGTATTGTCACGTTTTAATAATGTAAACATATTAAGAAATAATATATATATATATAAAGAAACTAGTAGGTTCGAGATAACATATAATTAAAGAAAAAAAAATACAAGAGGGTCGTAGTCCGGCCTACGGAACACACTCAGTCTCAGCCTAGTTATACCCCACTCTCCTAGCTAGATTCCAGGATGTGGTAACCGGCTTTTGGATCCTTGTTAGCGCAGATGGTTTGAAGTTGTTGTTGGCACCGGTGGGATGCGACCGGGCAAGCGCTGAGGTTGATATTTCTTCAGCCAGAAGTATGTGTCTGCGTATTTCCAGCCCGTACTGTGTTCCCCGTATGGGAACACAATAACTTTTAGATTTAGAAATCAGTTAATCAATAGTTTACGGTTGTTAATTAATATTACGACCGATTGTTAAGCGAGATGAAGTAAGTCTGCTGCGATGCCGAGGCCCGGCTGACCGAAGGAAAAAAATGCAACCGGTTCTAACACAATTCGCTCTCATGCGCGTCATTCACTAATAATAAAATGAGGATGTTTGTCCTACATTTACATACAATTTTATTTAGTTAAGTGTAATAAGGGTTCATTCTCATTACGTTAATTATAATATAAGAAATACGCTATGTTACAGTATGTACCACCCCAGGGCCTAGTTATTCTGCCGTTATGCAGTAGTGTTCAAATATTACTGTGTTTCGGTCTGAAGGGCACAGAGAGCTAGTGTAATCACTAGGCATATGAAACTACGAACTGATGTTAAGACTGTCTCAACGTGATGATCGCCGTGTTGTGCCACTGAGAAGGTGTTCTAGGTAATACAGCATATGATATGGGCAAACGTTGCACTTACCATCAGGTGAACGTTTAGCTCGTCTCGTCACTTTATACAATAAAATAACAACAATCGAAAATTCTTGCATTGCTTTTATCATACGACAGGTTATTGTGAATTTTAATATAAAAATAGCAAATCAAAATAAGTAAAACGAAGTATAAAAAGAAGTGAAACTTAATAATTATAAATAGTCTAAAGAACACTCTACTTGAACCACACTATTAATAACATTTCCTTATTTTTTTTATCCCGGCATCTGTCGGAAGCCATGAAATTATCCTGGCGATTAGTCGTCTCTCGCCACCACGCCTCTACCATGCGGCGCCTGCCTAGTGGAATCTGTTAATTATTGCAATCGCCAATACTTGGGTATTATTCAATGGTGCCCCCTGGTGGTCCCTAGTCTGTACGCAGCAGTGGTTTTTTTTTTATTCAATACATTTTTTAAATTTTCTTTAAACCAAAATATTAATTATCAACATACGCAGAATGTATACTTTACCCGATAACTTCTCATTTGTTACTAATAATGTTACCCTAACAGGTTAGGCACTAAGCGTTAGTTACTAAACTCATCTAAACTTTACATTAGAAATTTAACATAAAATGTCAAACAATGAAAGGTTAGTTTAGGAAAACCGCCGACTTCGCTTAACGCACGACTTTCTACTCGTGCATTGCATAATATTAAGATAATCGGTTCGAAGCCGGATTGATGCATTGCAACTCGTTAATAAAGCCCGTCATGTTTATCCGCTGGTCAATTTTAGGATGTATTTATTTATAGAATTTTAAAATTGAAATAAGTAATCAGTAAAAAAAAATTACACTAAAACACAGCCTTTCAAAATTCACTAAATCTTAGCCCACCCATTTGTGACACCAAGACCTAGACGGGTTTTTTGTGTCGCAACACACTGCGCTCGTCACCCTGATACATCAGTTGTTAAGTCTGGCTATCAGTATCAGAGCGAAACACAGCGAGAACAAATGTTTTTAAGTAGTGTGCTTCACGGAAGAATAATTATCACTGCAAGTGGTACCTACCTAAGCCGCTTCCTGCGTAGGAGTGTTATTGCCTAGTAAGCCCAAGGCATCTTGCACTTTTATTACCTGTTTTTTAATTGGCATATGCCTAGTAAGACGAACTATCATCTCATACGACACGCACGCCATGTATTGTAAATGGTTGTACTAATCTACTGTTCGATGAATTATAAAAATTATCAATCAATACATTAATATACATACACAAAATAGTCGGTCTGTCATTCGCGTTTCAGTTGAGTCAGTCACGGTAATCGTGTCGGTCTGTCATTTCGAAGTTTTAGTAAGCATATTCGTTTAATCATCACCGTCATTGCACCAAGTCTACTGTTAAATATCCCGAGGACAATACAAGGGCATTTACCGAAGTTCGCCTAAAGGGACATGTCAAAAAAAATGTCTGTCCGTCTTTCCGAACGCTAATATAATTTCTCCTTATCAGCTAGTAGACACCAGACCAGATATTTTGAAATTAAGCAGAAAGTATATGAAGGACATAGACTTATACTTCATTTCAAAATGTCTGGTCCGCGCGGTGAAACCACCATACTGGGCAAACGGATTAGGAATTGCAGTACCAGATGCAGTATTTCAGGTTGTCACTTTCAGAGTATCTCTTAAATGCGAGATTCGTCACTTGTCAGAAGTCATGAGGTTTTCCAAGGTATTGCCTCTGTTTGATTTTTCTTTATTACATTAAAGTGACGGAACGAACAAAACGTTCACCTGACCACCAAGTGCAACGTCTACCCATAACAAATGCTGCATCACCCAAAAATTACTGTGTGACACCACACTGCGCCCGTCACCCTGAGACATCAGTTCTTAAGTCTCATATGCCCAGTGATTACGCTAGCTATCAGTGCCCTTCAAACCGAAACACAGTAATGTTTGCACAGTACTGCTTCACGGCAGAATAACTGGCCCTGGGGTGGTACCTACCTAGACGGATTACCCACGGGATAAGACGGGGAAGAGAGGCAGATTTTCTTTCGACGGTACCACATGGAAGCTATAGCGGCACTAATGATTTGTGCAGAATCATACTACTCTAATAAAGCTTGAGAGCTTGTATGTTTGAACGCGCTAAATTAAGGGAACACTGATCCGATTTGAAGAAATAGTTTTGCATTAGATAGCCCAGTTTTTGACTGATTGATTCGATTGAGGAAGGTTCTAAGTTAAATTTCACGCTGAGAACCGAAGATTACCGGGAAGGGCCGAACTGTGAATGCTCAGGTCAGCGAGGTACCATGCCGTACGGCGCAATCATGTGGTCGGCTTATTTCACGCGGGTAAAACGGCGGGGCACAGATAGTGTTATGTAACTTATCGACGTTTTGGACTTCTATAAATTCTAAATCCACACAAAGACGCAAGCATAGCTTGTACAAATTACTACAGTTTATATATATCATGTATTCTACGTCGTTAATGTCAATGCTCAGGTAATAAATAAAACATTTTACTTACACTTTCGCTATCCGTTGTCCACAGTTATAGAACTACAATATGGCAGTATTATGTATCTTTGTAAACATCAATTAAAAACATATATGATTACAATACTTTCTTCACATTTATCGCTAAGAATGTGAAAATGGTATACTGGCTTTCTTCCATAGTTGGTACTATATTTTAGTTAATCTCTACAAGAGTTTTGCGTGCGTATAATAATCAGGCTCTTAAACAATCAAATATGGTTTTCCTTATAGAATTCAGATAGCCTTTTCAAGACGTTACGACAAGACGACGCTTTTGTTAGCTTCACATGTACGTAGGAACGTAATGGAATCCTCCAATTCAGGTATCACCCACTTCCAGACAAGCGGATAATTTGAAAATTCAAGTGTTAAGAACGAAGAAGATTACAATATAATTATTTTATGACTATGACCCTTCATTTACCAGGATCATCAGCTCATTGCTCTTCCAGCGTGTTTTTTTTTAAACTACAGCTCTATTGTTTTAGTTTTGCACTTTAAAAGTTGATTCGGTTACTAATTGTTACTAATATATAAAAAGGGTACGCATCAGTATGAAAACGGAGGCGACGTGGTTCGCCACCCGTCACGTCTCGTTTCCCGCGAGCGCGAAAACTGGGTTACGTGTGTGGTCTCTGTCTACCCCTTATATGGTGAAAAGGCCTGATTGTACGTATGTATGTATCAGTATCTAAAGACAACTATTGAGATAATTCTATCATTTACAGACTTCGTTGTTGTTAACTCTAATTTAATTCTTATGCGGCATACATTTTTTTGTTCTTTTCAGGGAGTAGGGGGACGGCAATCTTCCGTAGGCCAATGGCAGCCAGAGTATCAAATACTACTACTGCGGTAGCCATTGCGAAAAATGCTGATTTGAAAATACCCAAACAACAAAACGTGTAGTAGCGTCTAAAGTAAAAAAGTTACTGCATATAAATGTCCCACTGCTGAATACAAGACTACTCTCATTTCTAAGAGGGTTTAGGAGATGGGAAGGCAGACTTGAAATGTCTTCGTTTATTGTTCCTCAGACATGCAGGTTTCATCACGATGTTTTCCTCAACATATTTCAGACAGGTTTTCGACCGGGAGTTACTGATAGGATCCTCCTAGGAATACCAACCTAGGCAGATTTTTGCAAAGAAATACCGCAATGTAATAAATATATAATAGTAGTAGTGTAACTGCATAGCATAAAAGACTTAAAACTGATCTCTCAGGGTGACAAGCGCAGTGTGTGTTAGTTGCTTATACCATCTTAAAAAGATGTACCTTATGATATACAGTATTTATTGAATCGGTCAAGGAAATTTGCTTCCTGCCATGTACATAAGAAACTGTTTCTCAGTGTGATATAACACATGACTGGAAAAATATTCCTAATATTTCATCTAGTCGTATTTCCTTAACCTTACATCCGCAGCAACGTACGTAAATGACTTCGCAGCGTCTGGTTGGCTTTTTTTTTTCTTTACGGTGGGAATCCTTTGACTTTCCTAAATATAAAGTATCCTACTTCCTTCTCCAGGATGCAACCTGTCTCTGTGCCAAACTTCGACCAGACAAATTTAACGGTTGAGCCGTGAAAAGGTAACAAATATACAGAGAGGGTTACTTTCTATACATATATATAAACTGTTTGTAATAGTTTTTTTTTTTTCTTTCTGAACAATATTTGTTTTCGTACGATATAGATCGGCTTTTATGGCCGAAACCTTTATTTATAGATGACTGGCGCAAGGGCCCCCGAGAGGGGACCTCGGCTTGGACCGTCATCCTGTTCGCGAGAGTAACAGACTCGAGGGTGCCCAAGGGGGCCGGCCTCGGCTCGGTCAGTTACTGCAATCGGGAGGGCAATATTACTACTACTATCATTACTAATGCCATGATTATTATTGGATAGGTTTACCACCAATTCGGAGTTTCCGCTGGAGAAGAAATGGCGCAAGAAACTCCAGCGACGCTTCTGCTTATGACACTAGTGCTAGGGGAGAACCGGCCTGAGATGCGGCGGTATCGCGAATAACTTTGTCTGATACGCCCACGCCGACGGCGGGGGCGGTATGATGGTGGCATGCGGCGAATGAAAGCCACTGAAGGGGGCTACCGCCCCCAACAGTTTCCCGGCGCCCGTTATTCTAGCGAAGACCTGACTGCAGAGACAATTGGTTATTTAAATATTATCGAACGCGAAACAATTAAGATTTATAACTGATGCCGGCACCGTTAAAATTTGTAATAATGTCCTCCTGACCGACTGGATCCCATCCGACATCCGACCCCAGCGACAATTTCCGAATACTGTCAGGTGTCAGGAGCTTGATAAACTCCGCAGGAGATATTAAAGTGTTACAACTACACACGCAAACACGCCTCACTCATTCTAACCTTTTGTTGTTACGAGTATTTAGGATGTAGTAAAAAGTCGTCAAAAATTTATTATATCGCGACAGTCCGTCCAGATCCACTGGCTTTGCGAAGAGACGTTGCATCTCTTTGCATTTTCTACCGTATATATCATGAGGAGTGTTCCGAGGAGTTCATCGTACATTGCGGCACACAACAAAATGTCATCGACACCACCTGGATGACTGGCATTCCACCACGTGCGCTTTGCCAGAAATTTTCTGCCACAAACAACCACTTTGTGGAATAGGCTGCCGTCAGCAGTTTTTACGGACCGATACGACTTAGGGACCTTCAAGAAAAGAGCCTACTTCTTCCTCAAAGGCCGGCAACGCATTCGGAGTTCCCCTGGTATTGCGGATGTTCATGGGCGGCGGTGATCACTTACTATCAGGTGAGCCGCTTGCTCGTTTGCCCCCTCTCCTATAAAAATATATATATAAGCGATTACCACTGACTCATCACGATATCTCCAAATCTACAAGACCCATTGCTTTGAAAGGTATACATATTACTTTTCAGACTAGATTTATATTACATTTTACAAACATTTACTCCTAAACGGCTAAACGGACTGGTTTCATTACGCCCAGCGTAGAGGGAACGTAACACCTATATTTATTATAATTATAAAAATACAGAATCCCTTCATCGTTCACTTAAGGGAATAGTATCATCAAACCACTAAATTTTCCTGCTTTCGACGCCATTACGCAATCCGTTCGCGCCAAAATAAGTGCATGACGTAATATTATATGTAATTTTACTTTCGATAAATATCATCGGCGCTGCGAGACACGTTCCTATTACGTTCAGCATGTGAGTAATTTGAGCAATTGGCATTCTTTAATCGCTTGAAGCGAAAACGAGGTTTGATATATACTGTCTTCGAACAAAGTAAATACTCTTTATCCCAAGTGTAGGTTATTTTTTATTAAGAAAAATATTATATTAGTGGTGGTTATATATAAAAAATAATTATGTACCACTAATTATTTTTTTATTATGGACTCCTAATAACATACTTTAAAACCCCCATTACGTTCCCACGAGCAGTTTAGTGACAGCATTGAATATTATGGTATTATTCGGCACGAATAAATGCTGTCCGTAGAATACCTTAGCCGCCTCTTACTACACCTCGGTAGGAAAGAGGTAGGAGCTATTCTACTCTGCCAATAGCACTGCAATGTTTAAGCGTACATGAGCTTAGAGAATGGAAGTATGTAGATCTACAGATTTGCTTAGATCCATTTTCTAATTAACAAGCATCATTCAGGAACACAACAAAAGTCAGGGGCCCTGCCTGATATGCCGAAACCCAGTGCCTTAATATTTTTTATCCAATTAATCAATAAAAAATCATGAGTTTTTTTATTTTAACTCTGAATTAATAACTCATATGAAACAGTCACTAAATAAAATAACATTCCGATGTTTTCGTTATCTTTTTTATTTCTCAAAGGGCACTAAACTATTTGCCCAAGGGCAACTTTATGAACTAGGCCGTGGTGTTTCTTAGCTGTATTCATTAGTTGATGATAAATAGAAAAACGCACTGAATAAATGTACCGCTTACATTATTTATAATTTTTTCCGCAGACCTAAAAGCTTCTTCACGATCATTCTCTTAACCATTGGGCACCTGATCGTAGGATTCCTATGCAGAAATTCGTTATTCTGCCGTAAAGAAGTAGTGTGCAAAAATTACTGTTTCGGTTTGAAGGGAACTGAGAGCTAGTGTAATTACTGGGCATATTAGACTTAAGAAGTCATGTCTAAGAGTGACGGGCGCAGTATGATGCCACACGGAATTGTTCAAGGTGAGACAGCGTTTGTTATGGGCTGTTTGCATTTGCATTGGAGCATTTATGTTGGACTTACCATCAGGTGAACGTTTTGCTCGTCTCGTCACTTTCTGCTTTAAAGAAATCAATCATAAGGATGGCAATTGTGTTTAATGTTAAATGCGTATTATTAAATTTAACGGGATAAAGTGGGATGGCAGATTCCTCTAATGCCGCCACCTATGAAAAACAATATCTTTTTATTATGACAATAATTATAGTGGGAAATAATACTGGTGGTAGAATTCCTATGCAGGAATCCGTCTAGGTAGTTACCACCCCAGGGCCAGTTATTCTGCCGTAAAGCAGTAATGTAGCAAACATTACTGTGTTTCGGTTTGAAGGGCACTGTGAGGTAGTGTAATCACTGGGCATTTGAGACTTAAGAACTGATGTGTCAGGGTGACGGGCGCTGTGTGGGGTCACACAGAAATATTCTCGGTTACACAACATTTGTTGTGGGCGGACGTTGCACTTACCATCAGGTGAACGTTCTGCTCGTTTCGATCCCTTTACTACAATAAAAAAAATTGCGTTACCGTGAGATTATGACAACTAAACGTAATTGCTTGACGAAGTAACACTATTGGGACTATTTCCGATGCGGAAATAAAAATCAAACAAGTTCTTAAATGACTTATCCGATTTATTTTTAATTTCCTCCAAAATGTTACATCATTGACGTTTATATCACCGACGTAGTTCAGTGAGGCTGTAATTACAAACGGGTTATCCACTTTGATCGGATTCACCAGCTGATACTGACAATTCGGAAATGTTTAAGTAATATTTAAGTAAGCGAATTGTATGAAATATTAGGGAACGCTACCTTTAGTTTGTGTACTTCTTCACGGCAGAATAACTGGCCCTGGGGTGGTACACGTATTTGTATTTTTTTTTCTGGAGTGCCCCTGTGTTTACTTCTGCACTTGTGGCACTATAACATCTACAGCGCAGTTCTTCCGACAATATTCAAATCCAAAACGCGAACCTAAAACCCATGGCAGGCAGTCTGACTACTGAGCTACGCGGTCGTCAGGCTCGGATTACTTAAGACAGGCGAATGCATGTTCCCTAGACTATCGTTTTCCCATTTGCTTTTACTCTTTACACATTTTCACTTTTTAGGTCCACTCTTATTATGTTTGTGACATTAATACGGATTTATGATATATATAAGGCAAGTGAATGTAGTTAAGAAAGTGCATCGGAATTATGTACTAATCTTAAAATGTTGATATCCGTCCGTACATAAGTTTATTCATGTTTTCAAACGTATAAACATTCTCTGTTGATTTGTAATTTTTGGAAAGACTTTTTAACCGAAAATCGACAATAAAAAATCAAAAGTAGCTCTGTCGATTAATGAATATCATTTTAAGTTGCAGGTGCAGTTCCAGGTGTTGATACCTGGAACTGCACCTGGGACATGGAGGTCTATTGTGTAACTCTGATAGGTTTAATTTTGGCGTTTGAACTTCAATCATTAATTAATAAGATCAAATGAAACCGATCCCCAAACTTACCAGAGTTACACAATAGACCTCCTGGTTTCATAAAATTCTTTGAAGGGCCGTAGCAATCCAAGAACCCTCTTGGACATTCACATGTCTTCAAATACATTTTTTTATTTGTAAGACTTGTCGCGGGGGACTGAGAGAATATACCACCCCATCTTATCCAGTGGGTGTCGTAAAAATCGACTGATGGAAAATGAAAACCAGGAGATGGGCAGCAGAATCTTCCTAGAACATCTGATAAATAAAATGCGGTTGCCGACCCGCCTGCCAAGCGTGGCAACTATGGCAAAATCTTCCTAGTATTACAGCTACAAATTTTTGTGGCAATCTGTGAGGGAGGCCTATGTTCAGCAGCGGACTAATGATAGTCTGAAATGGTGATGATGATGATTAAGAGTTTTATTTATAATACATGTTTGAATAAGATAAAAAAATACAAAAAAGAGTATGCCTACGGAGGTTTTTTCGCTTGTTTCTTCTCCGTCCGAGGAACCTCATTACGAAACGGTGGTAGATAGAAAGACGCCGTAGAAAAAATGACGTATGACTAACGAAATTTATATTTCTTACTTTGAAAAATTAAGAATTTTCATTATATTTCATTTGACAAGAGGCTCCTTTATGATGTTGCCTTCAACAAGTAGTAATAAATCTTCAATAAAAATTTCATTTTAAACTTAAAATAGGCGTCTTTTAGGGTAACGTGACTACCATATTCAATCTTAACACAACTTTAGTCATCATACTGTCACGTTGAGCCACAACAACAGTTGCCAATGTTGCCATATTTTTATATTGTTAATTTGGCAACATCCAAATCCAGGCATCTATTAGCAGGTGCCTGAATACGAATTCTGGTAGCTCATGTACTCATTATACGTTACATAATCAAAATTTAAGTCGTCTATCATATCATTTTAAAAGATTTCCCTAGGTTTTAAAAAAGATTGAAGTAATGATTCTAATAAATAGCAGATAATTATGGCAATAATATGAAGTTAGAGTTACAACATGCGCAGGTAATATATTTGTGCTGTAAGAAAACACTTATGCGGTAATGTCCGAGCTGGGCTCTATCTGTTATATCTGTTTCCTCTCGTTATTGAGACAGCAAGTTTTTAAAGATTATTTTTTTTTATTTTTAAGACTGCAGGCTTTGCTTAGGTCTAAGTTCAGTCTTTCTTTATGAGACTAAGGTTCAAACATTTAAAGGAAAAAAGTAAAGGTTCAGTCTATAAATGCCCCACTGCTGAACACAGGCCTCCTCTCATTTCTGAGAGGGTTTTGGAGCTAGGAAGAATCCGCCACGCTGCTCCAACTCGGGTTGGCGGACTGCATGTCTTCGAAATATTTTTTATTTCTCAGACATGCAGGTTTCCTCACGATATTTTGCTTCGCCGCCGAGCGCGTGGTAAATCAGGACATAAAATTGCAGAACAATATTAGGAACTCAGGTCACTCGCGTACTATGAAATTTAAGGCGAGCAGCTGGCCCTTGAGCTACCACGGTTTTTAAAGATATTATGTTAGTATATATAGGGTAGATATATGCGGGAGAACCGCAGACCTAGACTGCTATCAGCTTTTGAAAAGAGAATATTAAAACTGCCCGAAGTACCTTCTCTCTTGAAATAATATTTTCAGGAGAGAAGGTACTTCGGGCAGTAGCAATGGCCATTGTTTTTTGTATATATATATTATTAATGTATGAGAACGGGAAGTTAACATATCCTCACGGCAGCTTCTTTTTTGCCGTAAGCAGAAAGTACACTTGCTTCATGCTTGACTTTGCTAAATTTTTTGAAAAGATAATGGTATACTTATGGTAGGATTTCTATGCAGGAATCCGTAGGTAGGTACCGACCCAGGGCCAGCAATTCTACTGTGAAGCAGTAGTGTGCAAACACTACTGTTTCTGTTTGAAGGGCACTGAGAGCTAGCGTAATCACTGGGCATAGGAGACTAAAGAACTATTGTCTCAGGGAGACGAGCGCAGTGTGGCGTCACACAGAAATGTTCTGGGTGACACAGCATTTGTTATGGGTGGACGTTGCACTTACCATCAGTTGAATGTTTTGTTCGTTTCGTCACTCTAGCCAATAAAAAAAAATGTTACAAGCTACAGGTACATTTAGCCATTTTACTAAATATTTTTTAATGTGTTGTTGACTCTTGCTTAAGTTCAGTAGTAGTCCAGTCTCAGTCGAAATTAGTAGATTAATTTAAAAACTATAGAACTTCTTACAATGTTTTACGAAGGACGTGTGGTCAAACAATTTTCAGATTTGTAGTTTAATGCTTCGAAACGCTGCGAACTGAAATCGAAAACGAACACTCAGAAAGAAAAAAACATATGAAACCTTTGTATGCATGAATGAATACGGAATAATTTACGAATGAATATGGAAAACACATTTACATTAGAAACTACAAACAGTCTAATTACAGTAAATTGCTAATAAAATGTAACGAAAACGAAATGACCGTTTTTTTTTAAATAATCATATGGGTTATTTGACTCATTACATGTCAACACCTTTTTACAGTTTAACACAATTTAAAATTAGAATGGCAGTTTTGCTACAATGTTAATTTACTTTAAAAAAAAAACTCGGAATTCCTTCCAAACCAAAACAACTCTGACACACTAAATTGACGCGAACGTAATAGAAAAATAACATCAGATTTGTTCTGCAATATTACGTAAGCCGTGCCAATAAATCATAATTATTGCATTGTGTAGTAGTAGTAATGAAAAGCTCTCACTATCACTAAACCTAGAATTGGGAAAGGGAACTTGTAGAAACAAAGTGGAAAGGTCTCGCGCCTCAGTTACACGAATGTGCGCGAATACACCTCACGTGCACATGTCAACTGATTTAAAAATATAGACTGATTATGGCGAATTTTTATCTGTGAGAGAATATACACACAATTTAAAAAATAGTGACTGTAGTTAAGAGTGAAATAAAGAAAACTTAAAAGTGAGTAATTAATTTATATTTCACACTTTTTTATTAGTCGAAAAAATGTTTAAAATTGTAAATGCTTTTTTATGTTATTGATTTTTTTTTCAAATACATATAATGCGGTGAGGTGACGGCGTTAAAAAATCAGCCACCCATTTCACTCAGTGGGCGTTCTATTACTATGAAAAATACCGAGACCCCTGCGTCATCCGATTCATGGCTAACCATCTCAGTTAAGCTATACCTTTTTTTAAACGTGAGGAAATCCTCTATGGGTACTGGACCAGCCAGGGGAGGCAGCCGGGTTATGTAGGAGTCTTACCGACTATAACCCCACTGTGGTCTGCATCGGCGCTGAAGACGAGTCACGGGGGTTAGATCTACATTATTTAGACTGGAGACGAGAATAAGCGTCTAATGCGAAGTGTCAGTTACTGAGAATATATAATTGTACTGAGAATGTATATGTAATTGTAATTATAATTCATACAATTAAGATTTAGATGACAGAAAATCCTCCGAGCTTGAGATAGCAGTGAAGTTTTTGTCGTCCTATAAAGGAGAAATACATAAGTATATAAAATATCAATACTTTATTTGTAATTTATTTTTCTAGCGAGCTGTCAAAGCTTTTTGTGGGAAAATTAATAAAGTTTGTTCATCACAAAAACCTGATTAAATTTTTAAATTTTCACCGTGAATTATTTACGGACGCTTAATCATTGTTTTTTGCAATAAAAAAGCCATCTGGTTAGTTTTTATACGAGGGTTCAAACTGGCACTATAACAGTGAATTATAAAATAAAAAGTTAAAATTAATAAGTATTAATAAGTATACATTGGGCACAAGCCTTGCACTAGCCTCTCCTCATGATCGTGATGGTTTTGGGAGCTGACCAAAGTCCGTCCCGCTTATTCAACACTGGTGAGCCCGTTTTGTTCTTGTTCTAGATTATCTCTGACATGCAGATTTCCTTGCCATCTTTAAAATCATCACTTAAATAGCAATTAACAATATTAAGCTGATGTGTTTGTTTTTTTTTGGTTTGAACGAGCTAATCTCTGGAACTACCGGTTGGATTCTTGTATTTGATAGCCCAACACTTGAGGAAGATTATAGGCTTTTTTATTTAACATCACGGTATTATCCTTTAAAATCAATCACTTCTCCTTTATCGTGGGTGCGCATCAATTGTACATGCACAACATGACCAGACCCGAAAACCAACAATTTGTATGTTTGCACAAATGTTGGATCCGGCTGGAATGCGAACCAAGTACCCGCGGCGTAGAAGTCAGGTACTCTAGTAACCTTAACACTGGCAATATAAAACACATGAAATACATCATTTACCAATATTCCTCCAATTTGTTCCAAATGTAATGGAGATAAAATACCTTCGTACGGTTTCCTTTAAAGCATAAGGTGTTGATTAATCTAACATATGGACCTGTTAGCACAATCGCGAAAGTGTTTATCTTAACGCAAGCTTCATCCCAGTTCGTATCCCACCAGTTTAAAGGCAATCTGCATCGTAGATTTGCGGACTCAGAAAATCTGCAACTCCGAAAATGACCTCACGACCTCATGACCTCCGACAAGTGTCGGCTTAAGCATCTCGATAAATACAGCGTCTAAATTGCGAGATGTCTGGAACGGAAAGAAAGAAAGAGAGAAACATATTTATTTGACGAACACACAATATTAAGAAACATAACAAAAATAGTGTAAAAAAATGTATTTTTTTTAATCAAAAAGGATCCCGTATCAGCGATAATCTGTGGTACCCTTTAGAACTGGTTTTCAGTCGCGACTTTTATTGACCAAAAGAACAACCCGACCTAGACAAAATGCAATAGACAAAAAGAAAACAAATGCTATCGCTAATCCGCATGCCGAGCATGGTTTTTTCTTCTGGGGAGAGGCGTATATCGAGCAGTGGAATATTAACAGGATGATGACGACAATGAACCTGCATGCCCCAAAATAATATAGCCACAAAGTAACGTCGATTCCGCAATTTTGCAGTTCAGCGGATTACTTATAAGAGGATTAATACTGTGTCTTACGGCTAGACTTACAAAAACTTGATAAAGTAACCTCCTATCGTTTTTGGTCGCTTATTATCTATTTAACCCGGCGTCATTGTGGCTGGAAAAAGGTACACTGTCGTTTTGAAGGGTCATCACGACGTTCTATTTATATTCCTTGTTTAAAAAACAACTTATTTTATATGAAAAATCGTTCGTTATTTATAAAACTTATCTACTTGCCATTAAAATGGTTTATAAATGAAACGATAATAGTTAAATATGATCAGTTTTAATTAAATTCTTCTTAACAACTTAAATTTATGTGAAAAAATTGGCCTACTCTGTGACCTTAAAGAATAACAAAACAATTAAAGCTTTTTATCAAAAATGTACTTAAATATTATCTACTATAAGGCATTTTTGAAATTAAATCACAGAAACATTGGGAACTTTCTTATAATCAATATATTATGTATAGGTTTTCACTACAGTCATTACAGTTGGAAATCACATGTTCCTACCTATAAATTTATGGCAAGTGTTACAAACATGACTAATTCAACGACGCTCATGCTCCTCTGGATCCTTTTTAGATATTGATTAAAAAAATTAAAGCATAAATATGTAAAAATACATAAAAGCTCTAAATGATCCGTGGCACAAAGTAGCAACTTCCTTATTGAGCAGGGTCATAATTACCCGGTCGCAGGTTTACGCACAAGTTACACCTTACACGATAACCACAGGACTGAAGTGAGGTACGCGGTGAGAAGCTGTGGTCCTTATCGCCAGCTATTGAGATTCACGGTTGTGTACTGTAATTATTTCATAAAAATATTTCAAATGTAAAACATGCAGGGTCATATTGACCCTACCCCTTTGACGCCGGGTTAATTACAGATTATATAATTAGACGGTGTAGGCAGAATTGTGTCGTGCATGTGAAATTTATAACTGTAAGTCTAGGATGTTAAATCGAAAAGTGGCGATGGTGTTTTTTGTTGAATTTTTTTTTTTTGTATAAAGTGATGAAACGAGCGAAACTTCATCTGATGGCAAGTGCCCATAACAAATGCTGAGTCACCCAGAAAATTTCTGTGTGACACCACACTGAGCCCATCACCCGGAGACATAAGTTCTTAAGTCTCATATGCCCAGTCCCAGCCGTTCAAACCGAAACACAGTAATGTTTGCAAATTACTGCTTTACGGCACAATAACTGGCCCCGGGGTGGTACCTACCAAGACGGATTCCTTCATAGGAATCCTACCACCTCTAAAATTTCTGTGTATATTTTGAGTTTTGATGTTTAATATTGATAGATTATTATGCAGCAAGTGCTCGTGAATGAGTACGGCAATTGGAAAATTCATTTTAAAACCAAAATTATACTCTTTGTTCTATCTCCGTCATCATTCATCACTCCAGAAAATCTTCAGTAAAAGTCAACTATCTTTTTACTGTTGATCGAAATGAAGTCTTTGCTATTATTAAATGATTACTCGACATTGGCGAATATGGGTTCAATTTGGTAGCTAATACCTATGATCAAAAACTATCAACAAGAAGTCTAGGATGCAGTGTCACATACACGGGGATTTTCACAACACAACCAGCATCAAACTCCAAACTCCTCTTACGATATTTCGTTCCATCTGAAAAGTAAAGATAGTCATTGTGTGTCTATGCGATTGTACATTTCCAACCCTGTCGGCACGAAAGGTAACTACCGGATACTGAAAAGTATACAATTGGCAAGTGTTAAGAAAAACGTTAGACAATGTTTTTAATTGTAGTACACTTATTGATATATGCTCATTTATGAAAAAAAATCATCATTAATAAAAAAACCGAATGATAATTATCTCGGTCCCACCAAAATCAAGTTTGTCTATGGTTAAAAAAATAAACTACCTAACGTACGAACCATTATATAAATATACAAAATAATTATGTAAAAAACGAAATAAATAATTATTAGTGATATTTTCATTACATACATACCTACATATAAAATTAAAACGAAAAGAAATATTTATATTTAACAATGTCGTAACTATATCAACATCTACATCTGTGTAATTATTCAAAAAAACTAGATCAAAAATTGTTTATCTTCAAATTATAACTTTGCTTTAATAACATTTTTGCTAAGAATTTCTTCATTGCCCCAGATTAAATATTATTACGTCTTTTACAGTAAGTAAAAATGTAAATAAAACATTTCCTCTGACATCTTTTCCGGATTAGCTAACTAAGATAATTATTTATTATATTTTTGTACCCATTTTGTCATTTTGCACTACATACGAGTATAACCAGAATTTATAATTTACTCTGTTTCTTTAAACAAATAAGCTTATGTAAAAAAAGTAAAGTAACAGCCTATAAATGTCGCACTGCTGAGCGCAAGCCTCCTCTCATTTCTGAGAGGGTTTTGGAGCTAGGAATAGTCCGCCACGCTGCTCCAATGCGGGTTGGCGGTCTTCACAGACCCTCGAAATATTTCTATTCCTCGGAGATGCCGGTTTGCTCACGAAGTTTTCCTTCACCGCTAAGCAATCATAATAAATCAGCATATAAAATAGTAGAACAAATTTAGAGGTGCTGGTACCGGGGATCGAACCCAGGTTACTCGCGTACTGTGAAATTAAAGGCGAGCACCAGGCCTCTGAGCTACCACGGAATGAGAAATATCCAATCGTTGTTCCAGAGCGGGATATAAGCCTCATCTTTTATGCCTGGCAAGCGGGTTAGCGTAGGCAGTGCCAGATCATTTGATGATGTTCTCCTAGCCGATTTCGACCACGGCGACAACTTCCGACTACTGTCGAGAGCCATCAACTGCGCAGGAGATATTATAGTGCCACAAGTGTACGCGCAAACACAGAGGCACTCACTCGTCCCAACCTACACGCGCCCGATGTAACGCTGATGCGATAAGATCAGAGGTAGGCTAGGATGCAGTGACAGAAACACGGGGACAAACACAACACAACCAGACCCGAAAACCAACAATTTGTGTTTTACCACAAATGTTGGCTCCGGCTGGGATTCGAACCCAAGACCCGGGGCTTAGAAGTCAGGTACTCTGACCACTAGGCCACACGATCGTCGGCCAGATCATTTGAGTCTGTTATAACCGAAACATTCTTTCCCTAATCAATCGACTTTAGCTGGAAAATTTCTATAAAGGAATCCGTCTAGGTAGGCACCACCGCAGTGCTAGCTACTCTGCCGTGAAGTGAGCAAACATTACAAGAAGTGTTTTGGTTTGAAGGATAGTGATTGTTAGTGTAATTACTGGGCATATGAGACTTGGGTGACAGGATTTGTTATGGTTAGACTTACCATCAGGTGAACAATTTGCTCGTCTCATCACTTTCTCAAATAAAAAAATATCTAAGACTATGATTTACTTATCTTATCTATACCTCATTTTTTACAAAACCCACGGGATAGAACAGAACCGCCGATTCTCTAACAACGACACCAAACACCAGAGCGATAAGAAAAAAACAATATAGAAGAATAGGCAGATAAAGAGTTGGCACCCGAATCCATTTATTTCACGCTCTGACTAATTATTATATATACAGAAATTATAGCGAGATACATAAAAAATATAAATTGTGCATAATGTCTTTAAGATGCTGTAATCTACATTACATCAAGAACCCAAATACCACACTTCTATTTTAAGATTATTTCCATTCCAATTAACTCGCTATTGGATGTATAACAGCTTCCCTATGCCGCATTGTCCGCGATACATTAAAAAGTAATCTTATGTTGGACATGACATTACATAATCTGTGCAATCTTAAATTCCGCCGTTATTTATGCGCGATGTACATGCAACTACCAGTCTTAAGGAAGTTATGCGTCGGCATTGTTTTGTTCGTGTTTCCGGTAGGTAGTGTCTTTGTGCCCGATTGTTGACCGTATTTGTTGTGCAAAATCTAATTACAATTGGACCACGTGTTCTGTATGATTCCTAGTGTAAACACCAGTTTTCCTGCTATAGTTAAAGTTATGACTCGGAAAGCTTTTGTCACACAATATTCGCTTCTTTTATTAAGAGTTCTGGACATGACCCACATAACTGGAATATTACAAGTATTTTGTTTTGGTTAGAAATTACAGGTAGGTGACTCGTTATAAACAACGGTCGTGCACTCAAATACCGTAGAATAGAAAACATTGTCTTATTTTAAAAAACGTAAAAGATTATCTGTTTTTTTTTCTTTCTTAAAATGTAGGCCACTATATCCGGAGAATCTGTACACCTGTATCTTCGACTGCGGGGAGGACCATGACTCGATGTAGTCTCGGATCATCGGGATAGCACCGAGAGAGTGCTGGAGGTAGTTAATTCTGCCCCCCGGTCGAGCTATAGCATAGCGAAGCGTAAGAGGGACCACTGTTACGTCCGAACGAAAATCCCATGACCCCTCTGTAGCGCTGATGGAGACCACTGTGGGGTTTTATGAGAGTCCGACATAACCTGGCTGCCTCCCCTGGTCGGTCGGGTATTCGTGCAATATTTTTGCGTACTGATATTTCTTACGTATATTTTTTACGTACTTATATTTCTTCTTAAAAGTCGACATAGGGAAAATGTAAAACAGGAAATGGGCAGCAGCATCTTTCTGCAAAAACAGCAAAATAAATAACCTGCGGTTGCCAACCCGCCTGCCAAGCGTGGCAAATATGGCAAAATCATGCCAATCTATGGGGGAGGCTTTCAGCTGTGGACTTGTGTCGCGCTTAAATGACGGTGATGATATAGTACTACTAGTTCGAGCAGATCTTTTTCTGTTTCGTCAGAACAGTGATATCTAGTTCGTCCAACTGGCCGTCGCTTCACGGCACGGTTATATCCCGTCCGCACGACATGACTGAACCATCGCAGCCTATGTGCAGACGCAATAGTACGCAGACCTGAAATGCAGTACAGCACTATTTTTTTATTTTTTTATTGGAGAAAGTGATTAAAGGTAGTAACAAAATCCCAGAAAGTGCACCAAGTCTTTCGATCAAAAAGTTTTATATTAAACAGAGACTTCATAAAAAGGGTTATTATAATATTAAATAATACATAGATGATGATAACCCCTGGGAATGTGGTGAGCGCCTACAATCTATTTCTACATCTTTGTAATACTGTTTTTGTACATTATTTTAAAAAATGACTGAAAAAAAAATCCCGCTGAGTTTCTTACTGATTCTTCTCAGGATAGGGCATTTTTTGCGAACCAGTGTAGTTAAAAAGAAGAAAAAAATGACTTTCAATAAGTATTACGTAAATAATCTACATTGACTAAAAAAAATCTATTCTAATTCTATCCTAAATGCCATAAGAATTGCGGGCGGATTGCCATCGTTTCTGAAAAAAGTAGGCTCATATCTTGTAGATCCCTAAGTCGTATCCGGAAAAACGGCTGACTGCAGCAGATTCCATATGGTGGTCTTGCGTGGCAAAATCTTCCGCGAATATGCATCAACCATCTAAGACGATTATTTCGCGAACTGTCGAAAGCTAAGAGATTTTTTTCTGACATTTCTCTCAATCGGCTTTTAAGACACTTATGAAATGGTGTGAAGGATTTTCTTACTTCACACCACGCGTCAGACTTTCATGGTTACCACATAACTGAAGAAACACGTACTTAACTTTGAAGAGCGTCAATTGCTGTCACATTAAAAACTACTTAACCGCAAAGTTTCATCAAAAAATATACATTCACCATAAGACCATGACATGAACTCGGCTGGAACTGGCGATGTTGCAGACCCCTACTTTCGATCTCAATGGCATGGCGAAATCTTTATTGCTGCAAAATTTAGCAGTCAATGATATGTATAGCCATTACTCAATAGTAAATTGCCTTTTCTTTTGTTACTGCAACATCTGCGCGCGACTTTGACGTGACTTATTTCAGATACAAGTATTTGAAATACAGATACAAGATACAAAATACGTATCTGAAATACTTTTCTGAATCTTTATTTTGTATCTTGTATTTAGATACTTTACTTCGGTATCTTTTATTTTTTAAATACTAAGTACCATTTATGCATTAATAAATGTAAGTTATAATGTAAGTTATGTAGGTACAGATTCTTAAAGACAAAAACTGATAACACTATCTACGAATAGTATTTAAAATACTATCTCCAAATATCTCGTATCTGATATCTCATCGTAAAATTCATTACTTAAATGTCTGTTGTATTCCAGATACTTTTTATGAGGTATCCTGTACATCTCTTACAGTCTGTATATATTAAACGTAGATTTTCGGGTACGTTGTCCATGTGAAATTTATGTTTATAAAATGCAATTAAACACTGGAAAAATCCCAGTGTGGGACATCGTTTTTTTTAAAAAAAAAATAGCACGTAAACTTGACATGTCTAATGTTTCCTTATATTTACGAGAATACTACACATTTAATAGAGATTAACAGATGTTATCACTTTTAAATTTGCTATTTATAACCCGAAGTTATAAATAGCAAAAGTTAGGAACGTAAAATCCGTAAATAAAGTTTTATTACATCTGCCACATCTATCTTCTTAATATTAAAAGCGATTTACCACGGACTCTCATAGCTATTGATAATAGCTCTAATAGTAATAGCTAGTTTTGAAGTATGACGATAAAAAAAATTAATCTAAGTTAACTTTTTTTTTCATCCCATCTGGTTCAGTAATTTTAGAGTAATAATTCCGACCCTATTCGCTGTGTGGTGGCTGCAAAAGACAAAGACAATTTTCCACCCCTATTCATTCCGCGGGTGTCGTGAAAGTCATACACACACGTAGCCCACTTTTCGCCCCCGCGGAAAATGAGACGTGATACGAAACACGTCGCCGCCATTTTTGTACGATCAAAAAAATCTTACTCTCCAATGCGTTCCTACGAGCACTATAGTAACTGCATTGTATATAATGGTGTTATTCTGCACGAATAAAGGCCGTACAATAACTTAGTCGCCTCTTACGACACCTCGTTAGGAAAGAGGTGGGTGCTATTCGAATCTGCCGGACACATATCAGAAATAACCAGATAAAAAATCCCTTAAAGAGTTACACAGAACGGCGATGGGGAACAGCGTCTGAGGTGCGAGGGGTCTAGTACTACTCAAATCCTAGCGAAGTGATTAGGAGAAATATTTTCGACTTTCGAGAGGCCTAAGTCCCAGCAGTGGACTATTAACAGGTACACAGCATCAGTCAGTCGTACTGTCAGTTCAATCGGTCGTATAGTCAGTTCAGTCGGACGAAACGAACAAAACGTTCACCTGATGGTAAGTACAACCAGTATCCTACCGTATTACGACTATAATAAAACAGGTGAACCGATCTTGACGAAATACGGCAGAAAGATAGCTTGCATCATGGAGACGGTTATATAATACTTTCTATTCCGATAAATCGACGAATTCCCACGGTGTTTATAAAAAACCTAACTCCACGCGGACGCATTCGCGGCCTTCAGCTATTAAGGTGTAAAACTTCTTGCAAACAGCCTTAAGGAGCTGCACGATGAGAATTAAACATTACTGAGACCGAAAGAACCCCACAGTCACGTGGTCGGTTTATTTTACGCGAGTGGAGCCGCGGGGCGGAGCTAGTATAGCATAGTACTATTAATTAAATACTTTATGTATTTAAAACAATAGAATTTAAATTTCACAGACAGACACCATTGCATTTCATCATTTCAGCCTATCACTAGTCTACTGCTGAACATATGCCTCCACCATAGATTGCAACAAAAGTTTGTAGCTCTCGTTTTTGGCGGATTTTGCCATAGTTGCCACGCTTGGCGGGCGGGTTAGCTACCACAGTTTGTTTATTTAGATGTTCTAGGAAGATGCTGCTGCCTATTTCCTGGTTTCATTTTCCCCCTGTCGCTTTTACGACACCCACAGGATGAGATGTGCTGGTAGATTCCCTTCAGCCGCCACCACACGGCACTCACCATTTTATTTACTTGTATCGATTCCTTAAAAGTGTTGCGCAGTGTTCCCGTATCAGTTTCTGTAACACCGTTGCAAGAGATCTTTGCATGCACATTTTTTTTTTATTTTTATAAAACGAAGCTCCACAGTAGGATTTCTCCTGTGTCGTGGGTGCGTTTTACAGACATAAATTCCACATGCACAAACACTCAGACCCGGAACAACTATATGTAGGCCATACAAATATTTGTCCCGTGCGGATCGAACCCGCGACCCGCGGCGCAGAAGCCAAGGGCTTAGCCACAGCGCCAACCGAGCCGACTTATTATGTTACGCAATTATCGACATTAAACACTACGCGATGCATTCGCACGGATACGTTAAGTAGATTGATACATCCGTTTGTATTGTGTTACAAGTGTTTTACTGTTTAAATATATTTCTGATGATATCGATATATCATTACATACATAAATTATCACGTATGTCGAAAATTATAATAAAATATATATTACATACAATCACATCTGATCCCTAATACTTTGGGCTATGTGAGTTACTTTGATTCTTATACATCAATACAATCTCGGATGACCGCGTGGCATAGTGGTCAGAGACTTCTACGCCGCGGGTCCTGGGTTCGAATTCCAGCCGGAGACAACACAATTTTTTTGGTTTTTAGGTCTGGTTGCGTTGTGCATTTGAAATTTAAGTTTGTAATACACCCACGATACAGGAGAATTCCAACTGTAAGCAATGTTTTTCTTCCTGAAAAAAAAAATCTGCCTGATAATTATGCGGCAACAATTACCATACATAATTCATTCCACAGACAGAAAGTGTTCCAATTATATCCATGTTCCGTGTGCGTAAAACTCCGGTAGCGACATTCGTAGCGTCAAAATAACAAGAACTCTTTACACTACAAATGGAGTTAATTGGCGTTTAATACAATAGTTTACTGGTGGTAGGATTCCTATGCAGGAATCCGTATAGGTAGGTACCACCCCAGGGCTAGTTATTCTGCCGTGAAGCAGTAGTGTGGAAACATTACTGTGTTACGGATTGAAGGTCATTGAGAATATGAGACTTACGAACTGACGTCTCAGAGTGAGTGTGGTGTGGTAACACAGAAATGTTGTGTGACACAGCATTAGTTACGGGCAGGCGTTACACTTACCAACAGTTGTATGTTTAGCTCGTTTCGTCATCTTTCTCGTATAAAAAATACGAATACCTTGTGGTCGCAGAGAAATTTAAAAATTTCTTTATACATACAATCACGCCTTTTTCTTCTATAACGGGTAGGCAGATAGAAACGAAACATGTCGGGTGGCGAACTACATCGCAGCTACTTGGGAGACGGCATATTTTTATTATCAAAAGTAAGTTACGAGACGAGCAAAACGTTCACCTAATGGTAAGTGCAACGTCTGCCCAAAACAAATGCTGTGTCACCAAGAACATTTGTGTGTGGGTTACCATACTGCGCTCATCAGGCTGAGACATCAATTACTTAGTCTGATACGCCTCGTTGGCCTGGCGCAGTGGCTTAAAGATCGAAACACAATAACTTTTACTTTTACTGGTGCTTAACGGCAAAGCAACTGGCACTGCAGTGGTGGTACCCACCTAGATGGATTCCAGCATATGAATCATACCACCAGAACTGGCAGATTGTCCTACGCGGCCACCACTTCAACAGAAGATGGGCAGCAGCATCATCCTGGTACGTCTGAATAAATAAACTGCGGTTCCCAACCCGCCTAGCAAGCGTGATAACTATGACGAAATCGCCTGAAAACGAGCGCTACAAACTTTTGAAGCAATCTGATGTTCTCCTAGCCGATTTCGACCACGGCGACAACTTTCGAATACTGTCGAGAGCCATCAACTGCGCAGGAGATATTATAGTGCAACAAGTGTACGCGCAAACACAGAGGCACTCACTCGTCCCAACCTACCCGCGCCCGATGTAACGCTGATGCGATAAGATCGGAGGTAGGCTAGGATGCAGTGTCAGAAACACGAGGACAATCACAACACAACCAGACCCGAAAACCAACAATTTGTATTTTAGCACAAATGTTGGCTTCCGCTGGGAATCGAACCCAGGACCCGCGGCGTAGAAGTCAGGTACTCTGACCACTAGGCCACGCGGTCAAATGAAGCAATCTATCGGGGAGGCCTATGTTCAGCAGTGGATTAGTGCTTGAAATGATGATGATGATTTGGGGCGGCCTGGTGTTTCGTGACATGAGGCAAGACAACCATAGACCCAGTTGCAGGCAACGTGGCATTTAATTTTAGTCCTCACGGTGACATCGTGCTTACATGTGGTTTTTAATAGGGAATGGGATGTAGAGCTATTGACCACATTGACCGTCAGCCATCAGTTGTACCATTTATTCTCTACCTCTCCAGAAAATAAGCCTTAATGGCCCCCGTTGTGCACCTTTCGGCACGCGAATTAACGATTAGCAATAAATATCTCCCGCCTGAAACGCAGCCGTTTCAAGATGGTTACTCCGCCATCTCTCAGAAGCTGAGATTTTTCATAAAATCTTCCATCTTCTAAAGTTTATGTTTTTATAGTTAATTTCCCTTAGTCATTTTTTACGTCACCCACGGGGTGCGATGGTTTTTTTTATGGAAAAATGTGACGAGACGAGAAAATCGTTCAACCGATGGTAAAAATATAAAGAAAATGTCAAATCACTGGTGGTAGGATTCCTATGCAGGAATCCGTCTAGGTAGGTACCACCCCAGGGCCAGGTTATTCTGCCGTGAAGCAGTAGTGTGCAAACATTACTGTGTTTTGGTATGAAGGGCACTGAGAGCTAGCGTAATCACTGGGCATATGGGACTTAAGAACTTATGTCTCAGTGTGACGGGCGCAGTGTGGTGCTACACAGAAATATTCTGAGTAACACAGCATCTGTTATGCGCAAACGTTGCACTTACCATCAGGTGAACGTTTTGCTCGTCTCGACACTTTATCAAATAAAAAAAATATCTCGTAATGATCTCCTTTATATATTTACAACAATAGCCGTCATTTTCGAACCACTGGTAGATAAAAAAATTACGTAAGCTGCAATTGTTTTGACGACAGTCTTTCCAGAAGCGAAGTTATAGAGAGCGAGTACTACAGTGTATAACTACCAATAACTACGTACTTATAATACTCAACATTTAAGCCGAAAACACTTTTCATAAATATTTTATTATCTCTGTTATTGTATATTTTTACTGGATGTTTTCCAGTTTGGTGAAAGTTAAATTGTTACGATTTACAATCATTTCTACATTCACGCAAAGTATTAAAATAATTTTAAAATGTTATAACCTCTTTATTTCTCTTAACTGTTATAGTTCAATATCACTAGTAGTAGTTAGTCTCGGGATTCGAACCTAATGCCTGTTGTTTATATTAAAGCGTGCCGACCGCGTGGTTCAGTGATCAGCGTAACTGTCTGGTAGATAGTGCAACGTACAAATTATAATTTTTCGCATCTGGATGTATCTTTCCCTTTTCTCTGAAACTATATCCGGTCTAACATTGCGGTCACATCCGATACTGGAAGTTGATGTTGGATGAGTGTATTCTTATAATAAACTGATGATGGTATGATGATGAAGGATGGTGATAACCCCTGCGAATGAAGTGATCGCTGCTAAGCTATTTCTACATCTTTATATTTATGTGTTTGTTTTAGTACATTAAATTTGTAGTTTAAAATAACTGAAAAGAAAAAACTGCCCTCTGGGTTTGTTGCTGGTTTTTTCCAGGACAGAGGTTTTTTTTTCCTAACTAGTGTGTAAAAAATTACGTTCAATGAGTATCATGCAAATAATCTACATTGAATAAAAACTATTCCATTCTATTCTTAGTGTCTCTGAGTCTCCATTTATAATTATCGCAGCCGCGCCACGATTTCATCTGCGTTAAATAAGCCGACGACATGATTGCGCCGTACGACCCTTCTCGTTAACGTTCGGTTCTCAGCGTGCCGTGTGTTAGACTACAGTATAAAGTTTTATAAACTAGAACCTTTCTCAATAAACTGGCTTGCTAATACAAAAATAGTTTTTCAAATCGCATTAGTATTTCTTGAGATTAGCACGTTCAAACATACACACTCTCGTGCTTTATTACAGTAAAAAAAATATAGTACGATAATATACGTAGTAACGTTCATATTATAGTTATCTCATTTTTAAGTGCATTTGAAGCAGGAACGCTGTTTCAGTGTAGATTGGCGTACGTCATGTTCATTCGATTAGTACGGAACAGGGACGTATCGTTCACCTGATGGTAAGTGCAACCTCTGCCCATAACGGAACCCGTGGGACCCAGAACATTTGTGTGTGGCACCAAACTGCGCTCGTCACCCTGAGACAACAGTTCTCATATGCCCAGTAATAACGCTACCTCTTCAGACCGAAACACAGTAATGTTTGCGCATTCTTGACAGCAGTATAACTGGTACTCAGGTGATACCTACCTATACGGACTCCTGCATAGGAATCCTACCACAAGTGGAATAATTTTTTCTCAGACATGCATTTTCTTGATATTTTCCTTCACCGTAGATCAGGTGGTAAACTAACATTTAAAATTGCAAGTAACAATTTTAGTAGTAGGTACCACCGGGTGGTCTTACCGGTGATCGGTAAAGATGAGTGAGTGCTTTTTGTTCGCATATAATATATTCTACCCAATTGCCAAGATCACGGCATTTTGTAGATTGGGTAGAATGAAAACTGTAACGTATTGAAATTGGTCAGTAGCACATAGTCATCATTCTCATCCTCATCGTCATCATCATATATATGTTGACCAAATTACAGGTTCTGTTTTAACCTGTGGGCGTCGCTATAGTAGTGTTTACTGGTGGTACTATTTATAAGCAGAAATCCGTCTAGGTAGGTACCACCCCAGGGCCAGTCATTCTGCCGTGAAGCAGTAGTGTGCAAACATTACTGTGTTTCGGTCTGAATGGCACTGAGAGCGAGCGTAATCTCTGAGCATATGAGGCTTATAAACAGATGTCTGATGAATTTCGAGCGCAGTGTGGTGTCACACAGAGTTGTTCTGGGTGATACAGCATTTGTTGTGGGCGGACGTTGCACTTACCATCAGGTGAACGTTGTGCTCGTCTCGTCACCTAATACAATAATTTAAAAAAAAACATAGTTAACAAATGCGGGTAGGGTATTCCGGCAGAGTAGAATAGCACCTACATCTTTCCTACCTAGGTATCGTAAGAGGCGACTAAGGTATTGTACGAACAGCCTTTGTTCGTGCAGAATAACACCATACTATGCAATGCTGTCACTATACTGCTCGAGGGAACGCAATGGGAAGTAAGAATTTTTTGGCTCGTACAAAAATGGCTGTGACGTGGTTCGCCAACGGTCACGTCTCGTTTCCCGCGGGGTGAAAAGTCGGCTACGTGTGTAGATTGTTATTCTGCCGTGAAGCAGTAGTGTGCAAACATTACTGTGTTTCCGTTTGAAGGGCACTGTGATCTAGCGTAATCACTGGGCATATGAGACTTAAGAACTTATGTCTCAGGGTGATGGACACAGTGTGGTGTCACACAGAATTTTTCTGGGTGATACATCATTTGTTATGGACAGACGTTGCACTTACCATTACCAGCAATATAATTATAAATAAATTTTCTTTTGCAGTTGGTTGACGAGTAGCAAGAAAGCAGCAGTTTCGTGTATATCAAGAAGAAGTCGGTTCGAAACATGGTACGTTATTTTCTTTATGTACATATATTTTTTAATACCTGTTAGTAAGTGATTGTTAGTGATCACTATAACCCATAGACCATCCATCCTCAATAAGGCATAGACAACTTTACTGGTGGTAGAATTTTTATGCAGGAATTCGTCTAGGTAGGTACCACCCCAGATCAGTTATTCCGCCGTGAAGCAGTAGTGTGCAAACATTACTGTTTCGGTCCGAAGTGCACTGAAAGCTAGTGCAGTTACTCGGTACGTGAGACTAAAGAACTGATGTCTCAGGGTGACGGGCGCAGTGTGATGCCACACAGAAATGTTCTGGGTGACATAGTATTTGTTATGAGCAGACGTTGCACTTAACATTAGGTGAATGTTTTGCTCTCCTCACTACTTTATCCACTAATAAAAATAACTACAGTATATTTTTTTTATTGGAGAGACACAAAGTTAATTTGCCAAGATGCGCATGAAACTGGTCAGTTTAAATATAGCAAATCTGTACCTGAATACGCTACTATTGGGAAAGTCTTATATCCAATAGTGAACTGACGCAGTCAGGCACGCCTTTTCCCGATATGTAAGATAGGCAACGACCACACCCGCAGCCCACGTTTCAGCCGACGGGAAACGAGACGTGACGGGTGGCGAACCACGTCGCCGCTGTTTTGCCACGAGTCCAAAAATTATTACTCGCCAGGTCTTTTGGCGCCAACTCAAAAATGGCGGTAGTGGTTTTATTGAATTTTGTAATTTCTGTACATATACATATATAGAGTTTTGGATGTTTTTATGTTGATAGTTTATTATGCAGCAAGTGCTCCTGAAAGTGTACAGTCATTGGAAAATACAATTCAAAACCAAAATTTTTGTTGTTGCTTTCGTTTTGTCTCCATCAGTCGAGCAATCTTCAGTAAAAGTCAACTATAATTTTACAGTCGATCTAAATCTAGAAGTATCGCTGGATAATATTTTACATGACACTGGAAAATAGATTATGACTGTTTCCATAAATAAATAAATAAAAATATTACTTCTCATTGCGTTTTCACGAGCAGTATAGTGACAGTGCATTAATATAGGCTGTCGGTGTCCGTATTATTGAAAGTTTGCATGCCGATCTCTTCCAATTAACTTTGTTTTGTCTCACTTATACTAATTAATCATGTGATAACGGATCGCGATAGCCCGTTTTTTTTAATGAAAGTACGACGGAGTGACCGGACGAGTAAGTTTTTTCACCTGACGGTAAACGCCAATATAAATGCCTCGTAATTTTTTTTTTATTTGATAAAAGTGACGGAACGAGCAAAACGTTCACCTGATGATAAGTGCAACGTCTGCCCACAACAAATGCTGTGTCACCCAGAACAGTGGGACACCACAATGCGCCCGTCACTCAGAGACATCAGTTCTTAAGTCTCATATGTCTCTTTTTTGTAGTAAGTTAAAAAAGATAACACATGTGCTTTACGGGTAGAGCTTTTCAAAGACTAAGTACCGCACTCCCACAATGGCGTGTACAAGAGAACTAACACCATCACAGGGACATGCGGCCTGTTCAGCGTCTGTCTGTGGAAGAGTCAATATCATTTGATTTTGCCTTGTTGTAAGGTGCAAAAAGTTATTGTGTTCTGGACTTGGGGACGTGGTTCGCTACCTGTTATGTCTCGTATGTCTCTCCGCCCCCTATATAGTCCGGACCCCGATCTACACCGGCTCTTAGCTACCGCGGTTCTTTGTATTTATTTTTCATTCAACGATATCACGTGTAAATTTCTGTGTATAAAGTCGGATTCTTACGATTGAATCAACCTTACCGATTAATTTAATGTAAAAGTGTCTAAGGGAAAGCGGGTCAGTAAAATGTAGCGCCTTCAATATCTAGACTGAATTAATTCCATAACTTGCGGGTATGCAAATATACAAGAGCTTATGGGGAAAGCTATGGTGGTGGTAATGCAAAGATGAAGGCTGACATACCAGAACTGCCCTGTCCTGTTTCTTAGAAGCTGCCTAGAGTTATCGGTAGTGCCTATAATATATTAGGGCTGGCATATGGTCTGTCAAGCCTATATTTTTTATGGTACGCAAACAGTTAATACATTAAAAGAATGCTAAAAGTAAATGTTTATCGTAGGTATATATTGCAAAAAAAATAGAAATAAACTAAAATAAACTTATTAGTACAACGGTAAAATTCTGTGCTTCAGATACATAACATTAGTTGCCACCAAAGTTTGTAGCTCTCATTTTGGGGGAATTTTACCATAGTTGCCACGCTTTTTTAGATGTTCCCGGAAGATGCTGCCCATCTCCAGGCTTTCATTTTTCGTCTGTTGACTTTTACGATACCCACGGTACGAGATGGGTATGTACCATTGAGCAGGCACCACACGGTAATGTTAAGCCACCATATGTCAAACGGTTAACAAATTAATAATGCAAAAACATAATTTATTAATTGTTCTAGGATATTTATCTAAACAACGAAAACGGCAATTTAAATTTCAAATAGTCTGTCACCGGAAAACCTATGAATAGACTTTTGTACCGGAAAAAAATATTTTTGTCCCCGAACTCTTTGGTATCACATTTTTATTTTCGTAACAGTGTGGACTGGCAAGATGTAAACATATTTTTAACGGATTTCTAAAAAAAGCATTTTTTATGTATATTCGGGCATTAGTTCTTTGTTTATGAACAGATTTAATTAGAAATGGGGTATCGTAAGGGTGGTCCCATATAATTTTGGTCAAGTTCTGATCTGATCTGATGAAATTGTTTAGCGACGATGCGACGAATGCGATGAAGACGGTTTTTGATTAAATAATATTAAAACAATGTCATTTTTACTAAGGAACTACTGTTGTATATACATGTTTTTTTTTTAATTTACAGTGGTTGCGTGTTTTGATCGCCGTCAGTATCACAACGCACGTGTTGTCGCAGCATGCGCATGCGGTGAGTTTTTTATTCATTTCGTTACGTATTAACGTAGAACGATATTATCGAATAATAATTGTTCAAATGCGGTTACCATTCGTGCGCGAAGGGTTCCGTGTCATCTTTTTTATTGAGTAAAAATGGTGACTTTGTTAAATTCATTTGTAGAAATCTTTGTATCGATATAAGGTCAACGACATTTGTAATTATTGTGTGTAATATTTACGATTGCGGCGACAAAAACTATTTTAAGATTAGAGTTACAATTAGAATAACATCTTCCGTTGTTAGGCTGAAACTTACTTACATTTTTTTTACTTCACTCTTATGATTTAGCCCTTTGTGTATTTTCTCTTCTTTGTCATCCTCTTAATAATTCATAGCTGGACATAGGTATCTCCTAAAAAGAGACGATTTGCCGTTATCACCACGCTTAACAGGCGAAATGGTACCTTGGACGCTGCTCCAGTGTGGGTTGGCAGACTTCGTCGAAATATTTTCATTCCTTAGACATGGCGGTTTCCCCACAACGTTTTCCTTCACATGAAACATGTTGCAAATCTGCACATAAAATTGCAGAATAATTTCAGAGGTGCCGGCGCCGGGGATCGAACTCTGTTCACTCGCGAACTGATGATGTCCTCCTGGCCGATTTCGACCACGACGACAACCTTCCGAATAATGTCGGGAGCCATCAACTGCGCAGGAGATATTATAGTGCCACAAGTGTACGCGCAAACACAGAGGCACTCACTCGCCCCATGCTACCCACGCCCGATGTAATGCTGATGCGATAAAATCGGAGGCAGGCTAGGATACAGTGCGAAAAACACGGGGACAATCACGACACAATTAGATCCGAAAACCAACAATTTGTGTTTTATCACAAATGTTGGCTCCGACTGGGATTCGAACCCAGGATCGGCGGCGTAGAAGTCAGTTACACTGACCACTAGGCCACGCGGTTGTCGCTACAGCTATGATTATTTAGACTTCCTCACAGTGTTGCCATTTACCGCCGATAACGTATTTATATATGATAACGTATTGAACCTTCGCTCGCGTACTAAGAAATCCCCGGTCACCTGATGGTAAGTGCAAAGTATGCCATAGCAAATGCTGTGTCACCCAGAATATTTCTGTGCGGCACCGCACCGCGCCCGTTCCACTGATACATCAGTTCTTAAGTCTCATATGCCCAGTAATTAAACTAGCTCTCAGTACCGAAACACAGTAATGTTTGCACACTACTGCTTCACGGCGGAAAATCCGAATCAAATATGTAATGTGCTGTTGAAAACGCTGGGCTCAGCCAGTGGTAACTAAAGTATGAAATAAATGCTTTGGTTGAGATTTGCATTGGTCTTTGAAATGCTGCGTCAATTACTGTTTTTGATCTAGTTGTTGAGCTAATGGAGCAAAATCTACGAGTACAAAGAAATCGAAGACTTTGGACAAATTCGATAACATATATATTAAACGCGATAAAATCCGTAAAATTAGTTTCATTTAAATATAAATATAATAGGAAACACTGTATTCTATCTCATTCTCTCGCAGGCTAAATTCTATGAATAGTGTGATAGTGTATGTTTGCTTCTTTTTCGGTCGCTTTCTTGTTTTATTGAGTTTTAAATCACAACGATTCTAAAGAAGTTTTCACTTCAAAACTTATGAGTTCCGTATCCAACCACGATCAAATCAGATTAAGGGCGGATAACAAGTTCGAACCGAATTACCGTAAGTAAATACGGAAACTAATGGTATTGGATAAAGTGAAAGTAGCAAGTCTAGATCGCCAGTGAAGGTTCGTTACGTCTACCTGCTCACGAAAGCAAGTGAACTTCTGTTGACCGTATGACTCGATAGTCAGCGACCTGTTTTGCATCCTGGGGCTATACTGTGTAACTCTGGTTGGTCTCGTGATTGTTTTCATTCGATCCCATTAACCAATGACTGAGCTTCATACGCAAAAATAAAACCGATCACGAAACCTACCAGAGTTACAAAATAGACCTCCTGGATTTGAATGCCGTAAAAAGCTGATATCCAATGCGTAGTTTTTCGAGTATGGATGCGATGAATGATAGTGATTTTAACAAGAAACAAAAGAATAGAAAAACTGAAAAGTGCATTCACTAATTGTATTCATAAATTCATAATGTAGATAATAAATTGAGTGTAAGACACACGCCAACGAACACGGCCATTAAAATATAGTCTTAATTGATAAGAGTAAGCGGACAGTGGATACCCTATAATACTTTAATTTTTTTATTGGATAATGTGACGAAACGAGCAAAACTTGTTGTCTTAAGCAACTTAACAATCAATCATTCCTAGCTTATCAATATCAGCAACATCAGCATAAAAAATGTAAGCTCCGGTTTCTAGCCGTCGTATGCTACGCAATAAACTCGTGGCATTTTTTAAAAAGATCACGAACTGTCCGTTTAGCGTAAGCAAAACAAACCCACCCGCGACTGACAGCACTGCGACGTCCGCTTAGATTATTGTTGCGGCGTCCGTCTGTGAGTGCGTTCGTTTCGAACGTTTGTACGTAGTTTCCTTACTGCTTTATATTTGTACTGTCATTGGCCATTGCGTTCCCAAGCAGTAAGTAAAAAGTAAAGTAAAGTTTCAGCCTATAAATGTCCCACTGCTGAGCACAGGCCTTCTCTCATTTCTGAGAGGGTTTTGGAGCTAGGAGGAATCCGCCACGCTGCTCCAATGCAAGTTGGCGGACTTCACATGTCTTCGAAATATTTTTTATTTTTCAGACATCTAGGTTTCCTCACGATGATTTCCTTCACCGCCGAGCACGTGGTAAATAACCACTTAAAATGTCAATTAACAATTTTAGTGGTGCCGGCACCGTGCCAGCACCATAGAACACAGGGCACTCGCGTACCATTAAATTTAAAGCGAGTGCCTAGCCCCTGAGCTACCACGGCTCCCCTCACAAACAGTATAGTGACATATTCTGGCATTATTCTGCATGAATATAGCCTGTCCGTACAATACCTTAATCGCCTCTTACGACACCTCGGTAGGAAAGAGAAGAGAAGAAGGGCCTTATAGCTAGTGTAATTACTGGGCATATAGGACTAACTGACGTCTCAGGGTGATATCGTTGTCGTCTCGTCTCGACGTCTAAGCGCGGTGTGATGTCACACATAAATGTTCTGATGGCATAGTTATGCGCAGACGTTGCAGTTACCATCAGGTGAACGTTTTGCTCGTCTCGTAACTTTATCCAATAAAAAAAATCATAAGTTTTGCAGAATTATTATCCTCAGTCAACCAATACGCAATTGGTCTACCAACCCCGACTACAGCTTTTGCTTTCAAAAATTCACTAAATTGAAATGCTTTTAAATAACAGTCATAATACGTTTTTGTATACCTTTTATAATAATTTACTTTCCATTTTATTTCCAAATTAAGTTTGTAAGAACTTGACTATAAATTACAATGTAAGAATAAAAATGATGTGTTGATGAAAAACTACTTAGGTATCCAAATTATTGATATCGCGCTCTAACTGACATTGAGACATTTCCTCGTGTCTCGCGTTCTGTGTGAATGATCGGTCAAGCAACAGGCTTTCCTTGAGTGCAACGTTGATTCTCTCACTCAAACCTGCAAGAAGTTAGGAGCATCTAGTCTACCTACCCCAGTCCTCAACCAACCCCGGTCTGCCCTAAATGGGAAAAGGAGTGACTGTATAATATATATACATATATGTGGTAGCTTAAGACAACCTACCACCCCATCTCATCCCGTAGGTGTCGTAAAAGTCGACAGAGAGAAAATTAATACCAGAAGATGGGCAGCAGCATCTTCCTGGAACATCTGAATAAATAAACTGCGGTTGCCAACCCGCCTGCCAAGCGTGGCAACTATGGCAAAATTCTCCCCAAAATGAGAGCTCCAAACTTTTGTAGCAATCTATGGGGGAGGCCTATGTTCAGCAGTGGACTAGTGATAGGCCGAAATGATGATTACCGCATGACGTATACACTTACGCATACATATATATATATATATATATATATATATATATATATATATATATATATATATGTATAACCTTCCTTACTAAACACTTATAACTTAAACCAAATATGAAACATATTAATTCTATTCACTAGAGGAATAAGACACAGACTGCTTTCTCTTCAGAGTCCATTGACAACAGATCCTCTATTATCTATTTCAGCTATTGTTCTATTGTTCTTATTAATGCTATGGTATTGCTGCTTCCGAACTGTATATGGCATTTTGAGTATCTTGACGTGTTAGTTTACGGAAATAATTATGGGTAACGTGATATGCTTATCATATTGGACCACATGGAAGCTTCTACCCTCTGAGTGCGACTTAGGTTTGAATCCAAAAAAGAAGCTAATAAAAATCGGCTTCCAGATCTGAATATAACGACAATAACGCATGTCATGTCAGATGGTAGCGATTCCTTACGCAAGGATTCGTCTAGACCACCACCGCAGCGGCAGATATTCCGCCGTCAAGCGAACCGTGTTCCGCTCAGAAGAGCACTGTTAGCTAGTGTAATCACAGTGCGTACAGAGACTTAAGAACTGATGTTTCAGGGTAGCGAGCGCAGTGATTGTGCAACACTAAATTATTTTGATGACAGTATTTGTTATGGGCAAACGTTGCACTTACGATCGGGTCAACGATTTTAACTCTCTCAGGGATGAGATGAATGAGAGGACATTTATAGGCTGTTACTTTACTTTTCTTACAATTTCGACAACATCATCTTTCGATTAACAAGCGGAAGTTGATATCTGCGCAGAATAGCCTAGTTTAGGTAGGTTTAGGGTACGGACTACGACACATGACTGTCACAGGATCGAGCCCGCCGTTCGACTATAGTCGTGAATCATCTCCTAGTACAACTTCTTAAGCTTAGTTAGAATGCTTAACAGGGATATTAGTAATGTTAATAGCAATTCCAGTATTCTATAAAACCATTAGTATTAGAGAATATAAAAAAAGCACTCACTCGTCTTTACCTTCCCACATCCATTGCGCCGTGTTGTGGCGGCGTAAGCGTATGTTTATGTATAAGTGATATTAATTAATAAAACTAAGTTTACCTAGTTTTTTATTTTAAGGCGTTTAATTTAAACTATTTCTAACCCGACATTTACAGCACCCATGGTCACGGGAGGACTGAGGTGACAAACGTCCTGATGTCATAGTTAATCCGGGGTACCTTCAGCTTTCAGGGACATTACACTTTACAGACGGTAAAAAATGACGTATCTTATTCAGTGGCTTGAAAATGGTTGTTATGAAAGCCCGCTTCAATATATAGCCAATCTTATCCGTGACTCCTCTGACATATGGTAGAACAGCGGGTACACCCTCGACTGTGGTAGGTTTCACTCGGTTTCCGTGACGTAGGCACGGGCCCCGAAATTTGTTGTCAAAACTTGCTTGACTTGCTGAAGCTTGGTGACCAGGTGTTTCCTGTCACAGTTTCCTCTTGCTGTCGGAACTGAAACTAAAATTTAACCACGGCAGATAAGTGTGATGGAAAGGGGTGAGATTTTTTTTCTATACACAGTATGACGCGATGTGTTATTTGGATTCCGAATTACTAAAACATCTCGAAAAGCTATAGAGTTATTTGCCTCTAACTCCATTGTAAATTGAGTTTTAGAATTTATATAGATAAGGTGGTCTAAACATGCAGTTACTTTATGTGATGGTAAAATTGTGAAAGTATCTGTGCACGTTTAAGATTTGATTGCACATTTGGGTACGACCACCAAATTCGAATGGCAAAAGCAGCGGTTAAGCCTTTCTGCTTCCCTGACAGAAACTCTTACCTTGATGAGCCACGTACTTTCGTCCAGCCAGAGCTCCTATGCTCCAGGTTTTCCCATTGGTGTTTTACACTTACTTGCCGCTTGCACCACAATAGTTCAGCACGCTTGGGAACTCACTCAGTCCGTTTATAATCATAGTTACACGCGAAAACAAATAAAAATAGATCAGTTCACTTTTATTTTAACGACATGGTTGTAGTTGTAGGTCGGTGACACTCCGAGCCTGCAAAGCCCAGTCAATCAAGGCTTATGATTGGACGAGACGCATGAGCATTATCGATGACGCTCTGTTATTGTCAGAATCTTAAGTCTTCTGTTTCGCAAAAAATAAATTCGTTTTCCTGTGGAAAGTGGCGCCATCAATTAAATTATTATGATTATGGTTACTATAAAGTATCGTCTACGTAACGCTTGTAGAATTTTGGATTTACAAGAGAAGTATAGAGAGGGTAGGAAGTATAAGTATATTTAATTTAAAAGAATACTAGTATTGCTATTAACATTACTGAAATCCGACTAAGGTTACAAGCTTGTGCTAGGTGATGGGTTACAGAATAAATGTAACCTAAACTTTTTCTTTTTTTATACGTTGGGAAATCCTGAATGGATACCCGAGTATCAAAGGGGGAAAGGGGACCGTCGGAATACGTTGGACTCTTACCAACGATGGTCTCCATCAGCGCTGAAAAGGGGTTACGGGAATCTACGTTCGAAACGCAACCTGTGGCCCCTCTATCGCTTCGCTACGGCAATAGCCCGACCGAGTATTATTATAATAAATGAATGCAAGTTTTCGAAAGATAATTTTTGTAATTTATCTGATTTGTTCATTTTAAATTTTCTGACGTGATAGTTTTTAGTAACACATCGATATGTAAGGTTTTAAAGCATGGTGTACTGTGTACTGTGTTTTTGGAATAAAATAATTTGGCTACTGGCGTTTATATTTAATACTATTTTGAATTCAGCTGCCCAGAAGTGTGGTTGTAAGCTCTTGAGCTTGATATTTGTTACATGTTACGTCACGCGAGAAATAAAGCGATCGAAAGTTTCTGACGTATTGCTTTAGAACTGTTGTGCGGTAATGTGACCATTAATACTTTTACTGTAATCGGGATATAGGATTGTTTACGGTAATATTATTTGCAATTGCGTTAAAATTTAAGTAAACCTGCATGCCTATTTTTTTTTGTTTAAATAATCTTTTTATATTGCAACAAGTGATGAGACGATCAAAACGTTTATCTGGTAAGTGGTACTGTCTGCCCATCACAGATGTTGTGTCACTCAAAACATTTCTGTGTGGCTCCACACTGCGATGAGGTATAAGTTCTAAGTTTCATATGCCCAGTATTTACACTGGCTCATAGTGCCCTTCAAACCGACGCACAGAAGTGTCGCACACTGATGCTTAAATTTTACAGTATCGGTCAATCCACACTGTAAAATGAAAACAGATCGAAGGAATGTTGATTCCGTGCGGGAATTGAGACCATGACCCGTAGCGCAGAAGTCAAATCTAAAGGGGACTACAAGCTAGTGTAATTACAGAGTAAATACTCGTAAAACTTAACCACTGATGTCTCAGAGTGACGAATTCAATGTGATGACACCCAGAAATGTTCTGGGGGATACAGTATAAAACAGGACTGTCCCGTTCCATACGAAACGTATGGTCAGTCTAGGCAAGTAATGGTGCAACGCGTACGCGCAACATCCATCATGCGTTTATATGACTGACGGCAGCTTTGCTTGCTATATATGGTGAAAGAAATATAATTAGCTGCGTTATCCGGGTTATTGTTATCCGGATAACGATCGCAATGCTCAGCGGACAGCGTACTAATATTTTGGGTCCAGGGTTCGCATTCCAGTCGAAGGCAATATTTGTGGAACACCAGTCAATATATACCAGACACTGGAAGCGTCTAAACTCTTCCTTAGTTAGTATTGTTCAAATCAGAGGCTGTCAAACTTCTTGCCCCGAGAATCATTTTCCGATATTTTTATTGTTACGTTCACCTGATGTTAAATGTAACGTCTGCCCATAAGAAATTCTGCGTCACCCAGTCAGTTCTTAAGTCTCATATGCCCAGTAAATAATTACACTAGCTCTCAGAGCCCTTCAGACCGAAACACAGTAATGTTTGCACACTACTGCTTCACGGCAGAATAACTGGCCCTGTGTGGTACCTACTCGTACTTAGACGGATTTCTGCATAGGTATCCCACTACCAGTGATGAGAGTTTTTTTCCGTAGATCCTGCTTCCATTTATTAGTTAGTTATTAACTTAAGTGTAGGCTCCGATTTATATATCTTGGCCCCAAAATTTTTTGCTTTACTGCTACTCAAAATCGACCCCTTTGGCACTTTAAAAATAAACCCTTTTGTCTTTCATCGTATGCTCAGATTTTTACAGCATTAATTGATTGTCCGTGTGGTCGGTTTTCGTCCACAGCAACAACTTCTGAATGCCATCGGAAGCTACGAGTATCAAGCGCTCAGTGCGAGAGCACGCGCAAATACAAGGACGCTAATTCGCCCTGATTTAAAAAAAAAGTTACAGCCTATAAATGTCCCACTGTCGAGCACAGGCCCCCTCTAATTTCTGAGGTTTTGGAGCTGGGAAAAATCCGCCACGCTGCTCCAATGCAGGTTGGCGGACTTTACATGTCTTCGAAATATTTTTATTTCTCAGACGTGCAGGTTTCCTCACGATGTTTTCCTTCACCACCGAGCACTTGGTAAATCAGCACATTAAAATTGCAACTCACAATTTTAGTGGTACCGGCATCGGGAATCGAACCCAGGACACTCGCGTACCATGAAATTTAAAGCGAGCGCCTAGCCCCTGATCTGCCGCGGCTCTTACACACGCCCTGATTTCCAAGCAACGCTCATCCGATAAGTTTTGAGGCTCGGATAATGGTGTCAGAGACGGGAACAAAAGTGAACTTAACAAAATCCCAAGTTTGGAGGATTCGTCGCAATCGCCTTTATGGATAGGCAGATCGGTGACCCTAATACTAGACTCCACATACTTTAACTGCTACTAGTCTGGGTATTCTATTCTATTGATGGATACTTGCATGGTAATCATACCACCAGGAAAATCAATCTACACCTACCACATATACAGTACTAGCTGATACCCGCGGGATTCGACTACACTTTATCGAAGCTGTAGGTACATTACTCAGGAACCATCAATTTAAAAAAGTAGCATATTTTGTTCTCGGTTATTTAAATTGTCTGCATTCCGAAGATCATGTCGATCAGTGACTCCGTTGAAGCGTGAAAGACGGACAAACAAACTAATAAACCAACAAACACACTTTCTTCCTTTATAATAATTGTACTCGTATATAAAATATTCGCCCCATCTAACACATAATATAATCCAATCTTACGGAAATGTAATCCAACATCTATACTAATATTACAAAGCTGAAGAGTTTGTTTGGTTGAACGCGTATTATTAGCGTAGCATGATATTAATCAGGAACTATTCGGTTCGGATCGAAGAATTATTTTATTGTTAGATAGCTCATTTATCGAAGAAGGCTACTGGTGGTAGGATTCCTATGCAGGAATCCGTCAGGGCCAGTTATTCTGCCGTGAAGCAGTAGGTGTGCAAGCATTACTGTGTTTCGGTTTGAAGGGCACTGTGAGCTAGCGTAATCCTGGGCATTTGGGACTTAAGAACTGATGTCTCAGGGTGACGGGCGCAGTGTGGAGTCACACAGAAATATTCTGGGTGACACAACATTTGTTGTGGGCGGACGTTGCACTTACCATCAGGTGAACGTTCTGCTCGTTTCGTCACTGTATACTATACAAAAACGTATACTACACTGTATACTGTATACTATACTATACTGTATACTTAAAAAAAAACACTATTTATTTTAAATTAAACGGCGGGTGAAACCACGGCACACAGCTAGTAATCCAATATGCAACGTAACTGATCCAACATTCTCCACCAATAGGAAACAAATCGCCTTACCTTTCACTATCGGAAGTACACACCCGTAAAACTTCACATACAAACGCAACGGAATTCATTACGCAAAGCTGCTAGAACGCGATTTATTAAGCTATTGTTGTTTTAAAATAGCTCGGCTCACTTTTTAACCGACTTCAAAATAGGAGGAGGTTCTGAATACGTGTATTTTTTTATTTGTTTTCGGTCATAATATATTTGTTTACGAACCGATTTTAAATATTGTTTTTTATTAGTAGTCAACTTCCTTGAAATTCTGTTTAGATTAATCTATGCAAATAAATAAAATTGAAGTGTCTGTTTGTAATTACAAAGTAACAGCTTTTTTACTCAATGCTTATAAAAGTATATACGGTACTTATAAGAAAAAACAATTTTTAAAATTTTTGTCTGTCTGTCTGTCTCGTCTGTTTGTTCCGGCTAATCTCCGAAGCGGCTGGACCGATTTTGACAAGTTTCAGTGAGAGATAGCTGATATTTTAGAGGGTAACTTAGCGTACTTTTATTTAAAAAAAAATATTTACTGTGAAAAAAAATTAAAACCTCTAAATCCGATCCAATTAGCGATATATATATGTATATCAACGACGGGATCGGCTTTTTTAACAACAACAACAAATGCCGTGTCACCCAGAACATTTCTGTGTGACACCACACTGCGCCCGTCACCCTGAGGCATCAGTTTTTAAGTCACATATGCCCAATAACTACACTAGATCACAGTGCCCTTCGAACCGAAACACAGTAATGCCCTGGAGTTTTACCAGCCTAGACGGATTCCTGCATAGGAATCCTACTACTGGTTTTTCTCATAAAAAGTACATCCACCTTAAAACAGACGCGGAACGACTATCTGTAGGCCATACAAGACCTGTATGCTAAACAGATACGTGTGAGAATCGAACGCCGGGAACCGCAGCGCCGAAGTCAATCTCTTAGCTCCTGAGACGGGGTCGACACAGTAATATTATAGTAATGCGAAGCATTTTCCTGAGCTAAATGGCGAAAATATCTGCATAGCAAAATTATAATAAATCGGCAACTAAAATTATATAGCTTAATAAATGCTCGTACACTCAATCACACTTATGTACGAACTAGTGATGTGACTTGCAATACCAGTCGTTAAAATAACGATTGGTAACTCGCGCGCCATCTGCTCGCGAGTCTTACGATGGAGCTACCAAATACGCCGGGTTAAAAGCGCACATTAAAAAACTGGAAGAAGGAGACTTACCCCCCAGAACACCTAATCTGGCAGGAAGACAGCTAGGATACTCTTCTCCCTGGCCACTTACATTGGCAAAGAATAAAGAAAAGTTTGGAAAATCGGTTCAAAGAGGTTCAAATATTTTGTGTCATTTCCATTTCCAGATGAAAACAATAAGAAAAATTATTTTAACTACAAGTGCTAGACTTTGATATGAAATAGGAAACCAGTAAATAAAACTCTGGACACGTAAAAAAAAACCCGGTTCCGATAAGTAAAAATTTTTGGAGTTATCGTGAACAATTTTTTTTAAACTGTTTTTTTTACAAAGTAGCAATATTAGATGATCTGTCAAAACAATTTTAATGAACTAATTAACACCTGATGGTAAGTGCAACGTCTGCCCATAACAAATGCTACGTCACCCAGAACAGTGTGACACCACAATGCGCCCGTCACCCTGAGACATCAGTTCTTAAGTCTCATATGCCCAGTGATTACGCTAGCTCACAGTGCCCTTCAAACCGAAACACAGTAATGTTTGCACACTACTGCTCTTATTAAGCACTATCTCACCCCGCTTCGCGCCATGAGACGTACAAAGTAACACATATTTATCTTTTGTTATTTTATCGTTCATTCGTTATCGAACAAAAGCTGTTTAGGCGTCCCGTCACTACTACAGCATTAACCGCGAAGTAACAGTCGATTGCGAAGTAAACGTACCGGTAACTACGTAATTTATGAGAGAAACAACTTTTGTGGTCAAAGCTACGTTTTGCGGCTTTTACATATACATGACAACCGTGTGTTTTGATTCCCATGGATTCCAATCCCAACCTAAACTTACATTACTAATATTCTTGTAAAGCACTCCAACAAAGCTTAATCGTGGTCCTGCGACGTCCAGTTTGGCGGTCCGTACTAATCCTAGTCTATTGGCGGTTTTGGGATCTATTTGTAATTAAAACGGCTTAATAATATGTCTATTAATCGTTAATTTGAAATGTGTACTTTGTTCATTAGTTTTATCAGCGCTTTTTTAATTTAGTTTTTTTTTGTAGTTTACTTTGCGATTGATGAATACGATCCTTCGCAGCTTTTTCAATCGGGAAATCCCCTCTCCCTGAGATGATAAGCGGGAATCGTGAAAATTGAGCGCTCCCCAATCACCCCAATAAGATGCTAGGGAACGGAATGCAACGGATGCAGTATCGGAAACACGAGATCAATCACAACCAAATCAGTCAATTTGTGATTTTCAACGAACATTGACTTCGGCTGGGATTCGAACTCAGGACACGCGATCGTGACGGAAAGACCGTGATACATTTCGGTCAAGCCGACCCAATATTGTGCTATAGGACATACTTAGAAATAGCACGGCCCTGCTATGTAACTAAAAAATCGTTGCGACATACGACAGAAGCTGTTCTTTGCAAAGGATATAGTGTTGTAAAACTCCTACAAATGCAGATTCACCAACTTCAACTTTTTGTGAGGGTAGACGTGCAGTGATAATGCAAAATTCAATTATTTGTTACTTAATAGACTCGATCTTGGACTACTTAGCTACTCAGTGGTCTATTCGTTGCATCGTCATCGGTCTGCAGACAGTCTACTGGATATAATGTCTTAAGCTGAGGATTTTCTTTTATCGCCTAGTCTTTCGTATTGTCGTATATATCTTTTTTATTGGATAAAGTGACGAGACGTGCAAAACGTTCACCTGATGGTAAGTGCAACGTCTGCCCATAACAAATGATGTATCACCCAGAACTACGAGTGGCACCACACTGCGCCCGTCACCCTGAGACATCAGTTCTTAAGTCTCATATGCCCAGTGATTACGCTAGCTCTCAGTGCCCTTCAGACTGAAACACAGTAATGTGTGCACATTACTGCTTCACGGCGGAATAACTGGCTCTGGGGGGGGTTCCTACCTAGACGGATTCCTGCATGGGAATCCTACCACCATATACGCGAGTCTCGTGTATTTTAATGGATATCTCACCATAAAGGTAAGATTCCTATGCTGTACCACCGAAGAGCCATTAATTTTGTCATAAAGCAGTAGTGTGCATTGTGCATTACTGTTTCGTTCTGAAGGGCACTGAGAGCTAGTGTAATCACTGGACATATCAGATATTACTGTTCTTATCTCAGGGTGATGGGCGGATTGTGATGCCACACTCAAATGTTCTGGGTGACACAGCGCTTGTTATGGTCGGACGTTGCACTTTCCATCGTCCCGTCACTTTCTCCTATAAAAAAAAATATAGCGAACAATTTGACTGCAAATAAAACAAAACAGTCTTATATCCTACTGCTTTTTTTTTAAACGCTGCGACACTAGTATTTCTACTGAATCGTGAACGCGCTTCGACAGACGTAAATCTCACATAAATAACCCAACGAGGCGCGAAAACAAAAGATTTTTTTCTTTTTAAATTTATTTAATAACACATACAGAATGCTACTATCAATGATACACAATTTACATAATCATATGTTTTGAGGTCTAGTAACACATCCAAAATTGTGTCCATAACAAGCATTAAACGTGTGAAAGAGCCTTAAATAATTATTAGCAAGTTATAATTACATCTATCAAATTATAAAAATCAACCAATTAGTACAAAAGGTTACCAAAAAGTAAGAATAAAAAAGGACCGGAGATAAGTCGGGCTGGGATTCGAACCCAAGACCCGCGTCGTTGTAATAAGACACTGACCACTAGGCCACAACGTTGTTACTTTTTTTAAATTACAGTTAAAACAAGTACTTGCAACTTTTGCAATCAGTTATCTCTATGAGCCATTTGATAGGTTAAGATCTACGTTCAATAACATAAACAAATCCGATCCGCGCAACTTTCATTGCGTATGTTTCTCACCGGACCACTTTTACTGACGCGCACTTCCGAAGTTTTCATTACTAATACGGCAACGCATGAAGAAACTTGTAACCGAGCCCAGGCTTCCGCAAGTCGGACCCACGGACGGACTGAGCGACATTCTCGTAATACATAATATCTGTTAACATTTAATACCAAACCTCTTAATGTTAAGGGATGTACCTATTTCATACATCATGGAGCCCACTAATAGACGGATGTGATCTTTGCCTACCCTGTATTGAGAAAAAGATGTGGCTGTATATACAGCTACATATATATGCTATTTTAATTGACCACGTGCTCGACGGGGGGAGGAAGACTTTCACGTCTTAGAAACATCGAAGTCCTGTGAGGTCACCAGCTCTTGGTTCTTCTCCGAAATGAAACGATGCTATGGAACGGTGAGTAGACGAGCAAATCCTTCACGTCATGATAAGTGCATCCTCTGCCTATAACAGCTGCCCAGAACATTCAAGACGGCGGGATCACTGGCACTGCGGTGGTACCGCACACCTTTGCCCGGCTAGTATTCTCTATCTTGTCAGTGTGCAAATTCTCGCTTTTTTTCAATGCTATCATAATAGTCAATTACGAGTAGAATCATGTAATAATTACAATAATAAATACATAACATTAACCGGGTTTTTTAGTTACATCACAGATAAATTATTTCGCTCGGAAATGCAATGATAAAAATATTATGTAATGCGATGATCATTTACATACACTGAAGTTATTCTACGTAATAACAAAAGATAATACGATTGTAATAAAAAGTAATCGTAATTTACTATCATCAATCTCTATGTAGTCCACTGCTGGGCATACGCTGTATTACATTTGCGGAATCGTCACGCTTGACAGATGTACAGTAATTTTATACTTAGTAAAGTTTATGTAGAGTATAAAATTAGATAATGTTACGCCGAATGTAAAACAATTAGCAAAATACAGATTCTTAGTCGGAAGTGACATGACATCATTAATCATACATGAAAATCAAACAGAAGTACATTTTTCTGCCTGTCTGTACCAATGGATTTAACTCGAGAACTACAAAAACTACTGACATGAATTTTACACAGTTAACAGATAATTTCTTAGGAATCAATTTAGACTCGATCAGATCGTGTTTATGTCACTTGACCTAAAGTTTTGATTATTTTTTCGATAACATTCCACAGAGTGCCGTCTATGGTGTAATAGCAAACCCAATTGAAAACTTGATGACAAAACGTGTACATATATTGGAAAAGACTAAGATTAATTGACTATCGGACAGATCGTTCATCAAGTGATTGATTCCACTACAGTTTTTGTGCTTGCTCCTGACGTAAAAGAAACTACATATGGTCTTATTCATAAAAAACAAATTATGATAGATTTATAACACTGAATATTAAAGATAATTAGGTCTACTAAACGTATTATAAAATTTCGCTATGGGATACTTCAACATGGTTATGTTGTCGTCCTAATCAAATTTCATATCTAAATAGGTGAAACATCTGGACATTTGTATATTTGGCTGCAAACTTCTGTCAAACATGAGTAATCTCATCGTAACAAGGCTATAAACCTTCCATGTTTTTTTATGAATAAGACAGTTAGTGTACAAGGAGGCATTACTCTAGATTACATTGTAAAATTAATGTAAAAAGGCTGAAATTTTGAATAACCTGTCTTAACAAACCTAAAAGTCCACGGGAACGATATTACAGGTACAGCTCGTAGCTGTTCCCGAAATTTGTAACATCATTATCATTTCAGCCTATCACTAGTCCACTGCTGAACATAGGCTTCCCCCATGGAATTATTACATAGATTGCCACAGAAGTTTGTAGCTCTCATTTCGGAGCGATTATGCCACAGTTGCCACGCTTGGCAGGCAGGTTGTCAACCGCAGTTTATTTGTTCAGATGTTCCAGGCTGCTGCTGCCAACCTTCTGGTTTTGTTTTACCCTCTGTCGACTGTCGACTTTTCCGTTACCCACGAGATGAGATGGGGTGGTAGATTCGCTTCAACCGCCACCATCGAGCACATGGTAAAAGTATTGTAACAGTCTTAGTGGTGCCGGTATCGCGTAACGATTCCAGATCTCTCGCGTACTATGAATCCCTGATCTGCCAAGACACCACTTCTTCATCAACTTGCAAAATCCTCTCCTGTATCTCCCAAACTTGGATTTCCTGTAATCGCCACGGTTAGCAGACGCCTTAGCTGCCCATCACCGGTCTGGATATAAGTCTAAGGCCATGTTTTATGGAACCTGGAATTTTTCTTTGTTGAGACTAGAAATTGGACAGGATTCGTTAAAGCCGCCACTATATGTAACATTTGTATTATTTGAATCCTTTGTAGAAACGTTATATCGGGTGAAAGTTTCGGCACCTTTTAGTCTTTGTGTGCAATATTATTAGAACGACAACGCGTAAATTACCTCTAATCTCATTTCCACTTACTTTCTAAAAGGTAATAATGATTTTGAACACAATACCGCTGAATTACTGGCAAGTGCAATCTTTTTTTGTATTTTATCGCCTACATTTCTCAATCAAGGCGTTACTCAACTAAAGGTACTTTCATACTGAACGATATGCTCTGGTACATTGCTTCGAATACCAGCTAAAATCATTGTCTTGAATGCATGTTTCTGACACTATATATAAACCTTTCCCGACTCGATTAACTTCAATCGGATACGAATATGTGAATACGAGACAACCTGTGTTTTGAAGCGAAGCCTCTTCACACCCTCTAAGAAATGAGAGGAGGACTGTGCTCACCAGTGGGACATTTATAGGCTGTTACTTTACTTTACAAGATCTAAAGTAGACCTCGTGAGATACAAGATGACAATCACAACACAGACTCTAAAACCTATAATTTGTGTTTTTGCACAAATGTTGGTTCCGTCAATTATTCGAATCCAGGACTCGCGGTGTAGATGTCTAGACAATAGCTTCAGGTTATTGTCACCGACCGGTTGCGCTGTCTTCTATATAAAGAATAGAGAGTATACAGACACATTACTGTAACCACAAGTGTATTCGTCGGAAAAATGTATCGTATTAACTGCATCATGAAGCATCATCAGGTATACAGAATAGAATAGAATATTTTTTATTCAATACTTGCTGTATTCAATAAAATTCCCCGGTCGATGATATTTATATACTACCCTATTTGAATCGGGTCCGTCTGTCTGTCTGTCGTCTCCTCGAAATATTTCTATTCCTCGGATATGCTGGTTGCCTCACGATGTTTTCCTTCACCGCTGAGCACGTGATAAATCAGCACTTAAAATTGTAGAAAAATTTTAGAGGTGCTGGCACCGGGGATCGAACCCAGGTTACGAGCGTACCATGAAATTAAAGGGGAGCATCCTGCCCCTGAGCTACCACGGCTCAGTAATCAAGTACTTACAAGAAATGTAACTCCGCCCCTTCCATCTTCGGACCACTAAATGAACGGCTGCTTATCATCTTGCTTTGGTAACACCGTTCCGTTTCGTTATTCATGATGTCCTCCTGGCCGATTTCGACCACGGCGACAACTTCCGAAAATGTTTTTTTATTGCATAGTGATGAAACGAGCAAAACATTCACCTGATGGTAAGTGCAACGTCTGCCCATAACAAATGCCGTGTTACTCAGAATATTTCTGTGTGACACTACACCGTGCCCATCACCCTGAGACATGGGTACTTAAGTCTCATATGCCCAGTGATTACGCTAGCTCACAGTTTCCTTCAAACCGAAACACAGTAATGTTTGCACACTACTGCTTCACGGTAGAATAACTGGCCCTGGGTCGGTACCTACCTAGACGGACTCCTGCATAGGAATCCTACCACCAGTAAAATTGTCGGGGGCTATTAACTGCGCAGGAGATATTATAGTGCCATAAGTGTACTTGCGCAAGCACAGAGGCACTCACTCTTCCCAACCGGATAGGTTGTAACGCTGATGCGATAAGATCAGAGGTAGGCAGGGATGCAGTGTTAGAAGCACAGGGACGATCACAAAGCAAACAGGCCCAAAACCCTATAATTTATGTTTGAGCACAAATGTTGGCCCCGGCTAGAACTGGAACCTAGGACCCGCAGCGTAGTAAGGTACTCTGACGCGGTCCTGCAAAAGATACAAAGGACAGCAAAGAACTCGAGTAATTTGTCTGCATCATTCTTTCCTTCTGATCATAATGTGTGTGTCTTCAAAAGCAGAGAGAAAAGGCTATCAGTGTGTTTTACCATACAGGGCTAGCCACTTACCATCGGGCACGATTGTTGTCAAACACAAGCTTATTTATCTAAAAATAATATAGATAATCATGACCTCATCTCGATTAAGAAACAGATGGCCCCTAATAGAAACTTGTTCAAGAAATTAATTCGTGAACATTACATATAGGATCATTGATGTCATTCGGCTTATCTCATTTTCGGTTTTTATTATATTACATATATATATATATATATATATATATATATATATATATATATATATTTACGTTTGTAGTGTTATAATTATTTAGTTCATATGTAATTGTATATGTGTAATTTATTTATTTTCTCAATTTTATATTACATATAAAAATCATAAATTGTTTTCCTCCTCATTTTTTTTAAAATTCTTTGGTTAGCACCTGCCTTCTACTTTTCACCATAACAAGTGTTGATTGGTAGTGAATGCCACTAGGCAATTAGTTCGCCCATTGTAGCCCTTAGCATAAGGTGTCAGCAATAAAGGATAAATAAATAAATAAATAACTGAAAAGAACTAAAGTAACCGACATAGCCCTAAGGATTAGCAAGCCGAAGTGGCAATGGGCCGGCCATATCGCCCGTAGAACCAATAACCGATGGGGAAGAAAGGTTCTAGAGTGGCAACCTCGTACCGGCAAACGCAGTGTGTAGGGCGCCCCCCCACTAGATGGAGCGACGACCTGCGCGATTTTGCGGGAAGTCGATGGAAGCAGGTGGGTCAGGTCCGTGCTTTGTGGCAATTTATGAGGGAGGCCTATGTTCAACAGTGGACTAAGATAGGCTGAAATGATGATGATGATGAAATAAATAAATTAATGGCCACAGTAAACTCGGGCTCTCTATCTGTATACGGTCAGTGTGTAATAACGCCCGGGGCTAACATCTGTGCATAAAAAAAAACAAATTGTTTGTTTTCGTCTCTGGTTGTGTTGTGTATCATTAGCCGATAGGTGTCCGGAAGTGTTGAATAGCAACTACCTCTTTCCTACCGAGCGGTCGTAAGAGGCGACTAAGGTATTGTACGGACAGCCATTATTCGTGCAGAATAACACTAAACACTATACTGCTCGTGGGAACGCAATGGCGGGTAAGAGTTTCTTGACTCGAACAAAAATGGCGGCGGTGTGGTTTACCACCCGTCACCTCTCGTTGTCAGAATCAGAAGAGACGAAAAGTGGGCTACGGGTGTGGTCTCTGTTTACCCATTATAGGAAAAAGGCGTGATGTATATCATAGTGTGGGCCTTCGAAAAATAAATTTTATTCAAGAAAGACCTCATTTTTATTTTCAGACCCAGAAACTGCAGCAAGGCGGTGAAGGCTTCGAGTGGGGTTGGCAGTTGACAGCCTTCGACACGCCTGCACCCATAGATCAATACTACGTCCAGGTATCACAGATATTTTTTTGTTTTTTATATTCTTTATTGCAACTCTTATATGTAAAATAAATGACAAAAAAGTAAACTGGTGGTAGGATTCCTATGCAGGAATCCGTCTAGGTAGGTACCACCCCAGGGCCAGTTATTCTGCCGTGAAGCAGTAGTGTGCAAGTATTACTGTGTTTCGGTTTGAAGGACACTGTGAGCTAGCGTAATCACTGGGCATTTGAGACTTAAGAACTGATGACTCAGGCGCAGTGTGGTGTCACACAGAAATATTCTGGGTGACACAGCATTTGTTGTGGGCGGACGTTGCATTTACCATCAGGTGAACGTTGTGCCCGTTTCGTCACTTTATACAATAAAAAAAAATTGGAAAAAAAGATACACTAAGTGTGAGCAATGGGCGGTCTTATTGCTGACAGCAGTATCTTCCAGACAACCGCTGGATGGACATGATATCAAGAACAAGAAAAAGTCGAGAGCGTTGGCACGAAAAACAAATAAATAAAATATATTGCATAAAGAACAAAATTATTATACACATATTCTACACATATACGATCATACATAAATAAATAAGTTAGATCCTACTACTAGTAGATCATAATATTTCAGAGAACCGGCTTATTTTTTTTTTACTTGATAAGGTGACGTACCGAGCAAAACGTCATCCATATGGTAAGTGCAACGTCCGCCCATAACAATGCTGTGTCACTCAGAAAATTTCTGTGTGACACCACAATGCGCCCGTCACCCTAAGACATCAGTCCTAAAGTCTCATATGCCTAGTGGGTACGCTAGCTCTCAGTACACACTAGTGCTTCACGGCAGAATAACTGTCTCTGGGGTGGTACCTACTTTATTATCTTAATAAATCAATCTTAAAAAAACTTTTTATATTTTTTTTAATCAAAAAACCAACAACAGCAACAACCCCTAACAGAGTTTCATGATTTTCTTATTGTTCTCATCAAAAGAATCTCATTTTAAAATGATTTCCTTATATGATAGGCGCATTGTGAACGATGTCTTGTTTTTGTATAAACTTGTTAATGGACTCACTGATTGCAGCTACTTGCTGTCACGCGTGTCGCTAAACATTCCATTTAACATGCCCCGTAAACCTATACCACAGCTATTCTACATCCCTCGGTGCAAAACTAACCTCGGCTTACAGTCGCCTATAGTAAGAATATGCAGGGAATATAACTCATTACAAACCAAAAACCGCGACATTGACATCTTCCAAAATTCTTATAATGAGTTTAAACGTATGATCTCGAAATCACTCCTGGCGTCCGCTTAGTTTTAAGTAATTTTTTTTTTTTTTTACGGTTTTTGGATAGTAATTTTTTTTTTCTTATTGTATAACTTATCAGGTTCTCATTTACACTTTACTTAATTGTTTTATTGTTATAAGGTAACAACTATTTGTAGTAAGTGATGTGTTCGTCTGTAATTGGTATGCACATCAGACTTTATTATGTAACTGAATTTATAGGATAGGATGTGTGTACTGTTGACGTTCCAAATTATATAAATAAATAAAAAAAGAACTTCAACAAAATTATATGGGACCACCCTTACGATATCTTCTGTCCTATATACGAGTACTTATCGCCTTCGCGGGAAACGAGACGAGACGGGTGGCGAAGCACGTCTCCGCCATTTTGGTACATAAACGATCATCATCATGATCATTTCAGCCTATCACTAGTCCACTGCTGAACATAGGTACTCCCTCATAGGTTACCATAAAAGTTTGTAGCTCTCATTTTAGGGGATTTTGCCATAGTTGCCACGCTGCATTTGCTGCCCACCTCCTGGTTTTCATTTTCCGCCATCACACGGCGAGGTACATAATACATCATGCTAAATCTGGAACTTATAGTAATGAACATGATGATGATGATGTTCTCCTAGCCGATTTCGACCACGGCGACAACTTCCGAATACTGTCGAGAGCCATCAACTGCGCAGGAGATATTATAGTGCCACAAGTGTACGCGCAAACACAGAGGCACTCACTCGTCCCAACCTACCCGCGCCCGATGTAACGCTGATGTGATAAGATCGGAGGTAGGCTAGGATGCAGTGTCAGAAACACGGTAACAATCACAACACATCTAGACCCGAAAACCAACAATTTGTGTTTTTGCACAATTGTTGGCTCCGGCTGGGAATCGAACCCAGGACCCGCGGCGTAGAAGTCAGGTACTCTGACCACTAGGCCCCGCGGTCGTCAGAATTGTTAAAAATGTTATTGTCCCATTAAAAATCGCTTATGTCCGTTAAGTTTTCTTTTATCACGTGTTCTGCTGTTAACATTCTTTCTAGAAGTTTCTTCGGTTTTGAGCAAATAAAAAGTTTGCGATTCGTAAACAAGTTTAAAGCTGCGATAGCTCAGGGGCAGGGCGCTCCCCTTAAATTTTATACTACGCAAGTGACCTGAGTTCGAACCGGTGCCAGCACCAATAAAATTGTTCTGCAATTTAAACTGCTAATTTATCACGTGCTACGTGGTCAAGGAAAATATCGTGAGGAAACCTTCATATCTAATGAATAAAAATATGTCTTCTAAAATTTTTTATGAAATTTTACGTGCTTATTTACCGCGTTTGTTTACTGGTGGTAGGATTCCTATACAGGAATCCGTCTAGGTAGGTACCACCCCAGGGTCAGTTATTCTGCCGTGAAGCAGTAGTGTGCAAACATTACTGTGTTTCAGTTTGAAGGGCACTGAGAGCTAGAGTAATTACTGGGCATATGAAACTTACGAACTGATGTCTCAGGGTGACGGGCGCATTATGGTGTCACACTGTTCTGGGTGACACAGCATTTGTTATGGGCAGACGTTGCACTTACCATCAGGTGAACGTTTTGCTCGTTTCGTCACTTTTATCAAATTGAAAAAAAAAAACGTGCTCAGCGGTAAAGGCAAACATTGCTGGGAAACCTGCATGACATGTGACGGATTGGAGCAGCGTGACTCTTCGCAGCTCAAAAAATAAGAGGATGCTCAGCAGTGGGACATTTACGTGTGGGTTTAGTGGGATGTTACTTTACTTATTTTAAGCGTTAATATTTCTTAACAAAACGTTTTTGAAATCCTAGTGTGCGTCATCGTCTTAAATTTACAATCAATAAGCTATATAAATCTTACTTTGTTAACATAATGATTTCTTATATTTACGCGAACACTACACATTTAAATGAAACTAAGTTTACGGATTTACGGATTTATCGACGGTTACGGATTTATCGCGTTTAATTTTTACTATTTATAACCCGACCCGGTCGGGTTATAAATAGTAAAAAAAAGTAAAAATTAAACGCGATAAAATCCGTAAACTTACTTTGTTAAATTTATTATTTGCTTTAAAAAGTTTTTGAAGACTTCGCAAACAATAATTGCGATGTACGAGTGTATAATTTGCAATCATTTCATTTTAGAATGAGTTTAATTATAATTAAGTAGTCATAAATGAATATTTTTTTCTTTCTTTTTTCTCATATTTTTCATAGCTATTCATCACAGACCGCAGGTGTGTAACGTATCTTTATCTAAATCTAAACTAATGTTAAAAAGATGAAAGATTTGACTTTTTGTATGTTTGGTTGTAATGATTTAACTCAAAAACTACTGAACCAATTTTAAAAATTCTTTCACCTATATACAACTACATTATCACCGAATAACATGAGTTGTATTTAATTTAAATAAAAACGAGATTCCTTCGAAAATTGCTATGATGTAACTTAAGGTATCAAAAATTTACTGATTAAAGACATTGTTTGGAGTGCGCTGCAAAAACTATTAATGATAAAGAAAATAATGTACTACATTTTCATAGTACTCATCATTACTCACAAAAAAGTCCGCGAGGCTATATGTCTTACCTACTATTATAGTTAAGTCACTATCCTACTAAATAGTATAATATTAATACTTATCCTACTAAATAGTTTTATAGTTAAGGTTGATTATGTACATGTAAATTTCTCTTTAAATTATTCGAATCGGACCTATCGTTTAGAAGTGTATAAACGACGAGTATAAAAATGTCGAAAGTAAGAAAAATGCTGTGATGTGAGCGAAGAGCCAGCGATACGCTCGCCCGCGCTACTCGCGATTAGACTAAGTTCTATTGATTACCTATGTACTCATTTTATTTTTTGTAAACTAGAAACAATTGAATAGTGGTTTGTAATTTTAATTATATTTTTTTTTTATTTAAAAATTTGAAACGCTCTATAATAAATACAGCGGCAGCGGTCTCGAACGGCGCGGCGCCCGGTTTCATGCAACTTGGGCATCATCGAGGTGCGCGGCTCTCTTTGCGCAGCGGTCGAGTGCGGTCGTTTTATTTAGCTAACACAACATCAAATATTATTTACGAGGAAGCTCTGAGTCACTAAACTTTCATGGCTGATGTTCCCATAAATAAAACATTAATTTCGTAACTTAATCTTACCTGACCAGCTGCAGATTCGCCGATGAGCATAGTTGCTACAAAAAATGTTAGTGAAGGGATTGTTGTTGTTCTGTTTGTCTAAATAAAGTACTAATTTATCTTTCTAATATCTATCTACCCGTGCGAAGTCGGGGCGGATCGCTAGTCGAGTATAAAGTTGTTATCAATTCGACAGTGTGCTCGTTTTTCATCTTTATTAGAAAAGAAAATATCTTTTCTATTATGATACGATTTGAGATGGGGAGCGTGTTGGCCTAGAAGATGAGTCTTCACTCGTACCCCGGAGATTACGCTGTATTGGTTTAGGTATAGGTAAATTGCTGACCGCGAGCCAAGTGATCAGAATACCTGACTACTACACCGCGGGCTTTGAGTTCGAATTCAAACCAAAGCCAACATATGGGCAAATACACAAAATGTTGGTATTGGGGTCTGTTTTTGTTCCGGCTGTCCCCGTGTTTCCTTTTTTTATTATTGAATTAAGTGACGATACGAGCAAATCGTTCACCTGATGGTAAGTGCAAAGTCTGCCCACAACAAAAACTGTGTCACCTAGAACATTTCAGTTCTTAAATCTCGTGTGCCCAGTGATTACACTAGCTCACAGTGCCCTTCAGACCGAAACAAAGTAATGCTTGCACACTGCTGCTTTACGGCAGAATAACTGGCCTTGGGGTGGTACCTACCTAGACGGATTCCTGCAACATGACATTAGCTGCGGGTAGGTTAAAAATTGGTTGCATTATTCTGTAGTCGGAATTACGCCTGGAGGACATGATTCAAGTATATAAAAAAGTTTATGTATCAGATCAGAACCGGGATATGACAGTAGAGGAAGGAGAATCCTCAAAATTAACAAACATCATTTTATTTCGCAGCCAGTACAACAATTCCAGTATACAGCAAATGTTGGCGTCTTCCAAAATGGAGATCATCTAGTCGGCGGTAATCTACCAGCTTCAGTGGACTATAATGATGCGGTTTGTTATGTTATTCACAATATTTTATTTAATATAGGAAATTAAAGTAACAAGCTAAATATAAATATAAATGTGCTGATCACTGGCCTCCTCTCATTTCCGAGAGGGTTTTGCAGCCAGGGAAGATACCGACACGCTGCTACTAAGCGGGTTGGCGGACTTCACATATCCTTATACAGTGTGATTTTTTTTTCTTTATTGTATAAAGTGACAAAACGAGCAAAACGTTCACCTGATGGTAAGTGCAACGTCCGCCCACAACAAATGCTGTGCTACCCAGAATATATCTGTGTGACACCACACTGCGCCCGTCACCCTGAGACATCAGTTCTTAAGTCTCAAATGCCCAGTGATTACGCTAGCTCACAGTGCCCTTCAGACCGAAACACAGTAATACTTGCACTACTGCTGCACGGCAGAATAACTGGCCCTGGGGTGGTACTTACCTAGACGGATTCCTGCATAGGAATCCTACCACTCTCCTTGCTCTTCTTTGTGCTCTCCTTACCAGAAAAGTTAGTGTGCGATAGGTGGGCGAAATAAAAACTATACACGGTTTTTTAATGTCCTATTTTTAATGTTTTAATATGATAAAAATGCTATAAATGAGTAGTAGTTATAGACAGAATAGATAATTTAAAAGGGTTATAAAACTTAAAAATAAGTAAAATAAACATGCCACAGGCTTCTATTTCACCTACCTATCACACACTATTTTTTCTGAGACGGAGCGAACGAAAACCCTGTATGTATATGACGTAAAAGATTTAAGAGAACTTCAAAAATGTTCATAAATTGTTGAATGTATTTTAAAACGACGTATTTAAGACTGTAAAGTAATCTTTATTAAACTGCATTCGTACCGTATTACCATATTATGTATATTATTTCTCAAATCTGTTTTTGTGGCAACGCTATATCTCCCTTTATTCTTCATCAAAATTAATGATTCATATATCATTTTAAAGTTCATGTTGAAATACTTAAAATTAAGGTTTTGTTAAAAAAATTAATTAAAAAACTTGAATGTAGAAACCGCCATCAGTTGAAAATCTGTTCAACATGCACTACAGCTAATGTTTTCTTTTATTTACGCGAATACTACACATTTAAATAAAACTACTTTTTACGGATTTTATCGCGTTTAATTTAAAACTATTTTTAACCCGACGTTTCGGGCGCTTTACAGCACCCATGGTCACGTGGGGACTGAGCTGACAGTTGTCCTGATGTCATAGTTAACCCGGAGTACCTTCAGCTTTTAATTATTATTTTTAGTCCGATCTACGCAGAAAGAGCTTACTGTGTCTTGAAGTCTTGCAGTGGTATGCTTGGTTTTTAATTTAATTTTATTAATAATAAAATTATTATTAATAAAATCCCTATTGAAATTAGGATGTTTTTTAATTTCAATAGCCACGCGAATCATCCTTGGTAGGAATCGGTGTTCTTTTGCAAGGATTTGTGGTCTATCAAATCTGATGTAATAGTTGGGATGATCCAGAACATAGTCACAGACTGCAGACTTCCTAGAGCGTCGATGCTTCACATCAGCTATATGTTCTTTAACGCGGGTTTTATGGATCTTTTAGTTTGCCCTATGTAAGAGAGACCACATTCACAATCTAACTTGTATACTCCTGCATCTTGTAGAGGGATGTTACACTTGACAGATGGTAAAAACTGACTTATCTTCTTCGGCGGCTTGAAAAATGTTCTTATAGAAGCTCGCTTCAAGATATAGCCAATCTTGTCCGCGACCCCTTTGACATATGGAAGAACAGCAGGTACACGCTCGACTGTGGCCGGCTTACTCGGTCACTGCGATGAAGGCGCGGAACCCGAAGCTTGTTGTCTTGCAAAACTTGCTTGACATGCTGAAGCTTGGCGACCAGGTGTTTACTGTCACAGATCCCTTGTGCTCTCTGAAACAAAGATTTACCCACGGTAGCTAACTGTGAAGGATGGTGGTGAGATTCACCATTTAAATACCTATTAGTATGGGTCTTTTTTCTGTACACAGTGTGATTTAAGGTGTTATTGTAGGATTCCGAATTACTAAAACATCTAGAAAAGCCAAAGAGTTATTTGCCTATAACTCCATTGTAAATAGAATTTTAGAGCTTAGGGAGTTAAGGTCTTCCATGAAAATGTTGTCGCCGACATTTTCATGGAAGACTTTGAGGAGAAAGCCCTCCGTACTTCTCCTGTAAATCCAAGATTCTACAAGCGGTATGTAGATGATACTTTCACAAATTTACCATCACATAAAGTATCTGCATTTCTAGACCATCTGCTGGGTGCTGTAAAGCGCCCGAAATGTCGGGTTAAAAATAGTTTTAAATTAAACGCGATAAAATCCGTAAAAAGTAGTTTTATTTAAATATGCACTACAGCTGTCGATTGGAGTTGTTTAGATTATTTAAAAAAGATAAGGCGCCATCTGTTCATGTTGTTCTCGCTACTGTGTGAAATATTTGCACGGAGTTTGTAGTCAAATTATAATGTTAGCTAATACTAATCTCGATAACATGACTGAAAAAAAAATCATAATCTTAATTACTCTATTTCGCTATTTACAGATACCAGTGCAGATATACCAAAACCCTTCGTTATCCAACAATACGCTGACAGCACAGAGCGACTTCGATCAAGAAAAGTCAGACATATTACTTCTTCAGCAGCAATTCTCTCCGCCGCAGTTGCAAACGCTGCAGAGCGATTTATCTGGTCATTTTATACCATACACTAATTTAAAACACAATGTATATAGGCCAAACACTTCATCGACACAATCTGGGTATAAAATTGAAACGCAGCACCCAACACCAAACCATAAATTGATAAAAGAGACGCAAGGTAATGATAGAGTGAATGATATTTTAAATCCAAAACCTCCACAAGAGGTTAGGACCGAGCTAAATCGTGAAATGATCACACCTGTGGTGCAAGTTTTCAAAAATTACAATTGTTCAGATGATGATGCCGTAAATACGCCCAAAGAATATAATAACAATATGCAAAAATCGACTCAGTTTAGTGCAGATACCCCAACATATAATGAGCATAATATAAACGAACACTTTGGATCCAAAAACCTACAGAAAAGGCCTTTGTCATACAAAAATGAACCCGATTTCAAAATAGAAAAACCGAGAGGTAATACAGATAACGAGGCATATTATTATTATTCTAGTGAAACAATTCCTGCGCCATCCCTGACATCTACAAACTACAAAGTAGACGAAGGTATATCACGTTTAGTAGCTTCAACGCAAGACCTCGTATCAAATGATGATTTGTTGAGAATAAACAATTCCGCAGAGAAGCAGGTGTCTGATATTAATTATTATCACTTAAAAGCACGACCCCGGTATAATTTGAGATCCGAAGAGACTCGGTACAACCAAAAACCTCGAAACCAAATAACAGTAAAAGCAAAAATACGGAACATAGAAAAAAGACCTATACAGCACCCCGGATACAACGATGCAACCGACAGTATTCTACAGAGTAACTATGAAAGTAATAAGTTTTCATCACCTATCGTTGTACAAGAATCCAATAATGGAGATTATAGAGAAACCGTGATAAACACATTAGTATCTACAATGTCTCCATATATAGAAAACGGATATGAGATTGTAAGCATTAAGCAAGATTCAGAGAAAAATAACATTAATCGTGTACCACAATATTTTAACGATGAGACAGTTCATATAACACCTAGACCTTTAGGACAGAGGTACTTAGCACCTATAACTGTAGCCCTAAGATTGATTAATTCAAATCATACTGAAGTCTTGAATTCAATTGACGACTATGAAACTTCAGATACTGAACTCATCGAGGACACAGTGAAGAGTCCGTCAAAAGAAAGAACAGTTGTTGAAGTACACGAATCAATTCCATTAGATATAACTCATATAAATGATGTAGAAGTACATGAATATTTGGAAGAAGGCAGAAGTAATTCAAGCCCGTTTGATGTTGCAAGAACTCTGTATAACACGTACATGGAAGTTCTGCAATCGTCGAAGAAAAATGAAAGAAATATTAATGAAGTCCTCAGCAAATACAACAAAACAAGCAATTCGGATGCGGATGCAAATTACGATGATAATGAAAGTAACAACAACGATCAAGATGCAAAAGACAAACTAGAATCTAGTGAAAATGTACAGTCCGCAGTTCTAGTCAAACTAAGCGGCAAAGAATTTAACAATGAAAGATACAGAAGTGACTATTATTATAACAATCGGAATGCTATCAATGGAAAAGCTATTCAGCCAATCATTATTGAAAAGGAGGTACCTGTCACACAATATGTTGATCGTTACATAGAACAGAAAATGCCATATCCCGAACCGGTAGAAGTGGCAAAACATGGATCTATTTATAGTCCTATTCCCGTTCCAGTGCCTCACGAGAAAGTTGTTGAAAAGCCCGTGGAAGTTACAAAATATATTGATAAGCCTTATGCAGTCCATGTGCCGCAACCTTATCCAGTACCAATTACTATACCATATCCCGTGGAACAGAAAGTTTATGTAGATAGAGCAGTGCATATGCCGTATCCAGTTGAAAAGCTAGTTGAAAAGCAAGTTGTGCACACGGTTCCTGTGCCAACTTCCATCGCCGTAACGGTCGAGAAACCAGTTCTGTTACCTTCTCCTGTAGAAAAACCAGTCGAAAAGATCATTCATAAAGAAGTTCCTGTTCCATATCCTGTTCCTGTAGAGAAGAAAGTGTTATACCCCGTTCCGTATGAAAGGAAAGTTCGCGTCCCATACCCTGTTGAGAAAAGAGTGCCAGTTCCCGTTGAAAAAATAATTGAAAAGCAAGTGAGAGTGCCGGTTCCCATTCCTGTTCACATTGTAAAACACTATCCCGTCGACAGGATAGTTGAGAAAAAAGTTCCCTATCTCTTACCGGTAGACAGAATCGTAGAGAAAAATGTACCTGTCAATATCCCGTACCCGGTTGAAAAAGTTGTAGAAAAGGTCGTTGAAAAACCGGTCGTGGTCACTAAATACGTTGATAATTCGAACCCGGTGGAAACGAAATTCATTTATCATGTGAACAACCCGTATACGGCTAGGCAATCAGACTCCTTTACGTACCATCCTCAATATCCACAATATCAAAATCAACCAAAGCCACATGCATCGCCTGATATTCAAAACAAGCAGCAACACGATCAATCACAGCAAGGATACCTCGATCAATTCTACCAATATTTAACAGAAAATCAACAGCAGAATAGTATTCCAGTCCAAAAAACACATTGGGATAATTTATATGCATCATCATTCAAATACGTGAACGTTACTCCGAAAGACAATAAAGAAACCAAGAAAGATCCCTCCATTAGTTATTCAACGTATTCCACAAACAATCAGAACTATTACGGACCTCCACCGGAACAAAGTTATGACACTCTGTGGGAGAACAATGATTATCTTACAGAAACAAAATTTAAAAGGACCGACAGAACACCGAAGTTAACAAATTTACGAATAGAATATGGCGGTTTCAAGCCACCATTAATTCCCAGTATCGAAGTAGATCTAGACGGTAGACCTTTAAAAAAGAGATCGGAGACGTAACTTATTCCAAAATGTAGCAGATGAAAGTTATTGCTTAGATTTAATTATGTTATTTATATTGTTGTAATTATTAAGGAAAATTGTACAAAGCGTTAAATGAAGGTATTTTTAAAAAGCTTAGTTTATAAATAAAATTATGATACACCATAAAGTTAACTTTGTAGATATGTGACGCATAACATAGGCGTAATAAGTAAAACACCGGAAATTTCGTCTTACAATTTGCCACTGGATCTAAATGTTTCCGGTTTATAGCAATACAGACAGATTAAGTTGGGGAAATAACCAATTCACATGATGATGTCCTCCTAGCCGAGTTTCGACCATGGCGTCAACTTCCATATAATGTCGGTAGCTATCAGCTTTGCAGGAGATATAGCGCCACAAGTGTACGCGCGAACGGGCGCACTCTCGTCCTAACCTCCCCGTCCCCGATGCGCTCATGCGATAAGATCGGCAGGCTAATGTGCAGTGTCAGAGACTCTGGGACATTGAATTCTATCAGACTCGAAAACAAACAACGAACCCAGGACCCACTGCGTAGATGTCAAATACTCTGGCCACTAGGCCACGCTGTCGTCACCATCACCCATCACCATTCACTTTCTTTAGCATAATATAGTCATAATCTTTAATTAATAATTTATAATACTTGTTAATTTTATTTTAGCTACTCTTTGTACCTGGAATCTTAATTATTTTGTTTAACAATATCTAATCATCACTTAATTATCTATATTTAAATTATCTTTCATATTAAAAAAAAAAAATTCCATTTTACTTTCACATGCAACGCTAGCTCAGATTACTGTATAAATAATAATTAAGACATTATTATTCAAATAAAGAATATATTTAAATAACCTTATTGCTGTGTTGTTTTATTTTAAGCGCAATTCCCAAGTACATAATAATCATAAGTGAATGTAATAGTAACTATCATCCCTTAAGAACCCGTATATATAAAACCAGTTCAAATACATCTTAAAATTTAAATATCAACAGACATTTACAACAAATATTTAGTAATATTACATTAGTCGGCTCGGTTAGCGCAGTGGCTGAGCTCTTGGCTTCTGCGCTGCGGGTCGCGGATTCGATTCCAGCACGGGACAAATTGTTGTTCCGGGTCTGGGTGTTTGTGAATGTGGAATTTATGTCTGTTAAACGCACCCACGACACAGGAGAAATCCTTCTGAGGGGCGACGTTTTTTAAAACAAAAGTAATAACAAGTTACACATTCTTGACCGTAGAAGTCGTCAAGACATTTCACCTTAACGCTTAGGTTGCCCGCTTGCCGGTTAGATGTTTTATGTTATATACTCTTTGTTTTATGTTTAAGTGTCCATTATGTGGAAATGAACGGAATATTTTTTTAATTATCTATCTATATTTTGGGGGTGGAACACCGGCGATAGAACTCAGGTCACTTCTATTTTTTTTTTAAATTCAAATTTTATTATTACATATAGCATATCATTTATGTCAGCACTAGCAGGCTATTAAATTTAAGGCGAGCGCCCGGCCCCTGACCTACCACGGCTAAAGCTGCCACGTGCTGATTTACCACGTGCTCAGCGATAAAGAAAACATCGTGAGGAAACCTGCATGTCCGAGGAATAGAAGATATTTCGAGGACATGAAGTCCGCCGCATTGGAGCAGCGTCCCGGCTCCAAAACTCTCTTACGAGGCCTGTGCTCAGCATTGGGACATTAATAGGCTGTTACTTTATACTATAAATAATACCATTTGGTATAAAACATCTACCGCACTCATCTCGCAAGGTCGCAAGTGTCTTAATAGTCGATGAAGAGAAGTGTTTCGTGAATTTCATAGTTCCGACAAGTGGAAAAAATTGCTTAAAATATAGAGACTGGTTTCGGATAGAAACGGCTAAGATGCATTTGATACTGCACCTATATTGTACTTCTTTTTAGTCTAATTTAATGATATTACATATGTTTTATATGTTATTGTTATTGCCTTCTATTCGCGGGAAACGATACGTGACGGGTAGCTAACCACGTCGCCGCCATTATAGTAAGAGTGAAAAAATTCTTACTTCCCATTGCTACGAGGGTGAATTGAAAAGTACTCGGCCTAACACAGATCCATTCAATTCTAAAAATCAAATCTACCCACATTATTTAGTTCAGTTCAGACTAGTTCATTGTGTGAAGTTCGAAACGTGTGCGATAATTAGTTGTGATTTTATAAATTTATTAACAAAGTAATCGGTCATAATTTCCGCGAATGGAGCAAATCGAGCAGCGTGCCGTCATTAAGTACCTCCATAAGAAGGGGCTATCATCAAAAGCCATCCATGATGACATGGTCAGTACATTAGGCGATTGTGCTCTGTCATATTCATCCGTCAAAAAATGGATAGCAGAATTTAAGCGTGGTAGAGAGAGTGTGAAAGATGAACCCCGCTCTGGAAGGCCTTCGACGTCAACTACTGACGAAAATATTAAAAAAGTACTTGATTTAATAATGGGAGACCGCAGATTAAAAATTAGAGAGATAGCCGAAATTATAGGCATCTCTTATGAACGAACTCAAAACATCATTGTCAACGAGTTGGGTTTCCACAAGGTGTCTGCGAGGTGGGTTCCGCGACTGCTTTCAGTTGAACAAAAAAGGACGCGATTGACTATTTCACGCGACTGTTTGGAGTTATTTGAAGCCGATGCAGATGATTTTTTGAATCGTTTTGTTACTATGGACGAAACATGGGTTCATTACTGTACACCGGAAACAAAACAACAATCAAAACAGTGGAGAAGACCTGGTTCACCACCCCCTAAAAAGGCTAAGTCGATTTTGTCGGCAAATAAGGTGATGGCTTCAGTATTCTGGGACTCGAAAGGTGTGATTATGATTGATTATCTTGAAAGGGGTCAGACTATAAACTCTGATTACTACTGCACCTTACTACGTCGTTTACGAGAGGAAATAAAAGAAAAACGTCGAGGAATGCTCAGATATCTCACTTCCCATGCTATATTATTCTGCACGAATAAAAGCTGTACGTACAATAACTTAGTCGCCTCTTACGACACCTCGGTTGGAAAGAGGTAGGTGCTATTCATCTCTGCCGGACACCTATCGCTAATGACATTATATGGCTCAGAATCTGAAAATATGCTGTTTTTCTATTATTTTAATTGCTGGACCTATCACGAAATGTCACCACACCATGGGATCACTGCTAGAAAATGCATTTTGGCATTAAATTCACTCTTTGTGAACGTTTCTATTAATATGCTCTACCATTGCGCATTAAGAAAAAATATAACTAACTATCCAGTAGCAAGATAAAATAATAGTAATAACTAAACCCGTGGAATAACCGTTCAATGAACTCCAGCACTTAAATTAGTAGCGGAAATTTGTAGAAAAAGGAAACCACAAAATTGGAATTAAAAATAAAATTTATTTCCAGTTGAATATCTCACAAAACGCCGCACCACACGTCAACCTCACAGGCAATGGTCGACTCTACACTAAATTAATATAATAAACAAAGCTCATATATATATAAATATATAACTACAGTATGTAAACGTTATTATGTGCCCGGCGCGGCGTATTGCGCTGTCACCTGGCATTGAAATTTGTCGAACAGCGAAATAGTCAGAATCACAAGTGACACATTTCAACATTGTTTTCGATAAAAACTTATTCACATATAAAGTTGAATAAAAAAATTAAAATCTTCTAGTACTGAATCAACTTTTTTGTAATTCACTATAATTTCATTTATATTTTCGGAGCGCAATGAAAACGCAATACGCCGCACCGAGAGGTCAGATTTGTGATTTCTTGTAAAAGTATAACACTACTCTTAATTAGATTATAGAAAAGAGACGCGATCGCCGCACGGCTCACAACGTACACACATACATCCTATTTTTATATTTATACCTAGTAAGTATGCGGAACATCACACACAAAATAGAGAAAAAAGCATCACACCAAATCTTAAGGAAAAAAACGCCTGTTAATCACAAAACCAAAGGCTGAGCCATAACAACGCCTTACGATCCGAGCAACAATAAAAAAATTAAGAGTAAAACAATTTGAAACATGAACGATCAATAATGAACATTATTGCTATACAACTACAAAGTTCATAATACTTTGATCACAATTACATTACACATCTAACAATTTCTTAGTAGTGTGGTAAACCCTATAATGCGTCTAGATTGAGTGTTCAACCCATAGTGTTTACAATTAAGAAAACATTTTTGACACTTTCTAATTCAGCCTTATAATTAGAAAGAGACAACCGCAGTGGGCGACCGCGTTATTATACGACCATTTTATGTATACACCGACACACAAATCAAAATAGCAGTTACAGACCTTCCAAATTTGATAGTTTAAACGTAGTTGCTTTGTTATTACATATGACAACTAAAACATCATTTTAAATGAAAAAAAAATGTAAGATCTATTTTTGTTAGCGTTGTATATTTGCCACCTAAAAAGTGACATTGTATTAAAAAAAATTTTCGTTGAATTTATTTTAAAAAGTTACCAAGTGACGTTATAACTACCAAATTGGTAACGACAACACCGCTCACAGAACGAACCCATACACACATCACTAGCGGCGAAGTATTAACATAAAACTGGTAGCACAATATTAATTTACAATGACATATGATATCAGTAATATGAACATTTTTCGTTTATCGACGATAGCCATATTCTTTTGTATATTTATATTTGTCATCTAAGTTGGAAATAATTAACACTAAGCTAAATTGTAACTTGAGCGCAAACTCTCTTTGTACATTGTTACACAATAAAATACACTGTATGATAAGGAAAGCAATAGCACGAATAATGAGTGGGACAGATGTGGCCTGCGCGAAAAAAACATGAATGTCTTTTTAAAAATCCACGTAAAAATGGCGTAAGCATGCATTTCATGATCCTTAACAAATTAAAAATAATTTATTGTTCAAAATAAAACATTTCTCACGCTGGCAACACCAACCCGCCGCGACTTATCTACATACAAACTAAAAAAAAAGAAGTAAAACCCTCGAACAATATTAAAATGTAGCATAATTATTTATTTATACAAAGAAAAACGAGGCAATGTTATTGAGAGCGATTAATAATTTAACTAAAATGAAACATTCGGCTTTCCTGCTACTTTTTTTTATTCAAACAATAATCTCAGATGTTGTTCTCACACCTTTAATTGGCACATCACTATTCTTCCCAATACGCCTAAGTGGCTTAATGAAGATAAAGCCTAAAGCCCTCTTTAATTGATTATTTTGTCGTAAAAAAAACTTCCATTCATCCATTCAATAGTTGAGGGATATTTAAAGACAGTCTGACAACACTATTGACTTTGCAAAAACATATTTACATTAATAAGAATTGTAAATTGAATTATCGATATTATTTAACTAATACAAGATTTTCCGTAATTTGAATAAATTTTGTAAGAGCCCGCTAATTTTCGACTGAAGTCCGCCATTTTCCCGCTATAACAGGAATATTATTCACTGTTGTCTCTTATTGATACAAAAATCTTAGCAGTTCATTACATTTTTATTAAAGTAATTGTAATAACAACATTTTGTAAACATAAAAAGGAATATAAGTTTTAATTTAAAATTAAAATTGAGTTTAACCGCAGGCAAAGGCTGATATTGAATATAATATCGATTCTTTAAACATTCTATTTCTATAATGTACTATTTGTAGTGGACGAAATTTGCAAGAATCTAAAATTAACACAGAGATATTGTTTCATTTAAAATTAAATAAATGACAGACATACAACCTTCGCCACGTTTTATTTCTTCTTTAAATTACACTATGTTAAAATATATAACCATGAATTTAAAATAAATATTTAAAAATGACAATATCTGATATGAAAAAATACTAAACCAGATATTTTTCTATTTAATCTAAGTAACCACAATGAGTGTAAAAAATAATTTTTGTTTTTGTCTGTTCATTGAAATTGCTTAGCAAAAACTAAAGTTTGTGTATTTGTAAATATGATGAGTTTTTCCTAAAAATCATTATTTCGTGTTTTGTAATTATTATTTAGAATTATTTTCGCCAAGAAATGTATCTAATGCGAAGTGGAAATAATGTCCAGGCATGTGACATATGAAAGAGATGAGGGAATTGGAACTTCAAAGAAAATGTGTCGGAACCTTAAATTGTGAGATTGGTCTACCGGAAAACTTAGCTTAATAATCAAACTGAACACGCAAAATATTATCTGCGCGTTATTGCTTTGCCTAGGGGATGACTAGCTTTTAAAATAATAAAATTATTAGTATTGAATGTACTGTGTCGTTTATAAAATTGTTTATAAAATGTTTCCGAAATGTATCGTAATTGTTTTGACCAAACTTATATGGGACCACCCTTACGATATCTCCTTTCTAATAACGAATTTTCCTGAGAGTTCTGAGGTAACAAACATAAGAAAAATACAACCGAATTGAGAACGTGCTCCATTTTTTTGGAGTCGGTTAAAAAGAAAACATGGTCAAGCACTAAACTGGTTTTATTTGTTTATTAGAAGAAAAATGTGTGCAGTTCACAAGCGGCAGACGTAAAACATTCAGAAAACTAAACTTCGAGAGATTGAGACGAATGCAATGATCAGGAGTAGGATAATTGTACGGTTTATTTATTATAATATTGTTAGCAAGATTAAAAGTTATTTTAAATTTTATTCTACATATTATGTTACAGACTCCACTCCAGTATCCTACATACAGACTCTAAGTTTTCAATTTCAACAAATGACACGAGGGGCTTATGGTAACTAAAGTATCAAATAAATGCTTTGGTTTAGAATTAATCAATTCATCTTTGAAATACAGCGACTATTACTGTTTTTGATCTTGTTGTCGAGCTAATAAGAGCAAAATCTACTAAGAAATGGAAGATTTGGATGAATTCGAAAATAACAATATAATAGGAAGAACTGTTTACTGTATTCTATCTCATTCTCTCGCAGGCTAAATCCTATAGATGTACATGTTTGTCTCTCTTATTATTTTCAAAACACAACGATTCTAAAGAAGTTTTCACTTCAAAAAAAAATGCAACGGAATTGAGAACCTCCTCCTTTTTTAAGTCGATTCAAAAGAACATTTCCAAGCGTTAAACTGGCTGTGTCTGTTTATTAGAAAATAAAAAGCTAAAAACAGACCGCGGGGGGAGGCGGGCGCGGGGGGGAGAGGCGGGCGCGGGGGGAGGCGGGCAGTCAGAAGTGGAAGAGTTCGGGCGGCGGGATGGGGCGGCGCGGCGCGCAGTCGCACGCGGGCCGCCGCAGCGTGCGCACGCTGCACGAGAGCGCGGGCGGCGGCGCCTCGGGCGCGGCCACGTCGGCGCGCAGCGACAGCGAGGAGCGCGGGCAGTCCGCGCCGAGGTAGTGGCGCAGCGCGCCGGCCGGCGTGGTGGCGCCGCCGTTGGCCACCGACACCATGTCCTCGGCCGACAGGCGCAGGCTGCCGCGCCGGCTCGGCGGCGGCGGCGGACCCTCGCACTGCTGAACGCGAATTCATTATCAACTTTTTTTTATTTATTGGAGAAATTCACGAAAAGAGCAAATGGTTAACCTGAAGGTAAGTGCAACGTCTGTCCATAACATAATGCTGTGTCACCCGGAACATTTTACAGTCACTCTTGAGAAGTCATTTCTTAAGTCTCGTATGCACAGTGACTACACCAGCTAACAGCCCTACAAACCGAAAACACAGTAATATTTGCACTGTACTGCTTCACGGCAGAATAACTGGCCCTGGGGTGGTATCTGCCTACACGGATATCTGCACAGGAGTCCTACCACCAGTTCTGTTCCACCAATCGTGTGTGAATGTATCGTTAGCCAGGGCCCGCGAGCCAATATGCCTCGGTCGAAGTAGACGTCACTGGAACAGTGCATTTGAACATTGCGCCCATCAACATGAGACATCAGTTCTTAAGTCACGATCGATATGCCCAGTGATTACTCTAGCTCACAGTGCCCTTCCAACCGTTTGTAGTGCGGTTGCGGAAAAGTTCGGTTGCGGTGCGGTGCGGTGCGGTGCGGTGCGGTGCAGTGCGGTGCGGTGCGGTGCGTTGCGTTGCGTTGCGGTTGCGGTACGGTGTGTGTACTCACGGGGCAGGGCGCAGTGCGGCGGCGACGGCGGCGCGGTACGGTAGCGGGCAGTCACAGCTTGAGCTCGTTCGCGATCTTTGACGCGATGTTCTTGAACCCGATGCTTGTACCTAAAAGTGAAACGTGTTATTCGATAATACCGCACGCTATTAACCTCGTTTTCTTAAAATTCACGAATGTAAAGTTATTGCGATTCATAAGCGTCCGTAGCCTTCAGTTGGAGTGAATTCGTTTCAGCGATCTCGTCCCGGCCGATTTTCGACCTCGGCGACAACTCGGAAGACTGTCGGAAGCTACCAACTGCGCGGGAGTTATTATAGTGCCAAGTGTCGTGCCAACCTTACCCGCGCCCGATGTTACGCTCATGCGATAAAATCGGAGGTAGTCTAGGATTTAGCAATCACAACACAACCAGTTCCGAAAACCTTCAGTTTTGTGTTGATTGTACAAATGTTGGCTTCGGCTGGGATTCGTACGCAGGACCTGCGACGTAGAACTCGAGTACTCTAAGCACTAGGCCACGCGGTCTTCAGACGTATGTGTAATGTGTGAGTGCGCGAGTATGCTAAACTTTGAAGAACGAGTAGGCTCTTTTCTTGATGGTACCCTACGTCATATCGGTTCGGCAAAACCGCTGACGTCAGCTAATTCTACAAAGTGGTCGAGAGTGGCCGAAAATTTTATGAAAACCGCTCGGCGGTGGAATACAATCCAACAAGATGACGAACAGAATTTCACCAGGCATAAATTGCATACGGACAAGAGGAAATGAAACCCACGACCCGTAGCGCCACAGCCAATCGCTTAGCCACCGCGCTTTAAATATCATCTCTGAATGAAGCCCCCCCCCCCCCTCTCCTCAACATTAGAGACATAAACTCACCGGATATCCGCTTGAATCGCACGCCATTAAGCGACAATCGCGGCAGCTTGCACACTTCGATCTCCCACTGCACTAAGGAGTCCGCGTTCGGGTCTCCGTGTACGCACAGCAACAGGAAGCGTTCCCGTTGCTCGTAGTCGCAATTGTTCGCGTCTAGCACCTGGAAAGGAAATAATTCAAATTAAATATAAAGAAATTCCATTATCCTACTGGCCGAAATCACCACGGCGGCATCTTTTTCAGCTTGACCAAAGCCCCTGTCTTGGCCAGTTAAAAACTGTTGCTGGATAATTCCATTCTAATACAAAGCATAAGTACGCTTAACCTCACGCGTCATTAGCAAGGGTAGCAATATGACATGAGACTGGCCGGTATGAAACAAAATAAAAAAGAAATAAATATGTATTATTACAAATTAAAAAAGTAGCATTTTTGGCGGAAATCAATGCAAGAATTGAAACCGAACAGTGCCCGCGCTTTACGGAGTGAATGCCTATAATTTATTTTATTATTATAAATAACTTAATATTGTGCTTCATAGACTGTTTGTTCCTGCATTCCTTATGCTGTTGGTATTGTTTAAACTGCAATCGGTGTGCTTTTATGTTTTAACCGCACGCTTTATTGACGGGTGTTACGTTTCGGACTTCGGTGAATGTTTCTGGATGCTGTGAAGATATCCCGACGGACCTGCCTGCCCTTGCTAGGACACACAGGCGCTATAGAACAAGTGAGTGCGCTTTGCTTATCTTTGTTTTGGTAGAGATGATTCCGGCTACAGTAGGCCAACACCCCCGGGCGTTCGATACCTTCTCAATAGTCTAGCAAACGGCCGAGACAGCCCCAATCCGGGAGAAGACAACTTTTGTTGTAACTATTTAGGGTTTGGGTCGTCTCGTGTCTCGAAGTTCCCGGCCGTTTCGTAATCTTAGTTGTCTCGAGTCCCGGGACTTTCGGGTCGAGACTCAAGACGAGACAAGATTGTCGAAATTGTTATGTAATCATTTTTATTTTAAAAGCCTATTTTATTAAATCAGCAAAGAAGTCGTAATTAATTTGTAAGTTGATTATTTAAAAGACTGATTTATAAGTCTATTTTATTATTTATATTTAATTATGAAACAAATCTGTCATTATGAGAATTAACAATGTTGTGATTATGAACAATGATTAGATACTAGAATTACTAAATAATAATAAAGTTATTAAGAATTAGTATGCTTTTTAACTAAGTTAGTTTTATAACTATAAGATTGAACTGCTTAAAAGTGAATCTGTGTGTGATTATGTATGTAAAAAGAAATAAACAAAGCAATTATTAAGATTGAAATTAACGTTACGGTTATCAAGGTGTAAGTTTCTGTTTAATAATTGTTGATTTTTTACAAAAAAAAATCTTTTTTTACTACGTTTCACCAGAAATAACCTCAGTTAAAATTCTTCTTAAAGAAAATTCTTCTTAAGAATTTTATAAATGCCACAAAAACGCGCCATTATGATCACATGATCGCGTGTGACGTCATTGTTTATATAGATGTTTCAGGAAGATGCCGCTGCCCAGCTCCTGGTTGGCGGTCTAAGAGAATCTACCACCCCATCTCATCCCGTCGGTGTCGTAAAAGTCGACAGAGGGAAAATTAAATAAATGGTCTTATAATATGTACTTACTTCCCGAAATCTCCAAAAATATTTAAAGAGTTCGATTTTGAATAAAATATACTCGCTAATTCCCGGCATGCATTGCAACTCCAGTTTATTTATTTATTCGTAATTTGTTTGAAATATGTACATATTAGCAGTGGCCGGGGCGCTCGCATTCAAATTTCATTTCATTTCTGTGCTCAGCAGAAGGAAATTTATAGTTACTTTACTTTTTTACTTTAGATACATGTAAGTACAAATATGACACAATTACATAAAAATCTAAATTGTACCGAGTTAGCTCTGTCGGATGCACGACGCGCGAGCTGATAGAAGACAAGAACAATTTTCCAATACGACACGAACACCGCCTGTTGTAAAATGGTTGTACTAATTCAGGAACCTTTGCTGTCAAGCGCACAACCACTCAACAAAGTTTCATCAACAAAGGTTGAATGGTATATGTGTGCCGAATTACCAATATAAAAAGCCAATAGGAGTAGCAGTTTCGGAGATATCGTGATGATATACAGATATAGACAGACAGATAAAACTTTTACTCGTCACACCTTACGTATCTCAGCCATGATCTCGTTGGGGTCCCGTGATGAAGTTGTTTTCATACTCCAAGTGAAGCGCAGCACACGCGGCTTCACTTGCTCCTCGTTGCCTTGCCTGCCAACACAGCACGGTGGAAAACCATGTAGAGCCTGTTCTGTACTTCATTTAATTTACATCTTAGATAAATGTTCTTCGTCCGTTACAAACACTACTAAAATTCCTTTTTAATTGTATAAACATTGCTATTCAATTTTGTAAACAAAGAAGGTAATTATTGCAATTCGTTGATGACAACAAAAAAACGTTATAATTAAATACTGCTAAAATAATACATACATACATACATAAGATCACGACTGTATCCCATAAGGGGTAGTCAGAGACTGGGCACTCGCTGCAAAAACAGATGACTGACACAATCCACGTTACACCAAAACAATAGAATGCACTTGGTGTGATAGGTGGTGAGCCCATCGCCACCATGCGCTGTTGGGTGCACAGTGCAGTTTAATTCCTTACTCGCCTTTTACGAGATCCATTGGATGAGATAGAGTGGTAGTATTCTTTTAACGAGCCGCCACCACACGGCTCTAAAATAATAATGAGATCTATCTAATTATTACCTAATGCCTATTAAACTTACTTAACTAAACTATGCATATGTTATTGTGTAACTGCTAATGTATGCTAACAAATCTACTTCTAAATTTTAATAAGTCGAATTCTCTGCATTACTCGATATTTTTTATGTAGATATAAATATAATTAATATAAATATGTGAGCATTGAAAAAATGTGTATTGTTAGGTTGGTTTCATATGATTGACAATAAACACATTACTTCACGAAGATGAAAAGTGGAATTGGTTAGATAATGAATTTGATGCAACTGTGAGTTTAATGCAAGCGTTTATATTAAGCAAATGAAGTTTATTTTTCAAACAGTTCTTTAAACAACATTTAAAACTAATTGCATATTTCGTATACTAAAAAATCTATTTGGCATTAGTCATATTACAGTATATAGTCTGTGTCCATTTAGTACGTCAAAAAAAAGTTTAATTGCAACTACTGAATGCAATGATACGGTGATATGTATAAGAAAACAATCTGAAATCAAAAATAAGGATTCAAAATACCTAAACATTAAAGGACATAGTAGAATCGAACATAAGAGACCATAGACTGGTTTTCTTTTTATCAAACGAAAACACAATGGATAAAAAGGAATAATTACCCAAGCAGGGCTTGTGGGCTAGCGCCTACTGCATGCTTCGGAGTGGTACCGTCCAATGGCCTAAAAACAGAAAAACATAAAAACTAAAACTAAACACTAGGGTCCAGGCTGGGATGCCAGGATTTTTAACGAGCTGATTGCGGTTAAATGTGCAAGGACTCTTTATAACATTAAAAAAATTGTGAAACTGTTCATTGTCTGCTTGAAGAAATGTTAATTAAAAATATCATAATAATTACACAGATTATGTATCCAATCTTCACTAATAAGGACACGAGATGGAGGAATCAGTTTAATCTATAATAAAATTTTATTACACATTTTCATTCAACAATATTTACCTCACAAAACTATAAATTCACATTTAATTTTAAATAAGTCATTTAGCGAATCTATTTTACATAATCAGCTAGATAAAACATTAACTAAATAGACTAGTGAATTTATAAAAGACACAACTACGACAAGCACACAAATGCAAGCACACACGCACAAAATTAAAAATGTATACCGACAATCCATGCCAAAATAGACCTAATGGACTTACCTTGACGAATTGATATGAGGTCGAATTCAAACATGAATAATGTCAAAGATGCCAATAAGAATGTAATATGTAAAATTGGTTAATACGTAATTATGATATGTTAAAAAAAGGTAATATGGTTTTCAATATACGTGTATATAATTTTTTTTAATTGTTTTTTTATTTTCATCGATCTATCAATGCGAAATTTAAAGGTATTAGAAATAAATACGTTTCAAACTATATTTTAGAAAATATTCAAGATTAGAACTCTACAAAATGCCACAAAAACTTTCAAAATATATGATAGTGATTAAATTAGTTTTATTCACATCACAAAAATAAAAGTTGGGTAAACATAATATTTTTAAAAATAAAATTAATTATAAAAAAATAACAATTAGATATAAATATGGAATCAGTAATTAAAAAACAGTTCTCTGAAACAATCGATTTGTAGCAGCCATTAAATATTAATAGTATTTAAAATAATTAATTTTAAAACCATATGACGGTGCCATAACTGTAATTAAAAAAAAGATCGAGAAAAATCGAAAAGTCCATTTGAGGGTAAGGAACAAAATGTTTCACACAATCAGTTCAAATGAGAAAGCAGGAGGTTAATAGCATTAAAAAAAAACTTTTTAAATCGTCAAAACCTTGCAATCCGATCGAAAAAAATAAACACAAAAATGCATACCGATTTAATCTGGTTATTCCACGTTGTAATCCAGCCAATTTCGTACTTTTAATTTACTTTAACATACAGGTTGTTCAAAATAAAAACGTATAAAATACTAAAAAACTGAACCGAGTCATTATCTTAGTTATTATTAGTACACTACAAAATTATTTTTACATGCATTGCATAGTTTAGTATTTAGTATCAAAAATCGGTTGGAATACTTGTTAAAATGGACAAACACGAAAATTGTATACATTAGACACGTAGCACGGTATATTTATGGTAGACTAATATATTTATATAATCCACTTTTGTTTAGATTTCAAATACACTAAATTTAAGTAAATATATGAATATCAAACGAGTTCTTTATTTACTAACGTATATATTTTTTATAAATAATCAAATTTATGTTTGACAATCGTTTTGAGAAATTTATTTACTAATGTTGTAATATTTGTTTACTGGCAATATAAACAAACTTGTTTTACCAAACAACTATAGCCAAATTAAATATAGGAAAATAATAAATTTCCTATAATGTAGAGTTTGTTCTTTCTTTACCAATTATACTCTACATCATACTGATAGACCTTTACATATTTTTACAACATTAGACCAGGAAAATATTTTTTTGCCACCGAAACACCTCACTACGTGTCATAATATCCTGACCAAGTAAAACTTAAAAAAACGATAAAACACCCCGCCCCTACCTCCGCTGTATGTCCAGAGAGGAAAATATGCGCGGTTTCTGACGTCCAGTCGATTCACCCAACACGGAAAGGCTGATGGAACAACACTTACCATTTTATATATTTGTTTTAATATTTCGAAGAAACTAATTAATAAATAAAAGTAAACGCTTTTGATATGTCCGATTAAATAATTATCTTGTAGTTAATTATCGTTCATTGAAGCATTGTCTTCGGAATGGTTAAAATTATTTATTGAATTACAAAAATGTAATAAGATAATTGATAAGTAGTACTACTTTTGTTGCAACGTGATTGCGCTGGATAGTACGGTTTAAAAGGAATCCACTGCGTACCAAATATGTGATACAATAATTTAAAAATATATTCATTTCAACACTGATTCTAAAAGGAAAAGTTTTGGGTATTTTGTAAATAAAACAACAAATTGTTAATCAAAAAAATCTGTTAATCCAAAGAAGCGCAACACACTCACATAATTCGTATTGCTTTGCGTTTACAACACATATAGATAACGTATAATATTACACTCATAGAAAAAAGCCTTGAAATATTGCGACTTTATCTTTGTAATTATCACTGCCGTAGAAAACATACGATGAGTGTACAAAGAAACACAATTATCACGTATTTTATGACATTTAATACTCAATTATTGATAACTTAATGCATGCGGAAAATAACATTTGCAACAGATAAAAGTTGACAATCAAAAATATTTTTTTTCCTATTAAACGTCTGATGGAAAATATGATTGAATGTATTTGAATTATAATTATATATAAGTAATTAATTAGATTTCAATGTTAAATTTGTATGAGGCATTTTCCAATTTATACAAATTATTTTTATTTTAACAAAAGATTTATTTTTGTAATTAACTTAAGAAAATAGTTATAATTTGTAATGTAAATAATATTTGCAAATGTTAAATTACTGATTGACTCGTTTTCAATTAAATAGAAATGTACTTAACCGTAGAATTAGGTATTTTTCATATAAAATACTGACAGCAATATGATGAGTGTACTCTTTTGACCGTGAGTTAATATTAAACTGCATTCTGAATGCCTCACAGATAATAAACAATATTCATTCAAAAATAATTAAAAGTGGGAAGGAAATAAAAACGAATATATTTTTAATAATACAATACTTAATATACAAATTTAATTCATGGTTGTGAGTACAATGGAATTATGAAATGCAACGCTAATAATTACTAAAAGTGATTCTGAATGACTTATTTTTTTTCATTTCAACTCGTTGATAAATAAAGATAATAGGGTACTAACATAAGGGTTGAAATAAGGCACTAAACGTACCCAAAGTAATAAACTATCATCAAAGTCCATTGTATGAACAACCAGTCATGTACATAATTAATAGCCTTCTTTTTAAATAAAAACATAAGTAGCTCTATTTGAATTGCAGCCAAAACGAATATATTATTTTTTTATAAATAAAAGCTATTGAGATGTAACCGCGGTCAGCACCTAATGCTTATTTTTCGACGAAGTATCAACTTTAAAATCACAAAATACAAAAATAAAAAATACTGAAACATATTTACTTAATTTAAACATCAATTTAGAGTTCAGAAGTCCAATGAGAGGACTTAATAATACTACAGTTTGCAAATAAAATAAGCCGACAGTAAATAACCAAGCTGAAAACTTTATTAAACTAAAAAGAAATAAATTTTAAATTAATTCAAGATATGTATTTAGTAATGACAATTTTTTTTTTCAAAAATAAGTTTCACAATATAATGAATATCCATTAAATAATTCAAAACCTGATATAATTCAGCAACTGTATAACATCAAAAGCAACAAAAAAGGTACGTACTACGTAGTGTAAAATTTCATTTACTTAGTATTTTAAATAATATGGGACTCTGGATTAATATAGAAAAAAGTATGTATGGATAGAGACACACCTACACATATCACTCAAACGTACATATATGTACAAATTTATAAACCCTAACACTAATTATACTATGTATGAGTAATAAGAAAATATGGAAAGTTCTATTATCTAAAAAAATCATTATGTTAAACTTTTATACAATTAGATTTAACACTGATTTAGAATACAAATAAACTATTGATTCATAAATTTCGAATATAAAAAAAATCTATTCACAAAAATAGAGATCGTTTTACGTAATGTATGAATTTTTTGAACACGCTGTACATGAGAGTATAGATTTTTATTCAAACGATCGGCCCGTGTATGAAGGTTAAAAGTGACGCAACGAAGCTGCCTACCAAAGTATATGGTAACATGTATTGAGTATTTGTACCAAAAGCTGAGGGACGGGCCGCACTTTACATTATCTAAAAATAACTAGTTCTATACTGATACATCTCACTCGCTTTAAAAATAATACAATATGGACCTATGAAAGCTTTAATAAAATTACAAAAAAACTTTAGTATTTTTCTGAACTGTTGTAAAACCGAAGTAACCAATTATTGCTTGACGCGATAAAATAATTGTGTCGACACTTTTACATTAATTATCCATACACTCGCGCCCTGACTGCATTAAAGTTTGTCGATAAAAATCACCCCAGCTAAGTAAAAAATATGATCTGTAATACTTAGGGACGAAAGTTTAATGATTGTTGTGAAAATAGATAAAGCCACAATATCTCAAAATCCTGAGTCACACGCATCTATTTGATTACCCACATCGGAACATTATGAACATCATTCATCATTTCAGCCTATTACTAGTCCGCTGCTGAACATAGGCCTCCCCCATAGATTGCCACAAAAGTGTGTAGTTAATTTTGAGGAGAATTTGCCGTAGTTGCCACGCTTGGCAGGCGCTTGGATGGCATTCGCAGTTTATTTATTAAGATGTTCCAAGAAGGTGCTGCTGCCCATCTTCTGGTTTTAATTTTCCCTCTGTCGACTTTTACGACACCCACGGGATGATATGGGTAGACTAGTGATGCAATAACGTGATGACGTTAACGTGATATTAGTCCTTTATAATTATAACAGTTATATTTGTAACTTGTTTAACTGTCAGTCAAAACAATTGCAAGTAAATAATTATATAATTTAGTCTCTTTACGTATATTATACGTAAATATCGAAATATCGTACACAAAAACTTTTAGTTGTGTAATATCGACTCCAAAGGCGGAGTGTGACAAAAAATAAAATTTTCCTTTATATTAACACCTTTTCAGTCGACGATAAACGTTTATGAATTGATTAAGTAATAATCCTTTTTTGTGCTTTTTTTCTACTAAAAAAAAACTGAACCCTGGAATGTCAAAAAACTGTTCACAATAAGAACTCATCGTCTTAAAATCTATCATGAAATGCGTGACGCGACGGGACTAGGTCTCTGCTACATATCATTTCGTGAAAAAAGTCAATAAAATTACAATTTGTTTTTCTAAACGATTTTACTAAGTTAGGTTAATATAATTTCCTAAAATAACATGTAAACAGAAATGTCGCCGCGCAAAAGTCATAAAAATGTAATGATATCAAATTATATTGACCGTTTAAGCTTATAAACATAATTAAATTTTTATCAGCTAAAAAAACCATTGAATCTCTATTCAGCGCATCAATGGCTCTCAAAGTCAGAAGACGGAAAGTTCAAATACCAACTAATCGTTTTAATATCTTTAGCATTTCAAATTGAATTTGTCAAGATATTTGTATTGGATTATAGTAAATTAAAATAAATTGTATTTATTTTCTTGCTTAACACAAACATTGTCACAATTCCCTTAATACCCTGAATAGAATATAAAAATCTGTTGACCAAAAGCAATCGGTTTCATAGTCCCTATATATAATTTAAGCATAACAGTTTATTTGCACATTATTTCCTATTTCAATATTTATTCTAAATCCTCTTGGGCTTCTCGTTCTCCACGTTGCTTCCATCACGGATTTTGATTTAACCTGCATATAATGGAACGTGGTGAGTGAAACAACCAATCACCGCCCTCTTCCGTCTCCGGTCCGCCTTTTCTTGTTTTCAATTTAAATAAAATATTCACTAAACTTCGGGCTGCCATTAAAAAACGATTTTCGTTATGGCAACCTTTCGAAAAAATTCTCGCGCCGCAAATCAAAGATGCACAATACTAAACACTCCCTTGGTAAAAAAAATACAAATACTAAGTCCGTCACGTTGCAACAATCACGTTAAAGGGTTGTGGATAGACTATACACGAATGGATAATTAAAAAAAAACCGGTATGGATCGCGACCGTCGACATTCGTTAGTAGAAGCGTACGGTTAGAAAGAGAATTAGTCGCCGCAAAACACGGGGGATGCACGAGAGATGTTTCTTAAAAATGCTTTCCGTACACCTCTCAGGTCGACTAGGAAATAACTGGTTATACTTACGATTTATATCCTTTGCATCACTACCGATAAGCTCAATGGACAACAATCAAAGCATGGCATTATAGCTTTATGCCTTATCTTTCACATAACAAAAAAAAACTAATAAATAGCATTTAACTTAAGTAGGGGAATACATCATGCTTTGGCCTATTAGTTCTACTCGAGACGGTCTTAGCTTTTTTTTCTAAGACAGTGTGTATACTAACATATTTGGAATAACCGATTTCAGCGCGAAAGTGTAAAACATTAATTTAACAAATCAGTATGTGCATACTTCTACGAATCAGGGAGGTAGGAGGTTATAGCATCGTGCATCCCCTGTTTTCGACGCGAGACCAGAAAAAAAAAACAAAACAAAAAATAAATTGTAAACGATACAAAAAGTCGGAACTCGGATTTAGAGGGAGACAATTTGAGCATTAAATAAAATACAAAGAGAAATAAAACACAAATCTATAATGAAAGAGACATTACGAATGGGTTAATCAATTATCGAGTGACAAGTGAGACAGACAAGTGTAATATGGATTATAATTATTTACAACAAAAATAAATAAAAACGTGAACAGTACTTTCAGAGCCCTTTCGGAAATGTTAAAAATAAAAGAAAAAATGCGAAAATTGTACATTATCAAAAAGAGCTCAAACGCTGTTCGTTTAATTGGGATATCTGTGATTTTTACGAGTCTTTTTCCACAACCCTTTTTAGTAAACAAAAACTATTTGCTCATATAAAACAGGGCCCATGTTGGGCGCCAAATCTAAAGGTAAAGAGAAAAACATTACTGTATATCATATTCGTATGATAATGGTGACAAAATGAATAATAGAAGTGCATGAAAAGCGCTGCTAAGCTAATACAGACGAGTGTGGCGATGGAATAGCATTTTAAAAGGCGTTTTGTGTTACTTCGCTCTCGCTCATGCTCATACACTGCATGCATGAAACAAGATGTTTGCTAAGACCTAAATTATTTTTATTTACACATGCTGAAAATATATATCTACTAGGAAAATTTACTAAATAGAATATCTTTTATAGAGTTATTTGCCTCTTAAGAGTTTTGACTCTTAGGATAAAATAAAGATTAAATTGAACGAATTACTTTTTTTGAAGAAAATAAAACAAAGGTGTTAAATGTATGAGTAATACAAGAATAATAAATTTAAATATTTTTAATTTCCTTGCCGTTTTACGCATTTACAAAGATTCAATGAAATAAAATTAAAATCATACACTTGTTAAGCTACGAGTAACTGAATTGAATGATATTTTTGTAACACACTGTATATTAGAGTAAAGACTGCTTATTTTGAATACTGCTAAATTTTGAATGTTTTAAAAACTATGAATGTTAGTAATTATTTAATATTACTAAAAATTTACCGTTTCACATTGTGTATCCAAAATTATGGTTTAAAATAAAAACCTATACATTATTTTGTTCTCAACTTTACGGTGTGACCATTGATTTTTTCCCGAGATCAAAAACGATAAATTTTTATCGAACAGAGTAAAAAACAATTTGGATAGTTCTAATTAAGGCTTACAAATGAGGTAGGTAAAGTATTATTATTTCAAATGAACACAAAACACCTTTTAAAATATTGTATCGCTAGTTGGTGTCAAAGCGTTATAGCGAAAGGGGGCTATCGAAAATTAGCCAAAATAAAATAAAAAGAGAAAGTAGTGTTTGTAGAAATTGAGTTAGTCAGTTACATTTAGTATTAATCAGCTTGGTTGAGTGTCATGTTGAATGAGTGGTGAACAATCAGTAGTGACGATTGAGTTTTAGTTGCATTGAGTGAATGTTGAGCCAGTTGAATTGTTATTTATAACAACTAGTAATTAATTTACAATTTTTTGGAATGAATTGTAACAATTTTTAAAACAAAGTTGAAATACAAACTGCTGGCGAAACAATCACTTACAAAGGAATAATAAACAGGGTATGAGAATTATTGAAAATAATACATAAAAACTCCATAAGTTTATTTCTCTACCATGTTTATAATATTCTTTTAAGTATTCAGAATATTTTACACGTCTCGTATAGATATAATGTAATGCAATTGTAGTCGATTTCGATAAAAAAATACAAGAACCTTACTTTTAAACAATATTTGTCCTCATTGCAACGAAAGCAAAAGCAGTTTTGCGCCAGGAAGCAGAGTTACTATAGCAACGAATCCTTATCCTTCGATCGAATTGTACGATCATGAACCATTGCGTTTTATTTCAGATTTAGTATAGTATAAAATATCGTCAAAAATTTACAAGTTCACTACTGCATTACAATGTATCGATACACATCAGTTTGTACATCACTACTTCAGACGGTAACGGTGCATACACGTGTATTGCGAGCGGTTGACGTTAGTATCGTCAGGGGCGCAGGAGTGGCAGATAGTTAGGAACTCACCGTTTGGAGAAGCGGGAGGAGAGCTTGGAGAAGAAGGAGGGGCGCGCCTGGTGGGGCGAGCCGCCGTCCCCGTACGCGCCGCCGGCACTAGCGCCTCGCGACCGCGTCTGGCCTGCGGATTAGTACACACTCAGCTTTTTTGCCCTTACTGACACAACCCCTTCCCCCCACCCCCCGAATTTCTTAGTTACTTTTTTTCTGCGAATTCTCTTCTCGGTATCGTGGGTGCGTTTTACAGACTAATTTCGCATGCACAATACAACCAGACCATAGAGCCAAGGAGTTGTGATACTGCACAGGTTTGTATTTTTTTATTGGAAAAGTGACGAAACGACCAAACCGTTCACCTGATGGTAAGTGCAACGTCTGCCCATAACAAATGCTGTGTTGCCCAGAGATTCCTGCATGACGCCACACTGCGCCCGTCACCCTAAGACACATCAGTTCTTAAGTCTCATATGCCCAGTGATTACACTAGCTCTATTTGAATTCGAAGCCCCGCGGCGTAGTACTCCGGTAGATAAAGACTACACAACGTAATGGGTGGTGAACCACGTCGCCGCCATTTTGGTAAGTTTCAAAAAAATCTTACTCCCCATTGCGTTCCCACGAGCAATATAGTGACAGCATTGCATATTATGGTGTTATTCTGCACGAATATAGGCTCCCTGCATTATTTTCGTCGTCTCTTACGACTCCTCGGCAGGAAAGAGGTAGGTGCTATACTACTCTGCCGGACACCTATCAGCTGAATGATAACGATGATAAACTTGTCTGTCCAGGAGTGTACGGCAGACAGGTGAATGATAACGATGATAAAGTTGTCTGTCCAGGAGTGTACTGCAGACAGGTGAATGATAACGATAATAAAGTTGTCTGTCCAGCAGTGGCCTGCAGGCATGTGAATGATAACGATGACAAAGTTGGTGATACTATGACGTGGCGCCTCACCTGAGTGGAAGGTGGAACGCGAGGGGACGTTCCTGGGGAACACGAGCGGGTTGGGGAACTCGCGCCGCGCGCCCGCCGCCCCCGCCGCGCCCGTAGCACCGCCGCCGGTCGACAGGCTCGAGTTTAGGCTGCAAGTCATTATGAACCGTATCACTATAGGGCTATGGTACACTTTCAAATAATATATATTTAGTTAATCCACTTCTAACAATTCCATACTCTATCACCGTCGAGATACAATATAATTTCATATTGTAATGACTGTAAATTACCGAAAATAAATTATAAAAATTAGTATTTCTTACAATGTTAAGATGTAGTAATGAGTTTTCTAGGATATTACCGAATGCAAATCATTACAGCTCAGGTACAAACTGTAATAAGGTGCACATTTAAACCGCACATTTATTTTTACATTTACGTAACTTCCTATTTTCCTAACTTGCGTCCGTTTTACATTAATAAAATGTTATAAGACCTCAACTGTTAGTCCCTGAAATGTAAGACATATAATATCTAAAATAAAATATTCTTTTTACAAGCACACACAATATAAAATATCATATAATAATTATATAAAAATATCGATAAGGTCAACCGGGGCATTGGCGTCTTTGGGGCAATAGCGTTTATTCGAGATTACTGGAAAACTACTTGCGTTATAATATCATATGCAATCTAGGGAAATCTATTTGATGAAAACTTATTATATAAAATATCGATGGAGGGCATTGTGTGAAAAATATCCCAACCATGAGCCATTTTAAAAATCACATTGTTTCTGTGAAATCGTGTCTCGTGCCATGAGTGGACAAAAGCTTTATTAAATTAGTATTTTTACCGTTTATCAATTTCTATTTAATAGTGCACGTAAATAATATTTATTGGCTATATGTACAAACAATTATTTTTATTGTAATTGCTTTGATTGTTGAAATGTAACGATTGAAAGTTTTGAGTTTAGGTTTGATTTGTTGAGGTAAATGCGTACACTCTTTTGAGGGAATTGCGTCTGTATGACGCATTTGCCCCGATAATAGTAATCGTCAACCTTTTTCTTGGTACAATTTTAAGTAAATAAAAAAGTAAAGTTTCAGCCTATAAATGTCCCACTACTGAGCACAGGCCTCCTCTCATTTCTGAGAGGGTTTTGGAGCTAGGAAGAATCCGCCACGCTGCTCCAATGCGGGTTGACGGACTTCACATGTCTTCGAAAAATAAGTCTATATAAGTCTTCTTTAAGTATAATCATACAATTAAATATATCTCAAATTAATGTGATAAAAACTATTTTTTTTCCATTATATAAAGAGTACTACTGTTTAGTTTTTTTGTTCGAAATTAATATTTCAGAAAAAAATTTATATTTCAGGTGACGAGCATATTCCACTATGGTTATATTGAAATATATCTATATCGATAAATACTTAGAAAATATAGACTTTTATCAGTATATAGATCAAAAGCTTACCTGCCTATTCTATAAATTTTTATTTTGATCTATGTTATTACTTCTACCTAGATTGGTAACGTGATGTCGTAAAAAAATTACAAGGGGAAATTAGGTGTTTTACCAAATCTTCGCAGGATGTTCAGCTATTGAGTATGAATAACTTTTACTACGGTACCAACTCTGACGTCGCAACAAAAACGAGCTGTTATAATATAAATAATATTATTAAGCTTTATCATGTAAAAAGTTGAGCACTTCTGAATTTTCCAAGGGATAAATGCGTCTATGAAAAAGTAGACTCATTTTCCCCGTGTTTATTATATCATCTATTAACACTTAAATATTTCATATTTTTCATAAATATTTATAAATTCTATTAGACAACTATATCTTAAACACAATATCTTAATATCAGTTCTGGAAGCTAACCCATTTAATGTTCATTAAATAAAGACGCATTTGCCCGAAATGGTAAAAGCGTCTCAAATTCCCGTTTTAAAAAAAACGCAATTTGCTCTTTTTATGTCAAGATATCAAATAAATTAACACATTCATCTTGTATCCAGATAGTCCTAAAATACTTTTACACCATAGCATTTTTAATCCTTCAATTACCAACACTTTAAGCGGCATTAAAAATGTGTGTGTAAAAAATATAACGCAATTGCCCCGGTTGACCTTATTTGAAAAGATATAAATATAAGGATCTCAACATGCGCAAAAGCAAAGTAAGATATAAAAGCAACAAAAATCAAAACCAAACCAAAACATAATTACAATAGAATGAATACAGACAAGTAAATTCTCATTAAAGTCCAGTTATCCATTGTCTACCAGTCACAGATGTGCAGTTAAATACATACAGGTGATTTAAAAGCATAATAGTCCATTTACTACTTCCCTTATATGTTTCACAACAATTAACAAGAAAAACTGCCAGCTTGGTTTCTTGCTGATTCTTTCCCATATAGACATTTTTGTAAACCAGTGCAGTTTAAAAAACCACGAGTAAAATATACATTAAAATTTAAACATATATATTTTAAAATAAGTCTATTCTATTCTACAATCCCCAAACTTAAGAGATTATACATGATCAAAATCATTATGTACTAAAAACAATGAATATGCGCTTATAACTATCCAGAGTAGATTACGCACGACTAACAGAATGTGCACTCCGAAATTGTAGGTGCATGCAATATTAAAACTCCAAAGAGATCGCCAAACAATGTGCAATAATAACATGAATATTGATTAGACAACGTCTGAAAAAGCACTTGAAGGGTGTGCAAAAAAAATCCAAAAGCGACAGTGCAAATGAATCACCAAAATCTGTAAGCCCCGTTATAGATTCCAATAGCTTGTTTCAAATGGAAGGAACCAAATGAGAAACGCGCACTATAACATCAATTTTCAATATCACCGGTACGTTTTAATAATTAACGGTCGCATAACAACATTAATAACGTTACGGTTGATTTTGTTGACGGTTATGCTGTTTGATAGAATATGTATGAATTGAGTGTATTAAATTGATAAACATCGTCATAAATCGTAAATCAATAACACTTATGGACTTGAAAGGAGAAGACAATTGCACCGGCAAAACCAAAAATAAAATATTGGCGAAATCGCAATCCCTCTTTTAAGCCCAACACTATCCGGCAACGCTAAGTTGCAAAGCGTCAAGCCCTTGTACCTTGGGCGAGGCGGAGCGAGGTCGCGAGCGGACGCGTTGTGCGGCGCGGGCTCCGCGCCGAGTGGCGGGGCTCCGCTGCCAGACGAGATGGAGGCGCTCTTCACGTGCGTCTTGCCCCCCGAGCCCCCTGAGCCCACGGCATTAGCCCCCCCGCCGCCGCCAGCCGGCCCCCCTCCACTCCCGTTCACGCCCCCTGCCCCATTCTTAGTCTCCGCTGGCGTCGCACTGTCGCGCCGTAAAATTGCATGCTGTTAGTTATTTTTCACTTCCCGGTTAGTTCCCACATGCGTCTCCCCAATCGCAATGTATACATAATGAGATAAATAAATACTTAACGAATATATGTTAGTGAATTATTTACGTAAGACTCAGAACACAGATATGAGTAGATACATAGCATAAATATATCATCATTAAAATATATAATTGTTTCAGTAACTTGGTTTTCTGTTTACACCACATTGTATCACTGATAAAATTAGTTTTGTAAACATATATTCATAAGATTTCAACTCATTAACGGATCTAAAACCCTGTATATAAACATTATTTATGATATTTTATGTTTGCATATTTAAATAAGCATACCTTTTTTTTTGGTCCTTACAATACAGGCTAAATTCTAATGTGAATAGTACAAAAACTAGCTGGCATTAAAGTATATATTTAGTTTAGATCAAACTTGAAAAGTACATCCATCTTTCGTAACTTTCGTTATAAAATGTATGTGTTTATGCATTTCAATATTTTATTAGTTACTACAAAGAACCGCATCATAATCTCGTATATCCTGTCCCTGATGAATCATCATCTTTTCATCCTAATAACATATAAGTTTACTGTATGCGATTTGATGTGTATTTTGTGAAACGTGGATTGTGGCAGTCATCTGTTTTTGCAGTGAGTGCCCAGTCTATGACTACCCCTTATACAGTCGTGATCTTATGTATGTATGTATGTATGTATGTATGCGATTAGGATGCCTAATGTTCACACAGTTCACAATAGTAAGCAGTCACAGATTCACTTCCACCCTCTGTATCAAGTAAGTGTCTTGTCACTCCTGCGGAATAATATCTCGTTTCTGATGACGCTCTCTTTCTACCTATTCAGCAACTTTTATTTAAATTTTCGTGTATGTTCCATTTCAATATCTTGCTGGATTCAGATAATGTGCATATAAGTATTTTTAGTGTAATTTTACGCGAGTGAAACCGTGAAACGCAACTTATATAAAACAAGAGAACCTAGACCTTTCTTAAATAAGTAAAATTATTTACTAGTTAGCTAGAGTCAGTCAATCTCATGTATCATCCGAAATCCTCGAAGAGACAACAAAAAAATTGGCGCACATATTCTGGTCCTTCGAGCCGGACATTACAGATAATTTCAGTTATTTTCAGTTTATTTCACTTCATTTCATGATCACCGATATTGTATGCTTTAGTGACATACCTGGGCGTATCGTTGGGCGGCGAAAGTTTGACCGGCGTGGGGTGAGCGGCGTGCGCGGCGTGCGGCGCAGTGTCGAGCGCCGCGCGCCGCTGCCCGCCCGTCAGCGTGCGGGACCGGGGTTCGAGTTTCGGCTGCGCGCTGCTGGGCCGTGTCGTGTTCTGTACCTGCAAGTTATGCTATTCTAATTATCAGCAATAAGTGCTTGCAAATTCGCCGATAGCCAGAGTAAAATAGCACCTGCCTCTTTCTTAGTGAGGTGCGATAATATGCAATGCTGTCACTATACTGCTCGTGGGAACGCAATGGGGAGTAAGAATTTTTTTGACTTGTACTTGTCGTGTGTCGTATGTACGTTGACGTGGTTCGTCACCCGTTACGTCTCGTTTATCGCGGGGGCGCTTAGTGGGCTACGTGTGTGGCTTCTACCTACCCCATATATAGGAAAAACGTTTTTTTTTTATTGTATAAATTGAAGAAACGAGCAAAACGTTCACCTGATGGTAAGTGCAACGTCTGCCCATAACAAATGCTGTGTCACCCAGAACATTTCTGTGTGACACCTCACTGTGGCCATCACCCTGAGACATCAGTTCTTAAGTCTATACCTTATTTCCCTGGTTTATAGGTGCTTACACTACCCATAGTTACTTTGGAGTTGTGTGGATAGTCTGGTTAGCAACATCAGCAAGTATTATCACGTATTAGAAGGAATATTCCATTTTGTCTTAACCTCTCTGACAATTCTTTACAACTAGTTTACACTATATATACTTAAGAGCTGTGGTAGCTTAGCGGCCGGACGCTCGCCTTAAAGTGCCTTTGCCTGTGCCACTAGAGTTGTTCTGTAATTGTTCAGTGTAAAGAGCTGATTTACGACGTGCTCGGTGGTGAAGAAAAGCATCGTGCAACCCGCATTTATGAGAAATAAATATATTTTCGAAGACATGTGAAGTCGGCTAATCCGCATTGGAGCAGCGTGGTAGTCTTTTCCCTGCTCCAAGACCCTCTTAGAAATGAAAGGAGGCCTATACTCAACAGTGGGACATTTATAGACTGTTAATTTACTTTTTTTAGCTAACGCCTTATATAGTATGTTGGATTATAATACCTACTCCAGATATACATGATACTCATGCCGTGGGTGTCGTAAAAGTCGACAGAGGGAAAATAAAAACCAGGAGATGGCAGCAGCATCTTCCTGGAACATCTGAATAAATAAACTGCGGTTGCCAACCCGCCTGCCAAGCGAGGTAACTATGGCAAAATCCCTCCAAAATTAGAGCTACTAACTTTTGTGGCTATCTATGTGGGAGGCCTACGTTCAGCAGTGGACTTGTGATAGGCTGAAATGAACGAACGAACGAACGACCGAATTAAAAATAGATTTATTTACTATATTTTAATGTGATAATTTAAATACTCATTATAAAGAAAATAATATCCTGTTTTTTAATGACGAACGACACACATTACTATGAAACGTTGCTAAAAATATTTTTTAATAAAAAATCTACGATTGAAATATTGCGGTTAATTTCTATTCGCGCAAACCATGACATACCTGCATCTGGGCGATGCGAGCAGTGTTCTCTTTGATGGATGCTGAATCGATTGTATTCTGTAAAACAATTAAATACTGATTTAACAATTTGAACTGAAATAACTGAAATAAAAAATTTAGAATAATTGTTACAACAACGTAAGAGTATCATTAATATACATCGCTTTATTTTAAGAGTTTAATAGATAAAAAAATAAGTTCGCAATTCAAAATATTGCATATGTAATATTAAAAAAAAAATGACAGATACTGTCAATATTGCGGTTTAAAATCGAAATTTCTCTTTAGGAGAATAACAAAGTATAATTTCGATACGAAACCTGTCTTTTGAAGTTAGACGTGGTTGTTGTGGCGGTCGACGTAGTGTTGTTCGCGGAGCTGGTTGTAGTTCCCACTGTAAACCCAATACGCTACATTAGAAACCCAAACCCCTGCTGCGTAGACTTTGCACGCATATAAATCTAGTAATTAGTGTTCGAGATCACCTCAAGCCACATCTAGCATTGCAAAGCTTTGTTATTTCTGACGTAAATGAAACTAAATGAATATACTTTTTTTTTTTTAATGAATAATTTTTCTTTTTGTTAATAGCTGTAAATCAAAACTCTTTTTGTTAAAAGCCAAACCTAAACCCAAATAAAAAGCATGCATAAATTATAAAAACAATAAAATAACGCAAGTCAATATCAACTGAAGCTCTGGATGTTGATTAAATTTATCACACTCCTTGCTCGCGTGTTCTGGTATTCTGTAGCAATTCGTTTCCAATTATTGTAAGCCTATAGATGAAAGTATCGATAAAAAACTATGCACATCCCTATCCACATAATAATTCTCGTCCAGGAGACTCGGTTGATATTATTAGACTGTATACTAGCTTTATTCAGGCAATACCATCCGTTATATAAATATGAATCTCTATTAACACTGTAATGTTAAGAAACCATTAATAATATTTTTGTATGAATAAAGCTTTTACAGTGAAGCTCATAAGCAGCACAGAATAATATATGAAGCATAATTATTTACCGCCAGTGCAATGGCATAGTTTGGACAGAAGGAAATGGCGGAGAAAATCTATAAGGATTTGGGATCAGATTTTATTCAGTGAAATTAATTATTAGACCCATCAAAAATGTGATTTTTTTAACAAACCAATTTCGTAAAAATAATTGACTTGATCACTTTTGTGTAATAATCTTTAAGCTAATTAAAAAATGAGCTAATTATTCATTTTTTAAAAACTTTGACAATTAAAACAATATTATTGCTAATTTAAATACAAAACCTTGAAATGATACTTATAAAACATATAAAGATAAAAAGTGAAAAGTTAAATCAGAATCGCTGAAATGAGAAATTCGTCCGTGTGCTTACAATATAACTAATGACAGACACATACACACGAAAACCAAACAATAAACATGCACTGCAAAAGTGAAGTTCACAGTAAGAATGATATTAAAAAAAAATAAGAGGCTTAGAAAACAAACAGAAAAAAAGAGAATTGTAATGAAGAATTGAGAATCAGAAAATCAAATTACTTGTCATAAAATAGCATGTATGGGTCAGGAATTTGTAAGAAAGAAATGAATGCAAAATAAAAATTAAAAAAAACTTAAAAGTGCAGTCAATGAGAAAATTCCTCTCATCGAAAATCAAGGCGGAAGAACAAATGCAGTGTCGGATAAATTATTGAGTGGATTGTTGAGCAGGGAAACGTGCAAAATATGGCAAGTAAGGTAAAAGAGGTGAGTTTGATATTTTTATTTTGGCAATTGATCAGTGTCAAAAGACATCCCTGCGAGAGATGTATGATACAAGAGATAGTAAAATGGGCGTCTTTAGGTAGAAATTTGAACATCTTACGTTGAAGAAAGTTCCTAGGAGTGAAGACTCGATAGGATAAGTTTTGAGTGGACACACACAAGACATTAGTGAAGGTGAGCTGGAGGTTGAGTTGGATGTATGTTGATAGCTGAGCAGAGTGTAGCAGTCAAATTCCTTTTAAATGAATGGCAACAATAATGAAAACTTTGGAACAGGACTAACTTTGGTGTGTCTGATGTTAATGAAATGGAGGTGAGGAACGTACTTTGTAGTTTTTCGGTAGTTTCAATATCCTTGGAGAATAATGAGCAGAAATGGAATGGACGTCGGAGAATTTTACTAAAGGTGACGGGAGATTATTTTTTTATGGAAGTAAAGGTAACAAATGACATTGACCTTTGATGGTAAGTGGTCATTGTGGCACATAGAACTGGTAGCCATCCCCAGTAAATGACAATTTAGTCACCTGGTCACCCTTAACAATCATGATAAAACCTCTAATTGTCAATAACAGTGTAACCATATGCACAAGGCGGCGTTAAGCGGCTGATTGCGACATAAAGTGATACAAGCGAAACACTACCGAGTTTGATATGGTGAGGGAACTATCAAATCAAAGTCATCGAAAGCAGTAACAGCATCATCATCACCAATCATCTTTTATCGAGGATGGATGTAGGTGTCTAGGGATCACAGTGACCACTGACAATCGGGCGGATTATAAGAACAGGAAGTTGGGGGTAAAAATCCGTGTGTAGGACGGCGGCGGACAGTGAGTGTGGCGGGTGGATATTAGAGTTAGAAGTGGTACCCGTGGCTGGAGTATGACCCGTATGTACCATAGCAGAGGCTATAAGAGTACTAAGTGGAAGGAGTAGGATAGCAGTGGTTGAGGGGGGCGAAACTGAATAGCAAGAAATGAGATGGGACAAGTAGGATCCGGGTGTAGGAACGCAGGTGGGACTATAAGAGTAAGAAGTGGGAGTAGGGACCGTGTGAAAGACAGCAATAGGCGTGGCGGGCCGGAAGGGCGGGAAGTGGGACCGGCAGCGGGTGTGGCGGGTGTGGCTGGCGTGGCGGGTGTGGCGGGCGTGGCGGGCGTACCTTGCGCGCGCAGCACCTCGGCGCCGGAGGAGGCGCGGCGCGAGGCGGCGGGGCGGGCGGAGGCCGAGATGCTGCGCTGCACGCCGCGGTGCGACGGTGAGCCGCACGCGCCTGCGCAAGTGCGCACCACCACGTTACCGACACACACTACTCCCCCCCCCCCTCAGCACACTACACCCCCTTTCCCCGGCTTCACCGATGATACCCCCGATACTTAACGTACTTCTCGATTACGAAAACGACGAAGTGTGTGATTTTTTTTCTTGGCTACCGACTGAACATTTCCATAAACCGATTCATTTATTAACCAGTATTCATAATGGTAAAAGAATGGTATCAAGTTTTTCTCTAAAATGCTTTCTGCAGATGGATCTTTAGATGCAAGCAAGCCAATTGTAATAAATATGTAATAGCAACATGGATACAAGAATACGTAGACTTTTAATTTTTCTGTATTATCAGAACTAACATGAAAATTCCATTCTAGCAGCGTAGTAGGATTTTTAAATTGTGTAACTTTGCCCAAGGTAAGGGGGAATAGTAGTGACAGGTAGACGACATATCAAGCACACATAATAGACAGTAAAAATAAAAAGCGAAATTACAAAATGGAATCCATAATTACAATAAATACAAAATACAGTCTCGACAATCATGAAAATTCAAACATAACAGTTTGGAGTGGATGCAGAGGAAATGTCAATTTACTGTCAATATTGCACAGATTCAGTGGAAGATATTTCAAAATATATTACGGCAAAAAGTATATTAAAAAAGGAAAAAGATAAGTTGAGAGAGTTTCACACCGAATACTCTTAGAAATACTAAGATACGAGTAACACAAAATAATACAATACTAGGATTACACATATTAAATTGACAAACTTCAACATTTCTTTGAACTTCAAAACTTTATCGTATGACAGCTAACTGACATTTGCTTTCCCGCTAAAAGATACGTCACAATGGAGAAAACGTCACTTATGGGTTTCAAGTATTATCAAAAGAAATATAATATTCCCAGTTAGAATAAGCTATAAAGCTCCCTCTATAATATGGCCTAAGCGCATTTAAAGCTTTGTTATATTTTAAATATTGTATTCATTACGGCATAATCTGTATTCATGAAAGTATTTTGGTAATGAATGTAAGTAACACTTAAATATAATAAATGTTTGTAAGCTGTGATAAGCATATATACTCGTACCTAATTTTTTTAATTATTATATCCTGTTTCCTTTAAAAAAAATTCAAGCTATTTAAAATGTCTAAGATTGTTAATAATTATTCTATTTTCTTTTATTACTATATTTCAATTGAGACAATGGACGAAAAAAACGAAGTAGAATTAAATTAAGTTTGCTTTTTTTAAATGAAACTATTTTTTTTTTATACGGATTTTATCGCGTTTAATGTTTTACTATTTATAACCCGAAGTTTCGGGCGCTTTACAGCTCCCATGGTCACGGGGGGACCATGGGACCGGGTTATAAATAGTAAAACATTAAACGCGATAAAATCCGTATAAAAAAAAAAATTAGTTTCATTTAAATGAGTAGTGTTCGCGTAAATATAAGAAATCATTAAGTTTGCTTTTTTAACCGACTTCAAAAAAGGTGGAGGTTCAATTCGACTGAATATTTTTTTCTGTGTATTTTACGCCAAATCTATCGCCAATTGAGAACCGATTTCAATGTTTGTTTGTTTTTTTGAATTGGTTCGATTCGAGATTGGTCCCATACAAATTCGGTCAAGTTTTGATGATGAGAAAATTATGAAAGTCTCTAATTCTCATAAGCATGTTTGGAGTCGTTGAAGTAGGTTTTTTGATTAAACAGTATTTAATTAATCAGTGCAATACGTCAAAAGAATACGAGGAATTGACATGAGTACCGAAGACAAAACATGCGACATGTTTTGGACTAAACGGACCGACGGACGGTCGTATAAGTAAGTATACATACCGGCGTGCGAGCTGGGCTGCTGTTGGGTCTGTGGCGCAGCTGCGTTGCGCAGCGACAACGACGAGCCCGACCGGCTGCCGTCAGACTCGGGCTACGGAAAATATATCCATCACTGGTGGTAGGATTCCTATGTAGGAATCCATCTAGGTAGGTACCGCCCCAGAGGCAGTCATTCTACTGTGAAGCAGTAGTGTGCAAACATTACTGTGTTTCGGTCTTAAGGGCATTGAGAGCTACTGCAATCACCTCATTCAAATCAGTGTGACGGCCGCAAGGTGGTGTCACACAAATTTTTCGGGGTGACGCGGAATTGCCGTGTGGTAGCGGCTTAAGAGAATCTACCACCCCATCTCATCCCGTGGGTGTCGTAAAAGTCGACAGAGGGAAAATAATAGTCAGGAGATGGGCAGCAGCATCTTCCTGGAACATCTGAATAAATAAACTGCTGTTGAAGCCCTCCAAAATGTGAGCGACAAACTTTTGTGGCGATCTTTGGGAGAGGCCTATGTTCAGCAGTGGACTTGTAATAGGCTGATGTGATGATGATGATGATGATGACGCGGAATTTGTTATAGGCAGCCGTTACATTTACCATCAGGTCAACGTTTTGCTACTTTAGTTTATATCCAATTAGAAAGAACCTAATATCGTAAAGAAACTCACATCGCTGCTTTTCCTTCCCAGCAGTAAATATGTAGCGAAAACATCGTCGTACTTCGCTTCAGCCAATGAATACTCGATCTCTTGTCTATTGTAGCCCAAGCACACTAACGCCTCTGTGGAAATAAAAATAAACTTTAGTACATCCAATGTCAATGGGCCGTAAATGTATTGCCCTATAGTAATATACATGCACGACATCCATACTGATATTTTAAATGCGAAAGTAACTCTCTCTGTCCCTCTGTCTGTTGGTTACCTTTTCACCGTTCAATCTCTGGACCGATCTTGACCAACATTTTATGCCGGAAAATCAAATAGTTACGACAGGGTATTTAAAAACATATATCCACGCGGACGAAGTCGCGAGCATAAGCTAATACTGTATAATTCTAAAGGTGTCTATATTTTCTTACACATTTAAATAACTAACATGCTTTGTTATTGTTGACAGATTAAGTAAAACTATATCTACATTGTAATAAATAAAAAGTTTAAAAGAAAAAACGTCATCTTATAACAGCGAGTATTGCTAGACAATATTGCATAACACATATCACAAAATGCAAATTACAGTAATCAACCTATTAATATCAGACGGGGAAAATTTCGAATGTATGTATATTGCGCACCCGTAAGCTATGTTGAATTTAAATATGCAGCTTATTCTTATTTTACTCATTTCATTATATCGGCGATATATCGTGTACAATTGTAAAACGTAATCCATACATTATTTGACGCGATATAATCGTAATGTCAAACATTTTGATATAAAATACATAAGATCACGACTGTATCCCATAAGGGGTAGTCAAAGACGAGGCACACACTGTAAAAACAGATGACTGCCACAATCCACGTTTCACCAAAACAATAGAATGCACTTGGTGTGATAGGTGGTGAGCCCATCGCCACCATGCGCTGTTGGGTGCACAGTGCAGTTTAATTCCTTACTCGCCTTTTACGAGATCCACTGGATGAGATGGAGTAGTAGTGTTCTTTTATCGAGCCGCCACCACACGACTTATAAAATAAATATAAAAATATATTATGAATTTGTGTAATATGCGATAGATTACTAGTAGTATATAATATTGCTCTTATAACTTATATGATTTCAAATTATGTTTGTATTTTAAGAAATCGTCCTAGAATTTGAAATTCAATGAAATATCTTAGATACACAAGTATAATAAAGTATTCTTTCTGACAAGTCACTTACTCTAGGCCAAATACAGTAAAAGCCCTAAAAACTATAAAACTGAAATAAATTTTGTAAATATTGTCATGCATACATAAGCGAAAATATAATTAATTCTGTCTCATCGGAACCGCGGATTAAAATCTGTTATGTGTGTAAATAAATGTAAGAAACCACACACGCACGTTGATTTTGACAGCTAACGTCACTTTGACAGCGTCAGAATGTCACTATCAAAAATGATTCGTAGAATTTTTCTAAGATTAATCCATCAAAGAACAACAAGACAGAATTCACGACGACATCGTTACAAACATATCACTAATAATATAAAACTAACAACTTCGCGTAAGGTCACATACCAACTTGCGCTGTGCCGTTAGCAGATTGGAGTACGCATGAAATATAAGAACAGTGTTTAAATTTTTCATATCTAAGCAACGATATATACAGGACACGACATATAAATATACAGATATTTAATAGTTCGTAAATATTTCACCTCCCGCCCCACACAGGGATTTCTCCTATATCGTGGATGCGTTTACAGACAGAAGTTTGTTTGTTCTATGCAGGAATCGAAAGTCATCTGTACAGCAGATGAAGGTAATGATTGGTATTGAAGAAGGTAAGTTTGATTGTTTGGCTATTTATGTGTGCTGTAAACGCCATTGTTCTGTGTGTCGAGACTTCGACATCAATCTTACAGACTATCAATCTTACAGCTCTCTCTCATTCTCTGGTTTTTTCCTTTAGTTGCCTCTAACTGACCGGCATGTACGGGTGATGTATGGGGTACTACTAGTAACATCTAATACATTTGAAACCCCAGATATAACATAAAACATCTATATATTTCATATGACCAAGCCTTATATTGGTGCATATATAAATACATATTATATTGAGATATTTCGTCGGTCTTAATGCTATAAAACTTTTCTGGAATGTGCTATTACCAGTGTTAGCTAAGAAAGCATATTAACAATTTGATTGATCAGACTGTTTTCCTTAATAGTGTATTAAAAGGTTTTTGTGATTAATATACTTGCATATACTTCGAGTATAGTATTGTATATACATACATACATAAGATCACGACTGTATCCCATAAGGGGTAGTCAGAGACTGGGCACTCACTGCAAAAATAGATGACTGCCACAATTCACGTTTCACCAAAACAATATAATGCACTTGGCGTGATAGGTGGTGAGCCCATCGCCACCATGCGCTGTTGGGTGCACAGTACAGTTTAATTCCTTACTCGCCTTTTACGAGATCCAGTGGATGAGGTGGAGTGGTAGTATTCTTTTAACGAGCCGCCACCACACGGCATATATATAGTATTGTAGTTATATAAAAATATAGTAAATTGTGTTAAAATGTGATTGCTCTGCTCTGAAATAGAATGCTCAGATCAGCGAGGTACCATGCCGTACGGCGGGTAAAACCACGGAGGACAACTTGTTATACAATAGTATCCATTTATCGAGATGATGATGACGTCTCCTCGCCTTTAATTTTTATTTAAGAGATAAAATACTATAATCTCTCACGACATGAGCAATACGCAGTGGCTGCCGTAATACCCTGTGCCAGTTAACCGAACTGGTTAATGAGAAATATGTATGCACTTATTAACGTATATAACCTAACTGTAACAAAACTGATGAAATTTATAAACATTATAGATATAAACCTTAGGACTAACATTTTTTTTGTTCCATTATTATATCTCAAAATAATATGAGTTTTAAACAGACGACTAGACTCAAAGGCACTGGACAAGTCTGGACAAGTTAAGTTAATTATTGATGGCCGCGTGCTGAGTGGTCGGAGTACTTCACGTCTACGCTCCAGGTCACGTATAACGAAGCAAAAACATAATTACTTTCATTGTGTAGTTATTGTATTTGTGTCTCTGACACACCTCCGACCTTATCAGTGTATATAGATATTTCGTCTGTCTTCGCTGGTAGACCTGTGGTACTATGATATCTCCTGCGCAGTTGATCGTGCCACGCCAATGGCATTCGGAAATTATCGCCGTGGTAAAAATCGGCCTGTAGTATTTATCGTCATTATCATCATTTCAGCCTATCACTAGTCCACTGCTGAACATAGGCCACCCCCATATATTGCCACGAAAATTTGTATCTCTCATTTTGGGGGATTTTGCAATAGTTGCCACGCTTGCCATACGGGTTTGGCAACCGCAGTTTATTTATTCAGATGTTCCAGGCAGACGCTGCTGCCCATCTCATTGTTTTTTTCCCCTCTGTCGACTATAACGACACCCACGGGATGAGATGTTGTGGTGGATTCTCTTAAGCCGCCACCACAATGGAGGTATTATTATTATACAAATAATAAATTCATGTTAGAACTCATTTTTTCCCAATGAAGACGAATAAATACTTCTAAATAATAGAAAATACTGAAGATTAAAAAATCAACTTGTTAAAAAAAACTATTTTTACGGATTTTATCGCGTTTAATTTTGGGTGGTCATGGGGGACTGTCCCCCCGTGACCATGGGTGCTGTAAAGCGCCCGTAAAGTCGGGTTAAAATAGTTCAGAATTAAACGCGATAAAATCCGTAAAAATAGTTTTATTTAAATGTGTAATATTCGCGTAAATAAAAAAAAACATTAAGAAAACAGATGTCGTTACGTGTCTGTGTAATATTGTCTTCAGCTGCAATTCGAACCTAACGCCCACCTCTTATTGCTACCAACTCACCTATCCGTTTATGATCCTTGAAGTCCTGTTGCGGTTCCACGTACGGTCTGAGCTCGTCTTCCTCGTATCCCGTGTTCATCCACTTATCCCGCATTATGTTCTCCAGAGAGGCTCGCTTGGCCGGGTTCAGTACCAGGAACTTCTTCAGGAGGTTTTCGCAATCCGTCGACATGTAGAATGGTATTCTATGGAGAAGGAGAAGACGTTTAGTTTTACGAGCGTTTTACAGATTTCTGTTTATTTTAAAGAAAGTGACGAGACGAGCAAATCGTTGATCTGATGGTAAGTGCAACATCCGGTTCCGTCTTCACCCTAAGCCCACGCGGTTCGAGGCCTGACGTGAGCCCCGAAATGCCAAAACCTAGTGCCCAAATAATTAAAGATGGGAGTTTTGGCGCCAACTCAAAAAATGGCAACCTCAAATTGAATTTTGTAATTTCTGTGTAAATTTTGGGTTCTGATGTTAATATCGATAGTTTATTATGCAGCAAGTGATCGTGAAAGTGTAGTGATTGGAAAATTCAATTCAAGACCAATATTGTACTTTTTGTTTTGTTGCTATCAGTCCAGAAAATATTCAGTAAAAGTCATCTATCATTTTTACTGTAGAACGAAATGAAGTTTTGTCTTAATAACTCTACATTGGCGAAAAAGGCTCGATTTGGGAAAGAAAAAAAGAAGGAACAAAAAAAATATTACTTAGTTGCATAATTAACAACGAATAAGAAGCCGTTGGAAAACTTAACGGATGCAATCGTGATGAAGGAGACAAAACAATGCAATCTCATCCGCAATGCTGTAGAAGCGAGACTGAGCATATGAAACTGTCTTAACATCTCCACCAATAAAATTACGATGGCAATATATCCGAAGATCGATACAATCCTATAACGATATATTGATATATCATACGATACACTTCAATACATCGTATTCCTTGAAAAACATCGCTTAAACGTAACGTTTGATACATACTATGACTCACATTTCATATGGTAACTTTATGGGTGTGGCATTCGAAAAAGTTGTTATTCGCTATAAGAGATAACAAAAACTTATTTGGAGAACAAAACCAACTTTTGTTCATTCTAATAATATAGGTGTTTGTAAATATCGTATTTATCCAAACAAACGGATTAGATAATATCGCGTTACATACGGATTCGATAATTTTGCGATACAAACGTGTGAGTTAGGTTTCGATACGATTCAATAGAACTTTTTGTGCATCCCTAATTCATTACCTATATTTGCCGCGAAGTACCCTCTCCCTCAACTCCCGCAGTGTGGAGCCGTCAAACGGCAGGGATCCCGATACGAGAGTATACAGGATCACACCCAGCGACCACACGTCTACCTCGGGGCCGTCGTATTTCTTGCCTGAAATCAAAAACGTATTTGGTTTGTGAGTAAAACATATTTTCGGCATAATTTCAGTCACACCGCTATCGTTGAGTGTCTTATTTTGAAGAGTAAGAATGTGATCGCCGCTGAGTAAAAGTAACGCCCTATTAATATCCTTCTTCGCACAGGACACCGCGTACGTCAGCGAACGCGACGTCCCAGGTTCACGGCCTGCATGAGGTATGCTCGTCCTCATTAAGTGAGGCCCTTGGATCCGTGAGCCCCCCACCACTCCGCCTTCGGTCAGACGTCTTATTATTCGTTAATAGGGATCGTAGTGTAGCGTAGCCGAGACGTGGCCAGCAGCGTCGCTGTTTACCTCAGTCGAGCCTTTTGCAAGCGCGTCTTTTCCGACTTGAGATGAGATTCATTTATGGAAGGGTTTTGAAGCCAGAAAGAGACTAAGTTACTTCAGTGCGAGATGGCATTTTGTTTGGCAGATTACCCACTTACAAAACTTTGCTTTAAGGTACTCGAAAATATACACACATCGTAAATATATATTAACGCTCATAGGCCGATTTATCCTGTGTAGAATGCGCTCTCAGTAACTACAGCTATGATCATACTGTTCGTGCCTTAAACCACTAAATGCAGTCAAGCACTGTTTTCGAGGTTATTGCAAAAATATCCAAAAAGTAAATTACGTAAAGTCTATTTTCCCACAATAAAATCGTACCTTGGAACAGCTCAGGTGCCGCATAAGGCGGACTGCCGCAGAAAGTATCCAGCTTCGAGCCCGGTGTAAACTCGTTCGAGAAACCGAAATCTGCAATCTTGATATTCATTTCGCCGTCCAACAGAAGATTCTCCGCCTGAAATTATTATAACCTAACATATTAAACGCCATGGATAAAAGGGCTATGTCAATGTTAGTATGTCGGTAAATAATAATTGCCGTAAATTATATACAGAAACAAACGAAACATCTGTATGTGCTTCCTTATGTTATTCTTGAGTCGTCTTATTATAACAATCTGAGAATATTAGAGATATACGAGTATATCGAAAAACTAACTATATTCTACCGTTTAATTCATGCTAAGCGCTTAGACCTCTAATTTTAACTAAAGACTATAAATAGGTATATATTAAAAAATATAATTATCATCCCTATTCTCCAAGTATTCCAAAATTCGTAGAATTCAAAAATTAGTATAGTGCTATTAGAAATATTAAGGTAGTGAAAATTGGCGAATATTAAGCAAGCATAATTATACACGCAAGCGTATTGGTACACGCAATCGTATTGGTACACGCAAGCGTATTGACACACGCAAGCGTATTAGTACACGCATGCGTATTGATACATGCAAGCGTATTGGTACACGCAAGCGTATTGATACATGCAAGCGTATTGATACATGCAAGCGTATTGATACACGCAAGCATATTGGTACACGCAAGCGTATTGATTCACGCATGCGTATCGCTACACGCAAGCGTATCGATACACGCAAGCGTGTTTATATACGAAAGCGTATTGGTACACGCCAGCGTGTTGGTAGACGGAAGCGTATCGCTACACGCAAGCGTATCGATACAAGCAAGCGTGTTTATACACGAAAGCGTATTGGTACACGCAAGCGTATTGGCACACGCAAGCGTATTGGCACACGCAAGCGTGTTGGCACACGCAAGCGTATTGATAGTAAAAATCTTCAAATCCAGAACACTTCGGCAAAATAACTTGCACTGTGGTGGTAACCTACGTTCCTCCAGACTCCTGTATAAAAAGAAGCACCACCACCAATAGTACCTAACTGTGCCACCAGTATTATTTAACACAGGTGCCTGAAATTGTCCACCAGAACTTTAGATGGACAGACTGATGGTACAGGTATACCACCAATCTGTTCATCTAAAGATCGAACATGGCTGCACTAAAATCAGTGGTTGTGGGCAACTTACGCTGAGCGCTGACCCTATCGTTGCATCATGCTGCAGCAAAGGCTTGTGTTACCTTTTTTGGTTACTATCTTATTATTATAGTCTCTTTCAAGTAAATGTCAGAATAAGACTTAATTGTCCGGTTTTTGCCACCGACCTTAAGATCTCTATGTATGATCCGCTTCTGATGACAGTACTGCACTGCGGAGACGATCTGACGGAATTTCGCCCGCGCTTCTTTCTCCTTCATGCGACCGTGTAGAACTAAGTAGTCAAACACCTGGGAACGAATCATACCGAAGTTTTTATAACGATTCCTCTTCAATACTCTGTAAATGCCCCACTAGATACTGGCCTTTCCCAAATTGCCACGATTTGCTATAATCGGCTCGCTTGGCGGGCGTTTTCGCGATCGTTGCTTTTTTTACAGGATAAAGTGACGAGACTAGCTAAACGTTCATCACGTAAGGACATCGCTTACCCATAACAAATGCTGTCACCCAGAACATTTCTCAGTGACCTATATGCCCAGCAATTACACTAGCTCTCAGCGACCTCCTGACCAAAACACAGTATGTTTGCACACTGCTTCTATGACGGCAGAGTGACTGTCTCTACGATGGTACCTACCTAGACGGATTCCTGCATGGGAATCTTGCAACCAGAAAAAGCACCAAACAGTTTGCACTTCAGCCGTTGCTACCCGTCAGGATAATTTAGTTCTGGCATGACTGAGATGATAATTCCTCCATCAATCGGAGGCATTGATATTTTCGTGGCATATCCTTTAGTGCCTGCCGTGTGGTGGCGGCTCGTTAAAAGAATACTACCACTCCATCTCATCTCGTTTAAGGCGAGTAAGGAATTAAACTGCACTGTGCACCCAACAGCGGATGGTGGCGATGGGCTCACCACCTATCACACCAAGTGCATTATATTGTTTTGGTGAAACGTGGATTGTGGCAGTCATCTGCTTTTGCAGTGAGTGCCCAGTCTCTGACTACCCCTTATGGAATACAGCCGTGATATTATATATGTATGTATCCCTTAGTCGACTTTTACTACACCCACAGGATGAAACGGGCTGGCAGATTGGCGTGGAAGAGCGTCACTAATGCAGTCACCACATGACTTTATAACGATTATATGTAACTCGAATTGGTTGAATATAATTACTCCACCTCGTCTCAAAATGAGAGGAGGCCTGTGGTGCATTGACGGCTTGTTGCATTACTTGTTTCTACAACGTCTATCTTAAAACGTGTTCACTCACCTCTCCGCCTGACGCGTATTCCATTACGAGATACAACGTCTTCTCGGTCTCTATCACTTGGAAGAGTTTCACGATGTTCGGGTGATCCAGCATTTTCATTATCCGCACCTGAAACGTTGCATTGTATGTAACAAAAGCGTAAGAATACGATGACGTCATATTTAGAAATTTCATCTTTAGACTAGCTCGGTATCGCCCGCTTAAAATACGACCACATGTCTGCGCCGTAAGGTACCTCGATGACCTGAACATTCACAGTAATATTCAGTTTTCAGCGTGCGGATCCTTAAACCAGCGATCTGGAGACCTATTGGTTCAGCCGTGAGACACGCACATTGCCACTGCCTTTGTATTATATTCTTTTTTTTTCATTTCTCATGTTATTTTTTTTTTGATTGATTTTTTTTTCATGATTGTATTTTCTTTTTTAATTAGTATGTGTTTCTATTGTGTATGAGTTTTCTTGTTGCGCGTGAGCGTTGTCTTGTTGTGCTGTACTAATAAATGCTTTTTCTTTCTTTCTTTAAGGCCGTAGCATGAAGGTTTATAGCCTACTAGCTGTGCCCAGCGGTTTCACCCGCCGTTTAATTTCAAGAAATGGTTCCTCAGGGTCGTAGCGTGATGTTAAATATTCTATAATCTTCATCAAGGATTGATCTATCAAATGCAAAAATAATTTTTCTAATCCGACTGGTAGTTTCAGAGATATGCGTTAAAACAAAACACAATCAAACTCTTCAATCTTATTACATTAATATAGATAACCTTCCTCAATAAAGGGGCTATGTAAAGCGAAAAATATTTTTCATATCGAATTCGTATTTCCTGAGATTAGCGCGTTCAAACATACAAACTCTCCAGCTCTATTATAGTAAGATGTATCTTATGCATAGAAGATCCAGAAGGTGTATTTTGTAACTGTGGTAGGTTTCGTGAACGGTTTTATTTTGGCGTATGAAGCTCATTCATTGGTTAATGGGATCAAATGAAACCGATCACGAAACCAACCAGAATTACACAGAAGACCCCCTGGTCAAGTAAAATATAAACGTATTGCGTATTTCACGTTGTCGACTTGAAACCTCTTTTAACATCGTTTTTTTTAATAAAAATCTGTGGATTATCCACAAAATGATGAAAATGATGTTTGTATTTATTTTTCAGAAATATTAGTCCTCGCACGAGTACAATTAAAGAGGAACTGCTGAGTTTTGAAATTTAGACTCATCTTTAGTTTTTTTTTTTGATAACTTCTTATAATTTTCTGGTGGTAGAATTCCTATGCAGGAATTCTTCTAGGTAAGTACCAACCCAAGGGCCAGTTATTCTGACAGTGTATCGGTTTGAAGGGCACTGAGAGCTAGTGTAATCACTGGGTATATGAGACTTATTCTATTAATTACCAATGTCTCAGGGTGACGGGCGCAGTGTGGTGTCACACAGATTTTTTATTGGTGACACAGCATTTGTAATGAGTAGACACTGCACTTACCGTCAGGTGAACGTTTTGCTCGTTTCGTCACTACATCAAATATAAAAAAATACTTTGGAGATTCTTCGTTCCTTCGTCGTCGTTCTATGTAAAATCGATTTACATGGTGTTAGTGTTTAGCGATTAGTAATAAGTAAAGCAGCTAGTGTTTTGTTTCTTGAGAGCAACTTTTAACACTTTTCAGTCATACCGATATTACTCCAAGGACGTCTATCTAGTGCCGTATTTTATTTCTCAAAATAAGCGACTTAGTTGTGTACGCGAGTCTACGCAGAATATCTTGTTATTTATTATTTTTCCGTTTTTATTGCGATATTTATCAACATATACTTTGACCATTTCATCAGAAGAAGGGAGTCACTTATTTATTTATTTGTTTACTCTTTAAAGTATTCACCTTCATGAAAAAGGATTACAAATGGCGGACCTAATGCCTTTTGGCATTCTCTTCCAGTCAACCACGTGCATGGAGAAATAATGTGATAGGAGCTTTAGAAATACTGGATTAGATAACATTTTGACTACACAGCTAAAACATAAACATATTACATTTATCGACGTCATTGAACATGTAAATATTTAATTTTGTAAATCTCACCTCTCTGAACAGCTTCTGTAACGAACCGGGGTTGAGTTGCGTCTTATCGATGATTTTGATCGCGACCTCCTTGCCGGTTGGGACATGTTTCGCTAATTTCACCTTCGCGAAGTTTCCCTTGCCGATTGTCTTCAGGAGTTTGTATTTGCCTGTGAACATACGTAAATAAATAATCAAACAAACAATTTTTGTATTTCTTATTGTACAAATAATACAGAGATAAACAGAAGTATTATATTCGAGTTAAGGTACAAAAAGCCGTCTTATCACTGACGGCTTCCATACAATTTAGCGTAGAGAACAGATGCAGCAAAATTATAAAGGAAAAAAATATTAAAATATGCTACTTGTCAGTAAACCTTGAGCCGTGGTAGCTCAGGGGCCATGTGCTCGCCTTTAATTTGATAGAACACGAGTAGCCCGGGTTCGATCCCTGGTGAAAGCACCTCTAAAATTGTTCTGCAATTTTAAGTGCTCATTTACCACGTGCTCAGCGGTGAAGAAAAACATCGTGAGGAAACCTGCACATCCGAGGAATGGAAATATTTCGAGGACTAGTGTAGTCCGTCAACTCGCATTGGAGCAGCGTGGCGGACTATTCCCCGCTCCAAAAAATGAATGTAAGGTATAATATCTCACAATATATACAGCCTATAAATATCTCACTGCTGAGCACAGGCCAGCTCTAATTTCAGAGAGGGGTTTGGAGCCGGCAAGAATCCGCCACGCTGCTTCAATGCGGGTTGGCGGACTTCACATGTCTTCGAAAATAGTTTAATTTCTCAGACATGCAGGTTTCCTCACAATGTTTTCCTTCACTGCCGAGCACGTGGTAAATCAGCACTTAAAATTGCAATTAAAAATTTTAGAGGTGCCGGCACCGGGAATCGAACACAAATCACTCGCGTGCTATGAAATTTAAAGCGAGCGCCTAGCCCCTGAGCTACCACGGCTTGCCCGCTCCAAAACTCTCCCCGAAATAAGAGGAGTCCTGTGCTCAGCGGTGGGACATTTATAGGCTATTACTTTACAGTAAATCTCAATTTTTTTTACAAAGGATTTAACCAGTATCTTACTAGTGACGACCTACGGTTTACTTGCGATATGCGATAGGCTTGGCTTTATATTATACTTGCTGAGTCCCATGGTTTTACCCGCCCAAATTAATCTGCTCACATGATTCCGCCACACGGCATGGTACCTCGCCGACTGAGCATTCACGGTTCGGTCCTTCACGGAAATGTTCGGTTCTCAGCCTTTGGCGCCTCAAGGTCATAGCGTGAAGTTAAACTAATGAGAATACCGTCTAGTGTCGAATGCCTAAATAATGGCAGCCTCCACTATAAGACGCAGAAGCGCATAATTCATTCCAAATAAAAGTGTTCTTAATCAAAGAATCCGTCCGTCTATCCCTAGGTTTATGTAGTTCCTTTTTTTCGGATTATTCTTTATTTTTCTTTCTTCTTACACACCCGAGGAAAGAAAGTGCACGTTGGTGTCTCTTACGCCATCGTTATACGCTGATAGTTCAGAAGCCTAAATCATGGACTGCCGCATAGTAAAGCGTAAAAACATTACAAATTGATGGCAAACAGGAATATATTTAACATACTTTATTTATTTATTCTTTATTGTATTCACCTAATTTCAAAAAAAAAGGATTACAAAGGGCGGACTTAATGCCTTATGGCATTCTCTCCCAGTCAACCCAAGGCATGGAGAGATATTGTTATATGTGCTTTACAATTATATGTGATTTACTAATAAAAACATTACAATAACTTTCTCTCAATCCATTCGTTATTAATGACAGTGTAACACTTAAAAGATAGAAAAAACAATATTATTACCACGTTACCAAAAAATAATACTAATCATGCAACAGTATAATTTTAATACTACGAACTGTGCAAACAAATAACCACTCAACAGATTTTTAAGTTTATAAGGTAACAAAGGAAAAAGAGATTACTTTGTAGATAGAGCAGAATCGGAAATACTTACCAATATGAGGCTCCTCGGAGGTTCTAGATCGGGAGGAGACCCTCGCACTGCCGCCAGCGGAGCCTCCGCCACCAGCGCCCGCCGACGACTCCGACGCGCTCTGAAACACAAAACATTTAAAATGAACAACAAGCTAACAATCAAATTATTACCCGGTACAGCGACATACAAAATTATCAAAAATCTACACGAATTTGTGGCGGTGATCTTCATGTTAAACTTATAATTTTGGACAAAACTTCTTTAGGCGCGATGAGAGAAAAAATTTCAATCAAATTTGCGTGCAACGTTACTGTTATTTAACATTTATAGATTAATCAGTAACTGTTTATTTAATGAGCGCATTGTATATCTCTGATAACAAATTATATATCTGTCTATACATCTTAAATTGGGGAATAAATGTTCAGGTGGTGGTTGGATTCTTATGCAGGAATCCGTCTAGGTGGCAGGGCCAGTTATTCTGCCGTGAAGCTGTAATGTGCCAACATTGCTGTGTTTCGGTCTGAAGGGCACTGAGAGCTGGCTAGGTAGGTATCACACCAGGGCCAGTTATTCTGCCGTGAAGCAGTGGTGTGCAAACATTGCTGTGTTTCGGTCTGAAGAGCACTGAGAGCTAGTGTAATGACTGGGCATACGAGACTTGAGAACTGACGTCTCCGGGTGACGGGCGGAGTGTGATGCCACACAGAAATATTCTGGGTGACACAGCATTGCCATGGGCGAACGTTGCACTTACCATCAGGTCAACGTTGTGCTCGTTCCGTACGGTTCTCCAATAAAAAAGAATGACTTAAAATGCTGAATAATTTTACCAAAAGCAATGCATTACTATTAAATACGTTTTACGGTAATTATATATTTTGATAGCTATATAGAAACCAAAACAATTATAGTCTAGTCCGAATTAGGGAAAAAGCAACACAAAAGTTCATTTCGGATTCTAGTAATCGAGGGATCGACTACAGTGCGCCCAACTATTTAATTATATCAACCCCTAGGAGGTTATCGGCTACACTAATTGAATTGTTTTAAAACCACAATGTCAATATTGAAAAACTTCTGTACTGGTTTTGCATAAAGAATAATTGTTTTTTTTTTTATTGGATAAAGTGCCGAAACGAACAAAACGTTTACCTGATGGTAAGTGCAACGTTTTCCCATAACAAATGCTTTGTCACCCAGAACATTTCAGAATGACAACACACTGCGCCCGTCACCCTGAGAAATCAGTTCTTAAGTCTTTTATGCCCAGTGATTACGCTAGCTCTCAGTGCCTTTCAAACTGAAACACAGTAATGTTTGAACACTACTGCTTCACGGCAGAATAACTCGCCATGGGGTGGTACCTACCCAGACGGATTCGTGCATAGAAATCCTGCCACCAGTAAAATTTTGCTATTGTAGCCCTGCATAAAAGCAAACAGATTAAAGATCAAACCTAGGTCACTTCTGTAAGTTAGTGATTAAAATAAACTAAGCTGTTTTATTCTCCGCATAAATAAATATTATGTAAATACATTAAGTAGGTAATAAGACTCGGTCGGTACCACCCGAAGTGGCATTTAGTCTGCCGCTACGCAGAGGTAGGCCAAACACCATTACCGTTATCCGTTTGAAGGGAACTGACGATCATTTATTTCACGTTTGTGTCCAATTAAATGGGCTACATTTAATATTGTTTATGCCTTTGGGTTTTACCATAAGCGATTTTTTCAATTTCCCCTTGGTCACAATTTCACTTTCCAGGATAAAAAATCCTATGTCCGTCTCCAGGATGCAATCTATCTGTGTCAAATTTCGTCAAGATCGGTTCAGCGGTTAAACCGTGAAAAGATAACAAACAGACAGGGGGGGCAGTGAGAGAGTTACTGTCGCATTAACAATATTAGTATGAATTATAATACGAGCCATAGCCAGGGTTGCCCAGCGTCCCGCGTGCGGCTGGACGTCCCGTTTCCACGGCTCAAATAATTCGTCCTGCGATGCGTGTGTGCGGGACGATAATTGTCCCGCTTTATGGAAAATCTGACCCGAAGTAGGAAGAAACCCTATTCCAATGAAGTAAGTAATTTTTTTTCTGATGTTTATTTTGTAATAGCAAACGGTTTATTTCGTTTCAAAATTTAAATAAAAGTGATAAAAAAATATTAATATTTTTTTTCGCTCTTTTCTAGACATTTGAAGGCAGGTCCCGCTATTTTTTGTCAAGTCCCGCAAATAAATTTCTAGTTTCCCCACATTTCTGTGAATAAGAGTTGGCAACCCTAGCCATAGCTCAGGGGCCGGACAATCGCGTAAAATTTCACAGCACGCGAGTGTCTTGCGTTCGATCCTATTAAACATTGTTAATTGCAAATTTAACTGATGATTTATCACGTGTTCTGGGATGAAGTAATACATCATGAGTAAGGGTGTCTGAGAAATAAAAAATATTTCGACGACATGTGAAGACTGCCAAACCGCATTGGAGGTGTTTGGTGCTCTCTTCTGGCGGAATATTATAGGCTGGTTTTTATACACGACTGTTTTTGCCCCGAGGTTTTACTCGCGAAAAAATACGAGTAGACATAAAAATTCTAAAAACGGTAATTTATTATTAGGCATCGTATAAATAGCATGTTTTCTCTTAAATTTTGAAATCACAGACTGACACTAAAATCTTATTATTGGTATAGATGAGTTATTTTGGTCCATGAATATAGAATTTGTTAAAAACTTGTACCAATGTAACAAATATATTGTGTAAATATGACCAATATCGCTCAATTCTTTCCGAAAATACACGATCGCAATCAAACGTGCCAACGATTATATATAAATATTAATAGATCAAGAAATTAAAATAAAAAAGGAAATTGCGTCAAGCACTGAAAGATTCTCTTCCCCTCCCCTATTGTTTATAATTTATCTTAACTACCAAGCGTAATACCGTAAAGTACATACTCTCCCCTTATCACAACAAACCACACAGAGCTACCCCCTTTAGCGGTGATTTAGCGATTTCTTACCTCGGTTCGTTCACCCGACTATTGTTTCGGACGCCACTGGGTACTGTAAGGTTCGTGGTTTAGTACGTGGTTCAGTTCGAGGTTCATTTTATTACAACTTTAATAAAAACCTTTACTGGGGCCAGTAGCGTATTTATATTATATATATATATATATATAAAACTGGCTCTCTAGGCTATTGCAATTATACGTATAAATAATCTAAAAGCATCAATACACATTGCAATTAGTGTAATGAAACATTTTTTTTACTAAAGTTATGAATGTCAAAATTATAATTATAGAATAAGTATGGATTATTTGAAGCCAACCCACTTGCCAAGCGTGGCGACTATGGCAAAATCCCCCCCAAAATGAGAGCTAAGAACTTTTGTGACACTATGGGAGTGGCCTATGTTCAGCAGTGGACTAGTGAGAGGCTGAATTGATGATGATGATAGTGATGAAAATCTTCAACCAGTGCGTGTTGTCAGTGATGACATATGGAAACTAAACGTGGTCCTTCACTGCAGGTCGCATAAGAAAGCTCAGACTCGCACAGCGAGTTATGGAAAGCTCGGTATGCTCCGTGTTTCTCTGCGAGATAGAATTCGTAACGATGATAGGGACAGTCACACCACCGTAAAACAATTGTTTTAATTGCGGTACAGTAAGCCGAAGTTATAATTTAAACACAAGTACAACGATGCAACAGGTAAATTACAAGGACATAATGCGATTAACAATTCGTTTTTCTTTACTACGTCTTCCTCATTTTTTACGGATATTTCGTTTCACGTTTAGGTCATTATAGTATGAAATTATTATTAAATTATATAGGAAAATAATTACTCAAATGAGAAAGCAAAAGGTTGTCACTATTTAGGGGTTGGGGAGGTTTAATAACAAAAACGAGATTTTTTTGACAATTGGTCTCCTTTAAAAATCAATTTAACATTATCAAATCAATGTTCACAAGAAACCATACCCCGTGCAACTTCTGTATGGCCTTCGCCCGTCTCCTTCTCCTCCACAGCTTGGACAGGAACACGGGTGCCAACACCGGCAGCACTCGGTGGCGCATCGTTTGCGGATTTATTTTGACTGCTTAGTTTTACAATTTCACTTGAAATCGTTTAGCTTGGAAACAGGTATGTCAATACGAATAGTATTGCACTTGTTATCGATAACTCGATATTTCCTAATCTGCATGCGCGAGATCTTCTTTAGTTCAATAGTCACTTTTGTCCAGTGTAATAGACTAAATGTTAAATGAATGAACTGAATGGAAGACTAGAAATGAATAAAGTTATGAATTTTGTATTTTCCTTTCCGTCTGATAAGAGAACAGGGAAAGCTTTAAATTTGTCTATAGGTCCACATCAAAATTACTAAAGCTATATAAATACGTGATAATCTTTTCTTAAACACTAATGGATGCTTTTTTACAGACTGCAAAAAAGTAGAGGAGGTTTTCAATTCGTCTGTATATATATATATATATTTTCTATGTATGTTAGGGCATAACTTCTTTGTTATGAACATATTATTTATGTAAGAATGTTTGTTTGTTTGTTTATGAACCGGTTTTAACGATATTTTTTTAGGAAGTTGTTATCGTTAGGGTAGACCCATTTGGTCAAGCTCTGATGATGGAATTAATGAGAAAATGAGAAAAAACGAGTCGGTTCTTATTACATAATTATCAATCTACGTATCACGTTCGTTGGTTCACTTGTTCCACTATATCTTCTCAATCAGAACTCTACAATTTTCCAATTTCCAAGTTACACCAGAAACGTAACGAAGATCGAGAGAAATTAGCTTGCTTTAAATACATCACAGTTATGAAAAACGTCAAGAAACTCTGCGTTAGGTTATTGGAGTCACCGTACATCTAAGTGAGCGGCTACAACTCAAGGCGTAGCTATGAAGACTTAAAACTTACACCAGGTTATGAAATTTCATATACGTAATGTACAGACTGACTTTGCGTTTCGCAAGCTATTCACAACTTGGATGGTTGAAAAACTGACACTAGAAATAATTTATAATTTTTTTTTACATTTTCGTCTTTTTTTTTTGATAAATACTGATCAGTGATTATTACGTTTCAGTACAATAAAACAATTTAACTTTATAACTTACGCTCGATTAAGTTCTCTATTACTGATGAAAATGTCTATTACTCGAACCTCCCATATTATTTTTTTGACTAAATTAAACATCTCCTTATTTACGTTTTCGAAGAACAACTCTCCTAACATCTCATTATTAAGTATTGGAAAAAAAAATATGACGACCGCGTGGCCTAGTGGTCAGAGTACCCGACTTCTAAGCCGCGGGTCTTGGGTTCGAATCCCAGCCGGAGCCAACATTTGTGCTAAAACATAAATTGTTGGTTTTCGGGTCTGGATGTGTTGTGATTGTCCCCGTGTTTCTGACACTGCATCCTGGCCTGCCTCCGATCTTATCGCATCAGCGTTACATCGGGCGCGGGTAGGTTGGGACGAGTGAGTGCCTCTGTGTTTGCGCATACACTTGTGGCACTATAATATCTCCTGCGCAGTTTGATGGCTCTCGACAGTAATGGGCAGTTGTCGCCGTGGTCGAAATCGGCTAGGAGAAGATCATCATCATCATCATCATTAAGTATTGAAAAAAAATTGAGATCATGATCCACCAGTATGTCGTGGGGTCCGGGGCCAGGGTTAGAACGACAGCGGAAACCAATGTACGTAGAATACACTTATTACATATTGATTTTCGAGGTCACGTGTATCATTACTGTCCTGTATCTTCGATACTAAGCTCGACTTTTGAATCGGATACAGGATAAGCGGGAGGGTGATGTGACTATTGATCATCATTGACAACGTCTAGTTTCTAACCAAAAGTTAAATCAACATGAAACCTAGTAATGACACAAACGCTGCTTTCTTTCATATTCCTTTAAAAGGAACAAACCTTAACCAAATTTAACAATAATCTAAATTCATTTCCGATAACCCTAAAAATATATAGTGACGTGACATTTATATGACACTAACAGACATGAAACGGCGTAATGACTCTGATGACGTCAAAATTATTGTTTTTACGGCCTGGAAACATTCATAATAACATTTTATTTACGTAAATACGAAATAATGTACGCGTGGTAGCGGCGGAGCATAATTCGTGTACGTCAAATGAGTCGTCGAAAGGAAAATAAGTCAAGGGATAGGTGGCAGCATTTTTTATCTGTTTTTTTTTTTATAGAAGAATTGGACGAGACGAGCAAAACGATCACCCCTGATAGTGAGTACAACGTCGGCCCATAGGTAACGGTGATTCAATCAGAACCTTCGTGGCACCACACAGCGCCCGTCCCCCAGAAACATCAGTTCTTAAGTCTCATATGCCCAGTAATCACGGTAGCACTCAGTGCCCTACAAACCGAAACACTGGTGGTAGGATTCCTATGCAGGAATCCGTCTAGGTAGGTACCACCCCAGGTTATTCTGCTGTGAAGCGGTAGTGTGCAAGCATTACTGTGTTTCGGTATGAAGGGCACTGTGAGCTAGCGTAATCACTGGACATTTGAGACTTAAGAACTGATGTCTCAAGGTAACGGGCGCAGTGTGGTGTCAAACAGAAATATTCTGGGTGACACAGCATTTGTTGTGGGCGGACATTGCACCTACCATCAGGTGAACGTTTTGCTCGTTTCGTCACATACTAAAAAAAGAAAATGTTTGCACACTAGACCTAGACGGATTCCCGCATAGGAATCATACCACCAGCGTTATTGACATATTCAGGGACCAGACGGAAGCTTTAAATTTCATAAACCCTTGTTATTTCTGTGCCGATTTACCACGTGCACGGAGATAAACAAAACACAAGGAAACCAGTGACTTTTTCTCTAAATTGATGTCTCCATCACGCATGCTTAACGTAACGCATTATTTGCACTACAACAAACGTTATGCCTGTTACATTATTCACCGCGGAAGCATTTATTCTGGGTAGCCAACAAAAAGTAGCGCTGAGACGTGCTCAATTCAACACACCGGGCTATTAGCGCAATCTATTTCGTCACGGCGTAAACTAACCGTTATCTTAATGACGGGCTAAATGTGACGATACACTGGAGTGCAACGAGAGATTAAGGTCAAAACACGAAAACACATTTACACCATATAAAAATAAAGTCTCCGTGGATTATTAATTTTGATAGAGCTGGTAACTCAGGGGCGCTCGCCCAAACTTTTGTAAGATGCAAGTGCCGTGTGATGGCGGCATAAGAGAGTCTACCACCCCATCACATCCCGAGGATGTCGTAAAAGTCGACACAGGGGAAATTAAAACCAGAAGATGAGCAGCAGCAACTATCTGGAGCATCTGCATAAAGAAACTGCGGTTGCCAACCCGCCTGCCAAGCGTGGCAACTATGGCACAATACCCCAAAATGAGGGCTACAAACTTTTGTGGCAATCAATGGGGGAGGCCCATGTTCATCAGTGGACTAGTAATAGGCTTAAGTGATGATGATATTGATGCTGAAGTGACTTAACACGATCTTCAGTGCCGACACCATCAAAAAAAATGTTTGTAAATTTGTTAATAGAAAATTGAAAATTCATTGAAAATTTACTATGTGCTCGGCGGTGGAGATAAACATCGTGAGAACACATGTCTGAGAAATAACAACGACGAAATGCGAAGTCCGCCAAGCAGCGGGGCAATAATTCAGCGGCCCCAAAACCCACATAAAAATTAGGAGGATTCCGCAGTGGATCATTTAAAGGACTTTCCCTTTCCGGCTTCAGTTTACAAGCACCTTTAAACACTATCTGTTTTTTTTTATTGGAGTTGTGGCAAACGAGCAAGCCGTTCGCCTGATGGTAAGTGATCGCCGAAGCCCATGAACATAAAAAAACCAAGGATATAATCAATACCAGAGGAATTCCGGGTGCATTGCCGATCTTAGAGAAACGAGTAGGCTCTTTTCTTGAAGGTCCCAAGTCATGTTTACCAACAACATGCATTATTACGTGACATTTCTTTTTATATGATAAACGTCAAATTTTAACTTTAGCCTGAATAAGCACTAGAAAGATACCAGAAATGTATTATAATTACTCGTTGATCGTGAAGTCCTCATTATCGAATCGTTTATTCCACGGCGAAATCGTTTGGCGACCAGTACGCGGCTACTGCGGTTTATAAATTCCAATCTCATTAAAATCGAAAGATTTTCTAACTATCGAAAAACTTCATTTCGAGAAAGGTACATTAACTAAAGGGAAAGGATATTTTTCTATAATAAGTAACAAAATATCGTTTTGTTGGATATTCTGTATCACGACCAAAAAAAATAATGCCGAGATAAGACTAAATGCAAGACTATTTTAAATACGACACAAACATAAATAGCACAATACAAAACTAAACAAAAATCTGTATATCAAAGGTCAAGAGCGATAGCATTTTATATAACGAAAATAACAGACAAATTGGTGTCATATAAAACAAAACAGATTTAAAATAAAACACGATAACGCGGTCTAATCGTCGTCGTTCGTCGTTTCAGCCTATCATAAGTCCACTGCTGAACATAGGCCTCCCCCATAGACCACTACAAAAGTTTGTAGCTCCCATTTTGGGGGGATTTTGCCATAGTTGCCACGCTTGGCAGGCGGGTTGGCAACCGCAGTTTATTTATTAATATGTTCCAGGAAAATGCTGCTGCCCATCTTCTGGTTTTCATTTTCCCTCTGTCGACTTTTCCGACACCCACGGGATGAGATGGGGTGGTAGATTCTCTTAAGCCGCTACCACACGGCAACGCGGTCTAATAAGACGTATTTTTTCGATAAATCACCCAATAACACATTTATAAATCCGCAAGTTTGTTTGTTGGTTCGTTTGTTCGTCTTTTACGCTTCAAAGAATTGACCGATCGACCTGATTTCTAGTATGCAGATAGTTTAGAGGCCCGAGACAACGCATGCTTACTTTTGCAACGGTTTAATTGATGGTTCCTAAGGGATAGCAACGTACCTTAGCTTCGTTAATGTGTAGTGGAAACTCGCGCGGTTCGATCTCCGGTGCCGACCTCTAAAATTGTTCTACAATTTTAAGCGCTGTTTAACCACGTGCTCAACGGTAAACGAAAACATCTCGAAACCCACTCAAAAAATATGAAAAAGAGGTATTTGATCAGAAGTGGATCATTTATATGCCGTTATTATTTATATTATACACAATATTTTAGATTCCTCGTGACTTCTCTATACAAACTTTAAGGACGTAAAATCTCAAACTTCGCCGTGCCCGCAATCAATCAATGCTTAAAAAGGGGTGCAAAGTTTTCGATTCACGTATTCATATATATAGATTGACCGTCAATAAAATAAAAAAAAAATCAGAAAGTGTCCTATATCCGATACAAGATATAAATTAGGTTCAGATTTGTTGGTACAACGACACAAACACGCTATTGACATTCAAAGTGCGCTCGAAGGCTGTGCTTGTAGAATACAAAAGAGGTACTTAAACGCCATCTGTACATCGCTGTCCTGACTTAGAGGCCGTTACCTATTTCGCTACCAGACAAGACTTAAACTTTAAATTATAAGTGATTACGCCGCGCGAGTAAGAGAATTCGCCTTAAATTGCATAGTGCGCGAGTGACTTTAGTTCGATCCCCGATGTCAGCACCTCGTAAAAAAAATCTGCGATCAAAGTGCTGATTTACCAGGTGCTCAGCGGTGAAAGAAAACATCGTGAGGAAACTTGCATGTCTTGAAAATAGAAACATTTCGTGGACATATGAAGTCCGCCAACCCCCCTTTGAGCAGTGGGACGGTCTCTTCCCAGATCCAAAACCCTCTCAAAAATGATAGGAGGCCTGTGCTCAGCTGTGGGAAATTTATAGGCTGTTACTGTTACTTTAATTAATAATTGGTGGTGGCGTAAAACTACCACCGTATTTTATCCTGAATATCCACGCTGGCGACAGTCGGCAGGGTCTAGGGCAGGGGTTTTCGAACAATGTTCCGCGGAACAACATTGTTCCGTTAAACTTGAATAGGTGTTCCGCAGTGTGTGCAGGTGTTTTTTTATTGGAGGAAGTGGCAAGACGAGCACAACATTCACCTGATGGTAAGTACAACGTCTGCTCAGATCAAACGCTGTATCGCCCAGAACATTACTGTAGGCAGAAAAATGCGCCCGTGGCATTAAAGAACCCCTAAGACATTAGTTCTTAAGTCTCATATAACCAAGGATTACGCTAGCTGACAGTGCCCTTCAAACCGAAACACAATATAATGCTTGCACACTACTGCTTCACGGCAGAATAACTGGCCCTGGGGTGGTACCTACCAAGACGGATTCCTGAATAGAAATCCTGCCTACAGGAAACACTCATTAAAACACATTTAAAGATCTTTTACTTTTATTAAAAGACGATAGCTAAGGCATCCGTTAAAAATCTAGGTTGCGAGAGGGTCCGTAAAAATATTCTATGTCTGCAAAGCGTTCCGCTGCAGAAAAAGTTTGGGAGCCCCTGGTCTATGGTGAGTGGAAATAACGACAAATCCACTAAAATCGAGAGAGGCCTAGAAGAAGATTAATTGGTAATCAACTCTCTTGGTGTTACTTAAAGGAGAGTTAGATCTTGATGATGTCCGCCTCAACTATTGATGTTATCAACTGCGCAGGAGGTATTATTATAGTGCAACCAGTGTACGCGCAAACACAGGGGCACTCACTCGTCCTCACCAACCCAATGTAACGCTCACACGATAAAATCGGAGGAAGGCTAGTATGCAGTGTCAGAGACACGAAGAAAATTCCAACATAATCAGACCGTAAAACCAAAACTGTGTTTTTTGTACAAATGTTTACTTTGACTGGAAACATACGAGTATATGTACAGTATAATATCGGTTACTTTGACTTCGAGACTATTGTATAAATATAAACTTTTATATAGAAAAATCTATTTATCAAGAAGGGTTGACCGAATTTCATTTTATTAACAACGGCTTCCGCACGGCTCTGAAGTCAAAGGCACCTACTCTGTCATGGGTCCTAATATTTTTTATTGATTTTATGTCTTGGCGTGTTGAATTTTGCGACCGGTAGGATCGCTCAAGTTTTAATCGAAAAGGGGGTGAGAGTGGGAGGCGCTGTATGTTCCCGGAAACGTACGGAAAGAAAATTCTTCTAGTTTTAACCTGAAGATATCGTCCTCTACAAATCCAGGAGTCAGCATTTTTATGTTATTCACAACTAGCCGATGCATGCGACTTCGTCGGCGGGGACATAAAAGCAAAAGGTTAGTTTTCGGGTCTGGTTGTGTTGTACATGTGAAATTTATATTTGTAAAACGCACCCTCGATATAGAAGAAATTCTATTTCAGGTCGTCGTTTTTTCTACAAAAAATCGTTAACTGCAAATTTAAGTGCTAGTGGTCCTTTTAGATTTAAGAACTACCGTGAGGAAAGGCTAAATGGGAATCTGGAATGGAAAATGTGGGAAATAAAATATATTTCAACTACATGTGAATTCCGCAAAAATGGCATCGACGTGGTTCGCCACCCGTCACGTTCCGTTTCCCACGGGGGCGAAAACTACGGGTGTGGCCTCTAACTACCTCTTATATGGGAAAAAGGCGCGACTGTATATATGCATGTGAATTCTGCCAAGCCGAATTGGAGCAGCGCGGCGACTCTTCTCCGCTCTATACCCCGAACGACCCGTAGGAGGGGTCGCCAGTGCTCAGCTGTGGGACATTTATATTTCTCAACAACTTCTTACTACTTCCAGAAGTCTTAGTTACCGCAAACAACTCTAGTCCCAGTTGCCGTAAGGAACAACTTCTCAAAGTTTCACACGTTTAACCAACGAGCTAAAAAGAGCCTACATTGTTAAAGATCGCTTCACATCTCAAGCATCCACGGTCAAGTCGGAAGTTTACGGGGTCGTTGACCCCATGGGTATTACTATTGTTTCGTTATTCCATTGTTTAATGCCGCACTGTTGTGAGTTGACTTTTGCTTTGTTTTGCAGGTTGCAGGCTCGGTTTGTATCACTCGTGCTTACATCGGCAGTAAGCATTTCGAAATTGTATCCATCCTATATACTGACATAGATGCTACGTTGTTTATACGTTTGTATTGTACGATATTAGAAGTAACACAATGCATAATTAAACTTGGAACGTACTGGCATAAATGAAAAAAATAATCTAGAACTATTAAAACGAAAGCAGACTTTTGGCGCCAATTCAAAGTGGCAGGTTGTATCAACTGAATTTCTTTTATTTTAGTGTAAATTGATGTTTAATAATAAAAATTCAATAAAATTCAACAAAATTCATTATTGAATTATGTTTCAGAACTGTTTTTGATTTCAGTTTTTTATACAAACATAACCGTAATACGTAGCGTATAACTGTCAGTTTTCTGTTTATTGGCCAAGCGATCTAGTTTACAGGAAAGAGGTTTTAAAGATCATGCCGTATGTTAGGAAATATGTGGGATAATTAATACGCACCTAGCTTTTTATATACGTCTTTAAAAAGGACAATTTTCTTTCGTTTCAAAAATAACGTATACATACAATGAATAAATTTTACCCGCCTAAAACCAAACCCTTTTTAACGTATTGATATACCTTTCCAATGTTTTAAATTAAAACATTACAAAAAAGCATAGATTACAAAAACAAACTATTCAAACGGTCACAGATAAAACACAGCAATAACAACAAACATTTTCTATTTCACTATCGAGCAATCTCGCTCAAAACTAAACGATCTGTAACTGGATACGCGACAGTACCGAGGCATCGAACACCGATGGGACACTGCCGAAGGGATGAGGGTCAGCAGGGTAGCGCTATTAAAAGAACATGATCACTGAGGCACGAAATGTACCGTTCAGGAGACAGGCAGCGCGTGAAGGACTGCCTGATGAGCGTGGCAACCTACATTTTGTTGTTAGAGATGTTAGTACGTTGATTATAAAAAAATATATAATATTACGCATCCAGACGAGCAAGTCGTGCACTTTTTTACATTGGATATAATGAGGAGACGTGATAATAAGTGCAACGTCTGTCCATAACAGATGCTGTGTCACATTATATTTCTGTGTGGCATCAAACTATGCCCGTCACCCTAAGACATTAGTTCTAAGTTTCATATATGATTACACTAGCTCTGTGCCCCTAACACCAAGTACCTAATTTCTGTAGGTTTTACATCAAAACGTTTAATTGTGAAATGCAATTCGGTCACCTCCACGTGACAGAAGTGAATTAGAAATTTGATTAAATAAAAAGAAATAAACATAAATTAAAAACTGTGCACAATGTAAAGCTCTCTTGAAATGTGCCTAAACGTTAATTATCGAATAACCGCTTAAGAAGTTTTACTTCAAAAAAATATTTAACTCACTAAGCTACACGAAAAACATCATAATCATGATCATTTCAGCCTATCACTAGTCCACTGCTGAACATAGGCCTCCCCAACACACTGGCACAAAAAATTCAAGCTATAACTTGGGGGTATTTTGCCATAGTTGCCACGCTTGGCGGGCGGGTTGGCAACCGCAGTTTTATCTATTCAGATGTTCCAGGAAGATGCTGCTGCCCATCTCCTGGTTTTCATTTTCCCTCTGTCGACTTTGACGACACCCACGGGATGAGATGGGGTGGTAGATTCTCTTACGCTACGACCACACGACAAACTTCTTAGTCTTAACTTATTTCGTTCGTTATACCGTCCAAGGACAATGCCATATATCTTCATCGTGTGTAACACGCTCTCGCGTGATTAGAGCGGACGTGACGAAATGAAAGTGCGCACGTGACAAGCTCGCAGTGACGTGATTGAGAGATGCCGGGTAATTATGAGGTACTCGAATTGCTGAGTGTGACAACGTCTATCCTAGTGGCAATTTTAATACTGATACTAAAATATTCGAAGTACAGGTCCAAGTGTTAGGTCATATTAATATTAAAACAGTTAAATAATAAATTACTGGTGGCAGGATTCCTATGCAGGAATCCGTCTAGGTAAGTACCACCCCGGGGCCAGTTATTCCACCGTGAACCAGTAGTGTGTTTCGGTCTGAAGGGCACTGGGAGCTAGCGTAATCACTGGGCATATGAGAATTAAGAGCTGATGTGTCTGGGTGACGGGCGAAGTGAGGTGTCACACGGAAATTTTCTGGGTTCACGGAAATTTACTGTGCCAGTATTTGTTATGGGCAAACGCTGCACTTACCATCTGAGAACATACCGCTCGTTTTGTCACTTTATGGAATAAAAAAAAAGATTTATTTTATCATCAGCTGACGGCGCTACTGTCTAATGGAGATATGGTTTGTTCGTTATAAATTAATATATATTCAGGAGCAGTGTCGTAATTAAGTTTGACGTACACAAGGTCAAGACAGCAGCTCTACCGCTATAATGGAAACTAACTCTCAACGGGGTTGACAACTAATTTAATCCCTCTATAGCGTTTCTTCCATTGTGCTCGAAATAAGCCTGCTTTTGATGAGGCATCCTCTGTCGGCGCCTAAAGTTACATTGAAAACTTTACAAGATTGTGTTCAAAGTTAATAGCTATCTAATGGAGTCAAGTTGAAATAGTACTTTATTACAATAATTATTAAATATCATTTAATCAAAAACCGACTTCAACGCAGCAGCATACACATGCTTATGCGAATTTAAGTTTCATGGCTTTCTCATCGATCCCTTAAGCAGAACTTGCATAAATTTATATGGGACCAACCTTGTGTATAACCAATACAACTAAAAAAGAATAATTGAAATCGGTTTACAATTGGCGAAGATATCGCGTAAGATACAAAAAAATATTCAGTCGAATTGAAAACCTCCTTTTTGAAGACTGTTAATAATCAGTAACGTAATACGCCATAGGGAAATGCTACTGTCGCGGATTCACCCTAGGATTTCATACTTTTTTTTTTATTTTAAAAAAAAACGTTGCCCCACAGCAGGATTTTTCCTGTGTCGTGGGCATTTTACAGACATAAAGTCCACATGCACAATCACCGATACCCAGAACAACTATCTGTAGGCCATACAAATATTTGTCCCGTGCGGGAATTGAACCCGCGACCCGCGACCCGCGACTTAGCCACTGCGCCAACCGAGCCGGCTTTGGTTCAAACCTCTTAAATAATTTTGTATTTTGTATTCTATGTTCTTATTTTGTTTTATGAAATTGTAATGTGTTCTTTCCATTCAAATTCACCAACAGAATCGATTCTGCTCTAGCTATGATAATTATAAGCTGTGATAAGCTGTGATATTCCTATGCAGGAATCCGTCTGGGTAGGTATCACCTGAGGGCCAATTATTCTGCCGTTAAGCAGTAGTGTGCAAACATTACTGTGTTTCGGTCTGAAGGGCACTGTGAGTTAGTGTAATCACTAAGCATATGAGACTTAAGAACTGATTTCTCAGGGTGACGGGCGCAGTGTGGTGTCACACAGAAATGTTCTGGGTGACACAACATTTGCTATGGGCAGACGTTGCACTTACCATGAAGAAGGTGAAGGTTTTGCTCATTTCAAAATAGTAAATATTTAACGAATTACATTTTTTATTAAGAAACTGTGTCTTGTTATGTGGAAGGATTCCTATGCAGGAGTCCGTCTAGGTGGGTACCAACCCAGGGCCAGTTATTCTGCCGTGAAGCAGTAGTGTGCAAACATTACTGTGTTTCGGTCTGAAGGGCGCTGTGAGCTAGCGTAGTCACTGGGCATATGAGACTTACGAACTTATGTCTGAGGGTGATGGGCACAATGTGGTGTCACACAGAAATTTCCTGGGTGACACAGCATTTGTTATGGGCAGACGTTGCACTTACCATCAGGTGAGCGTTTTGCTCGTTTGATCACTTTATCCAATAAAAAAAAACTGTTACGAACTAGCCTCATATTGTACAGTGAGTTAAATCTATCCCGGGTTTAATTTATCGGTTATAGTGAACGACACAGAACAGCGAACACGGCATATGATAGGTTTCACACCCACACTAGAATAATCTCATGGCCTCCGTTCGACGGCGATATAACCACCACACAAACAAACCACCTAATCAAAAATTTCGAACCGCCTGATTCCGCGATCGCCAGTCTGAACCAAGCGAATAAAGAACGCAGCGGCGATTTTGGTGGAATTCCCGACTGATCCAGTAAAAGTCACAGTCACTCATCAAACTGTCACCAGATGGGTGACACCATCGGGTGCCACCCATGCTAGCTATGCCACTGACAACAGATAATAAAAAAAAACGAATATATTTACCAATTTAACGAAATATTACTGTTAAGCATTAATATTTATGAATTACCTAAAAACAAACTCATAAAACAGTTTTCATTCGTAACCTCACACGAGATGTTGTAACCTTATCTATGGGCCGTTACTTTACTCCCACCGCACATTCCCACTATTGTAAATCCTCATATTCCCGGGATTAACAATGATGTACAGTACATTGCACCCAAACAGTAGCAGTAGTCCGGGATAAATTCCCGCATTAAGTCTTCCAACAATGTTAAGCTTAGAACATTCTGGACGATTTACTTTGTTAGCACGTAAGGACAATGAATTTCTATTTATGAGGTTGATTGTGAATACTCGCCGTATGATATCATAACATCGCTGATAAGTGTCCGGCAGAGTAGAATAGCACCTGCCTCTTTCCTACCGAGGTGACGTAAGAGGCCACTAAGGTATTGTACGAACAGCCGATACACCATAATATGCAACGCTGTCACTATATTGCTAGTGGGGACGCAGTGGCGACTAGGAGTTTTTTGACTCGTACCAAAATGGTGGCGACGTGGTTCGCCACCCGTGACGTCTCGTTTCCCGAGAGTGCGAAGGATAGGCTACGTGAGTGGCCACTGCCTGCCCCTTATATGGGAAAAAGGCGTGACTGTCTGTATGGTATCCACTATTACCGCACTGCAATTTAGAAATGCTAGGCTCGTCTCCTCTTTAAAAAATCATTTTAGGTAAGTTTAGGCACTATCTGGAAGATGCTACCTGCGTCGAAATTGATCAGTGTGACGTTGATTACTAGTTCAGTAGTTAGGTAGCTTATTACTGGCTAGTTAGTTTAGTACTCTAGTTATTTCTACTAGTAAAGTAACAGCCTATAAATGTCCCACTGCTAAGCCCAGACCAGCGCTTATATTTGAGTTTTTGTGGAGACAGCAACATATATACATAAGATCACGACTGTATCCCATAAGGGGTAGTCAGAGACTGGGCACTCACTGCAAAAACAGATGACTGCCACAATCCACGTTTCACCAAAACAATATAATGCACTTGGTGTGATAGGTGGTGAGCCCATCGCCACCATGCGCTGTTGGGTGCACAGTGCAGTTTAATTCCTTACGCGCCTATTACGAGATCCATTGGATGAGATGGAGTGGTAGTATTCTTTTAACGAGCCGCCACCACACGGACAGCAATAACCTATCTTTTGAACTTCTAATGTATGTGGTGTTGTAGTATTGAATAAAGTTTTTTTATTTTTATTTCTAATGTACTGTCTGTGGTTATACTATGGTGTATTTAGTCTGTGGTAAAAGTAATGTGTGAGAGTAAGGTGCAATTTGTAACGAAGTAAAATAAAGTGAATATTAACTATTTCCTAAACAATGTATACGTCATCTCGCTAGATTCATACCTTTTACCTTCTACAGTTTCATAGCTGAGGTGGGGTCCGCCGCGTTGCTCAGTGCGAGTTATCGGACTTCACATTTCGGACAAACCGGTATGTCGTCGAAATATCTGTTATTTCGACGACATACCGGTTTCTTCACGATGTCTTGCTTCGCCCTACTACTGGCTAGTAGCAATTCAGCACTTAAAATACAATAACGAATTGTATTAGTGTCGAGGCTATAATTATTAAGGATAGCGCCAGGCACCTCAGCTAGCTCAAAAAAACAATACAAAATTTACTTTTTTTTTGTTTAAAAAAAAACAGCGGGAGAGGTGTTGTAGGTGGTACGGTGTAGATAGCGTATACGCAACGGATGCCAAAGACCTTTACGTTGTTTATTTCTCCTTACTTCGTCTTGGTCTAAACAGCACGCCTTTGAAGTAGTTTTTAATGTTCTTACCTGTAACAAAAGGAAAATATTGTTAGGTCAACACTACATTAACCGTACCCTTTTAACATTAAACGACAACAAGTACATACATAAATAAATGTTAATGCTATCTGGAATGCATGCACACACACGCTTAAACACACGCACACATTCAATAAAAATGCCAGTCTAAATATCATTTGTGTCATGTAAATAACGAGATTTTTTTTTTATTGTATAAAGTGATGAAACGAGCGAAACGTTCACCTGATGGTAAGTGCAACGTCTGCCCATAACAAATGATGTGTCACCCAGAGCATTTCTGTGTGACACCTCATTGTGCTCATCACCCTGAGACACCAGTTCTTAAGTCTCATATGCCCTGTGATTACGCTAGCTCACAGTGCCCTTCAAACCGAAACACAGTAATGTTTGCACACTACTGCTTCACGGCAGAATAACTGGCCCTGGGGTTGATACCTACCTTGACGGATTCCTGCATAGGAATCCTACCACCAGTAAAACTAATAATACAGTGACGCGTTCGAAGAGAAACGCGATATGCGGTTTCATAACCTTTATATGGTAAGATTGCAGATGTAAAAAAATCTTAATATAGACTCTGCCTCCGTATCCATCTAATATTATAAATGCGAAAGTAACTTTCTCTGTCCCTCTGTATGTTAGCAATTCACGGTTCAACCTGTAAACCGATCTTGACGAGATTCTTCTTGCATGCTGGAGGCGGACACAGGATACTTTTTATCCTAGGAAAATCAAATAACACCCGCGGGATGTTTAAGCAATCTATATCCACGCGGACGAAGTCGCGGGCATCAGCTAGTTAAGAATATATCTAGTAATAAATACCAAGATATCTTTGACAATAATCACAACAAATTACCGGTACATACTTTCCACTAGTTACTGAGAACTGCTATATACTTCCATTTCCTTTATCCTATTAAACAGAAACGATTACAGAAAAACGAGCAACAAGCGAAATGAACACAAAGCTTTCAGCAGTAAGGCCCCTTTTACGATGACTCGTTGATGTTGCGAGAGCGGTTGTAGATAGATTTATCCCGGATTTCCGGCACAGCCTCCTTTCGGGACAATAGCGGGAAGCGTTAGAAAGCATTCCCCGAGTTTTCACCATAAACGTTACATATACAGCGCTGTTTACAGAGCACTTTTATTAAAATAAAAATCGTGTCACAGCATTGCGTACTTTAATTACAATATAGTTTTTTATAATATTTGCTTCTCCTTGTCTGTCTGTGACGGCGTGGCATTAGTTTCTATGCTGCGGGTCTTGGATTGCAACCCAAGTCTCACTGTTGGTAGGATTACTGTGCAGGAATCCGTCTAGGTAGCCACCGCAGTTTACACGATTGGGAATCCGCCAGCCAAACCCAGTGGTTAAAGCAAACCCTATAAACTTTGTAGAAACTAAAGTTTTTAATAAATGGTGGTGACGGTATGAGCCACGTCTGCTTATAACAGTGGCAGTCTCATTCAGAACTTTAAGCTGCTAAGCCCTATGTGACAATGCACTGCGCTCGTTACCTAAAGACATCGGATTTTAAGTACCATTATTCACATTAATTTCACCCTTCAAAGCCGATCACAATAAAGCCTGCACAGTACTGCTCGGAGGGAGAATAACTGGCATTTTACTGGTGGTAGGATTCCTATGTAGGAATCCGTCTAGGTAGGTACCACCCCAGAGCCAGTTATTCTGCTGTGGAGCAGTAGTGTGCAAACATTACTGTGTTTCGGTTTGAAGGGCACTGTGAGCTAGCGTAATCACTGGGCATATGAGACTTAAGAACTGATGTCTCAGGGTGACGGGCGTAGTGTGGTGTCACACAGTAATTTTCTGGGCGACACAGCATTTGTTATGGGCAGACGTTGCACTTACCATCAGGTGAACGTTTTGCTTGTTCCGTCACTTTTATGAAATAAAAAAAAAACTATAGTCACATCTGCGTGGACTGACTCCTGCAAAGAAATAGTACCACCGAAAATGTCCCACTGAGGTGCAAACCTCCTCTCATTTTTTTGAGATTACTTTGGAGCTAGAAAGTTTCCAACACGCTGCTCCTATGTGGGTCTCGTGGAGATTAACAAGTCCTCGTCCACTCACATTTTCATTCCTTACACATGCCGGTTTCCTTCACCGCTGAGCATGAAGAAAACCAGCGCTTAAAACAATTTTAGAGGTGCCGGCACCGGAGATCAAACTCTGGTCACTAGCATACTATGAAATGGATCACGGACGCCCAGCCCCTGAGCTACCACCGCTACTATTAAAGTAACAATAAAATGATAACAGCATAAACAGAATCAGAAACCACAATTTATAAATATCACGAAAAACTAAGTTCAAACCCGCCCCCGCACGCTATCGCGTCAAATATGTCCCGGGTTTAGATACGCGATGTCACCTAAACTAACACGCACTGTCACTCAGTCGAGTGTTGCGGAGCAAATTCCCTAGCCGACGTGACGACTTTGTCACGCCGGAGACCTTCGATAGGTCACGATTACTTTGACGGTATTTCTATATTTCTTTTTATCAGCTCCTTTAAAGGAAATAAGAAAACTGGTACAGTCGTTTTTTTTCTTCATCTGGTAACTAGTTTAGACTATCCTATAGCCGAAATTTTATTACTGTTATTTTGACAGGAACTCAGTACATAAAATGTAATAGTAATAATATAAAAAAATTGACAATCCGGTATTATTGACAGTAATTAAAGTCTTAAAACTATGTTAGTAAAATACGCACAACATAATAATCGTTATTCGATCCGATAACCGTTGGGGAAGAAAGGTTCTCGAGTGGCAACCTTGTGTGGCAAGGCGTGATTGTATGTATTAAATCATTATATTAAAATCTTTAGATAAAACCGTAAATTATATGCATTGGCATATTACATTATTTGTAATATATTAAATATATAGTACAAGTGCGATTTCTGCCTACCAATTATATGGGAAAAGCACGTAACATTTTAGTACAAATTTTGTCTCAACTTTTTAAAACCGTCTGTCTATACTTCTCTATCGTTTCCATTCAAGTTTTTTTATTATGAGAACATAGTAAAATTAAGTCGAAAAACGTATGTAGTAACATATGTATAAGATACAGTGGCATTGTCCAGCTCCTTCATATGGATGATTCTTCTTGAAGTAGAAAGGTGGGACATGTCAACACACACATGTGCGTAAGAAAGACCGCCATGTACTGATCATTTTGATAACCTCCGGATTGATTTCCTACCGCGGCGACAACTTCCGAATAGGAAGCTATCAACTGCGCAGGAGGTATTATAGTGCCACAAGTGTACGCGCAAACATCAATGTTATGCTCGTGCGGTAAGATCTGAAGAATGCAGTGCAATGGTTGGTTGAGGCTGGTCTGGTTGAGACTCGAAAACTTTTTTTTTATTGCATAAAGTGATGAAACGAGCAAAACGTTCGCCTGATGGTAAGTGCAACGTCTGCCCATAACAAATGCTGTGCCACTCAGAAAATTTCTGTGTGACACTACACTGTGCCCCATCATCCTGAGACATAGGTTCTTAAGTCTCATATGCCCAGTGATTACGCTAGCTCACAGTGCCCTTCAAACCGAAACACAGTAATGTTTGCACACTACTGCTACACGGTAGAATAATTTCCAGTGGAGATTCCAACCCAGGATGCGCGCACAGTAGTCGGGTTCTCTTACCAAAGAGCCACGCGGCGGTCACTATACGGATAGAAATCGAGATTATGGTGAACGCACGCTATGTATGTCCGTATTAAAGTTGGGGGTTGCTGACCACAACGGGGATTTTGAAAGTATGTTATTTAATTAAAACGTGTAACTACACGTTTTATTGTATTTTCTCTTGCAACCTACACTGTAAAGTTTGTTGAAGGAATTTTCAATATTACTTAAATGTACATTGATTGAATAACCGAGATTAGAAAAAAACGATTTTCTTTTGAAGTAAAAAAAATGTGAAATTTTGTGTAAAGAAACATGTTTGTGTAAAGAATGCTAAGATTGTATTAATGTATAAGTCTCATTAAAACATTCAATTTTTAATTTTACGACCGCCTGACCTAGTGGTTAGAGTACCGGACTTCTACGCCGCAGGTAGATACTAGGTTCGAATTCCAGTCAGAGCCAACATTTGGGCAAAAACTTGTTGATTTTCGGATCTGGTAGTGTTGTGCATGTGAAATTTATGTCTTTAAAACGCACGCAGATACCGGAGAAAGCCTACTGGGGAGGGGGCTTCGTTTTTTGAAAGATTCGTTTCGTTCGATCGATTAGTTTAAATAAAAAAAAAAAAAATATGAAGTCGTGAGGAATACTAAAGGTGATGACTAGTTTGATGTGCTCCTTTTAGATTGCTACGATGAAATCTTCCTATAAACAATCAGAGCTCATTTGCGCAGGATTTATTATAGTGCCGTGTGTGCTCAGGGGCCGTGCGTTCGTCTTAAATTTCATAGTTCGCGAGTTCGATCCCCGATACAAGCACCTATAAAATTGACCGTAAAGTTCAGCGGTGAAGGAAAAATCGTGTGGAAAAATAAAAATATTTTGAGGGTATGTGATAATCGCCAACCCGCATCGGGGCAGCGTAGCGTACTCTTACCGGCTCCAAAACCCTCTCAGAAATGAGGCCGTAGGATATTTATATAGCTTTAGTTTTTTTTAGGCGCTCGTTCTCACCTCCTAAAACATGACGTAACTTGCAGGTTAGATGCAGTGCACAACCACAACATGTGCAGAAAGACCGGGATTCGAATCAAGAACTTTGAACTCAGCGGCTATGTACGCTGAACAGTTAAACACGTGTCGGTGTTCCAGCATAATACGCTCTGTCAATTAGTAGTGCTCCATTAGGTATCGCTAATACGGTCTAAATATATTATAAAGCACTGTCGAACTAACATAATAGATTCTACTAGAGTTTACTTCCTCATAATACGCTTAATAAGGCTTAAGCGTACGACGTCAAATGGAAAGTCATTTTGTATACAATAACGTATATAAATATTATATCATATCTGGTGGTTTAATATTTCTTTTAAAAAACTACTGTATCATTTTTGAATTTACAGACATAAATAGAAAACATACAAACATCGAGACTTGGAGTAACTATCTCATTCGCTTAGCCGCTGCGCCTAATGAGACTGTTTTAGTATTTAGTGTTAACAGTGGTAGGCGAAAAGGTTTGAATTTTTCATACAAATAAAAAAAAAACTATCGTCGAAACACAAACAATTTAAATGTCATACATATATATGTGTGTGTGCATACATTACTGTGTTTCTGTCTGATGGGCACTGAGAGCTACTGTAATCACTGGGCATATGAGACTTAAGAACTTGTGAATTTCATTAACTCAGTTATGTCTCAAGACGCAGTGTGGAGCTACACAGAAATATTCTATAAAAATAGGCGTTACTTTGCAGAAAACCTTACTTTGTAGGTGAGAAACAAAGTCTACTAAGAACCAACACGCAGAATTACCTCCTAATTACTCATTGAAATAGCGACCCGGCTGACCAACATTGAGTATATGTATATCATACATAAAATAACGCCTTTTTCACATATAAGGAATAGGTAGACCACACCCGTAGCAAACTGCCCACAAGAATGAATTGGTTTACGGTTCAGGAAGTATTTTATTTAAACGATCACTCACACTAAGATTTCTCCATTATGGTGAGTGCATTTTCCATACAGTAATTTCTCATGCGCAACACGGCCCAGACTCGAAATCAGTTTGTTAGGCTGGGAATCTTACCTTACCCTCACGGCGGAGTTTAAGCAGCGTCACTTTTAGACGTTTAACTTAAGAACATTTTACAAAATCGTTACGTAAAGCTAAAAGTTTTCACATCCTAAGAGCGTAATATTCCCCCAGCGAGCCTTTTAAACTTGTTGAAAAATGTATGAAGTATCCTCACACCGCTCATTATTCATACACCTCGTCATTTCGCTTAGCCCCCGCAACATATGAACGGGCTCATCTGAATGCTCACGTTTCAGAAAGTAGGATCTTCATAAAGAGCTTCTCCCTGTAGCGTTGACCTGCTTTCGTTGGCGAGTTCAAATGTTCAGTCTTATGTTTTTGTTCAGTTTCATTGAAGATGATGTCCCCCTGGCCGATTTTCGACCACGGCGTCAAGTTCCGAATACTGTCGGAAGCTATCAGCGGCGCAGGAGATATTATAGTGCCGCAAGTGTGCGCGGAAAGACACTGTACTGGTTCTAACCTACCCGCGCTCGATATAACACTCTTGCGATTAAATCGGAGGAATACATATTGCATTTGATATATAAAGGCTATTCCGTAAATGGCGGAAGGCCAGTCAACCTACAACCTGAAGTTTAAGTTCATGTCTGTTTTACTTTAATTTTGTAACATTATTATAAATTTAATGGTGCAGTATAAATAAGTTTGTTTTTAAAAAGGACCCACAGACCACCATCCTATCAGAACACACAAATGGAGATATTTTACGATTCCAAACACTTCTTCCTCAACGGCTGTTGATTCTTCAAAGAATGTGACCGACCCATTGTCAGTACGAGTATATTATCTTACCAGATCTTCAGTAGTCGATTACTAGTTGCGATTTGATTGTTCTCGATTTTTTTTAATTCTTTCAATGTAGTAAATGCAATATAATATTACTCTGTATAAGTTGTAAATATTACGAGTAATCTGTCAGTTTTACTGATGTATAATTAAATATTTTTGTTTAACTGTGAATGAGAATGAACAAGCGACGACTCCCTAATGGTTTAGGGTACGGACTGCGAAACAAGACGTCGCAGGATCGAGCCCGCCATTCGACTATAGTCGTGAACCATCTCCTAGCACAAGCTTTCAAGCTTAGTTGAGGTGGTTAACAGGAATATTAGTAAGGTTAGTAGCAGTGCTAGTAATGTTTTTTAAAAAAAATACCAGGAGTTCAGAAACTATAGCGGCAGTAACCGATTATAAGAAAAAAGACAGGCATGTCCTATCAAAAGGTTCTTCAATTCTGAACAAAGTCACGAGCATATCTCGCGAAACTAAACTCCTATTTACTTCTCCACCGTGTACATGGAACATGGAACACTAAAGCTACAATACAAACAGTTACGAAGTTTACAAATAACACCCTTACAACTTACGGGTTCCCGTTTTACAACCCCACGCCACCACGAGGTCAAGGGCAAAAGAGGGCAGGTTGTACCGTGGCTATTTATAAACAATATTAAATTAGTTTTTCCGTTTGTAGTTTTCGCTTTGTTACCGATATTCCGAAACCATTGCGTGTGCTTTGATAAAATCTTAAGGAAGTTTAATGTTTTAACTGAAATTACATGGTGACTAATACATATATATATTCATCCCTTTTTCCGATATAAGGTGTAGACAGAGGCTACACATGTAGCACACGTCGCAACCGCGTGAGAGAGACGTGACGGGTAACGAACTCGTCACTATATTAATACTATTAAAAAAATCTGACTCATGTCGCATTCCCACGAACAGTATAGTGTCAGCATTGCATATTATAGACCGCGTGGCTCAGTGGTCAGAGTACCTGACTTCTAAGCCGCGGGACCTGGGTTCGAATCGCTAGCCGGAGTAAACTTTTGTGCTAAAACATAAATTGTTGGTTTTCGGGTCTGGTTGTGTTGTGATTGTCCCCGTGTTTCTGAGAAACTGCATCCTAACCTACCTCCGATCTTATCGCACCAGCGTTACATCGGGCGCGGGTAGGTTGGTACGAGTGAGTGCCTCTGTGTTTGCGCGTACACTTGTGGCACTATAATATCTCCTGCGCAGTTGATGGCTCTCGACTGTAGTCGGAAGTTGTCGCCGTGGTCGAAATCGGCTAGGAGAACATCATCATCATCATCATTATAGTGTTAATCTACACGAATGAAGGCTATACGTACAACACCTTACACCTCAGTAGAAAGGGGTAGCAGATACTATTCTAATTTGCCGGACACCTACCATAATAACACACTTGAAAGCGAAGGCAATATTTTAAGGCAAGGGAACCAACCCACAATCATATGTGTGTATCAATCGACTTAGACCCCAAGGACTAAGAAAGGTTTATTATCCGTGTAATGATCGAAACCAGCCAAAGTCAACTCAACCGCTAAACCCATCTTGACGAAATTTCGCAGAGATAGCTTGCAACCTTCAGACGGACATAGGATACTTTTTATCCCGGAAAATCAAATAGTTCCCACGGGATATTTAATATGCAAGCTATGCCGAAATTTCGTTAAATCGATTCAGCGGTTGAACCGTGAAAAAGTAAACAATTTTTTTTATACAAGGTGTGGTGGATGTGTGTATGTGGGTGGGTGTGCGTGTGTATTGCTGTGTGGATGTGTATGTATGTGTGTATGTGCGTGTGTGATTATATTAGAGTGTGAGAACTGTGTTATGTTTAAGCGATGAATTTTCAGTGGTTTAGTAATAATCTCTAAGTGATTGTCACCCTTACTCGATACACAAAAAAGTAACTAAATTGGACTACTACTATAAAACTACAAACTACATCTAGCTACGCATTATGTGTCATGCATTACTGTCAAATTTATTCACCAAGTATCTTCCTTTTACACCCATCCTGCAGACAAGAGCGGTCGCCGCGATCACAAATAATTTCCATTCGGGGTAAAACTCACATTACTTTTGCAGATTGTTCAAGTCCACTAGGAGCATTACAATAATTAAAACTGACAATTATTCAACGAACATTTAAATCACTTCCACAGTTACTCTATGATAAATTAACAGTTTCAAAAACGTATCATAACTAAGACTTAAAAAAAAAGTGGAGATTACATAAGCTTATAGTGATATGGACAGTATTTTTATATTCTATGAATTTAGTTATTTCATCAGATCGTTAAAGGTTTTAGTATAAAACATTTGAAACATGTTCCACCACTTAATTCTTGGGTTAGAGCTAGCGGTGGACCGTTGGTAAGGGTTAAGGACTACCATGTCGGTATATGAGAAAGAATCTATATATTAATACGTGAATAGAAAACTTTGTACCCTTTTTAAGGATATTGCGCGCACGTACGAGTTAGTGATTTAGTATTGGATAAAGTTTATTACGAAGCGGATCCCGGATTCGAAACCAAGCCGGGGTCAATATTTGTGTGAGAACACAGATCATTGCTTTTCGGTTCTGGCTGTGGTAGTGCATGTAAAATTTATGCCTGTAAAACGTACTCACGATACACGAGAAATCCCAGTGAGGGACGCTGTTTTTTCAACATAATAATAAAGAAATATCTTATATCAAGCTCCAATCTTTAACCCAAAATAATTAAGTTCAAAATTTTATTCAAATGTAGACTGCAACAAGTTCACAAATACAAATAACTCAATTATTGCTTTCATACAAAACTGCAGCTCTGCAATTGCAAATAAACCCGTGATAATAAAATAAACAATACAAAGGGTTACCCCCCTCCACGCAATTTAATTTGAATGCAATCGAACTTAGTCCGAGTGCGACGGGAGTCGAATATGAACCTTTTGTCAGAATAATAATAATTAAATGCACAAGCATTGTGTTCATACAAATTGTTAATTTGGTCAGGCCATTACGGAATTGAATTATGTAGATAACTGTAGCTTAGTGGTTAGATTAAGGAACTACAGAGGCGGGGCTCGAGTTTGAATTTTAATCGAAGCGAATACGTATATTGTTGCACAGTAATATTTCCTACCTAAGCTACTGAAACTCTGTGCTGAAGCACTATGACAACGTCAGTCATAACACTCTAATGCAGTCGAATGCGGCAAGGGAAACATCGTTACCATGAAGACGAGAAATATATGCAAGAGGGGGCAAACGAGCAAGCGGCTCACCTGATGGTATAGTGATCACAGCCGCCCGTGAACATCTACAATACAATACAATAGAGGAATAGAAGATGATTTGCCGGCCTTTGAGAAAGGAATGGGCTCTTTTCTTGAAGGTCCCTAAATCGTATCGGTCCGGAAAAACCGCTGGCGGTAGCAGATTCCATAAAGCGCTTGTGCGTGGCAGAAATTTTCGCAAAAAATGTAGTCGATAATAAAAAAAAAATTGCACAAATGTTGGCTTCAGCTTTGATTCGAACCCAGAACTAGCGACGTAGAAGCCAGTGACTCCGACAGCTAGGCCACGCGATCGTCAAATATGAGATTATGTTTGTGTCTAAATGTAAAAAAGTAAAGTAAAAGTAATGTTTCAGCCTATAAATGTCCCACTACTGAGCACAGGCCTCCTCTCATTTCTAAGAGGATTTTGGAGCTAGGAAGAAACCGCCACGCTGCTCCAATGCGGGTTGGCGGACTGCACATGTCTACGAAATATTTTTTATTTCTAAGACATGCAGGTTTCCTCACGATGTTTTCTTTCACCGCCGAGCACGTGGTAAATCAGGACTTAAAATTGCAATTGGGAGCCCGATCTTCAGCAGTGGACTAGTGATAGGCTAAAATTATGACGATGATTTGTTATTTTATAGAAAAATAAGTTTTATCACGATGCTTTCCTTGACCGCCATGCACGTGGATGAATCAGTTTTTATTATTAAAATTGTCAATTTCAGTGGTGGGTATCGAATCGATCAGCTAGAATAAAATAGAATGTCACGCCCCTTTTACATTGGGGTAAGCAGAGATCACATCTTTCTACTTTCATTAACGTTTTCATACAAAATCGTCGGCTAAAAGTACTTTTGACATGGCCTTTCCTTTAAAACAACGTCGATCTGATCGTGGTATGTTCGACTCTTACCGACTTGGCCATTCACACTCGCCTCATAAATCCTGTTTCGTCAATCTTCTTTCATCCATCGTCTCTACGCGTCCATACCATTTCTCTATTTATGTCAGTACATATTCAGTACATACCTCAGCGTACCCTTATCACGCTGTTCTTCTATTAGTACATGCTAAAACACCTGCAAAGTTCCTAGTTCTATTTTACACATTTATATCTAGAGACGGTCGCGGCTTCAATTCCGGGAACCCTTTACAACCTAAACAAAAAGAACATTCCAGTGGAATAATGAATAACATTAAGTTCACGTGGTTTAATAATAAAATTTCGAATTCCTCTTTGCGAGTAACTGGTTCTCCTGTTCACGTCGCTACGTTATGTTGATGGTGTAAGTTTGTATACTCTCACAGTGTGTTCATTCCCCATGTGAAACCACTTGCATTTGAAAATACTAGAATTTGTACCTTTACGAGACTGGAAAAAAAACAGAGACGTTTGTTGTCTTTTATATGACTCGCATTTTCTTTTTAATAAATCAATACAAATAATAGAAGACCCCTTGATAAATGCCCTTAATGTGTGTCGAAAAAGCGGCGAACGAAGTCGCGAGTACAGTTAATAAAGAAAACAGAAACTATTCCCACTCCTAAAAGCACTAAATTCTAATAATAGATTATACTAGGTCCTCAGCTTACCGTGTAAGTTATAACAGGCGTAAATATATAGCGTATATTGTACAAAATAAGCAAGCAAATTTATCCGACGTGGTCACTGGGGTCGTCGGATCGATAGCCCACCCACCTGCATAACCAACGCAATAGGCAGCCGGGAGTCAATTAGCTGCCCGTACAAAATCTGTTCGGGTTTCATATTAATTCTAACGTAGCTTAATATTATTACACCTGTTATTCTATGCAGTTTAGGTAGAGAAACTGAGATGGTAATTAAGTTTAATAATTGTATGCAGTCCGTGCGCCTAACGAATATTTAAATGTACTAAAAAATAACGACGTCGCGGTTGTAAATATTGGGAAAATATATATGTTAACTTTAATTCAACCGAGCCGACTAATAATCAAAAACAAAAAAATTAACTCTTTTCTTTGTTACTAATTTTCAGTTACACAAATAATAAATATATTAAGGCAATACAAATCACTTTTAAAGTAAATAACTATAATAATTTTCGAAGAAACAAATCTCCAAACATCGAGCAAAACTTACCACTGGGGGTATCATGACATTCACACTTCATTCAATGATTTTACTCCTCGAAATTAGCAAAATGTATAAATGAAATTCGTATCTAGGAAATGTGAATGAGTCTAGCGAGCAGCCTCCGCAAAAAAAGCCGATACAAGTTACCTTCGTTTCATTCAGTCCGTGAAGTTTGAAAGCGAAGCATTTCTTGAAACCATCGCTCCGCGAGCCTTTGGAGCCATACAGTTCTTTTGACACACGCGCACGGTAGAACGGAACGGGGCTGATTGATTCTAGCAGGAAACTATGTTTCTTTGCCCTCCCTCTATGCCCGTAGTTCGAGTGGATCTGCCTATGACCGAATGACGGGTAGCCGCCTATTTGAACGACTCGAGCAGACTAGAAAAATAAGTCTAATGATAATATACCGTTTTATATATATTTTTTTTATTTGATTAAGTGAAGAAACGAGAAAAACGTTCACCTGATGGTAAGTGCAACGTCTGCCCATAACAAATGCTGTGTCAACTAGAAAATTTCCGTGTGACAACACTGCTCCCGTCACCCTGAGACATCAGTTCTTAAGTCTCATATGGCCAGTGGTTACGCTAGCTCTCAGTGCCCTTCAGACCGAAACACAGTAATGTTTGCCAAACTACTGCTTCACGGCAGAATAACTGGCCCTGGGGTGGTACCTACCTAGACGGATTCCTGCATAGGAATCCTACCACCAGTTACAGTATATTTGTACTTGTCTTAAAAGTAAACGGCAGACTAAGTTTTTTTGTGAAATTTCGTGGTCAGAGGAGGTAGTCGTGACAGACAGACCGTGATCGAATGGACGTTGTAACTTTGCAGTGACGAAAGTATTTAGTATAACAATATTGTTATCCATTACTTGCCCTACTATGAAAAAATTGCATCAAATATTATGACAACTTACAATACCGTCCTACTATCGACCACTCCATCTCATCCCGTGAGTGTCGTAAAAGTCAACAGAGGGAAAATTAATACCAGGAGATGGGCAGCAGCATCTTCCTGGAACGTCTGAATAAATAAACTGCGGTTGCCAAAGCGTGGCAACTATTGCAAAATCCCCCCCAAAATTAGAGCTTTTTGGCAATCAATTTGGAAGGCATATGTTCAGCAGTGGGCTAGTGACAGGCTGAAATGATAATGATGATAAAATAAAATAAATAAAAGTTTTTGCGCTAAATTTAATGTTAACGCATTCACTCAGCGGCCGAAATATAAGGCCTATAACAGTTGCTGTGTCACACAGAACTTTGAATTAAAAAGATCTGTGTAGCACCGCGCAGTGCTCGTCACCATGAGACGTCGTTTCTAAACTCTCATATGTACAATTACCAAGAGTTGTTACCCCGCTTAGCAAGGTGTTATTTTTTTTTGTAATCCATATATTAGTACGTGAAGAGAAAACTTTGTACCCCTTTTTAAGCATATTCCGCGAACGCAGGAGTGTGAGATTTGGCATGGTTAAAGTTTATGTGGAGTGCAGAAAGCTAACATTTATATGTGTTTACAAATACATTAAATTAAATTAAAAAAATTGATCTCTGGTCGATGAATCACGGTCGAATTTCGACTACGTTAAAATTAATATCCATGTCCTATTCCACTAAGTAAACTACCTCACTGCTAAATTTAATTAGACAGTATGGGAAAAAGGCGTGACTGTACATATGTACCTATGTAAAGCCGTTTGGGCGTAATAGTATATAACCAACAAACAAGGTTTCAGGTTCCTAGTATTAGTAAGATATATCAAAACTATGTTAGTGGACTGGTGATGAGATCTTACTTCCGCGTCGCCTAATGCTCAGAGTCTGCGTTAGAAAATGGTTGAGTTTAAATGTAGAAGGAATCTAATCGATTTTCGTATTTAAACGCAGACGATTTCCGAACACGGCGACATCTTGCGATTACCAACCAGTTTTATACGCAAGAAATAATAGTTACGTAAAAACTGAGTTACAAAATCTCGTTTGCCAAACTAAGCTTACTTAAATTTCTATCATTACAATTTATGTATGATATTTTCTTTCAATTTATGTATAACCCTTTTCACACGAATTAAATAAATTCGAATAGGGTTTTGACTGTTAGATAGTTTGGCCCTTCGTTAAAAAGTACTGCAATACAGTCGTAATAAAAACTACATAATTAAAGCAGGTGAAGAAGCGAGAACAAACTAGTATTATAATAAAATGACGACACGGAATAAAACAAAAAAAAAAACCGCTCATGCGCTTTGTAAGTTTCCCAAAGGCAGCGTTACTTACAAAGCTACTTCGCAACTTACCCTAAAACTCAACAAAGCAGGTCCGAAACTTTACAAAATGAGGGAGCTCTTACAAGTTTGTGTTTTTACGAAACATTTTATTCGGAAGCATGTGTTGTAAGAGTAAATGAAGTGACATGAAGATCTAACGGCTAAACAACCACCGCGAAAAAGTCTAGACCGAAAATACACGGACTGATGACGGGCGGAATTGTCTAAGGCGCGAGACGTTTGGTACTGCAGTCGCCACTACGCCCCCCAAACATGGTGAGAAGGACAGTTGAGAGATACCTATTCCAGTTATGCTGTAGACAGACCGTGCCGTGTGGTGGCGGCTTAAGACAATCTACCGCCTCATCTCATCCCGTGGGAGCCGTAAAAGTCGACAGAAAGAAAATTTCAACCAGAAGATGGGCAGCAGCATCTCTTCCTAGAACATCTGAATAAATAAACTGCGGCTGCCAACCGCCTGCCAAGGGTGGCAACTAAGTGACAATGCATGGGGCATAGGCCTCCCATGTTAAACAGTGGACTCGTGATAGGCTAAAATAATGATGATGACGATGTAAACAGACTGATAATAACGTCTCCCCTGATCGATATTGATAACAGCGACATCTTTCGGTATCTACTCGAAGCTGTAACTGGTAATAGAATCGATGATATTGACGTAATCTTATTTCTTACTAATATAAAAAGCTTGAGGGTTTTTATGTTCGAAGGTGCTAATCTCAGGAAATACAAATACAATTTAAAAATTTGCATTCGATAGACCGTTATTGAGGAAGGTTGTCAGCTAGGAAACTTCATGCTATGGCCTTAATGAGCTGCTGAAAACCGAATATTACCGAGAAGGGCCGAACTGTGAATGTTCAGGTCAACGAGGTAGGTACCGTACGGTGAAATCATACGGCGATGATTTACGCGAGTGAAACCGTGGGGCACTACCTGTATATACATACATACATACATAAGATCACGACTGTATCCCATAAGGGGTAGTCAGAGACTGGGCACTCACTGCAAAAACAGATGACTGCCACAATCCACGTTTCACCAAAACAATATAATGCACTTGGTGTGATAGGTGGTGAGCCCATCGCCACCATGCGCTGTTGGGTGCACAGTGCAGTTTAATTCCTTACTCGCCTTTTACGAGATCCATTGGATGAGATGGAGTGGATGGTCCATAGGATTGTAAATAAAAATGCATAGCATAAAAATAATTTAATGAACTTATCGATACTATTAATTTATAAGCGTATTGATAGGTTCATTGACAGGTTCTACTTTGAAGCTGTCAAGCCGTAGACTCGGTCGGCACAGTGGCCAAGGGTTGATGTGAGTCGTGGATTAGATTACAACATGGAACAAACACTTTTAATGCCTACAGATGCTTGTTCCGTGCCTGGGCGTGTGTATGTGCAATTTCAAAACTCACCCACGACACAGGAGAAATTTGGCCGTGCACTGTGTGGGCGGGAGATCGTCGCAACCGTGAAAATCGAAAAGCAACCATAACTTAACGGGTTCAAAGTCAATATTAATTTGAAAGCGAGACCAACCGTAAATGCGTGAATTTCGCAATCATTAACATCGATTCGTTTCGATTCTAACGAAAGTGTGCAATGTAAGTTCACGTTTATGGCGCGCATTTTATCGACCATAATTGCTACAAGAGATAAACGATTCCATTGAAAATAAGGAAAAAGAAATGTATGCACAACTAACATTGTTAAAAAAAACGTTAAAATAATTTGAATTTTTGCACAAATGTTGACTCCGGCTGGAATGCGAAGCCAGGCCCCGCGGCGTGGAAGTCAGGTCGTCTGACCACTAGGCCACGCGATCTTTGATATATTTTCGCAACAAAAAATACTGCTCGCAAATAATTGCGCTGGGGGTTCTGATGTCTCGTGTCTCTGATAGAGAATTACATCGGATACGGGAAAGTGAAGTCGAATGAGCGAGCGTCTCTGTCTACGTTTTGGTGATGTTATGCCATGAGAAAAGGGTAGCCTACCCGCTAGAACAATTGGTCTGATCTGGGGAGGACGTCCTCTCCAACCAGTAATCTTGAGATGTTGTATTTACAGTATTTGTTATATTTGAGATTCGCATCGCAGACATCGCAGACTTCAATAGCGCGACGATGGACACATCGGATATTTCTTGAGCAACTAACGTGGCGACATAGATGTCGCTACATACGGAAATACTTAAAGCACTTATAACCTGTACAGATGAAAGCTATATAGCTATATGACTTTATACATTCACTTTTTTATGAAAGAAAATGAGACGAGCAAAGCATTCCCCCGATGGTAAGTGCAACGTCCGCCCCTTGTAATGCTGTGTCACCCACAACATTTCTCTGTGTCTCCTTACTGCACTCGTCACCCTGAGACATCAGTTGTTAAGTCTCAAATGTCTAATTAGTTACAATGAGAAAAATGTGAAGTTACTTAAAATAACTAGCTGAATAAAATAAACACAATTAAAAAACTTAAATTATTGATAAATTATGTCTGCCACAAGAGATATAGTTATTCCGCCACGTTATAAAAAACTATCCACACTTTACTAAAATTATAAATGCGAAAGTAAATCTCTCTGTTCCTCTGTTTTTGTCTCTTGACAAAATTTGGCACAGAGATAGCTTGCATCCTGGATATATACATGGGAAACTTTTATCCCTGAAAATAAAATGGAACTATTTTATTAACGGGATATTCAAAAAACCTATATACACGCGGGAGAAGTAGCAGGCTTAAGCTACTATTAAAAAAATTGACAATATTATTTTAACGACCAATTGTATTATAACGATTTTACTTTCGCGTAACATTCGTGGTACTTTCATTAGAACTGCGGTACGGGCGAAGCAGACATGCAATTGAACATATAGTTGCGGAAATTGGAAACCATTTCGAAAGTTCTAGATTAAAACATTATATAACTTCCCGGGCTTGAGTGCCGTTTTACGGGAAATAAAAAAAATACGCCGTCTCTAAAGTTTACCGTAGTTTGCTTTTAAAGTATTTGATAAATTACTGAAATGCGCTATGTGCGTATATTACAGTTTGACATAATCGGCTGCGGAACATCTAACTTCCATAACAAAGGTGGAGAGTTTGTATGTTTGAACGCGATAACCTCAGCAAGAATTATACCGATTTAAAAAATTCGCAATGGTGTCACTATACTGCTCCTGGGAGCGCAATGGAAAGATTTTTTTGACTCGAACCAAAATGGCGACGACGTGGTTCGCCACCCGTCACGTCCCCCTTCCCGCGAAGGCGAAAAGTGACTACGTGTGTGGCCTCTGCCTACTCCTCATATGGTTTGTTTTTTTTCGCTTGTCTCTTCTCCGAGAGAAGAACCTCATAATGGAACTGTGGTAACTTCGTACTTGGGTTATGGTACTTCGATGTATTATATATTATAGACCTGACCAGCTGTGCCCCGCGGTTTCTATACAAAAAGGCCGACCCCGATCGATGATATACATATATACTTCCCTATTTGAATCGGATTTAAGGGTTTTAATTTTTTTGCACGGAACCCTTATTATTATTCTTAAATTAAAGTAGCCTAAGTTACCCGCTATAATATCAGCTATCTGTCAGTGAAAGTCCCGTCCTGACAGACAGACAGACAAAAATTTTTAAAATTATTTTTCTTACAAGTACCATATACTCACATCAGCATTGAGTAAAAAGCTGTTATTTTGTTATTAAAAACAGATACGTGAAGTTTATTTATTTGTTCAGATAAAGGGATGTGGTTGTTCAGACACTAACGAGTCTTCTAGTTTTATTGAAGAAAGTGATGGAACGAGCAACACGTTCACCTGATGGTAAGTGCAACGTCTGCCCATAACAAATGCTGTGCCACCCAGAACATTTCTGTGTGACACCTCACTGTGCCCATCACCCTGAGACATCAGTTCCCAAGTCTCATATGCTCAGTGATTATGCTTGCTCACAGTGCCCTTCAAACCGAAACACAGTAATGCTTACACACTACTGCTTCACGGCAGAATAATTGGCCCTGGGGTGGTACCTAGACGGATTCCTGCATAGGAATTCTACCACCAGCATGCATTTACTAAATTTAAAACATTCTACAATGGCAGATGGAAAACCCGAATAGCGAGTTCATTGTTAGGTTCGCCGACTTGTACAGCGTGATGTACAATGCCTTTGTATGAACTTATGCGGAGCATTGCCACCTGTCCCCTTCAGTGGGACGTGTTTACAAAGGGCACAGGTGGTATTATTATGTATCGAAATATATATTTTAAATAATATTTTTATATGGCGTGTTGAACGCTCTCAATAAGAAGCCTGCACACCCAACAGTTATAAATGCTGTTGATTTCTTTTTATTTTAAAGCCGATAGGTGTCCGGCAGAGTAGAATAGCATCTACCTCTTTCCTACCGAGGTGTCGCGAGAGCCGACTAAGGTATTCTACAGACAGTCTTTATTCGTGCAGAATAACACCATAATGTGCAATGCTGTCACTATAGTGCCCGTGGGAACGCAATTGGGAGCAAGTTTTTTTGACTCGTACCAAAATGGCGGGGACGTGGATCGACATCCTACGCGTCGCGTTTTTCACGAGGGCCAAAAGTGGTACGTGTGCGACTCTGCCTACCCCTTGTATGGGAAAAAAGCGGGATCGTATGTATGTATGTATGTGTGTAATTTCTATTTTTATAAGATGTTGTTAAAAACTATATTAGCTCTCTTTTTACGGTATCTGCGCCACAAAGGCTGTCTGTAAATTATACAAATGTTAAACAGTATATTTGAGTTATTGACACATGACAAATGATTCGAATCTACAAACACACCAATTATGTGTTTTCCGATCTGTTACTGTGATTGACCGGTGTCTCCGACACTGCATCTGAATTCTCCGATCTTTTAGTTTAAGACTTACATCGTTTAAGGGAAGGGAAAGACGGTTAAGTGAAGATTACTATAGACTTTCACTCACTTAGATTCACTTACGGCAATATGATAACAACTTCCGCCTTAACACCATAAGATGTCGCCCTAATTATGATTACGCGTGGCCTAGTGGTCAGAGTCGGATCCCAGGCGGATCCTACATTCGTGAAAAAACATTAATTTTCGGCTCTGGTTGTGTTGTGCATGTGAAATCTATATATATAAAAACGAATTCACGTAGCTGGAGAAATACAACAGTCGGGCATCGTTCGTTTAAAAAAATCCGTCTAGGTACGTACCACCCCAGGGCCAGTTATTCTGCCGTGAAACAGTAGTGTGTAAATATTACTGTGTTTCTTTGAAGGGGACTGGGAGCTAGCGCTATCACTGGGCATGTGAGACTTAAGAACTGATGTCTCAGGGTGACGTCACATAGAAATGTTCTGTTTGACACAGCATTTGTTATGGGCAGACGTTGCACTTACCATCAGATGAACGTTTTGCACATTACGTCACTTTATCCAATAAAAAAGATCCAGTCAATTGTATAGAACGGCTTCACATTATTACTAAATTAATAAACGCATGTACAATATCACCTTACAGCGGCCCCCAGCGGCTAACCGCCGGCGGTGACACGCCGTTCGAATCATATTAGCGTCCGCGTGCAGTCGACTAATTTATACGAACCTACTGATAAATCATGAAATTCAAATTGCTTTTACAATACGGATTCAAAACTATTAACGTCCGACGTTCTTCCTCCTATAATTAACACTAGATTTACGAAACCCGTCAATTTGACGGGAGGACAATTTTATGCTTTAAATTCAGAACAAATAAATATTATTCTATAACGATTATATATTGGATCTAAGTGATATTATGCAGCGAATATATATATATCTAATAGTTTTATTTGAAACACCGATATTTTATTATATCTAGATGTCGCTACCTATTCGTAATACATTGTCCCGTCTCGTCCGTCAATGCCCGTAAATCTAGTGTTAATAAGTAAATAAAACTCTTAACGTGTTACTACAGGGTACAGTCCTCTTAGCTCATTTTAAAAAGTAAAGTAAAGTTTCAGCCTATAAATAACTTACTGCTTAAATAAATATACTGCTGAGCACAGGCCTCCTCTCATTTCTGAGAGGGTTTTGGAGCTAGGAAGAATCCGCCACGCTGCTCCAATGCGGGTTGGCGGACTTCACATGTCCTCGAAATATTTCTATTCCTCGGACATGCAGGTTTCCTCACGATGTTTTCCTTCACCGCTAAGCACGTGGTAAATCAGCACTTAAAATTGTAGAACAATATTAGAGGTGCTGGCACCGGGGATCGACCCCAGGTTACTCGCTTACTATGAAATTAAAGGCGAGCCAGGCCCCTGAGCTACAAAAATTTATGTACTCTGTCGGGAGTGGCAATTAATGTATGTGAGAAGCAGACTGTAATAACTTTTTTTTTAGAAACCCTCTAATTTTTTGTAAAATGTTTCGAAGTTTATATTTAATTTTTTATGTTAAAGGGTAGTTTCATTTTATGTTTTTAGAGGAGCAAAGATTAAAACTATGCAATTTTAATTTAGATGATGACCGGACTAAATCATGTTTTCGGCGCGAATCGTAACGTTGAAGTACATGTTCCATAAAAGAATAAAAATTTGGGTATCGTCTAGGAAACATGCATAGTTCATCTATGTACATGCACGGTAAAGCAAGGAAATGTTAGCTTTTAAAACGTGTCTTACACCTTTCTGTGTGCTCAATGTTGGTAAGATTACGGACGTCACACATAAACAGACTATTAAGAAAAAATAATTTTTTTTGATAACACGTGCCGTGTGGTAGCGGCCTAAGAGAATCTACCACCCCATCTCATCCCGTGGGTGTCGTAAAAGTCGACAGAGGGAAAATGAAAATCAGAAGATGGGCAGCAGCATCTTGCTGGAACATCTGAATAAATAAACTGCGGTTGCCAACCCGTCTGCCAAGCGTGGCAACTATGGCAAAATTCCCCCAAAACGAGAGCTACAAACTTTTGTGGCAATCTATGAGGGAGGCCTATGTTCAGCAGTGGACTATTGATAGGCTGAAACGACGAAGGAAAATTGGCTGAGAAAAAAACAAATGACAAATGACAATGACAAAAGCAGACACGGCAAAAATGTACAGCGATACGAAAATAATTGAAATACTAAAAAAATTAACCCACTCAGAGAAACAATGAACAAATTAGGTAACAAAAACTATAAATAACATATAAAATAACGGAACGCACCGAACGTAAAAAAATCGATGAATTTTTTTTGACCATTACTAGAAGTACAATGTAAATAAAGGCTAGTAACAAACTAACAAATATATGATTTTTATTAAAAAAACTTATTTAACCAGTTGAACGACTATACCACGCAGTCTTAGTACTTAACCATATGCAAGGTTCGGATGGAATAAGAATAACAAACATTTTGGTAAATATTGGAAGAATATTATAATTACTTCACCCCCCTCCCCCCGCTTCCGCCATTCTTACCGAGAAAACGAAGCTCCAACGAGAAAACGACGGGCGTGGGAAAATCGGCAGTCACTGAACTTTACAATGGGGGGGATTCGACCTATAACACCGTGGAGTATTAAAATATTTCTTGCAAAGTTACTTGCATTAATGATATCATTATGTGAAATAATAACGTTCAGACGTTTTTATACAATTTGAATTTTAACGAAACGTTTTGTTTAACTACTTCACTTTCGCCATTTTGTAGCTACTGTTAAGTAAAAATTTATTTTTATGGATTGTGATGTATCTTCGCAATAAAATGAGGATGAAATGAAGTAATCTTTTAAATTACTTACAAAAATGACGACATCTAAGAGAAACAGATACAAAATTTGAAGTCTTGAGACCAATATAAATACAAGTCAGACCTTTTTCGCATACAAGGGGTAGGCAGAGGCCAAACCCGTAGCCCACCGTAGCTACTTTTCACCCCTCGCGGGAAAGACGTGACGGGTAGTGAACAACGTCCCCAAGAGCAGAATGGTTACAGCATTGCATATTCTAGTATTATTCTGCACGAGTAAAGGCTGTCCGTACAATACCTTAGTCGCCTCTTACGACACCTCGGTAGGAGAGAGGTAGGTGCTATTCTATTCTGCGGACACCTATCGGCTATAAGGCTAGTTCACAGTGCCCTTCAAGCCGAAACACACTAATGTTTGCACACTACTGCTTCACGGCAGAATAACTGGCCTTGGGGTGGTACCTACCTACCTAGACGGATTTCTGAATAAAAATACTACCACCAGTATAAACACAACAGTTAAAAAAGATTTCTTATCTTAGACTTTCATCTTCAACAAAACGAATTACAATAAAATAACCGTATAATTGTTACTATTGATTTAATATTAACTATAATTAATTATTAATGTGCCGTGTGGTGGGGGCTTAAGAGAATCTACCACCCCATCTCGTCCCGTGGGTGTCGTAAAAGTCGACACAGTTTATTTCTGGAACAACTGAATAAATAAACTGCGGTTGCGATCCCGCCTGCCAAGCGTGGCAACTATGGCAAAATCCCCCCAAAATGATAACTACAAACTTTTTTGGTAATCTATGGAGGAGGGTTATGTTCAGCAGGTGATAGGCTGAAATGATGATGATGATAATGAATAATTAATTTCACTAAAATATCTGAAAACTCAGCAGGCATATGTATCTATTTAAATTCTCCAATCGGAATAGCAAGCAAAAGTTGTAACGCAGAACTTTATTGATTCTGCAAACCCGTAGGAGTGTTTGTGTAAAGAAACGACCCGTCTCAAATCCCACCCACCACTCACCGTCGTATCTCACCCTCCCATTTATGTAGTGGACGGTAGGATAATTAGAAAACTTGCAAATATTACCGACAACTTTAAGATAACATAGAACTTGCTTAAGACTGGAGCGTTAAACGTCTGATTGGATTAGTTTAACTGTAGTTAGTGTTAAAAAGTTACGTATACATTTTAAAATAAATATAATTTATATTTTAATAATTTAACTACACAAAAAGTTATAAAAACCACGTAAAATTAATGAAAAATGGAGAAAGTGTAGTTGGAGTGATCGTCACACAAATGTTCGTCCTACCCAGAGAGGGTACTCGGTACAACGGTTAAGAGAAGGTGAGGATGCAGTGTTAGAGATACAAAGATGTTAGATTTAAAAATAAAAAATAAACTAGACATGTTACTATTTTTAATGTGCCAATAAATGTTTTCTTCCTTACTTTCTTTCATGCTTTTACTCAACCCATAAAACTAGCCCAAAGTTTATCAGTTTCAGAGGCATTAAACAAATCATCGTGAACGTTCTTTGGGCGAGTAGGAAGTATACTTTATCCGGTACGAAGGGGCCACAGTTGGCAATCGCCCAGGCCGCCAACTAATCGTACTTTAATATCGGCATGTCACGAATCCACTCCGATAAATGTTGTTTTGGATGTCGTTAGGAATTGAACAGATTAAGCAAAGGAGCGCAATTCTTATACAGTCGAGATGAGAGTGGTTTTAGGTTTATTTTTGGTCGCATATGATTATCTTTCGACATTTCAACAATATAATCGTATGAATCAGGCGTTACTTTGCGGAAAATTCGTTACTAATAACGATAACAGAGTAGAATCGCAAAGATGACGAATTAAATATAAATTGGTATTTCCTTGTTTGTTGTTTAACCGACTTCTATAAAGGTGGTTCACAATTCGTCTATATATATATACATATGTATATATTTATTTATGTTCGGAATAAAAGTAAGGGTCCCATGTAATTTTGGTCAAGTTCTAATTGTGGATCCATGAGAAAATCATTAAACACTTAAATTATTTTAAGCATGTTTTGAGGCTATTGCGTTAAAGTCGGTTTTTTTTTTTAATTTTTTTATTGTATAAAGTGACGAAACGAGCAAAACGTTCACCTGAGGGTAAGTGCAACGTCCGCCCACAACAAATGCTGTGTCACCCAGAATATTTCTGTGTGACACCACACTGCGTCCGTCACCCTGAGACATCAGCTCTTAAGTCTCAAATGCCCAGTGATTACGCTAGCTCACAGTGCCCTTCAAACCGAAACACAGTAATGCTTGCACACTACTGCTTCACGGCAGAATAACTGGCCCTGGGGTGGTACCTACCTAGACGGATTCCTGCATAGGAATCCTACCACCAGTAAAAATTTGATTATATAATTATGAATTATAATATCCGAGGTCTTGCAGATTAAATTTTAGTAATTTTTATTGCCATTTTGCAACTCCTGCTAAATAAGAAAAGTTTAGCGACGGTGAAATAACATATGTTACCTCGTCTAATCCCGCAGAAACTGTCGCTTGAGGAAAATGGATGGAAAATCTAATTTCCTATTTTTGGCGGGATAATCGTCTTGAAAAATAACTGCCCTGAAATTCAAAAACGGATGACGGTGACAGCTGCCTCTAAGGTGAAAGACATTTGATACTGCGATGACCGGTCCGCCTTCTAAGCGTGTTGATTACGTAAAATTCAAATAAAATTGTTAATAAGATGGTATGAAGGGGAAAGACCGTCTTTTAATATCAGTATTTCGTAGATATTACAACACGTTACAGTTTCCTAAAAGTCCGATAAAGAATAAATTCAATTCACGCAGGAAAAAATCCGCAAATGTTATCGCCGCCTCAGATACTCATAGATTTGGTAATGAATGGGTGAAACTACGGATATTTTGCCTAAAAAAATAACGCAATAATTCATAACGTATATTTCTAGTCGTACAGTAACAATCTATATCCCACAGCTGAGCACAGGCCTCCTCTCATTTTTTGAGAGGGGTTTGGAGCAGCTTAGACACCGCCACTCCACTCCATTCCGCTGCTCCATTGCGTGTTGGAGGACTTCACAAGTCCTCGAACTAGGGTGACCCCTGAGACATGATTTCTTAAGTCTCTCATCCCTCAGTGCCATTCAAACCGAAACACAGTAATCTTTGCACACTACTGATTCACGGAAGAAAATAATTACTGGCCCTGGGGTGGTACCTAGCTAGACGGATTCCTGCATAGGTATCCTACCACCATCCTTATACAAATATGTATATAAAAGATATCTATATAAAAGTAGTGAGCGCAGCTGCCCCATGTTTTTGAATATTCCTCCTCGTCTTTAATTTTCTTATTTAGATTGTTGAAACTTAATCTTCTCAAATTTTAATTCTCTTCTCATATAGCTCATATTTTCGCCAAAATTTTTCTCTATTAAAATGTTATTGACGATGGACTTTTTCTATTTACTATTTAATGTTGAAAACGAATGGGGCTCAAACTCAGGGTAAGCGGCGTAGAAGTCAGCGTAGAAGTCAGTTATTCTGACCACTACACCACGCGGTCTTGAAAAATAACAAATAAATTATTACATTATATAAGTGAAAGAAACAATATCAAATTCTAACATCGAATCGATTACGTTGTTTGCTACAACTAAATATTACACGGTAAATAATTGAAAAAATGATTGCCCTGTTTAATAATTAGATTTCGTGTTGTGAGGAACAAATGTTGCCATAGTTACCTGTGTTTTTTATTTGTTAACGAGAGGGACGCAATGGGGAGTAAGAATTTTTCGACTCTTACCAAAAATGCGACGACGTGGTTCGCCACCTGTCACGTCTCGTTTCCCGCGAGAGCGAAAAGTGGGCTACGTGAGTGACCTCTGCCTATCTCTTATATGGGAAAAAGGTATGATAGACCACACAGTCGAAGTGATTGTGTAGGCATTCGCCCTTTCGGAAGACTTGCCGGAGACCCGACTACGAACCCTACGTGGTCAGCGCTGAAGGAGAACCTGCATGTGTACAATGGAACGAATTTAATAACATACATACATAGTCACGCCCCTTTCCCACAGGAGTAGGCAGAGACCACATCTTTCCACTTGCTACGATTCTGACACACATCTTTAGCTTCCGTTACTTCCATTAGTGTTTTCATACAAGCTCGTCGGTTGCGGGTACTTTTGACATGACCTTTTGTTAGAACGATTTTGATCTGATCGCGATACGTTCGCCTACGTCAGCAATAGAAAAGCTAAACGTATCCCCGTAGTAAAAAATAAAACTTCGTAAACTATAGATTCAGAAACATAGATCAGACAACACATTTAAAAGCATAAAGTTAAACCGTAAAACTTGGTTTTGGTTTCATAATAAAAAAATTGTAAAAAGCAAATTTAGTTTCATCCCTTAAAAATCCGCATTTTTGAGACCCCGACCCTTGCGTGAGACAGAAGCGCTCTCTGTCGTCAGTGACTTGAAACACTCAACTCAACACCCCCTTTTTCAAACCCTTACCCTTTTCCTAGCCATCGCATCGCACTGTCTCACTAATCACCATAGTTGGAACGTATGAAAAACAAAAAAAAAATCGAACAACGAAACACGAGTCCGTACCCGCCGAAAACCGGAACCACACTGCGGGAAGGGTTGGGGTGTAGCGCCCTATATTCACCGCTTTCCATTCTCTATCGTCTTAACAACGCTTCGCTGCACAAAGGAATGTGCGCTTAAATTGTTGGCGCGAAACAGTGTAAATTTCTTTGAAGGGTTTTTTTTTGATATAAAGGTACCAGCGCATTCTAATGAAGTTATTGCATTTTAACCCACCTTGGGCGTTTGTGTTGTGACGTTGGGCTGAATTTTTTGTTTTCTCAAAACTCATTAGCGATTTAACCCTTTTCTATTAGTCCTTCACGCCTATTATACTTCTTTCCTTCGAAAATTGGTGCAATACAAATAATGTAATATGCAGACTACCAGCACATAATTTACTGTTTTGTCTAAAGATTTTAATATTCATTATATTAAGACATACATACAATCACGTCCTTTTCCTAATATATGGGGTAGGCAGATACCACACACGTAGCCCACTTTTCGGTCCCGCGGAAAACGAGACGTGACGAGTGGTAGAGGTCGCCGCCATTTTGGTACGAGTCAAAAAATTCTTACTCCCCATTGCGTTCCAACGAGCACTATAGAGACAATATTGCATTTATTATGGTGTTAATTTTCTCTCGTCAGTTAAGGTTCTCGTCAAGGCCGCCCGTACAATACCTTAGTCGCCTCTTACGACACCTCGATATGAAAGAGGTAGGTGTAGCCTACCTCATCTCTACTACTCCGACGCCTATCGGCAAATTATTTAATAACAAGAAAAATGAAAAAAGTATTTTTGCATTATCCACGAACACAGAAATGAGCATGCTCCGGGTCTAATCACTTTTTTATAGATGTATGAGTAATGCTGTTGGCCAGACGGCCTTCACAGCTTCGTCGGAAAAGACTGAAGAGGCAGAAGGCTCGGTAAGTTAGGCCAGCGGTTCAATAATAAATAAACTCTTGATGGGTAATTATAATCGTTGCCACGCTTAGCAGTAGGGTTGGCAACAAATCGTCTTTTGGCTGATTTACCTTCCACCATCTTTTAAAAGCCAGTGGGTGTCTAACCAGTGGACAGGTGTAAATGAAACGGGAATTGGATGATGTATTATTTTACTCTATTTAATGATCATTATAAATTCATATTTTTATTGGAGTAAGTGAGACGGGGAAAAGGTTCACCTGATTGTAAGTTCATCCGCTCGTCGCACTGAGACGTCAGTTCTCAAGTCTCATATGCCGAGTGACTACGCTAGCTCTCAGTGCCCTTCAAACCGATACACAGTAATGTTTGCACACTACTAAAAAAATCTTTAAACCTAACCTAACCTAACCTAACCTAACCTACTCATAACAAATGTGTCACCCAATGTGTCACCCAAAACATTTCTGTGACACCTTGAGACATCAGATCTTAAAGTGTTATCATGTCAAGTAATTACACTAGGTATAATTACCCTTAAAACCGAAACAATAATGTTTGTACACTACTATTTCACGACAGAGTAACTAGCCCTAGGGTGGTACCTACCTAGACAGATTCCTACATATGCAATAACAAAACTCGGAGGTGACAACTAATCTACATGTATAGGTTTTTAATGTACACAAAAGAATGAATAGTACAACTGATTGCAAGCGGTCTCACCGTGGTCAACACCTCTATGTCCTTAATAAAATTCCAAGATATAGATGCTTTATCTGTACTTATAATTAACTTTATATCACGATTCTTCATCACTATGTAAAACCACGTCAGAGATGGAACAAGTGAGAAAAGGTTACCAAGAAAGTGGAATCCGTACAAGGGTACCTATTTGCACTCTAAGGCTTCTCGATGCGGTAGTTTTACGCTATCGGAGGTGCCTTGATTCCCGTTCTATTATAACTATTTACATATGACGTTAGCGACAAACGGATTTGTTGCACGAAGTTCCGTAGAATGTATATTTTTTGTCATTCATAAACAATAGTTACGTAATTTAACATCCGGATCAGGAAGCCTAACTCGCAAAACATCTTTATAGGGGAAGCTGGTGAATCATGTCTATTGGAAGGATTTCTATGCAGGAATCCGTCTAGATGGATACCACAGCAGTGCCGGTTATTCTGTCGTAAAACAGTAGTGTACAAACATCATTGTTTCGGTTTTAAGAGTAATAATATCTAGTGTAATTACTTGAAATGATAACACTTTAAGAACTGTCTCAGGGTGTCACAGAAATGTTTTGGGCGACACAGCATTTGTTATGGGTTAGGTTTGGTTTAAAGTTTTTTTTATTTCCCATAAGAACATAACCTACGTTCTTAAGAGAAATAAAATGAGATACAATATACTTACATTAAAACAATTTACCTCTAATGCATTGGATATTGACATTACGTATTTAGTAACGTTCAACATACCATCAGGTAAACGATTGCTCGTCTCAACACTTTCATAACAAAAACAGTAATTTGCCCAACACTGAAAATGCCAATACTGTGAAACGTTTAAGCAGAAGTCTATTTAAACGGCCCCTTAAGTGTAACTGAATACACCGCGGTAGTCAAACACAGATTCAGAGAAAACCATTCGGTACGACATTATTCTAAGTTCAAATGCGTAACTTAATTTTACAAAGAATTCAAATGAAATCGTGGTACTGATTAAAATTAAATTTAAAGGTTACATATAAGTTAAATAACAAAATTGAAATTGCTACAGCTACGCTAACGTAATTATAACTTTCATATTATTCATACATTCACTGTGATAATTCTTCTAGATAACAGCTTTTTTTAAAAATAGTACCCACTCTAATACACATTAGGAATATATCATTAAATTATTCAATAAATTATATTATATATCATAAAATATATCATTATATTAATGGTATTTTCGTGAGGGCGGGTCTGGCAGTTGCTTTATAAAAAACAAAATGTTGGATTTGATACGAGTAGCACATATGTAATGGCGTCTGGGCCACCCCTCCAGACGATTGTTTGTACGATTTGTCTCTCCAGAGTAGCTTTTAATCTCGACGACCGGCTTCATTCATACAGTCCCTCGCGTAACATACTCGTAGTTGAAATAATAACATACTACATAGACGTATTGCGTTTCAGACATCGTACATAAAAAACTTAGATAAAATAATATATTAGACTTTTTACACCCTAGACATTTTGTACTTTAGACGTTTTGTTACACAGACGTTCTGAATTATAAATAAAAACAATTATTATATATATATATTATAATTTAAAAATCTGTAAAGATCATTTGGTAGGATCACGATTGGTAGGATTCCTATGCAGAAGTCCGTCTAGGTAGGTACCACCCCAAGGCCAGTTATTATGCCGTGAAGCAGCAGTGTGCAAACATTACTGTGTTTCGGTTTGAAGGGCACTAGCGCTAGGGAGCTAGCGTAATCACTGGACATATGAGACTTAAGAACTTATGTCTGCGGGCGATGGGCACAGTGAGGTGTCACACAGAAATGTTCTGCGTGACACAGCATTTGTCATGGGCAGACGGTGCACTTTGCATCAGGTGAACGTTTTTCTCGTTTCATCACTTAATCAAATAAAAAAAAAATTATACAAAAACAACTACTGAACCCTTCCACTTGCAAATGACCAGCACGCACATTTCAATGTATGTCAATGAAATGTCAATTTTAGCTAGGTATTAATATGTTACAATTCACACAAATCTCATCATCATCCAATTTTCCGTTGTAGTGCCTTGGCGAAGAACACGAGCCTCGTAAATTTTTAAGATGTGAATATTTGCCGAAGCTTGCGGGCAAGTTAGCAATCGCAGTAATGAACATGAAAATGCTGTAAGGCGTTAAGCTATCTGTGTCATCATCATCATCATCATTTCAGCCTATCACTAGTCCGCTGCTGAAAATAGGCCTCTTCTAGATTTCCACTATGTAGTTAATAGTTTGTAGCTCTCATTTTGGGGCGATTTTGCCATAGTTGCAGTTGGCAGGCGGGTTGGCAACCGCAGTTTATTTATTCAGATGTTTCAGGAAGATGCTGCTGCACATCTTAAGGTTTTAATTTTCCCTCTGTCGACTTTTACGACACCCACGGGATTCGATGGGGTGGTTAGATTCTCTTAAGCCGACACCACACGGGTTATAAACGAATGTCTAAACAATTTCTCGTTTCTTTTTTCGCCTCTGCGTTTCGTATTTTTCTTTAACAAAAAGGGAAACGGTATATTCGAAAGTTAATAATGTTTAGCTGAAAAATAACCACACGATAGATTAAATATGGACACGTCCACAATTTATCAAATAAATTTGTATATACAATTAACCACATACTAATGAATTTCAATTACGTTATTTTTAATACGGCAAATTTGAAGTGTGACGTAAAGAAAAAATTACATTGGATTTAAGCATTACAACAACATGTGACACCACTTGGGTAATATGTTAATAGTCATAAGTAAGCCAGCTCACTTGGCTCAGGCGATTGGCTTCTGCACTACAGGTCGCGAGTTCGTTTCCTCCAAGGAAAAAATATTTGTATATACTACAGTCATTGTTGTTTGGATTAGGTATATTAATGTGCAATTTGAATCACAAAACGCACCCGCGATAAATATCCACTATATATTAAATATATATAGTGTATATAAATCCTAGTACGTGGTGTTGTAGTATAAATTGTAGTATTTATGATATTTATGTAGTTTCGAGTATGTAAGCCGATAGGCAGAGTAGAATAGCACGTATCTCTTTCGTACTGAGATGTCGTAAGAGGCGTATTGTACGGACAGCCTTTATTCGTGCACAAGAACACCATAATATGCAATGCTGACACTATACTGCTCGTGGGACCGCACGAGTCAGAAAATTTCGGCGATGTGGTTCGCCCGTCACCGCTCGTTTTCCGCAGGATCGAAAAATGGGCTAAGTAAGTTGTCTTCCTTCCTGCCTTATATGGGTAAAAGGCGTGACTGTATGTATATATTTATGCTGGGTAGGTAGTCCTACCAAACCAAGTTCAGTTGCCGGGTAAGACTTTAAAAGCCAAGAAGACTAACAGCGAAAACTTTATCTACACAATTATTACAAATAAATTTTATTAGTTTAACAGGAAAGCGTATGTTATAATCCAGATCCAGTCTACTTTTAACGAAGATTTCCATTCCGTACCATTATCTTAATTTCAGTACGATTTCCATTCTAGCATCAAGGCGAATCAATTACACATAATTGTAACGAACGAACGTCTTGATGATTTTTCCCGTTTGAAATACCCAACACATTCCGTATGTCATCGTATCCATTAAACAGCAGAAACAACTTTCACAAACCATTTTGAATGACAGCAACGGAAAAAGTTTGTACTTGTAGAGCTTACAAATCATTATTCCCAAGCTAGAATGGATTCACGAGAATAAATTCAGACGAACGAGGTCCATCTACAACTAAGAACAAAATAGTAAAAACTAATAAAAAAGTGAATTACGGAATAAAAACGCAACGTCTATCCACCGGTTTTATGAACGCATGACTCACACGCAAACGAGCAGTCAAGGACGTACCGAAATAGACGGACATTCGCTATCTTTCACCTTATACGGACAAAAGCGGTTCTATTAGGTTCAGCTTGCAGTATAGCGTGACGCGGTAACAGAAATGTGAAGAAACCTCAATGAAAGTAAGGAAACAAAATAGCTTCATAGTCGAGTTAGTAATTACAGACTCGTTTCATGGAGTTTTAGGATAATAATATAAAACGAATACTTTAAAATAGCGTTAGTGTTTAACAAAGTATTAACAAATTACACAGTGATGATGATGATGTCCTCGTGGCTGAGTTTTGACCATGGTGACCATTTTTTTTATAGGAGAGGGGGCAAACGAAGGAGATATTACAGTAACGTACGGTACATCACATGCAGGTATCCATCTAGGTAAGTACCACCACAGTGCTAGTTATTCTCCGCGAATCAGTAGTGTATTGTGTTTCGTGTGTTAGTAGCTTATTGTGTTTCGGTTTAAAGAGACTGAGAGCTAGTGTAATTACTGGGCATAAGAAACATAAGAAGTGATGTTCAGGGTGACGAGAGCAGTGTGGTGCCTCACAAAAATGTTTAGGTTGATACTGCATTTGTTATGAGTACTATCTACAAAAAAAAATTAATGTAACTCTTTAATACCGTTAAACTAATTTGAGAAATATAAGCGATAACCATGAGTTTAACATCTCCAATGATTTTCGAGTAAAGATGACAGAAACGTCGAATATGCTTATCCACGCTATAATGTCGCATATCAACAGAATAAACATGTTAATACAACCTCCAAAAATTAGGTCAAAGCGAGAGTTAACTGTCGTCGTATAACGCTTTTTGAATGTTACTAAAATTATTACAAAGTCAAATGTAGTAAAATAAAGCGGGAAATCGTATGTGCTAAAAGAATCGTAAAAATAAAATATTTATGAATTGTACACGATTTCAAAAATCAATCAAATCAAAATAGGGTCTCGTTTATTTAATTATTAATAAAAAACTAGATGACCATCAGTGGTGGAAATTTGATCATAATTCGTGAAATATATTAGTTTGAACGTTATTGAAGTTTGAGTAATTTTTTTTGATAACATTATATACTATTATATACTCTGTGCGACTTTTTGAACAGCATATACACTCCATAGACCAGACTACTTTGTATTTGACATGGGCAAAATGTATGAACGTAAACAAACGACACACTATTATGTGAATGACATTGTCAGTATGAACGTAAATAATTAATTAATTGTTTTATTTTATTCAATTTAATGTTTTTGTAAAACATATTATATGTAAATTTTAGCTTCCTCGCTTCTGATCCATACAAACTTTAACCATGCCATATCTCACACTCCTTCGTGCGCACAGTATGCTTAATTAAAAAGGGGTACAAAGTTTTCTCTTCACATATTAATAAATAGAAATGAGTTTCTATTTCTGTCTCATGGATTTAATCTTGATTACATAGTTTATACATCGTTGGCACAATTGGCGCAGTGGCTCGGCGATTAGCGTCCGCGTTACGGGTCGCCAATTCGATTGCCGCACGAGACAAATATTTGTAGGGCCTACAGATAGTTGTTACGGGTCTGAGTTATTGTGCATGTAAAATTTATAAGACAAACACCTAAAATACAGGAGAATTATAGTCACTGTGGCCAATAGACTCAAATGTACATCCTGGATGAAGAATCAATATACAGGTGCGATGTCATCTCTGATATTTAGTATGGAATAGTAGAAATTAGTCGTCGGTTTTCGTCATTATCTAAAACTCAACACCGTTATGCTGCGAAATTACGCTGGTATTCTATAAACCCTCCTGGGGTTACCCAGTCCGGGCCAACCCATTTATACGCTTTGTTCAAACGTAACCAGCAATCTATTTAACCCCAGAGTATCCTAGACAGGTTCCGTCTAATATCTCATCTAATATTTTAAGTATATATACATATTGCATATGCCAAATAATTACATTAGCTTAGATAGTACCGTTGAAACCGAAACACAGTAATGTTTGCTGACCACAATTACACGGCAGAAACTGGCACTGCTGTGTTACCCACTTAGACGGATTCCGGAATAGGAGTCCTATAACTTGACACGTGTTGGCAACACAGTGACGTCAGCGTTAATTTGCTGCACTTTTAAATTGTGATCAACATCGACATCCTTCAATTCAGACTTCGAACATGCAAACTTAATTTAAAACATGTAATATATATCTTTATATGTACATGTTTTTTGTCCGTATGATATATCTCTCTTAATACTGAATCAAAATTAGTGTTTATAGGCCGTTTTGAAGATTTTTTTCCCCTCTAATGACGTAAAATAAGTAAATATCTTAATATTAATGTTTTCGTTAAAAAAACATTAATGTATAAAACGCGATCGGTTGTCAATCTATTCAATTAACATGCGCGACAGCTGCCGGTTTTACATTATTTAGAGAAGGTGGATGGCGCCATCTGTTCATGATCACGATACTGTGCGAAATATTCACGCAGGTTAGCTAGTAACATTTATTGTGGGAGTGAAATTAGGCTATTTCTATACATTACTCATAGCCAACTTAACTACATAGTTAAGTTTGCATCTAAACCCTACAGCTATAACTCTTCGTTTTAACAGAATACTAAGCATTATCTTTTATTTGCTTATCTTTAGATTGCTCGCACTTACCTAGGGTCGATTTTACAACGTACACAAAACGTTTGAGTCACATGGAAGCTTACCTGTAAAAGGAAAAAACAGATAGTTAGCATAATATGACCGCATCGGCAGTTTACTTTAAACAGTTGAATAAAACAAAACTAAGTAAATGAAAATAAAAACATTAAATACATAGAGTAACTATACATACATACAGTCACGTCTTTCGTCCTCGTGGGAAACGAGACGTGACGGGTAGCGAACCAGGTCGGCGCCATTTTGGTATGAGTAAAAAAAATATCTTACTAATATTAAGTAACTTTTTTTTTGACTTCTGACTAAATATTCTGTATTTTTGGCAAAGGCTCTCTAATTCACTTTATTAGTTGTATAATATAATGGAACAACTATTTATCATCTGTTTTGTGATAAATCCGACCGTCTAAAAATACTTACTCCCATTGCGTTCCCACGAGCAGTATAGTGGCACCAATTATGGTGTTATTCTGCACGAATAAAGGCTGTCCGTACCATACCATAGCCGCCTCTTACGATACCTCGGCAGGAAAGAGGTAGGTACTATTCTACTCTGCCGAACATCTAGCTGAAGTAGCAATGGGCCGACCATGTAGAACGTAGAAACGATAACCGTTGCATGGGGGAAGAAAGGTTCCCGAGTGGCAACCTCATATTGGCAACCGTAGTGTAGAGCGACGGCCCACAAGATGGAGCGACAACCGATTTAGCGGGAACTGGATATGAGACAATACTTATACTACTATGTATGATACTAATGGTAGATTTTCTAAACAGGAAGCCGCCTTAAGACTGATGGTCATTGTTAGACCTAAAACTTTCACGGTTTCGCCGGATTGAAAGGTGGCAGAGCGCTGAGGGAGCTTAGCCGAAACCTTTATTTATCGATGACTGGCGCACGGGCCCACGAGAGGGGACCTCGGCTTGAACCGTCATCCTGTGCGCAAGATTAAGTGACTCGAGGGTGCCCACGGGGGCCGGCCTCGGCTCGATCAGTTACTTCAATCGGGAGGGTTGGAGTAGTGTGCAAACATTACTGTGTTTCGGTTTAAAGGGCACTGAGAGCTTACATAATCACTGGGCATATGAGACTTAAGAACTGATGTCTCAGGGTGACGAGCGCAGTGTGGCGTCACACAGAAATATTCTGGGTGACACAGTATTTGTTATTGGCAGACGTTGCACTTACCATTCGGTGAACGTTTTGCTCGTTTAGACACTTTATCCAATTTGGTTGTCTTTTAACTGGGTTACTTCCCAGCAAATTCCCTCATTGACCCACAAAGCCTGATTGTGAGCGATGTTAATGTAAATGTAGTGACATACATTTCGCAGCGAGGGAAATTATTTGCTGTTTAAAAGCAACATTATTCATAACGAGTTTGTAATGTATGTGTTTACTTCTAACCTACTTATGTTAGCTACTCAGTTGAAACAATACTATACATCATCATCAGCCCTGTGCAGACCATTGACTTCTATCCCCAATGGGGATAATTAATCGCCTCGCTTAGCAGGCGATATACCCTTGTTCTTTAACAGCCTGCAAAATGTACACTGCTTGGCAAGCTTTTTCCAATTACTGGAGTACTTCCTGAATTTGCCAGCAAGTGCAGCAGCGCTTGGCAAGTGGATTGGCGTTTGCAGTGCATCGCACCTAAAACTACAAACTAAATCTGCTAACTGTTTGGACGGTCTGGATAATTCATGTCTCATGCCCTCAAACGACAATACTTACGAAAAAAAAATATTAATACCCTGTCGTATTCAACTTCAATGTCACCTTCACAATCAGTTTAATCCATTATAACGAAGGAAAGAAATTTAATTTGCTAAGATCCGCATACAAAACATAAAAAAAAAGTCAGCGGCCGACTGTCGTAGAGTCAATATCACTTGACAATGCCTTGTTTTGAGGTGAAACACGTGTCGTCGTCTCGACTTCAGTGGTGTATATTACCTAGTGCTAGTGTTGTAGTGGTGAAGGGTATCTGGTGGCGGTGTTAGTTTGATCGTGCACGCTTCTGTGGGAGGGCGGGCGGTGCTCCTCAAAACTCGGTAATATACACCATTTTTTATATTTTGCATGCGGATCTTAGCCAATTAACTTTCTTTCCTTTATTATAATGGATTTCCGCAAAGTAACGCCTGATTCTATTAACAATCAGTTTTAATCGCAGCTAAATCTATTATCATCATCATCATCATCATCATCACAGCCTATTACTAGTCCACTCCTGAACATAAGGCCCTAAGTTGTCACAAAAGTTTGTACGAGTAGCTCTCATTTGGGGTCTTTGCCGCAGTTTATTTGCTTTGATGTTTCAGGAAGATGCTGCTGCCCATCTCCTAGTTTTAATTTCCCACGTCACCCACCGGATGAGATGCGGTAGGAGTTACTCTTACGCCGCCACCACACGGAACATATATTACAGTGTCACTAAATTACCGCAAATACAGACCAGAAACATTAACCTCACCTGACCGTTTCCGAGTGAACGATAAACGCTCGGTTTCTATATTCACAAAACGAGACGTTTTCCTTACGATCTGTTAAATAAGCTACGAATTGTAATTCAAACCCGTTCCTATAACTAAAGGACTTGAGTAGCTGGTAGATAACGTGAAAAAGTTGAGTATAGAGTTGCGTAACGTCTCGTTACTCGTAGCAAGGAAAAGAATAGTAACTGTTACCAATTACTATTAGTTAAATATAGGAACCGGGCATAAGTTATGCATTCACGTGTCTTAGTTCTACACGGCATACCACACAAGAAATAATTCATACTACCACCAAAGGAACGACTGTTCAATACAACCGAGGGTAGCTTCGATAACAGTATTGGTGACACTAGGTCATTAGCAGTACATCCATAACTTGTGACTGATAATTTATTTGTTATACAAATATTGATATGAGAAATAAGAACATTGACACGTAAATCACGACCCAAATGACCCGTCGCCTTACATATCAGTACATAATAAACAATAACACGTAACAATATTAATTCTTCAATCAACTTTAACTACGAATTTTGATAACCATTCGTATAACGTGTATCTAAAAAAGTCCCCTCATGTGTTTTAACTAGCAATGGATTTAGTTTTGTAGATGTTACACCAATACTAAAAAGAAGTGATTGCGGCATTAGATTTAATACCGTACCGGTCTTTCGGATTCTAAACTGGTCGGGTGGAATGTTGAACTACGTAAGAATATTTGAAATAATTCTCAAGAATTTATTGCGTATGTTTACAATGCTTCAATCAAAGCAATAAACGGGCAAACATTTAAAATCCATTTATAAAATGTAAAGATCGTTTCCTTTGTTCGAAGTGGCCTCGATGAATAATGTTAAGGATTTGTTTTACTATTTGCAATTTAGTTTATTCTGTCAATAACATTTTAGTTACATTCATACGATAGGAGGGCAAATTATGTTAAAAAAACTTTTATCATTATTATCATAGCTCTCTAAGCCAATTCTCGTAATACATTTTTAAATTTAGAAGATGTAGTGTACTATTAATATACAAGTAAAACTGTAAAAGAAGGAGATAAAACTTAATTTAAAAAATGTTTAATCTTCTACTCATAAAATCTGTATATTTTGTATTAAATAATTCACATGAAAACGCTCACAAAACGCTCACAACTCATTACCTGAACGGATGATCTGGGAGAGACCGGCGAAGTCGGCGTCCGGGACGGAACAGGATCCGCCTTATGTTCCGCAAGCACCCGATGCTCATGTTTCGTTCCAACCACCGAATTCTTAACGCGCTCCATTCGAGCTTGAATTGCTTTCCGCGAAATAACCTTGGTCTTCTCATCCTTAGTTCCACCATCAGCAAGCTTCCTCATTAGCCTTGCGGTAGCGGCGACATTGTGTTGTTGGGTATCGGAATGTGTTCGTGCGAGCCGAGTGGCGGGGCGGGCGGCAGGGGCCGTGGCCCCCGTACTGCTTCGAGTCGTCTCATTCCTGTTGAATGGGACGACATCATGTTCCGTATCAGAATCTGTTGGCAGATAGCCCCCTCCTCCAACTGACGAGACACCTGTACGTAACAAGTTCTCATGTTCGGCGTATCTAACCCTCTCGTCGACCCCTACATTTCCATTCTGGGCGCGTTCCAATCCGCGCTCCATTTCCCCGATTTGCCTCTCAAGCTTGCGGAGAACGTCATCGGATGGGGGTGTAGGGCCATTTTCGTCGGGGGGTTCGGGAGTTTGAAATGATTTCAGGTGTATCGGATGGGCTCTGTTCAACTCTAAGCGCTTAGGTGCAATACCGGATGACGTAACTTCGTATTGAGCTCTTGACGCTTGAGGGGTTCTTTCTAACATTGCTAGTGACACTGGGGACGGTGGCGGAGCACCGTTTAGTGTCGGCGACTGAGCTTCTGGTGTCTGAGACACTCTCGGAGCGCGGAAGCTTTTCCGCATGAAATCTTCACGAGTTAACTTCCTCTCCATTTTAACTAGGGAGTATAATCATCACAAGGCACATACAGTTTTCCATTCGATTCAACTATTCCTAGTTCTAGATTACCACAATTTTTTTATGGAAAATGTTCCATTACACTGTTCGTATCTGTAAAATTATTGTAAATAAGTATGTGCTGTAAATAGTGATTCAATGGAATAAGTAAAATCAAACAGACAACCGAAGAATTCGTCTCGATGACGCCCTCAGTAAACGAAATAACCAACAAGACTTCTAATGAATCAAGAAGTCTGACGTAACTAGAACCAACATATCTAAAATTCTAATGACGTAAAGCGTCTAACGTGTTTTTACCCTGATAGCGCTGTTACCGACGCGATAATCGATCGATAAATTATTAAATATTACTCAAGTACATTATCAGGTTTGTGTTCGACATCGACACAAAAGAAGAGGCTAATTTTAGAAGCTTATAACATTCAAGGGCTATTGGAAGGATCGATCAAGAGAATAATAGATACTATCACTATCATTTCAACAATGAGAAACACAGTTAATAAAAAATAAATTAACTATTATTTCAAATAATGAAAAGAAGCGAAAGCGAACTACAACAGGTAGTACTGCACAATTAGAAACTTAGTTTATACTATTAAAGGAAATTTAACTAATATAAATTAAGCCCAGTGACATTCAGATCATTAAATAACTTTAACAATAAAACTTGCAGGAAAGTCAGTCATAAAGGGCGGTAAGAATTCCAAAAAACCATCAAGTGAAATTAATAAAGAACGTTTATGATACGTGCCAACCTGAATTGACAAAAAGCCTTAAAATTTTAAACAAACAGATATAACTTGATGCAAGATCTTAATGACACTATAATGACAACCCAAAGGAAAAAGCTCCCTTAAAACAATCTAAAAGGCGACGTGTTATTCCACCGTCCACGGCCGAAGCGAGACAGCGGCTACCAGTCCATCTGGAAAGAAAGAGATAAAACAATAGAGTTAATTTAAAGGTTGATCATGTCACCATTCACCAAGACCCAAATATATCAGCGGCACACAAAGCTGTTCTTGACACGTAGATCTGAAAGAGACGCAAATACCGACCCAGTCGACACTTGTGTCAATGGACAAACACGAAGACGGACAAGCGACACAACACAAAACGTTTATGAGGACAAAAGCTTCATATAATATTAGGTAGATCTTAATTTGAATGCTGAAGATTTCTTTACTTTAGAGTATTGTAGACGTTTAGTGTATCTACAGTAACAAAAATGGTAACAGCACTTCCCCTTGTTTATAACAAACAGCATGTGTTTTAAAAACGACCAACATTCCCTTTAATAACTCATATTCGTATATTTAACCTTCTAGTTAAAATAATAAAAATATTAAAATTCATTATAGCTCATATCTTTTCGTTAAATAGACAGATCAAATTCTTACCGAAGTTAAGAATAGCTAAGTCTAAGAATTAAATCAAGAGGCATTAAAGACAACAGGTGATGATGAATTTCAAAACTATATGGTTACGACACTGTTCATTTAGTATAAACAAAGACAGATCCAGTCTATAGCAAAATATCAACGAGAAATAAAACGTTTTTATAAAGTGTCTTACAAAAACCTTGATCCGTAGTGGTACAAGTGATGCGATTAGAAACAACCTTGATATCACGATATTTCAGAGTACTCGAATGTCAAAGAATGCAAGCTGGAGAATGAAACGACTATGACTCATGTTTCATTATACCTCTGCTTGAAAAAAATGTCTACCAAAGACATACACAGCGACTTGGTGGAAACATTAGGGGACTCTTCTCCTCCATATTCCACAGTTGCACGCTGGGCTAAGGAGTTTAAGTTGGGAAGAACATCGACGGAAGACGAACACCGCGAAGGACGCCCATCGACGTCCCTCACTGAAGAAAATGTGAAAAAAGTTGAAGAAGTTGTATTGGAAGATCGAAGAGTGACTATCAGGCATGTAGCTGAGGTCACAGGGATCTCATATGGCAGCATTCAAAGAATCCTTGCGAACGAATTGCATATGAGAAAGGTCTCCGCGCGTTGGGTACCGAAAATGTTAAACGACGAGCAAAAGAAGAAACGAGTCGACATGTCAAGAGCAAATCTCGAAAAGTTCCAGGCAGACAAGGATAATTTTTTGTCACGTTTTGTGACCATGGACGAGACCTGGATCCACCATTTTGATCCTGAAACAAAACAACAATCGATGACATGGAAACGATCCGATGAACCGACGCCGAAGAAATTCAAAGTGTCAAGCTCAGCAGGGAAGGTTATGGCGTCTGTTTTTTGGGACGCTGAAGGAATAATCATGGTGGACTACTTGGAAAAGGGGGCCACTATTACAGGCTCCTACTATGCAGAACAAATAAGAAGATTGCGGGAGGCTATTAAGGAGAAAAGGCGAGGCAAACTGCGGGCTGGAGTGCTGTTCCATCAAGACAACGCACCGGTTCACAAAGCTGCAATTGCCATGGCTGCCATTCAGGAAGCGGGCTTTGAGCTGGTGGAACACCCCCCCTATTCACCAGATCTAGCCCCCAGCGACTTCTATCTCTTTCCACGACTCAAGGAACACCTCCGAGGCAAGAAATTTGACGATGATAGCGACGTGATGGCCGCGGTTGAGGACTTTTTTGAGAGTCAAGATAAAGATTTTTTTTCTAAGGGAATTTTAGGATTAGAAAAGAGATGGACTAAATGTATAGACTTGCTAGGAGACTATGTTGAGAAATAAATTTATTTATTTATTTTATTCATTGTGTTTATTATTGATTATCATTACTTTTGGATCACCCCTCGTACATCGACGCAGCCATCCACCTCACACGAAACGTCTATCGAATTAGGGTCTTTACAATTTAGCGTTTGCGAGAAAATATATTTTTGTAATTTTATATCGGAAATGGAAATATTTTTGGAACGATAAAATTTACATCGAAAAAGTAGATTTATTTATTTTTATTGCTGACGTGCAGCACACTGCAGCACGTCAGCAATATGCGTGTGATCAAAGTGTGATGACAATTATTGTCCTAAATAATATTAAAAAAGTCCCTATTGCTGTTGCTAAAATCACACATACCGAGGACCAATCTATTATCATTTCTTAGAATTGTATAAAAATCTTTAATGATTGTTGCATGTTCGATTTATACATACTAGCTGGGTAGCTTTTTTCCGGTTTATATAATGCTGTCGCCTTCGCACTCCGTGAAATGTGAGAGATCATCGATCGATTTATCCGAGCAAGCTACCCTTTAATAAACCAGAATACGGGCATCACAGTGTTTTAAGTTGGAAAACGCAACAGTGTGCAACCGACCGATAACAATAGCGCTACAATTCAACGCGTTTTCACATAGTAATGAAATAGTATGATAGACGCACATGCGATGTCTGTAAATCCTGATAAGTTTAATTGCGGCCTATTGGCCTATTTAGTCCACGGTCACAGACTGTGATTGCTACCAGAAATTGTTATCGTATCGATGTGGTAAGTACCCGATAGTATAGACACTTACACATACACAGTCCATGTCCGATGGTATACTAAAGCGATATGATCGTAGAAAGATTTGTGCAGTGCATAGAGAAGAAACTCTGGTGCAGTCAAGATTGAATGTTTGCAATCCTATACCATTCATTATTTTATTGCGATTGCGATAAAACTTTATTGAGTTGTCGCCGGCGCGCAAAAATTAATGTAAATACAATCATTCTTTATTTTGTACATTTACACAAATGTGTCGGTATTGTATATACATATTATGTTCCTACTTCAAACAAATACACTAAAATTTAAGGAGGCATTGCAACGAATGCCAGACATTAGCTAGTAAGAATATAAACTATGATCACAAACTTCAGTTCCAAGACATTTTATTCATATATTTATCATCATCATAATTATGTATAAGCCTATCACTTGTCCACTGCTGAACATAGGTCTCCCTTATAGATTGCCGCAAAACACGTAGGTTTGTAGCTCTCATTTTGAGGGGATTTTGCCATAGTTTCCACGCTTGTCGGTCGGGTAGGCAACTGCAGTTTATTAATTCAGACGTTCCAGGAAGATGCAGCTGCCCATCTCCTGGTTTCCATTTTCCCTCTGTCGACTTTAACGACACCCACAGGACGAGATGGGGTGGTAGATTTTCTTAAGCCGCCACGACATGGCGGTATTATATTATATACAATTATATATTTTATAATTCAATATTTTTAATCCTAAAAAATATAAAAAATTGTGAAGTTTTTACCAAGAAATTAATTTGCTTAATAATTATTTTTAGGCTATTAACTAAAGCATTTGTGTCTAGGCCAAGCGGTTTCGGTTGGCCGCTGATGATTCTACCGACTAAAAACACAAGGTCCGTTAACAAAAAAGATACAAAAATGAAACTGAACACTACTGACTATTCACAGACAATGACTTCTAACAAAAAAGCGTAAAAAGTAGCTGTCTGTCTATTCGAAGAAATATTACTCGAAACTACTTAGAACTAAGTGTTTGTAGAGAAACCTGTACAGATTATAGATAACCATAGAAATAGTTATATCTTCATTACATCTTATACCCGACAAGACTGTATACTGTCAACGTTTGTCCACAATCTCCTCTAAAAAATAAGAAAAGGTATAGGATAGTTATAACTTAAAAGAGACTGGAGAATGGGAATCAAACGTGAAAACTATCCAGAAAAAATCTCGTGGAAACGATTTTACTAATATCATATAGACAAGTCAGTTAAAATATGTATTTATTTCTAAAAAAATAATATTACTTATTGATTTGAAAGTTACTGATAATAGGAAAATGCCAGAAAACATGGTAATGGAAAGAGTGTAATCTTTTCACTTCTAATGCAAAGATCTCGCAAATTAATTTCGTTCCTCTTAAATCTTTTGAATGTGCCACGGCTGCGCACCGGCCTCGGCTTTTTGAGTTGGCTTTGAAGCCGGGAAGAGTTCGAGTAATTCGTAGCAGTTATGAAATTATTGAATTGTCATCATTTTAGCCTATCACTAGTCCACTGCTGAACATAGGCCTCCCCTATAGATTGCGACAAAAGTTTGTAACTCTCATTTCGGGGGGATTTTGCCACAGTTGCCACGCTTGGCTGGCGGGTTGGCATCCGCAGTTTATTTATTCAGATGTTACAGGACGATGCTGCTGCCCATCTCCTGGTTTTTATTTTTCCCCGGTCCACTTTTACAACACCCACGGGAGGAGATAGGGTAGATACATAGCTCTACATTGGGACTCACGGCGCCACCAAATTGCGTAAGGGACGAAAACAGTCCGTCCGTCACGTGAGCGTTATAATTAGCGTGGCACTGCTTACTTTAGGGCTATTTTTAACCGCATATATAATTCTTATTACGTGAAAGCAGTTACGAAATCGATATCGACAGCTGGAAGGTCACAAATCGAAATATTATTAACGGCGGTTGAAAAACAATATATAGTCTATTTTGTTTATTTTACTGTTAACTAAACTTTATTATTCGTAAAAAATAGCTATATTTTTTCATCATTCATTTCAGTTATTCATGAAAAGACAAGTATTTATCTAATTAATAACAAATTTCTTACACTGTTTCTGTTCTTGACTGATTATTAGCGACATGTTTCAAATAGTTCCAAAAGTTTATATCTCCGTATGATGATATGACGGCAATGATGTGCTCCTGACCAATTTCTAAAATGGCGAAAACTTTCGATTTATTTCCTAAATAACAGCACAGGAGATAATAATGCCCCCAGTGCACTCGTACACACAGAGACCCTCACTCGTCATTACCTACCCGTGTCGGATGTAACGCTCATACGATAAGATCGGGAGGAGGCTAGGATGATCTGGCTGAGACGGGGGTAATTACATTACAATTTACAACAATACCCGAAAACTAGCAATTTGTGTTTTAGCACAAATGTCGGCTCCAGTTGGGATTCGCACCGTAATAGTCAGATACTGCGACCACTAAACCACGCGGCGTGGCATTTATCTATCTATATATATATAATTTCTCAAAGGTGTTTTTTTTTCGGTATGAAAAATCTCCCTTAATACTGTATCAATATTAATGTTTGATAAGCTATTTTTAAGATTATTTTTCACTCTAATGACGAAAAATAAATATATGTCTTAAAATTAAAGTTATCATTAAAAAAAAATATTAAAAAATTTGAATTTATTCATTTAATTGCAGAAAGCGCCATCTGTTGACAATCTGTTTAACTAACACGCACGACAGCTATCGGTTGCATTATTTAAATGGCGCTATCTGTTCATCATCACGATACTGTTCGAAATATTCGCACGGGTTACCTAGTACATAAGTATATAATAGTGCCGAAAGTATTTACGTAAGCACAAAGACACTACACTTCACCGATCTCAACGCCCTAAGATCACAATGGGCTAAGATCACAGAAATGGGAAGAACAAGAGAGTAGTGTCAAAAACAGGGGAACAGTTATGACACAACAAGACGCAAAAATAAATAATTTGTGTTATTAATAACCCCAACGGGCCCAAGGCTCAATAGACAGGTATGCTAAACCACGCGCACTAAATGTAGACAAAGAATTTAAAAAGAAAAACGTTATTGTTCTATTATACAGTACAATAAAAGCATGTGTATCGCAGTAATGCGTAACAAACGTTAATTTAATGAGAACATTGTCAATGTCATACACCAAGATAACATGACGCGACCTTGCCTCCAGGTAGGTTTAAAAAGCAAACGAGTCTACCAAATACGCATTTCTTGTGATCTTATCACCTTTTGCATGTTAAGTACTTATAGCGTAAGATACAGTAACGTTTATAAAATAATTTCATGAGGTTAATATACATTCATTCAAAAAAGTTTGTGCTATTAGCTGTTTCGGCTTCTGAAGCTTTATTGTTCTTAATGAGGCCGTGTAATTTATAAACTATATTCATGATACGGTCAGTGTTACGTTTTTTACTTTCATTGGCAGATGTTGTTAACGTAATGTAAGGTTACTAGTAATACGAGTAAGACTAATGTAAGTTAACCCCGTCTCATTCTGTGGGTGTCGTAAAAGTCGACAAAGGGAAACTGAAAACCAAGAGATGGGCGGCAGCATCATCCTGGAACATCTAAATAAATAAACTGTGGTTACCAACCCGCCTGACAAGCGTGGCAACTATGGCAAAATCCCCCCAAAACGACAGCTAGTAACTTTTGTGGCAATCTAATGGGGGAGGCCTATGTTCAGCAGTGAACTAGTGATAGGTTGAAATGATTATGACGAAATTAACAGTTTCAACATAACCTAACCAAAGCCTGAAATTTCATTACATCTCTTTTAAAGAAGGAAGGAAATAATTCGCTGTTTTATTCTTCACGACCCGTACTGTTTTACAAACTTTAAAATTCAACCGTCCCACTATTCTAAGGAAAGCCACTAGCTCTCCGCCTATATCCCGCAACTCGTCTCGTATTCCAACGCTTGAAATAACTGTATGTAATCCAACACTTTTACCCGCAACTACACACTTCAGTATTTACCAATTTGCGGACAATATAATCTCTATTACAGAGACAGAAGTGACAGATTGGCATGAACAGTTGTTACAAAAGATCTGGCCGACCAGACCACAAGTTTCTGTCGGTCCATTCTTCAGCTTGCTTAATACAGGAGCTTTCAGAACTTGTAGTGTAATTGAATTATTAATGTTACACAAAAAAAATAGAGTGGTTTAGTAGCACAAAACATGTAGATATTTTGAAGCGCAGTTTTAACAAATGACAAAACAGAAATACATAAACAATAATTCGATTATTCAGAAATTCTATTACTTTCCGTTAAAAAGAGATTGTCTTTATAGACAATCGATATAAAATATCTATCATAAAAAGAATAAAAAAATTACAAAAGCCGCGTCGCCTAGTGGTCAGTACCCGAATTTTCCGCCGCGGGTCCTGAGGTGCCGTGTGGTGGCGGCTCGTTAAAAGAATACTACCACTCCATCTGATCCAATGGATCTCGTAAAAGGCGAGTAAGGAATTAAACTGCACTGTGCATCCAACAGCGCATGGTGGCGATGGGCTCACCACCTATCACACCAAGTGCATTATATTGTTTTGGTGAAACGTGGATTGTGGCAGTCATCTGTTTTTGCAGTGAGTGCCCAGTCTCTGACTACCCCTTATGGGATACAGTCGTATTCTTATGTATGTATGTATGTCCTGAGGTAGAGTCCCAGTAGAAGTCAACAATTATTCAAAAACACGGATAATTCGTTTTCGAATCTAGTTGTGTTGCCCTTGTACCCGTGTTTCTGACCACCGATCTTAGCGAAAGAGCTTTTACATCGGGCACGAGTCGGTCAGTAGTGAGTTCATCATTTTAAAGCATATACTTGTGGCACTATCATATCTCTTGCGCAGTTGATAGCTTCAGACAGTATTCCTCTGTCATGGTCGTAGTCCATAATCGGCAAGGAGAATATCAGTAAGAAAATAAACTCGTTAACATTATCTCCAGCCGTCTTATAGAGACTATTTCCTTAAAAACTTTACAGTTAGTACCCTTAATGACATTGCATTACAAAAAGCCTATTTGAGCTCTAGACATTATTAATGCCGTAATTCAAAACCTACGCAAATTAGCGAGCGTTTAAATGAAGAATTACAGCGGCCATTTTGTTAAACAAAAAAGAACAGTGCATTAGGGTTACAGCTTTTAAGCGAATTAAATTTTAAATATATGTTATTATATTTTAGTATATTAATATTTACCATTGATTATATTAATTAGGAAATTAAATTTGTCTCTCTCCTATACTATTAAAAATAACACAATCGTGATCTGTGAGTACTTATACCTAATAGTAATGAAATAGTTTTATGTGTTAATAATTTGAAAAAATACATCAAAGGATCTCACATTACTTGATAATTATAACTACAAAACGATATGACATTTTTTCATTATAGTCCAATAAGAATAAATAAAATAACGTAAAATTATTACGAAACGGTAACCCTGAAACCGTCCGAATACTTTTTCGCAGGCCGATACGGACCTGGTTTGCGTGCTTCCTTTTTTTTAAAGCAAAAAAAAATCTCGTCTCAGGCGGTTAGGTAGGTTCCTTATAGATGTGAAACGATAAACGAGTCGGAGGCTCCGTTGAACGAACCTCGAATTAAACGCTATGTCCGCGGACATTCATCTTTCCTTTCGTATTTCAATACAGGTGTAGTCATTCCACTTTTTTTTTGTCACATATAAAGGTAAAGGCGGTTAGGGGATGTAGTTTACAGATAATGTTAAGGTTTTCAGATATAACGCTTCTGTTAGCTTTAAATTGTTATTAAATCATTATCATTTCAGCACATCGCAATACCACTGCTCAACATAGGGCTCCCCCATAGATTCCCATAAAATACGATCCTGAGCCACCTGCATCTATTGAATTTTCATCACGAAATCGCCTTACACAGAAAGGGAGTTGAAAGAGCCGTACATAGAGATACAGTTATATACTATATCTCTACCTCTCTCTCTCTCTGTCACGCTGCCAACAGGTAACAACCTAGATCTACAAACACAATCTAAAAGAATTGGATTGTTATAGCTCCAGAATGACTCATCGCGAAGTCAATGATTCTAGAGGCCAAATTGCTAGTGCTCCGAGCTCCACTTAAGCCGCTATAGTTTGTAACGTCAGTCCAATTTCATAAAAAATCGATACGGGTGAATTTTCATCTGAATAAACAGTTGCGGCAAAAAACAATATATATCCTATTGGCAGATGATCAGAAAATTTTTGTCTCTATAGGCTACAGGTGAAGTCCTCTAATTAAAAAAAATTTAAAATTGAGTCTGTTTGTCACACAAGCCAAAGACGTTAATAAATGTACGAGAAAAGTATTCGTCATGTCAACCGACATTAAAGGGTTGACTAGTCAAGACAAAGGTTTGTTATTACAGTTTCCCTACCGCGAAATTAAAAAAAAAACAGTGGTTACTGTGGCACAATCAAGATTCTGGTGCGTTGCCAGTTGTCATCGCAGAACTAAGATGGTATGGCACGTATTTAGTTATCATGGCTTTGTAACTAACAAAACATCAAACTAACGTATCCCACCCAATTTAATTCTCTTTTGGACCATTACAAATTATAAGTTACGTTTAAATATTTTTCCTGCGCATATAAGACCAACAGATAATACAATTTATATTATTCATGTACATAGCGTAATAATATGTAATTTTTTAAACAGTTTCACCGCATGTGGTTTTTAATAACCTCTCCACATTGACAGTTAAAGCGTTTCCCGCCTAAAATGTGATCCCAAACAAAAGTCTGCGCGCACTCACCCATAATGATTCACGGTCGTCGAAGCGAATGGGCAACTGTCTCATTCTAAACCTGTATTTAGTGATACTGTCTCTTTCAAACCCCATGCTTGTAGTCCGCGCAATTGCTATCAAACGCAGTCTTCGCAATATATAATAATGCAATGCACCTGTTTTTTTTTATTGAATAAAGAACGACGAGACGAGTAAAACGCTCACCTGATGGTAGTGCAACGTCTGCCCATAACAAATGCTGTGTCAACCACGACATTTCGTGAGAGTGGTGCTCACACTGCGCCCGTACCGTAACCGTGGTGATTAGAGTTATTATACTAGCTCTCAGTGCCCTTCATACCGAAACACAGTAATGTTTGTTTCACGGCAGAATAAGTCGTCGGCAGTCGGATTCCTGCATAAGAATCCTACCACCAGGTGAAAGTGACATAAATATCTGGATGTCTTAGTCAATCTGGAGTAGTTTTTTACCATCAGCCATGACAGAGCGCCCGAATCTTTACATCACTAAGCGTCTCGATGAAAAATCGCCTACGTGCTGTAAAGCGATGACCCGCCATATCATTTTTCGCAAACTAAGCACACGTCGATCACGAGCGGGCATATTTTACACGTTCCACATGTGAACAAGTCAGATTGACTAACAGACTCGATTATTATATAACTAGTGGTCGCCCTTTGCTCAAAATTCGACCGTAATTCATAGAATTTTTAAGTTTGGACGTCGAGACTTGAGAAATTATTTATCGGCTACATTAAAATTCAATGGCAACAGCCTCTACTCTGTGCGACTGTTTGACCACAGACTATTACGTGATTGACATTGCCAGTATGAACGTAAATAAAGGATGATTTCTTTTATTTCATTTAATATATTTGTAAAACATATTATACGAGTATATAAATTTTAGTTTCCTCGATTCTTCTCAATACAAACTTTAACTATGCCAAATCACACAATTTCATGTGCGCAATATACTTAAAAAGTGGTACAATATTTTCTCTTAACGTATTAATATATAGAAGATTAGACATCACGTCACGTCTCGTTTCCCACGAGGACGAAAGGTGGGGCTACGTGTGTGGCCTCTGCCTGCCTCTTATATGCGAAACAGGGGCGACTGTATGCATGTATGTAACCACGAAGAAATTAAACAAAACTGTTACCCCACCCGAAAAGATTGGTAACAAATTTGTTAAAAGACGCTTTTCTCCATTCACTATTGAATGAACGAAATTACGAAAGGCGTTAGAAAACCTATGGACAGCATTAAATGAAGCATGTTATTTAATACTACGGTAACGTGGGACGCCATTACGAGAGGATGGAACCCACGCTCGTCGGTGAAAGCTTAATTTTTGGGCATGATGCATAAGAGACTTCGAAATCGTTCAAGAATTTCTGTTATAGATATATTTCTGTTATAGTGGTCCAGGTGACGTCGTTAAGTATCTATTAGAGCTTCTATTCGGATAATGGAGTGTCATTATTAATGAGACGTACCTTACTGCTGTGCTTTAGACTACTTTTTTGTAGCATAAAGGCCAATCTCACGTGACATTTAGCGCTGATGAGCTGTCAGGTGACGAGTGTTTTTTTGTGTGTTTTTTTTATTGGATAAAGTGATGAAACGAGAAAAACGTTCACCTGATGGTAAGTGCAAGGTCTTCCCAAACAAATGCTGTGTCACCCAGAAAATTTCTGTGTGACACCACACTGTGCCCATCACCCTGAGACAAGTTCTTAAGTCTCATATGCCCGGTGATTACGATAGCTCACAGTGCCCTTCAAACCGAAACACAGTTATGTTTGCACACTACTGCTTCACGGCACAATAACTGGCCTTGGGGTGGTACCTATCTAGACGGATTCCAGCATAGGAATCCTGCCTGTTACGATTACAATTTACAGGTTATATTACTATGTCGTCATCGTGCATGTGTTTTTTCCATTTATATTCTTCGTACATAAATTAATCTGCATCATATTATATATACATACATAAATAAACACATACAGATACATACGCACGCATAGACAAAAACAATAAAAAGAATAGCTTAAAATGTTATTTATATAAAGTAATTATTAAAAAATAAAATTAAAAAAAGTAAGTATAATTTTATGTTATATTGTACATATTAAACTCTGTATAGGTGATTCAACACAACAAAGGTAATTTTTATTGCAAAGTACGAGGTACATCAAGCTACGAGTAACCGTCTACACCATATTGCTTAAAAGGCTCTCGGTAGATTCGTATGATAAAGAAGAGAGAAGTACTAATCGGATATCTATCGAATTATCGAATTATAAAACTATTTCTTAAATATTACCTTTAACTTATAAGTAGACAGAGCAGTAGACTTACCGAAGGATGAGGCCCTTACCATTCTATTCGACCCGACTCGAATGGAAACGTAGATGTAGACAAAGTACGATGTACGGTTAGGAAACAATGCGGAAATTAACGGTCTGGTGCGCCGCCAGGATAATTACACTCATTTCCAAGATTGGCCATGTCTATTATTTTTTACGACTACGGTCACCTACTGATGACGAATTTAAGCCAATATAATACACTAGGAGTAATTCGTCGTATAAAATAAATATTCAATACATATACCCAACTTAATACAGTCGATAGGCAGAGCAGAATAGCACCTACCTCTTCCCTACCGAGAAGAAAGATGCCATTCTGTCACTATACTGCTCGTGGGAAGGCAATGGAAAGTAAGAATTTATCCGTCACGTCACGTTTCCCACGAAGGCGAAGAGTGGGCTACGTGTGTGGCTTCTGCCTATCCAATATATGGGGAAATAATCCAATCCTCCTCCAATAAATCGTGATATTATGTATGTATAACTAAATAAAATATAGAATATATAGAATATATGTATTAACTGTTAGAACGGATATTTAAAAGCCCTTGATATAAATTATGCATAATCTTTTTCTGAGCTACTGAACGGATAAGTTATTGTAATTAATTTTATTATAATATTACACCTAAAGTTTCTTGCCAAATTTTGCCATCCGTTGCAAATTCTTGTACATTATAACGTTCATAGAACTTTTAAGCTTAGGTTTAACTGAACTGACTTCCACAAAAAAAACAAGTTCAAACTCTATCCATTGATCTGTAATACGTGTAAACCACTACACAATGGTCCATTCAGCTCCGTTCTCTTGAATGTAGCTGAACGGACCCAGGCTGCCTTTTTCGGTGTAGTCAGGCCAACGTCGGCTAGTTGCCGCGTCCATATCAAAAAAGAAAGCTAGACACGATCTCTCTGCGACCGGTTGGCACTAAACTATCACAGCAACCAATAATTACGGCTGCTAATGATACCATGTTATTTGATGTAGATTTGCCAAAATGAAGGTTAATTTTGCACCATTACTTTATTATTGTGAGTATTTTTTTCTGGTGGAAGCAGTAGTGTGCAAACAGTTTTTTGTGTTTCGGTCTGAAGGGCACTGAGAGCTAGTGTACTAGCTTACCGTCAGTTAAACGTGGAGTGTAATCTCTGCCCATAATAAATGCTGTGTCACCCAGAACATTTATGTGTGACACCACTCCCCGCGTCCGTCTCATATGTCCAGAGATTACGCTAGCTCTCAGTGCCCTTGAAACCGAAACAAAGTAATATTTGCACAGTACTGCTTTCCGGCCAAATAACTAGGGTGGTGGTACCTACCTATACGGATTCTCTTTATAGGAATCCTACGAGTAAAACGTATTAATAAAATTTAAAAATAAGTATTTAATGAGTCCTAAATACTTGTTAACTATCTTCTATTTATATAAAACAATTTACCACCGACTTATCATGATATCTCCGAAACAACAAGACCTATTGACTTGGAATTTGGGATACATATAGACACCTCACCACACGGTAAACAAGCGTGGTGGTGCTGTTTTTCTCTTTAGTCTCTAACATAACAATAACTTCCGTGCGAAGCGGGGCAGGTCAGATAGTATTTACGTAATTCCAAAACAATTGGGTCGATTGAGAGACCAAAGCGTTCACCCATCACTGGTACCAATTTTTCGGCATAACAATCGACTCGCTATACGCTGGAGTACCGTTAAGTGACCACTACCGTTACTGTAGCAACACCACGAGATACGACGGGTCACAGACACAGTTAAACATGTATTTAACACGAAAGTGGGTACGGTTTAAGCGAGACGTATATCTGGAACACGTATATCAATGATCAGTTACTTATTTACAGGGCAGACTGTTCCGAAAATAGTAAATCATAGTGACTTTGACTGCAAAACTCTCATTACATTATTAGTCCCATTGCAACCCATTACAAAATTATAGTATTTTGTGCATTAGTTATGTTCATGATTATTTTAGTTTTACGCGTATGCTGTTTAGTTCCAAAACGGTGCGAGCTATTTTAAAACAAGTAATTCCAACTGAAGTTAACTTTAACACTTTGTCTAACATGACGTACCAAACAAACGGAAATGATTTACGATTGTTTTACTAAAAATTATAGTTAAAACAACTTGACTTAAGTAAAGTTTAACGCCGAGAAGAATAAATCAAACGCGCTAACTCAATTTTAAACTTTTAATTTAAAATTATTTTCGTCTATGTTTAAAAGAGAAAAACTACAGCTACAAATTAATTAAAGTTGAATCTTTGATGAAAACTCCAACACTACACTTATTATACGTACAAAAAAACATCAATTATTCATTAAGTAATAATGTATGTGCAATAGAAAAAAATGAGATGCTTGAATCTTTCAAAAAAGTCCAAATATTTCAATAACCGGAGAAAATACGTCTCAAAAAGCTTCTTGTTTTTCATCGGTTAAAAATTTAAAATAAAGAGGTTCTAAAATTCTTTTACAGCTACACTACAGTTTGTATTTGAACAACTTCCTCTCACATTGCTTGGTCCGCCCACGTCGCTTTTCGTTGTCGGCCTGTAGGTCAGCCGGTTGAGGTATACTGCGATCTGGAGCATATCTGATTGCGATTATTAACAAAACGCAAGTTTCCGTTCTATTGGTTCGAAATCCGAAGAAATAAAACTGGTTTACCATTATTTTAATATAAGAGTCCGCCATCATTGACTATTACAAACCAAGTTAAAATAAGAAATCTTAAAATCTAATACCGGATTAACGTTCGGGCTATTCCATCGGCATATCGATTACTAGCGGTAAAGTAAAAACATAACTGTCATTACGATTTAAAACAACAAAAATAAGGTCCTCTTTTCATCCTGTGGTAATATTAAATATGTTTAAACGTCTTGTTTAAAAAAGCAACATAATAGACTTTAATTTATTCTGGAAAAGTAACGGATTTTCTATTTAAAGGTTCTGCGAGTGAACATCCCGCTCTCCTCTTCCATGAACCGTATCCATCTCCTTATATACGTTAAATAGTCGAAAAATTAAAATATCATAAAACGTCTCACAGCTCCCGACAAAAGGTGGAATAATCGCCCTCCACCCATCTTAAGTGTGCCAGGCCTAAAAAGCCGTAGAGAAAGTACTACGATCGATAATCCGCTTGGGACTTAACTTATGAGAGGACTCTTCAAATGTTAGAGAAGGATGAGTGAACAGTTATTTGTTCAACCTTTCGTTCTCCAATCTCTTCTAAACTAATGAGCTCACTATCTCAAACCGCTCCGATGTAAACTGGGTGCGTATGAAACGCCAGTATGTTCTCATTATATACTTTAAGTGGTATAACGATGGAATAATTTTATAATAGACGGCAGGTGGCCTTTAGTGGACCGAACATTGTTTGGGAATGTTTATGCTAATGCTTGGGAGACCTTGAATAGTAATGCGATTCGACTATTGACTTGTGCGTTTGCTTTGTCGCTCTTCAAATCTTCATTAGTGGATGTGGTTTCTCTTTTACATAATAACATGAAAGGGTATTCGGTGTGTTCTCTGGGTTTCAAATGAAATGTGCTCTAGCGTCTTAGTTGACTCTAGATTCGTACTCGTTTTAACTTAAATTGTATTAAAGCTGTATACCCCTATCATCTCTTCTTCACATTCGCTGAAAGCGACAAGATATGAAATAACTTGAAATGTTTGACGTACATTTTAAACGTAAGACAAAGAACAAAAATTAGAAGATACTTCACAACAAAATCAAGTACACTTTATAAAGGAACGAGTGGAAAGTCTAACAGGTTTAGTTGTTTGTCGACCAGATAGAGAATACGACTGACCTACTACCTTAACAGACTTCAAAAAAGGAGGAGGTTTATAAACAAACATAACTTCTTTCTTTATAAATATTTCTTTTTTTACTGGTGGTAGGATTCCTATGTAGGAATCCGTCTAAGTAGGGTCATTCGGATGTCAGTTATTCTACTGTGAAGCAGTAGTGTGCAAACATTACTATGTTTTGGTTTAAAGGGCACTAAGAACGAGCGTAATCATTGGGCATATCAGACTTAAGTACTCTTGTCCCAGGGTACGGGTTCCGTGTAGTGACACACAGAAATGTTTTGGGTGAAACAGCATTTGTTATGGGCATACGTTGCACTTATCAGGTGAACTTTTTGCTCGTTTCGGCACTTTGTCTAAAAAAATTAACACTAAACTTTAATACTTGAGCGGTCAAATGACCGCTTCAGAGACTTTAATCAAATTGTTGAAAGTAGGATTTTGTAATAATCCATAACATATTTTGTTTAAATTGACATCAGTGTGTATCCTCAAACTTTATATATTGACTTTTGAAGTTTAATTGGCACGCTATCTTTTCTTCAGTAGGTTAAGTGTTACCACATTGGTCAAGTTCTTATGATGGGATCCATTAAAAAAAAAACAAGAAACTGTTTAAAGCTGCTGCGTTATAGTTGAAGATTTTTTTTTAATTAAATAATTATATATATTTGTATGCACTAATTTATTTTCAAACGAACTACGTGTATATACAGAGTTCAACCTACTTGTCCTCTGTCGACATCTCCCGGCGTTGCCACAAACGCTATTAGTCATGCACCTTCGTATTTGTGCAACTGCGAGTGACCGCTTTGACGTAGTTACATTATCAAGTTTCCTGCGCGTGTGTCAGTGAATGGCTGCCATTTGGACATTTACTTTGAGTTTTCATTCACTCAAGCTTCAAACTGTGCAACATTAAATTTTGTTTTACTTATTAACTACGCTAGGATTTCTCCTGTACCGTGAATGCGTTTCACAACTATAAATTTCACTTGCAAAACAAACAGACCCGAAATCTAATAATTTGTGTTTTTGGACTTATCTGGGCTACGAACCAAAGACGTGCTGCGCAGAAGTCACGTACTATTACCACTAGGCCACACAGTCGTGAAACGGGAAGTGAGTTTCTTTTTTATGATATGTCCTTTAAACCTTAAAGTCTAGGAAGTAAAAGAACCTTACGTACTTGATCTCATTATAATACTATAATCCTCATCATCAATATATATATATATATATATATATATATTACACACACAAAAGTATATTAAAAATAAAATAATTTAAATTAAAATTTTCTATTTACTAACACACACTATACATTAACAATATCTTATAGTGCGGTTAATTACGTATTATGGTTTACGGGTCAGTGCCCTAACAAAAACCTCGAACCCGACACCAGGCGTCGCCGTCGCTAGCAAAATTCTCACACATGCATACATATATAATACTGAAAGAACTCGACCTAGTGGAAACATGGAAATTGTCGAACAGATAATTCAACCACCAACGCCTTGAGTAAATATAGATTACTTGTCGATATGAGTCACACGAAACGTTTTAACATAACTGTTACAAGTGCATGCCTTTATCTCTGCCACCATTTAAGTTTTTTTTTAAAGAAAAGTGTGCAAACGAGCAAGTGGATCAACTGATGGCAAGTGAACATTTTTTTATAGAAGTAACGAAGCGATGGTTAGTGTTACGTCAGCCCATAACAAATGCAGTGTCACAGAACATTTCTATGTGGCACCACACTGCGCCCGTCACACTGGGACAATGAAGTATCTTAAGTCTCCGGTAATTGCGCTAGCTATCAGTGCCCTTTAGTAATATTTGCGAACTACTGTAGTTTGCAAATATTACTGTTTCACGGCAGAATAACTGGATAGGATAGGACAGAAGAATCCGTCTAGATAGGTACCACAAAAAAAACATAAAAGTAACCACTAAAAGAAGAATAGCTCGCACAGCGGTGTTACCAACTTAAGACGGATTTCTGCATAGGAATCCTACCACGAAGAAAAAGAAAGTAACATAAATTTCCTTTTCATCTATACCTTTAGATATAAATAATGGAGCTACGAAGAGGTTCCATTACAATGGAGACCGAAGAAATGGCGATTGCGAATTTAATTGCAAGTGAAAGTGCTGTTAATGGTCTATTTGGTTGTTTTCACCGACGGCGGTCCAAGACATCTGCCACAGATTAAGTGATAGTTGATCCGCGCTGGCCGCCGTCGAATTCGCGAACGACCCAGAAACAAAACTTTGTCGTTGGACCGATCTTGGTTCACAGTTGGAAGATTTAACTCGATTAATTTATGAATAAGACACGGTAAAAGTGGTCCAATCATTAACGTGAAACTGCCGATTTATAACTCGAAAGCTATAAACAACTAAACATTATCGTATAATAATGTGTCGCCAAACATTCACTTTCATTAAAGTTCAAGAATAGAAAATAACGATTTATTTTCATTTAACTACTTCAACAATCATTAACAAGATAATATTAGTTTGGTTATCTCATTTATGGCATCTTATTCACGTATTATATGGCGTTTTTATTAGAAAAATAATGATAAAACTATTTATAGATTTATAATTAGGAGATATCGGCAACCGCGTGGCCTAGTGGTGACCTGACTCCGCGGGTACTAAATTCGAATTTCAGCTGGAGCCACCATTTGTGCAAAAAAAATCGTCAACTCGGCGGCCGTCCGTCATAAGAGTCAATATCACTTGATAATGCCTCATTTTGAGGTAAAACACTTGTGTTTTCGACTACAGTAGTGTGTATTGCCTTGTGGTTGTGTTGAAGGGTATCTAGTGGCGGCTCCCGGTAGCGGTATTAGTTTACTTGTGCAAGTTATTGAGGGAGGGTGGGCGGTGCTCTTCAAAACTAGGTAAAACACACCATTTTAAATTTTGCATGCGGATCTTAGCAAATTAACTTCCTTCCTAGCAGTATTTGAAAGAAACGCTCATCGTTTTGAGAATATTAAAAAGTAACAGTTAATATAGAACACACATATAGGCATTAGCGACCTTATCTCGAGGCAGCTACATCGCGCTATCTGATAAGTCAACAGCGCGATAAAGATACAATGAACAATTCGTTGAGTTTGTCTAACTAGATTATTTCGTTATGAAAAATGGCGGTGAAAAATTTTATCACCCATACAACATGACACACCGACTCCGTATCAAATTAAAAAGACATTGTAAAATGTAAGATAGTTAAAGTATACATTAAAGATAATTAGTTTCGGTAATGAAATATTTAAAAGCGTGTAATACTTACTATATCAGTTTTATATTCTTTTTTAGTTGTAGTGTAGTGTAGACCCACTTTTTCGTAGAAGGGGACATGTGCTCGTATATACAGTAAGCATTCAACTGCAGTAACTGTACTGGCTTTACCACGTGACAAATAGAGTTCAATTTCGGTACCTACCTACTTTTTACTGGTGGCAGGATCCCTATGCAGGAATCCGTATAGGTACGTACCGCCGAAGTATCAGTTATTCTGCCGTCAAACAGTAATAAAAAAAATGAAGTTTAGTTTTAAGCCTATAAATGTCCCACTGCTGAGCACAGGCCTCCCTCTCATTTCTGAGATGGTTTTGGAGCTAGGAAGAATCCGCCACGCTGCTCCAATGCGGGTTGGCGGACTTCACATGTCTTCGAAATATTTTTTATTTCTCAGACATGCAGTTTTCCTCACGATGTTTTCCTTCACCGCCGAGCACGTGGTAAATCAGCACTTAAAATTGCAATCAACAATTTTAGTGGTGCCGGCACCGGGAATCGAACCCAGGTCACTCGCGTCCTATGAAATTTAAAGCGAGCGCCTAGCCCTTATTTTCGTTTGAAGGGCACTGATAGCTAGTGTTATTACTGGGCATATGAGACTAAAGACCTGATGTCTTATTGTGACGAGCGCACTGTGGTACACACAGAAATGTTCCGGGTGGCACAGCATTTGTTCACTGGACGTTTGCTCGTACAGATTCTTCAATAAAAAAAAAAAAGTTTTTTTCTTCAAGGTATCCATCCATAAATAAATATTTTCTGTGACACACTACTTTTAATGTAGCTTTTCATGTTTCAACACTACATCCAACTTTTTACTTTCATAATTCAAACGGTTACAATACTAACGTCGATAGCAACCGCAGTTGCGTTACATCTTCACACTCTGGTACAGTTAACTTTATTTAGGCGTTCACGTAATCACACATGAACGTCTACAGTCTCGTATGATGACACTTTTGTCATTGAAACTATTTCTAAATATTAGAAACGAAATCTTGCGAGTGTTGAACTAAACTTCAACTTACATCTTTATCCACACTAATATTATAAATGCGAAAGTAACTTTCTCAGTTTGTTAACTTTTCACGGCTCAACGGCGGAACCGATTTCAGCGAAACCAGGCGATTGTCACATGAGACGCAAACGCAACGGGTATCAGCTAGTGGTGAATAGCACTAGATTTACGAAACCTGTCTATCTGACAGGTTTCGTAGAAGTTCGTAGGTTTCGTTAAAGATATTATGCAGCGAATATATATATCTAGTAGTTTTATTCTACCTGTTCGTAATAAACCCGTCCCGTCCGTCAATGCCCGTAAATATAGTGTTAATGTTTTGATGATAGTTTGATACTGTATGCGATTATTGGATTCGTCTTTATTTTTATTGTATATGATTTTTATGTTGTTTGTTTTGCTTTTAAAGAATATAATCTAAATACGGTTATGATATAGATATAGTAGAAAATGAAAAATACGAGTCGGACACTGAAATACGAACAATTTGTTTAAAAATAATTAATTGAATTGGGATTTACAGTTAAACCGCGACTCTGTACGTGGACAACGACGCACGTCCGTGACAAAGTACATCAATAAACGAACGCTGAGGTTTACGTTAGTTTGCATACGAACTGGCACAAGAGCGACCGGTTTTAAAGACTTTTGTCATTCCAGACTCAATCACAAAGGTTTAAATTAACCTCGTCCCGTGCAATGTACTTGTAAGTTAACATAACATTTGAAATGCACTAGTTGGTTGAAACAATTTTAAAACAATATTGTCAATAGAAAAGCTGGTTTTATATAATTAATAAAATTTAATCAAAAACCAAGCGTACCACTGCAAGACTTCAAGACACAGTTAGCTCTTTCTGCGTAGATCGGACCAAAAATATACAGACGAATAGAGTACTACCTACTTCGTTTTTGAAGTCGCTAATTATGGAATCATGGAAAATCCCACATACTAATTTTTATGTATGAATATACTTACAAGCATCATTACGCGTTACAAACGCATGCTGAATTCTAATAGGTTAAGTTTGCTACTCATTTTTAAACAATCGAATCGCAGACATATATGCTCTGGTGACGTTAATTGTGATATCAATTGGCACATGAGTGTACCAATAAATAGCCAACCATCAAAGCAGATTAGTCGTTACAATCTAAATATAATAAAAAAAATATAATAAATAAATCTTTTACCTGATGCTACCTATCAGTATTTTCCATAACGATACAAATAAAAAAAAAGTGAAGCAACACCCTATAAGCGTCACTCTGCTGAGCACAGACCTCCTCTCGTGTCCGAGAGGGTTTTTGGAGCTGGGAAGAATCTGCCACGCTGCTCCAATGTGGGTTGGCGGACTTCACATGTCTTCGAAAATATTTTATATTTCTCAGACGGACATTCAGGTTTCCTCACGATGTTTTCCTTCACCGCCAAGCACGTGGTAAATCAGCACTTAAAATTTATTACACTTAATTAACAATTTTAGTTGTGCTGGCACCGGGAACAACCCAGGACACTAGTACTATGAAATTTAAAGCAAACGCCTAGCCAAAAATAACTTCAAAAAAGAGATTCTGAATTCTTCTGTATATTTTTTTATCGATGTTCGAGCATTTTTTTTGTTAGAAAGGGGGTGAAAGTGGTCCCATATAATCTTGGTAGAGTTCTAATGATGGAATCCATAAAAAAATCATAAAACTATTTGGAGCTGCTGCGTTGGTCGGTATTTTTATTAAATAACTACTATATAACTTTTTAAAGTATTGAGTAATAATAAGACGTTCATATATAATAGAAAGAATTGCGAAGTTTCTTTTCTTATGGAAAAAAGTGACGAGACGAGGGAACTGTCCTCCTCATTGTAAGTGCCACGTCTGCCCGTAACAAATGCTGTGTCACCAGAACATTTCCGTGGGACACCACATTGTGCCCGTCCCCCGGAGACAGTTCTTAAGTCTCACATCTTATCTTCAGTGCACTTCAAGTGGCAGAATATAAAATATAATCTAGCACTGTGGTGGTACCTAGTCGGACTTCTGATACACCTACCAACTAATTGTTTCTGCGTTTATTTTGCCCAACTTACTGCGGAATTCGAAAATTGACTATTCCGTTTTCATTTTTCCCCTATAGATTACTTCGTTTAACTAAATGTTAATCTGAGTGAAACACATTGTAACATTTTGTTTTTCTTTGTCAGACAATGCAACAACACTGAAATGACTAAGTGCTCGCTCGTGGCAAAAAACCGTTTTAGTTACATCACGTTGAAAAACCGGCATGTAACCTTTTTTACCCATCTCCTGGCTGCTTATCACACTTTAACATGGTACATTCCAATTAAAATGCGAAAACGCGACGTTGACGGCATGCGAAACGATATTAAATGTCGGAGGACGTGACACAACAAGGTCACATATATCCATACTTCCTAACTAATATATAAATGCGAAAGTAACTCTCTCTGTCCCTCTGTCTGTTTATGACCTTTTCACGGTTCAACAGCTGAACATATCTTGAAGAAATGTGGCACAGAGATAGCTTGCATACTGAGAACGGACATAGGATACTTTTTATCCCGGAAAAAGAAATACTCGTAGTTCCCACGGGATATTTGCAATACCTTTTTCCACGCGGACGAAGTCGCGGGTGTCAACTTGTAAGACTATATATTCGCGACGGCTATCAATACCGAACTGGTACTGGCACATACTTTATCATATCAAATTGCCGTGATTGCAAAGCTATCTAACATAGACTTATTTCCATATCCGATGGAACACCTAAGATGCGGAGGAGTTTGCTTACCCAGAAATAAATTCTAATCGTGAAAATATAAATATATATACCTGTTTATATTGCTAAGGTCATAAGATAGAAGCAAGGACAAACTACCGTTGATTTTAATTAGTCGACCGACACTTTTCCTGGACAATAACACGGAAATTATTTAATTTCCCAGCGGACAGTACAGGCTAAATGAATTAGAAAAGCGTTTAAATTTTCTCGCGCAGAGCCAAGAACAGACAATTGAGATTTATTCTATTTTCCATTCTTGTAGATTGTTTTTACTTATATATGAATTCGTATTTATCTTGTATATGTTTACTGGGAAATGAGAGGTAGGCCGTAAGTTTGTTCATTTTCACAAAATCTATAGGTAGGTATCCATAACAATTTAGATTACTTAATTTTACTTCTAATAATGTGCATGAAAAGAATGATCTCAAAAGAAATGTCAATTTGCAATCGTGACACAACATGTGTGTGCGTGTTAGCGTGTGACTTGGTGGTTTATTATTCTAGAACTTTTAACTGCTACGAAGTACGTCACTTTAAGAATTGATATATTACAATAAGTAGCTATTAAATTGTCGAAAGTGAACACACAAAATGCCCAAAGATGTCCACTTCGGTTTCTATATCATCTTCTAACTACCATGTGGATATAAAAAGTACAAAAATGTTAAGTTAAAAATCTAAAAAAAGAGAAGCTACGTAGCCACTGCCGCTTGCGAGAGATAGATGACAGCTATTGCATGCTCAACAACACGCAATATAAAGATACGATACTTTCTTTTACACACTACACTATTCACACATAAATATAGCTACGCATACACGAAACTAGAGATAGGAGTATAGTCGACGACACTAACAATTCGCTCATGTCAAGATAAGTGCAATATCTGCCCATAACAAATGCTGTGTAACTCTGAACAATTTCACGTGACACCACACTGCGCTCGACATCCAGAGACATCAGTTCTTGTGTCATATGCCCAGTTATTAGACTAGCTGACAGTGCCTATCGGGTCGAAACACAGTAACGTTTGCGCATTACCCTAAACAGAACATTTGCCACCCGGTCTTAACACTTTCTGGTTCAACTAATGTTTTACATTGACTTCTAAGCTAACATGCGTTGTGAACCTTATCGAGGTTGTAATTCGGGTTATATGATCAAATGCTGGCAGAAAATTATATTACTTATTAGCAGCTAAAATGTTTTACCCTTGGTAGGGGATAGTGGCACTTGCATATACTGTATATACGACATTATTTAGTAAATTTATAATATCGACCGCGTGCCCTAGTGATCAGAGTACCTGAATTTTTACACCACAGGACGGGTTCGAATACCAGCCGGAGTTAACAAAAGAAAAAAAACTGTAAAATACACGATACAGGGGAAATCTCTAGTGTAGGGCATATTTCAAAAAAATACATTCAATCACGCCCTTTTCCCATATAAGGAGGTAGTAGACAGTAGACAGAGGCCACTCACGCAGCCGACATTTCGCCCTCGCGATAAATGGGACGTGACGGATGGCGAACCATGTCGCCGCCATTTTTGTACGAGTCAAAAAATCTTACTCCCCTTGCGTTCCCACGAGCAGTATTGCGACAGCGTTGCATGTTATGGTGTTCTTCTGCACGAATAAAGGCTATCCGTGCAATAACTCAGTTACCTCTTACGACACCTCAGTAGGAAAGAGGTCGGCTCTGTTCTGCTCTACCGGTATTTCAAAAAATCTATTTAGTAAATTCATTAACTTTAATACGATTAAAGCAAAGCTCCATTAGAAGTCAGACTAACTCTCCTCTGTTCTCATGCTTTCAGAACGCTGGTTTAACTGTCGCTATTCTCAAAGAAAGCAAAGCCGAAGTTACAATTACTGGTGACATCACCGGGCGCTTTATCAGGTCTTATCATTATCACAACGATAACTTCGTTAACTATACGAAATGAAGCAGGTTTATAAATACTGCCGATATTACAAATATAATGCTAATTAAATCGGGAAAATGAACTTTATAACGTTAGCTGAAGAGTTAGAAAGATATCTCTGAAGATGTCTAGTTTTGTGGTTTAAAACTACTTCCAAATATAAAATTGTTTTGTTGGTAATAAACAGTGTTGTGACTAGATTTATGAGCTAGAAACTGTAGTAAATGTATTGTGAAGGTAGATAATTGCTATCTATCTGGTATTATGTTGTACTGGTGACTAGATATACCTATTTGATAGCAATAGTATACTTTATGCGGGGGCAAAAAGTGGGCTACAGGTGTGGTCTCTGACTACCTCTTATATGGGAAAAAGGCGTGACTGTGTGTATACATGTATGTTTTGCATACATAAATTTCGCATTCAAAACACAACCAGACCCCAACTAAAAACCAACCACTTTGCATAAAAGTTAAATCCGGCTCCGGCTGGGATTCAAACTCAGGGCCGGTAGCATAGACAGACAAACATTGGTTCATCAATAGCAGACGCTATATAATCCCCTGAATAGCCCTCCACCAAGTTGAGTGGATTTTCCACAAATAAAACACAATCCGCAAATTATACATCATCCTATCAGCCCATCATAGATTGCCTCAAGCCGCAAAACACGACATAGTTATTCCGCCGTCTGTCAGAACCCTTGAGAGTTTCGCACGATGTGACGGTATACTAGATTCTCTTATTCATTAAATTATTTAATGAATAAAGCAATTTGGATATAAAAAGAAAATGCGTGATAGTACTTCCTCTTCATGTTGACTCCAATTAGCACTATGCTCAAAGAGTCTCTGAAATGACCTTTAACATAAAGTTGTCGCCTTAAAAAGAGATTATTGTTGATTTTAACGAGATTTGTCACACAAGGGGAACATTACAAGAAACTCATATGTTTACAAAAAAATGCCCGGACACACAATAATTCGCCGAAATTAACGAAACGGATGTTAATAATTGAACGAATTGGGGGAAGCATTGCTCGCGCAATTAACAGCTACTATTTCGACGCTCTTAAAGTATGACAACTCGAAAATTGTATTTTTAATGGTCACTGATAATTGTTCATTAGTTCTTGACTGTGAACAAATATGAACAGTGGGTGTCTGGTAACGACTTAGTGTCGCAATGGCATCGTAAAAAGTAAATGGCAAAAAAATCACAGAACTCAATGCGGTCTCTTTTGGATCATTACACTGTGGTAACTGCAGCATTTTCCTCTTGTAGATACGATAATCCATACAGACAGGGTATGATCTGTAGTAAACGGGCAGAAATTATAGGTAATAAAACTCGAGCAAATTCCACGTCGAGTTTCAAGAGCTCATTGGGGAATAGAACGCCGTCGGATATGTTTGAGCATTTTTCACTATCACCTAGTTACGGCTAACCTAGTGTACTAACTAGGTCACAGCTTCCGCGAACGATGACAGACTGACGTTTCAGGCTTTTCTCTTATGACGTGAATAATAATGCAAAGAAAGACGCTCTAGAGACTGTTGTACTGCATACAAGGTGAAAAGAGTTATGAAACTGCGGATTAGACTTAGATGATTTATGAAATTTCTTATATAAAGAGGTCAAAATTACAAAACATTTGCGACACTCGATTATTTCAACATGAAAAGCTACTTAGTTATCGGAAGCTTGCGTAAGTTGTGTCTACACAACTGCGTAGTAATTTATAATTATTTATATACGTTATTAATGTCTATGCATAACTTCGATAAGGACGGCATCATTGCATTCTGAGCTTTGAAAATTAATAAATAAAACTTACACTACCATACGTCTCTAAAATGAAATCCACCTGCATGGTTTGAATAACATAAAAAAAAATGTTTTCAATATAATGGGTTTACCCGCACTCAATAGCACTGAACGATAGTAGGAAAAAGCCAGGTAAGAACTCTATTCTCTCCTTTAAAACCCTTTTACATTCATTCGTATTAATACTATTGATCTCACAGGCGAAAAAAACAATACTTACTCATGTTTCTGGTTGAATACAAAAAAATAAAAATTTAATTAAAAAAAATTAAAGACAGTTACAGTTTGATCTAGTATAGAAAGTGATATGACTGTATTTTAATCGTCAAATTATAGAACGAAGTAGAAGGACTTAGATTAGATATGATGGAACCAACACTTAAATTTATTACTCTAACAATATCGAAACAATGTTGTAGCATGATTGCCTATTGCATGGCAATCCGAAAACAACAAGAAATGATTACAACATACAATTGTAGTTGTTACAGTTATTTCTATATACAAAATAATACATAAATAATAATAACAAGAAACATTATAGAGTAGATTGCGAGTTATTACTTACAGCACCTATTTCGATTATTATTTAGCATACATAATTCTCAATGGCATAATCAGAACCTTCGACGGAGCACGTTGAGGGCGAACCTGTTTTGTAATGTTAAATTATTTGTACCAACATTCAAAATATTTCGAACTGCGTACAGGTTACTGGTCAAAATTACCATGAAGGTCAAATATAAAATTAAAAGTAATGGCCGTAAAGAAATGTAAACCATAAACGGATGACTGAATCCCTTGTAATTGTTCTGTGACAATTTATCAATATTTTTTTTTAGTCAGCATATCTCCAATCACACAATGAGAGAAACATAGTCAATTTGCTAAGACGCGCACGAAAACCAGAATAATTAACTTTGGTTTCTTTCCCCATTATAATAGATGGTAATAGATGTCCGCCAAGTAGCGCCCGATTCTATTAAATAACCTAATCGCAGTCTAACGATGCCGACAAGTGTCAAACACCCACGCGTTTCATCCACCACATCACAATATCGACACCAACATAAACAAGCATCAAACTGGCAGCACAAAACCAACGAGAATGTCGGACTGAATAATCGTAATTGTCACTGTTGCAACTCCGGATATCAAGGTCCAGTTGCTGCCGTTTCACTCGAAACAAAACCTCCCAGCCTCGGCGCCGGGCAACGATTCATCAAGCGTGAACATAAAGAAACGTCCACTGATCCATTGTTACTTGCCAACTTTTAACACGACCGAATAAAAAAAGGACCAAAAGAAATTGAACGCATCATCTACAGCATAATGGGTTGTTAAACTTAAAACGATCTCACCACTTCACATTCTTTCAAACAAAAGAAGAACCTCTATAAAGTTATGACTGAACATATAAAAACATCATCAACAAAAACGAAAAAAAACATATCGGTTTAGTCGTCAAAGTTATCACCATTAAATATCGATTACAATTCCTAGAACTACAACAAGTGGATGACTCAAAACAAGGCTGGCGATAGGTATTTCAAATTGATCAATTTCCATTGCAGCTAAATCAACAACACACCAAAAAATAGGTTACATAATGATAGCGATGGAGATAACACAACACCTCAAGGCGAAAACCCTCGAATACTTTTCACCCGATCAAGGTAAGTGACCTTTGCGTTGTATTAAATCTTAGCAAAACCACTATTACACAGTCACTGTAGATCCACGAGTTATTAACAGAATCACCGGACCGCGACGCAACGGTACACCGAATGTCCGTGAAAGCTTGGAAGCTCCCCTTCGCATCCAAACTGAAATCCTGTCACACAATCCACTGCACTAGAACTTCCACGTTTCAGATATCACATAACTGCTCTTTTGTTTTTATAAAATAAATTAAAATAAAATAAACCGCGTGCGTTCGCGTTACGCGACGTTAGCGAGTCGACTGAGGCAGTAGCGCTGCGCTCGCGCCGCCCCTCGGTAGTTTATCAGCCTTCGGGGGAAAGGGGGGAGCGACGGAAAGAAAAGTCCACACGTGACGTAGAGATAACCGGCTGAAAATCGTTTTACGGCATTGTGTTGAACATAATTTTTATTCCTAAAAGCAGCGTCAGCCTTAGACAATAAAGTACCTGCAGTCAATCTTGTACAAACTAACTTTAAACGTTACGTAAAAACAGAGATGTTAATAAAGCAAATAATTTTGTGTTTTTTTGTAATTTACATACAAAACACAATTATGTAATAATCTCCAAATAGACCACAATAACACGGGGGAGGAGGTAGGGTTAAGGTTAAGGTTAAAATTAGCCTATAATATGTTTATACAGCAAATGTTATTTACATGTGCAAAACGAGATGCGGAGAAAATGTTAAAGTATGCTAACAGTATTATGCTAAACAACCAGCCCCAAAGGAATTCAAAATATCCCAAGTTGTCTAAAGCGAATACATTATCTTTGAATTCGGGAGTTAAATTTGCATGCTAATGGGAAAAAGGCTACTCGCAAAAATAACACTTTTAAATTTCTGTTATAATAATATTAAATGATAGCAGGTAGAAGAACTTAATGGAACAAATTCGCCATAATACTACTAAATTCTGATGTGATGTGGAATATTTTCGCAATTTCTATCTAGTTATAAAAGCAATTCAAGTGAATATGTTAACCCTAGAATATGCCCATTAAAATGCTCTAAATATGCTTATGCGAATTTAAGAGTGATGATTTTCTCATGGATCCCAACATTAGAACTTGTCAAAATTATACAATACCCACTTTCAAACAAAAATAAAACAAAGAAGTTATGCGTGGTCATACATAAAAAAAATATAATCGACTTCAGAACCTCCTCCGTTTTTTCGTCGGTTAAAAAGATTTAGGATGCCTTACTGAAAAAATTACCTCTCAGGAATTAAACCTTATGATGGCGAGAAAGACAATGTTTCCATCTCGTCAAATTAAGTCGAAGAAGGCTTATAAGAATTGATAGCAAAATCTTTTTGCTCAAATTCTTATAACGCGCTATCCAACTTTTTCTATGCAGCAGGGAAATTATGATAATTACGCAGTCGACAGTTTAACCGCGTACTGCGCCCATTTTAAAAGTATATCACCATCGTATGCACTCTCTATCACATTTTTTGTCTATCAGCGTTGCCAGCATTGCGAATCGATCACAAGCAATCATTTCTACCGTGCGGCGGAACTGAAAGCAGAGGTTAGGTAAGTGTTCCCTCGGAGTCATATGACCGTAGCGGATGTGCGTTTCCGAAGGACAATACGTCACTAGTCAGATGTTTTTCAAGGTGATGACGTTGTGGTTATAGTTACGACAGAATAAATGAAATAGGTTTAATTTCTTTTTCTATATTTTTTTACAATGTATATAAGTTTGTTCTTGTGTTGTGAAATGCGTAAAGAAACCTCGGCAGTAAATTTTACAATGTAATTTTTAGCAAAAACTTACTATATCTTTGAAACAAACAACCCAACGTAGATACGAATTATAAAATAAACTTTTTTGTCTCCACTTTGTCGTGTCAAAAACAATTGGTTTTAAAATTATGATTTAATATAAAAACAGAGTTTTTATGTAAGTACGCTGGTCGCTGGCTGCCGAGAAGCAGTAGTGTGCAAACATTACTGTTTCGATGTCTCCGTGACGAGTGCAAATTGGCGTGACACAGCATTTGTTATGGGCAGTCGTTGCACTTACCATCAGGTGAACGTTTTGTCGTTTCGTCACTTTATCCAATAAAAAACAATATATTTCAAAAACTGCTTTACTTATACAATATAATCGTGTCGTCTAGTGTCACAATGGAAACGCTCTCTACAACTGAGCGGGCGTGAGTCACCGGAGGCTGCGTCGGCGCGTGTAATGACATACCACGGCGGTGCGCGCACGCATGCCGCGTCTATTATAAACATGTATGCATGTATGTCGTTACATTGTATTGCGTTCGTAATATGTATTACAATCTCATTAAAGGACAAAAACGAAAGACAAACGAGTCGTAATCATGTTTTATAATCAAAAATGACGACTGCGTGTGTAGCGTATCAGACTACCGGAGTTGTAGGACGTGTTCGATTCTAGGCTAAAACCAACATTTTTGTAACAAAGAAATTATTAGTTTTTGGAAATGGGCGATTTGTGATTCTCATAGTCATTGTTCCTGACCCTTTTTTTCCATTTTTTGCTGATTATTTTGGATTATATTCAGGAAGTTCGGGAGTCTATATGTTCGTGCTGCACTTACGGCACTATAATATATTCTGCGTTGGTGATACCCTCTGGTAATAATGTCATTATAGTCGAAATCGGTCAAGGAGGATACAATGCAAGCCCAATGTTAAATTGTCGATAAAATACACATGTCTGATTAGAATAACCCAGTGCAAAATAAAATGCGAAAGCCTTTGTATACCCTTATCCACTACAACATGATGCTTTGTGTTAGTGGTGGACTTTAGTTTATCGATATTATATATCGATACTGATATTATAAATGCGAAAGTAACCCTGTCCCTCTGTCTGTTTGTTAGGTTTTTACGGCTTAACCGTTGAACTGATCTAGACGAAATTTGACACAGATATAGCTTGAATCCTGAAGACGTTTTACTTCTACTTGAACTTTTTGGGGAATTATTTTAAATTTTTTTAAATTTTTTATAAAAAGAAAAAAATTTATTATAAAAAGGGATATTTAAAATACCTATATCCGCGCGTACGAAGGCGCGCGCATCAACTTGTATAAAGAAATAAACAAGTGATTTACGGTTTCTAGCAAATAACGCAATTATGTAACTATTTATCATAAAAAGGTATAGTACAATTATCATAAGTAAGCGGCTGTGTTAAATTAAATACAGGTTAGTTCAAGATTATGTAGTAAGTGCATTAAAACCATTCTCCTATTACTTTCCTCACCCCTGTGCACACACAATTTTGGTTCCTTAACATGTATCGGCGCTTATTTCAGGACAGGACAGCACAACAGAGATATGATAATTCAATAATAAATAGTACCCGAGAAATATTCTTAGCCTACTGTGTGACATATCAAACGAAATCGATGATCATAAAAACGCCAAGAAAGAATGCAAGGAGAATCATAAAACTTATTCGATAAAAGGTTTCTTTTTTTTATTAAGACAACTATTAACATTATTTAAATGAACACAGGTGCCCCGATTAATGATCACATCACTAGCTATAAGCCAGATTTAAACTGGGGCAGAAGAACTGCACGTATGAACAATAGACGACCGCATTATACGTTACTCTCGGTCCGGCTGTGTAATTAGACGACTCGCCCATTGGTGGGATTCGAATCGTGGGCGCCGAGAGTAATAATGTTTATCCGTGGGCGTAAGGCAAGGTTCTCGTATAGTTAAATGTCGTTATTTATAAACTAATAAGTACTTTTATTCTACGGACAACATTTAATCGTGCAGAATAACACCATAATATACAAAGACATTGTATTGCACGTGAGGTATAAAAATGGCGGCGACGGTCTCGTTTTCGCAGATTCGTGAACCCCGTTGGAGCGTGATTCTTAGCCGGAGCAAACATTTGTTCCAACAAAACGTTTGTTTTTGGACCTGGTTGCGTAGCTCATGTGAAATTTATTTCAAAACACACTCACCGTACACGAGAAATCCTAGAGAAGGGAGGGCTTATACTTTTTTTTAATGTATTATATATATGCATGACTCAGTTTGTATAACACAAAACTACAAGTCAAGGGGCCTTCTTTTAAAGCGCGCATAGTTTAACAGGGTACAGCGCACCTGTTAATTTGGAGAATGCTATCGAGTTTTAACCGGGCCGTGAATTCTGAGCGAATGGAAAAAATTAAATGTCGCCGGAATATATAGCTTTATATTTATAATAGCTGAAGCCCGCAACGACGCCCGCTTGGATTTAGGATTTTTTTTAATTACCAGGGAACTCTTTGATTTTTCGGAATAAAATGTATCTGATTTCTGTCTCCAGGACGCAAGCTGTCTCTGTGCAGAATTTCATCAAGATCGGTTAAACGGTTCAGCCGTTAAAAGGTAACAAACAGACACAGAGAGAAATACTTATGCATTTATAATATTAGTATGAATTAAAGATTGTTGTCAACGACTCCCGAGTAAATTTTAATGCTTTTTTTAAGAGACAAAAGAACGACAATTTTCGTACACCATCGGAGACTATCAACTGCGCAGGAGATATCATAGTGCTACAAGTGGTCGCGCAAACACAGAGGCACTCACTCGTCCTAAACTACCGACGCCCGAAGTAAAACGCTCATGCGATAAGTTCGTAGGTAGGTTAGGTTGCAGTGTGAGAGATACGGGGACAATCACAACACAACCAGACCCGAAAACCAACAATTTGTGTTTTTGCACTAATGTTAGACTGCGGCTGGAATTCGAACAGCAGTTACTTCTACGCTTATGCATCAGTCGTCATACTTAAACTAAATAATAATAGATACGCTAAGACAGCCAACTCAACTCAGTTCAGATCTAACTATTTAATTAGCTGGTACGCCAACCACTAGGCCACGTGGGTGTCAAACTAAAATAGATCAAACAGTAATATAAATCTTTAAACCAACCGCATACAAATTATCTCATTACCAAAAGCACTTGAAGGAATAATCCGTACAATCTGATCCGTCCTTAAATGGATCGATGATTAAGATCCCACAGTTTTACTATTTTAAACTAATTCAAATGTAGACTTTATGACGTTTTGATAAGTTTCAATTGATACTGCCAATAAAATGTTGAACGTCGCGAAAAATTTATCAAACGTTGTAGCTACTAAGTACAGTCAAAAATAGACTTAATCATCGTGTACTTAGATTGCCAATCGCCTATTAGTAGACCGATATCGCGATATATATATCAAGATCACGAATTCGGGGTCTTTAGCCTTTGGTTTGTATGTGGGCGAAACTTATATGGAAGTCGAGAAACTGGAATCCAGAGTCTAAGCGCACCTGTGACTTGCGGGTGAAAATTTTGGGATCGGTCGATTTCACAATATTTTTTACTATGGCCGATATTGCCAGTAAGGTAAAATAAGTTAACTTATTCAAAACATGAAAAGTGTAATAAATAAAATAATTCAAAAAAGTATTTTATATGAGAATAAAAACAGATTTTAATTTAATAAAATACAATTCAGCAACGTAAGACACATTATTTATAATTATGTCTCTTATAAAGGGAACTGAAATATAGTAACTCATTTCAAAAAATATTACAGTTATATTTGTAGAGAAAAAAACTAGAGACTGAAATACCTTAGTTTTGCGTAATAAATAACAAATACTGTAAAAAAAGGTTAGAAGACAAGTGCTGCCATCTAGTATCGAACGGAAACACCAATAAGTGCCTGGTAGCTAATTAATATCAAAGTAATCAAATCAAATTAAAAAGACACAATAAATATATATATATATATATATACACAATTATAGTTGCTAATAATTAACAAACAAAAATATTTATGACAAAAAAATTCATTACAACAATGTTATTACTATTCGCCGCTAGATGGCGGACAACGTCTAAGCCAAATGATAAACCTATTTATTTTTTATTATAAACGACTTGTAATTTTTTTTTTTTTGAATAATTATTAGTATTCCTTTTTTTCCAATGAGATTATACATTCCTCTTTATAAGTGAAAGCTACCAATGCGTACATGCTACTACAAAGTTTAAAACTAAACGTTTTATTACTTCTATCATCATCGTCAAGTCTTACAACAGACGTGTTGAAGATCGCGTCGCCAAGTGGCCAGATTTATTAAGTTCTACGCCGCAGGTTCGAATCCCCGCCGGAGACAACACTTGTGGGAAAAACCCAAACACACATTAGTCGGTTTTTGGGTCTGGTTGAGCTGTGCATGTGAAACTTATGTCCGTAAAACGCAATCTCGATACAGAATCAATCCGAAGGGACTCCATTTTTTTAGACGCTGTAGCCTGTCTGGATAATTTAGTAGTATTTACTGGTGATAGGATTCCTATGCAGGAATCCCTCTAGGTAGGTACCACCCCAGATCCAGTTATTCTGCCGTGAAGCAGTAGTGTGCAAGCATTACTGTGTTTCGGTTTGAAGGGCACTGAGAGATAGCGTAATTACTGGGCATGTGAGACTTAAGAACTCATGTCTCAGGGTGACAGGCGCAATATGGTGTCACAGCAATTGTTATGGGGTGACGTTGCACTTACGATCAGGTGAACGTTTTGCACGTTTCGTCACTTTATGAAATAAAAAAAATGTAGCACATTTGAGATGACACCCACGGGAATGAGAGGGGATGGGGGACATTATATTAAGCCGTTCATCGACTATAATAGTATTCGTATAATATTGGCGGTTGTCGTCGTCGTTTCAGCCAATCACATAGTCCACTGCTGAACATAGGCCTCCCCCACAGATAGCCACAAAAGTTTGCAGCTCCCATTTTGGAGGGATTTTGCCATAGTTACCACGCTTGTCAGGCGGGTTGGCAACCGCAGTTTATTTCTTCAGATGTTCCAGGAAAATGCTGCTGCCCATTTCCTGGTTTTCATTTTCCTTCTGTCGACTTTTACGAAACCCACGGGATGTGATGGGATGGTAGATTTAGTAATATGATATGTTATTTACACATGTCTAAGGTGCTGTTTAAATTTGAAAAAATGGTAACCGCGATCCGATATACCAGGCTAGCATAAATCGCTCCCTACAATACTTTGGCCGGCATGTTTTTAACCGGTTCCAAACGGGCGACCTAGCCTTTTTTTTATTCTAGCTCTAGCATCGACTTTCTAATCTATTGTGATTTGCGGCAACTGATGCTGAAGTGAGAAAGTGATGTAAGCGCTGGTGAAATTGTGGTAAGCTTTCTTCACTCACCGTGGAGAAATTCACAAAAAGACAACAAAATCAATTTGCTCTCCGATTCGGGCTCGACGTTAATTTTTTTAATACGACAAAAAAGGTGGTTTTCCTAAAAAAAAAACATGTTCAATTGCTCTATTGATATCGCAAATTGTCGAGTAAACTTTATAAACTAAAATTTAACTGATAGGTGTCCGGGCAGAGTAGCATAGCACGTACCTCTTTCTTACCGAGGTGTCGTAAGAGGCGACTAAGGTACAGAATAACGCCATAATGTTCAAAGCTATCACTATACTGCTACTGGTAGTAAGAATTTTTTGACTCGCACCAAACATACATTTGCCACCAGTCTCATTTCCCGCTGGGGCAAGTGCCTCTGCCTACCTCTTATATGGGAAAAAGGCGTGACTGTATGTATGTAAAATTTAACGACATGAAGATCTAATCGTTGTTCCAAATATTTGGATTCCAATTGGACCTTTCGGGTTATACTTTATACCAGTTCATGGAACAAAACACACGACCTACAATTTAGTTTTGGAGTCAGGGGTCAACGTACCTGTGAGTCATGTGTCCTGAGTTGAATATTGATATTTGTTGAGTCCAATATTGTGCAACCCACATTACTGACTTTCCCTTCTGGATATACTATGGTAGTATTAGGGTAGATCCCAACCTAGCACAGGATATGAATGTTCCTATCCCATATTCCTGGAGTATGTTAGTTCGCATCGGCAAGGTGAAGATAAGGGAATAGAGATGCTCCGAGTTCGCTACAATATGTGCAGCTCTAGTTGTCAGAGTACTACACTGGTCGAATCCCAAACGAAGCACATAATTTGTGCAAAAATACAAATTGTTAATATATGATTCTGGTTGTGTTGGGATTCAGATTCTTCCGATCTTATCGCATGAGCACATAAGGCCTTAGGAGTAGAGTAGTCAAGACTAGTAGTAGCTCGGCGCGGATATTGTAGTAGCACTACAACATATCCCGCGCCATTCATAACTTCCGACAGTATTCAGAAGTGGTAGGATTTCTATGCAGGAGTCAGTCTAGCGGTGTACTACCGCAACGTACCATGCAAAATTACTGTGTTACGGTCTGAAGGGCACTGAGAAAATACTGTAATCACCGAGCATATGAGGCTTAAGAAATGCTGTCTCAGGGCGACGGGCGCAGTGCGGTGCCATTCCGTAATGTTCAAGGTGACACTGCATTTGTTATGGGCAGACGCTGCATTAACATCAGGTGAGCGTTTTGCTCGTCTCGTCACTTTTCCAAAAACGGGCATCAATATATTTTTTACAAATTACAGCGTCTGAATACAAACCGAGTGACGTCATCGGATTATGCAGACTACCCCGGTGTAAATGGCATATAAGACGAGAGATCTAGTACCCGACCAAAGATAGGGGAACAACCCTGTTGTTGATAACAATAGAACATTGAACAGCGTACGTTTCCTGTATACAACAAATGCGATCTTGGCCCCTTATCACACTCGGGACGTGATAAAAATGCTTATCAATGTGATAAGTTCCCCTGAAACTACTATCTTCAAATCTACATTACCTCGTGTTTTTCTTATTTGCTTTCGGTCGCCATGATTATTGTGACGTCACAAGACCGTCTATGTCATATTTGTCTACGACTTAAGGCGAATACAGTGGCAAATATTGTCATGTAACAACCGACGTTTGAATATTGGATATTTTAATGTTATCCAAAAATAAGGAACGCCGATACAATGATTAGAAAAAAATAAAGAACAATTGATGTTTTTTTTTAAAAAAAATCATTATATACACAAAAATCATTAAGTCGGCAGTGTGACAAGCTCGTGAAGGTTTTATGAAAAGAGTATTTGTTTTTTTTTTTCAAAAAAAGAATTGTCAGTCGCTATCTGAGCATAGTGTATAACACTAAATGTTTCAAAATGCATATTTTTATAAATTTGATCACAAATAAAAGAGTCGTAATGAATAATACAGAAATCACTGCCGCAAGATCCCTGATGCAGATAGAAAAGATAAAGAATCAATGTTAACAAAGTCGCTGAAGTAATGTTATCAGTGTCACTTACACTTTTAAAAGACTCCCTGTCGACTTTAAGTCCACATCTCAAAGTCGAACTTAAAATTACTTCTTTTCTTTATTCAATATAGCATTTATTTTCTAAAAAAGGGTCTGACATTAATGAAACCGGTGGTAGCCTTTGAAATTAAATTCTGCCGTGAAGCAGTACTGTGCAAACATTATTGTTTCGATCTGAAGAGTACTGAAAGCAAGTATAATTAGTAGGCATATGAGACTTAGAACGGATCGTCTTAGGTTGACAGGCAGGTGGCAGTAAGGTGCCACACAAAAATGATCTGGTTCACACAGATCGTCTCATCACTTTTTATTTTAAAAAACGTGGTATTAGACATCCATAGTCGTTACTAAGAATATAAAGCCTACCTATCGCTAACATAGCTTTGAGGTTATTTTAAAATCTTTATGAAGAAAAAGCTTTCGTTGCTATCGATATATCGACAAAATCGGCAAGCCCGGTAACTGCACTAAACTGTCTATAAGCAGCAAACTAAAAATAAAGCAAGATACACACGCGGTCTTATTTAGCCCGTGTTCGGCGTTCAAAGAACCCAAACGGCAGGTTTGTTTATCGGACCGGCGGCGTTGTTGTGTAACGCTGGGTTAACCTTATTCAAACTCAGAGTATTCATTGTAGATATACATTCGAAATTAACAGAACTATCTAACTAATTTTAATTCATTTATTAAGTTGATTTAAGTTAACTAATTTATTTATAAACAACACAAATATTTAATTGCTTCTATAAAAGTTAAATAACTTATAACAACATCGTCGGGGATCAAATCCGGATACGATAGCCGTGATAGTTCAGAGGCTCCATGAACATACAAGTGAGCGGATATTTAATTAAAATCAATAATGCAGTTATACAATCTAATCACAATGTCAAAGGAAGGTAGCTGTACACAATTATGTACAGTAATTACACGAACAGATCGAGAAGAACAGAGTTCAAGAACATTAACAAATTGTTTAATAATAGTTATAACATTTATTGAAGGCGTCTCAAGTATGAGAGTGTCTTGGAGCCGGAGGGAGTCCGCCACCTTGCTATATTTTATATTTCAAACATAAGACATTAGCCGTGTGGTGGCGGCTCGTTAAAAGAATACTACCACTCCATCTCATCCAATAAACTGCACTGTGCACCCAACAGCGCATGGTGGCGATGGGCTCACCACCATCGTCAACATTTGTGCAATAACACAAATTCTTGGTAATTCGGGTCTGGTTGTGTTGTGCGTGTGAAATCTATTTCTGTAAAACGCACCCACTATATAGGAGAAATACTAGTGTGTGTGCATCGTTTTCTTTAAAAAAAAGGAATAAGAAATATTCCAGTATAATATGACACGTTTCTAACATTACAGTGCCTAAAACTTTAATGAATTACAAAATAACCGTCATGCAAAACTGTACCATGTAACTTACATTTACGAACAACTACGGCCAGACACTAAATAAGCGATACAGTGTTGAATTTTTAAGTGGAAAAAAAAAGAGATGAAATTTCTAAACGTTCTGCACCTAGCCCCAAGCTAAGCACTCCTGAAGAGAGTAGGTTGGCGACATGCTCTAGAAATGAAAAGCTATACTTCCAAAACTGAAAAGAGCTTTCAAAGCTAGTAGTGTGCTCTGCAAGAACATGTATTTAAATGCATTCGTTATAAAAATGTTGAATAATTTTTGTAATTTCCATACAATACATCGAATATTTTTTTTACCATTAATGATGCCTTACACTACTTTCCTTGTATCGTGAGTGTTTTACAGACAAATAATACATGCACGACACAACCAGACCTTAAAACAAACGATTTATGTTTTTGCACAAATATAGGCTTCGGCTAGGATTCGAACCCTGTACGAACAATATACAAATATATGTTTTTCGTTGTGTTGTTAAAGTAAACGAAATAAAAGTATATCTACCAAAGTATCGAGACAGTCGGGTAGGTTGACAATCAAGACACTAGATTTTCTGGAATAACCTTTGGCCTTTTTTTTATTGGATAAAGTGATGAAACGAGCAAAACCTTCACCTGAGGGTAAGTGTAAAGTCTGCCCATAACAGTTGCTGTGTCGCCCAGAACATTTCTGTGTGACACCACACTGTGCCCGTCACCCTGCCCAGTGATCACGCTAGCCCTTCAAACCGAAACACAGTAATGCTTGCATACCACTGCTTCACGGCAGAATAACTGGCCCTGGGGTGGTACCTACCTAGAAGGATTCCTGCATAGGAATCCTACCACCAGTAAACGACTAACGAGTAGACTTGACAAGGAGTCACAGATTTCCCTACATTGCCACCACATGATGCCTACAGATAGTTGTTCCGGGTCTGGGTGGTTTGTGCATGTGGAATTTATGTCTGTAAATCGTACCCACGACACCGGAGAAATCCTACTGTGGGGCATCGTTTTTCAAACATGGAGAGCATCAAAAATCACAGCTTCTAAAATGCATTTATGAATTATTCAAAAATAACGTTATGAGAGAAAGTGTGACTCTCGTGGTTTGCGCGGTGGCGAATACGAAATCACCTCCGCTTCCGCTCATCATGTATCTTTACGTAAGACGTAGATCCTAGACCCTGTTACATAAATATATGATTGTAGTTTACGGTAACGTTCAGAACCCTTTCTCCCCCGCCCTAGCTGTTTAATCTAAACGTGTGATCCCTACGCGTGTTGCTCAATAGTCGAAATTCGACCGTAATTCATTAAGATTCTTTTAATAGAATTTAAAATATTTCTAACACGTATTATATAAAAAATTTAGCTTCTTTGCCCCCATATAAACTAACTGCCAAATTTCAAACTTCTCCGTGCGCGCAATATGCTTAAAAAGGGGTACAAAGTTTTCTCTTTACGTATTAATTTATAAAAATACTACCATGACTTTGGTTAACTGAAGAATTTAATGTGTAATATCCGCGTATATATAAGAAATCATTAACTGTTGTATGTTGTATGAGTCTTATGGATATACGTTATAAACAAGACTGGTTCTATCAATAAAACAAGACAAACGCGTGTAGTATAATTTGTTACATCTACGCTCTTGCAATTAAAAGGTAAAGTAAAGTAACAGCCTATAAATGTCCCACTGCTGAGCACAAGCCTCCTCCTCTCATTTCTGAGAGGGTTTTGGTGCCGCGAATAGTCCTCAACGCTGCTCCACAGCGGGTTGGCGGACTTCACATGTCCTCGAAATATTTCTATTACATGCAGATCGGATATGCAGGTTCCCTCACGATGTTTTCCTCCACCGCTAAGCACGTGGTAAATGCTAGCACCCGGGATCGAAGCCAGGTTACTCGCGTACTGTGAAATTAAAGGTGAACACCCGTCTCAGGAGCTACCACGGCTCTTACAATAATCTTATATTATTAGTTTTAATGTAGATAATTAAAATGATTTTGATTTAACTGAAAGTCGGGACTATATCCACCAGTAAACAGTTATTTCGATTATTATCTCCTACATATTTTCTTGAAACTCGTATACACTTTACAATCAGATGGGTTTGTAGTCAACGACGGAACGAGCAAAACGTTCACCCGATGGTAAGTGTAACTCCGCCCGTAACAAATGCTGTGCCACCCAGAAAATTTCTGTGTGACACCCACACTGCGCCCGTCACCCTGAGACATCAGTTCTTAAGTCTTATATGCCCAGTGATTACGCTAGCCCTGCACATCGAAACACGGTATTGTTTGCACACTACTGCTTCACGGCCGAATAGCTGGCCTCGGGGTGGCACCTACCTAAACGGACACCTGCATAGGAATCTTACCACCAGCGTCTGTATGGCATCACACTGCACTCGTCACCCTGAGACGTCATTTTTAAGTCTCATATGCCCATTAGCTTATAGCGGCTTTCAAACCGAAACATAAGCGACAAAAATGTTTGCACACAACGTCTTCACGGCGAAATAAAAGTTTTAACCTGCATCATAATATGTTTACATTTGTATTTATATAACTCATTATTAATCTAAAGCTTAAATTATTTATGGTAACATTGAGTAATTGAAAACTCAATTTATAACCAGCGGGACAGGATAAACCCTTTTCTCCACTCTATCCTTTCCCAAAAATTCCTACGATGACGGCAATAAAAGCAAATTTAGGGCACCCTTTCATCCCGGGTCAGTGGTCGTTTGTTGAGCTTGTTTGGTGCGGAAAATATTTCTGTTTCATTGCTTTACTTCGCAAACAGGTGAAAGGTAGACGATGATGTCTTTTTAGTGAAAAAAACATGGAGAATGACTACCAGTAAAGAGAAGATTTTAATGTTTAACACGAATTATATGAGTGACATTAATTAAGGCAATACTATAATGTTTAAGTATTTAAAAGGAATCGGCAAACTACCCGCAGAAAGATATTTATGGTTTAGCAATTTCTAAGTTATTGAGCAATCAATGTCTATTTATAAAATAGAATAATTTTATGTTTCTCTGTAGCGCTCACACAGTTGGCAGAGTTGTCGGCTACTCTCCGTATATTCACGTAATGAGTTTCACCTCGGCGTAGGAAGGCAACTCTATCAATGACTTTACGAATGAATATGAATTATATACAGATATTAATTTCCTAATGATTATTACATATCGGAATTACGTTTACAACTACAAAGAAATGACGTACCTATTCGTTGAACAGTAAACTTAACCTATATGAAACAGTTGGGGAAGAAAGGTTCTCGAGTGGAAACCTCGTACCGGCAAAAACGCAGTGTAGGGCGACACCCCACCTAGAGGGAGCGACGACCTGTAAGGTTTTGCCAAGTCGGACCGTCAGGTGTTTTGTGACATTCTATGGGGGAGGCCTATGTTCAACAGTCGACTATGATAGGCTGAAATGATGATGATGATATAAAACAGAAAAATCCGAACATTCCGGGTCACATTAGAATTTAATCGTTGAAATCACACTCCACGTGCGTCGATTGGAATAAGATTTGAAGGAAAATTGTAACGATGTACCTTGTAGCAGAGTTACAACATATATAGTGATCAGCTCGCAATCATTTGCTACCCTAAAAGTTAGACTTTGTCAATTGTCTAGTTTGGCAAGAGATTGTAGGGAGGATATATAAGACAAAATAAGATGATTCGGTTGGCGCAGTGATCAGCGGTAGGCTCCTACGCTTCGGGTAGTGGGTTCTATTCTCACACGGCAAATATTTGTGTGACGTGCAGATAACTGTTTCAGGTCAAGTTCACAATGACATCTATCAGATCTTAACAGAAGTTGGCTACGAAAGTGCCGTAAGAATCAAGGAAATGCAAAAATGCAAGTGCATGCATTCATCCACGCCTTTTCATAACCAATCACAATAATGTAACGTAATTTATAAATGATCTTAGTGAACTTTTTTTTTTTAAAAAGGATTTCTCCTGTATCTCGGGTGCGTTTTACAGACATATTTGACATGCACAACACAACCAGACCCGAAAACGAAAAATTTGTGTTTAGCACTAATGTTGGCTCCGGCTGAGATTCGAATCCAGGACCCGCGGCGGTAGAAGTCATGTGCGCTAACGACTAGAGCACGCGGTTGTCAAAATCTATATTAAGAAACAAAGGTGAATTGCTCTTGATTATACAGCCATGCGGCGGCGCACTTGAACTTTTGTAGGAAATCTGAGTCATTTAATACCTTCCTAAGTTTGACAGAACCTAGTACGACGAACGTATCAACTCTGCTCAAGGTTAATGTGTTACCGATGATTTAATGAAAAACTAATGAAGCCGCTTACTTTAAGACAAAACAAGCTTCTAATGTTAGTTGTTTTCAATACCTACTTAAACTCTATCTACACGTAAAGAACAACAAAGGTAGGCTTTCTATTGACAAAATATATAGATACTAAAACCCTTTCAAACAACATTCGCTAAAAGAAACGATCAAAGGCGCAATCACTTTGGTTTGAACAAGCGTCAGTCCGGAGACAGTTGTCACACATCAAAGCAGAAAAACTGCGCCATCTGAGTAAAATGCGCGGAAGCGTTTTATGTAGCTATACCTAATGTAATCACAGAAAAATACATTTCAGTCAGTTCAAAAAATTTAATGAGCGACGGAATACGGCGCAGGAGTGACATCAAAGGAAAACACGAAATCAGAGCTGTCATTAAATACCTCTGCTTGAAAAAAATGTCTACCAAAGACATACACAGCGACTTGGTGGAAACATTAGGGGACTCTTCTCCTCCATATTCCACAGTTGCACGCTGGGCTAAGGAGTTTAAGTTGGGAAGAACATCGACGGAAGACGAACACCGCGAAGGACGCCCATCGACGTCCCTCACTGAAGAAAATGTGAAAAAAGTTGAAGAAGTTGTATTGGAAGATCGAAGAGTGACTATCAGGCATGTAGCTGAGGTCACAGGGATCTCATATGGCAGCATTCAAAGAATCCTTGCGAACGAATTGCATATGAGAAAGGTCTCCGCGCGTTGGGTACCGAAAATGTTAAACGACGAGCAAAAGAAGAAACGAGTCGACATGTCAAGAGCAAATCTCGAAAAGTTCCAGGCAGACAAGGATAATTTTTTGTCACGTTTTGTGACCATGGACGAGACCTGGATCCACCATTTTGATCCTGAAACAAAACAACAATCGATGACATGGAAACGATCCGATGAACCGACGCCGAAGAAATTCAAAGTGTCAAGCTCAGCAGGGAAGGTTATGGCGTCTGTTTTTTGGGACGCTGAAGGAATAATCATGGTGGACTACTTGGAAAAGGGGGCCACTATTACAGGCTCCTACTATGCAGAACAAATAAGAAGATTGCGGGAGGCTATTAAGGAGAAAAGGCGAGGCAAACTGCGGGCTGGAGTGCTGTTCCATCAAGACAACGCACCGGTTCACAAAGCTGCAATTGCCATGGCTGCCATTCAGGAAGCGGGCTTTGAGCTGGTGGAACACCCCCCCTATTCACCAGATCTAGCCCCCAGCGACTTCTATCTCTTTCCACGACTCAAGGAACACCTCCGAGGCAAGAAATTTGACGATGATAGCGACGTGATGGCCGCGGTTGAGGACTTTTTTGAGAGTCAAGATAAAGATTTTTTTTCTAAGGGAATTTTAGGATTAGAAAAGAGATGGACTAAATGTATAGACTTGCTAGGAGACTATGTTGAGAAATAAATTTATTTATTTATTTTATTCATTGTGTTTATTATTGATTATCATTACTTTTGGATCACCCCTCGTATATACCTAAATGTCAATCGCAACAGAAGAATGACATTGGACATTCAAGTCATTCTTTTTGTTGCATCAGAACAAAATTGAATGAGCGACGCTAATTACAGAAATCAGGGCTAGGCGCTCGCTTTAAATTTCATAGTACACGAGTGACCTGGGTTCGATTCCCGGTGCCGGCACCACTAAAATTGATAATTGTAATTTTAAGTGCCGACTTAACCTTAAGTTAAGGAAAACATGGTGACGGTATCTGAATGTCTGAGAAATAAAAAAAAAACATTTCGAAGACATGTGCAGTCCGCCAACCCGCATTGAAGCAGCGTGGCGGATTCTTCCTAGCTCCAAAACCCTGTCAGAAATGAGAGGAGGCATGTGCTCAGCAGTGGGACATTTATAGGCTGAAACTTTAACTTTAATACTAATATTATAAATGCGAAAGTAACTCTCATTGTCTCTTTGTCAGTTTGTTAGCTTTTGGTTAACTTACGGCTCAACCGTTGAAGCGATCTTGACAAAATTCGTCACAGAGTTAGCTCGACAATGGAGACGGACGTAGGATACTTTTTATTCCAGAAAATCAAAGAGATCCACGGTATATTTAAAAAACCTAAACCCCCGCGGACGTAGTCGCGGGCTTCACTTAGTTTTACCTAAAAATCGGTTTATTGTAATCTCGTGGCCTTTTCATGCACTTTATATAGCTGGGTTCCCAGTCGTGGTAAGCCTATCCCAATTGTGTCAGTCACACACTGCGGCAGCATCAACGGCCAAATATTTGAAACTAAACGAAGTCGTCTCCATTTGGCTGTTTATCCGAAATATATTCAAGAGAGGAGAGCCCTCACTCTTCAACCTATTGTCACAGTGTTGAGTGTAAAGTACGGCATTTATAGCTATACTGACTGTAACATTCAATACCTGTATATGACAAGAATTCATAATCATACGACTTATAAACAGTCCTCCTTCCTGTTTCATCACATTAATTGGTTCAAATTCATAGCTAACGAAGTCTCAAACATATGAACGATTTATATACACATATATTCAATCAATCTTTCAGAAAAATCGAATAAACACTGCAGGCGATTGCACCAAAGTGAAAAATGTTTGATAAACGGCCTTGTCCGTTCAGACAGCGAGCAGTTGCAATGCGGTATTGTGAAAGATATCGATTGAGACAGAATAATACAAACAAATTTCATGTAGTAATGTTGTATCGATAAAAATTCTGTTCAAAATTTAGTCATCTACGTAGACGATAACTGTGGGATGCGTTTCGAAGTCAAGCGTTTTTTGTGGCAGTAAATAATAATATTATAAATGCTTAAGTAACTCTTTCTGTCCCTCGTGTATGTTTGTTACCTTTTCACAGCTCAACAGCTGAACCGATCTTTATGAAATTTGACACAAAGATAGCTTGCATCTTGGAGACGGACATAGGATACTTTTTATCCCGGTAAATCAAAAAGTTGTCACGGGATATATAAAAAACCTATTATCACGCGACGAAGTCGCGGGCGTAAGCTAGTTTATTATAATTAAGCTGAAAAGTGGTAATGATAATTTTGTTACATAAATATTTTTATGTTTATGGTGTTAAGTAACGAGATGTGTAGTTCGCATGATGGTTAGAACAACGCCTGCCCTTAACAGCTAGTGTCACCCAGTTCTTTGAACTACAAAGTCCTGTGTGACCTTCAAAATACTTTGTACTGAGACGTTAGTTTTTAAGACACATATACCGAGTAATTTTAATATGTACAGTGCTCTTCGATCAGAACACTATCCATCCAATAGCTTTTGTAGATCAAAGTTATATCAATTCAGACTTCATCAATTTGTATTATTTAAATTTTGATATTGGAAAGCGTATTCTTTACTTTATTTCTTAAGAATAAAAGACTAAAAAAGATACTTTTAATTCTCTCTTAAAGATTGTATCTTTACCGAGAGCCTTGAGAGGCGACTAAAGTATGGTACGGACAGCCTTTATTCGTGCAGAATAACACCTTAATATGTAATGCTTGTCACTATACTGCTCGTGGGAACGCAACGGGAGTAAGTATTTTTGACGGTCGGATTTCTCACGAAACAGACTATAAATAGTTGCTCCATTACATTTAACAACTAATAAAGTGAATTAGAGAGACTTTGCCAAAAAACACAGAATATTTCGACATTGTCTCCGAACATCACACAAATCAACCATTACAAGTTAAATATTCGTAGTAATGAAACGAAGCTCCATCCTCCATCTGTCAAACTATCGCTTTCGACCGGCGTTGACATGGATTTCGTAATGGCGACGCGTCAAAGCGTTTGAGAACGAATCTGTGCCGAAAAATCACTTGACCACAATTGGGCTAACGATCAGAGTCCACGTGTGGTTAAGACTGCGCGATTCGTTGATAGCTTTGTGTCCGTTTCCTACTTTTAACTGGTTTGTACCGTAACCGGTTGCAGTCACGATCGCGTGGCGTAAGTGCTAGGAGTACCCGACTTGTACGCTGCGGGCCATGTGTTCGAATCCCCGACGGAGATTCGTGCAAGCATAGAAATCGTTTGTTATGTTGTGATCATCCTCGTGTCACGTTTCCGTTACATCGGTGGCGGGAAGGACAAGTAAGCCAGTAGTCTCTGTGTGCCTGTGTGTCATTGATATAAAAGTTTTCCAAAGTTATTCTAGCTGTCGATAAAATCTTCTAGAAGCAACACTTCAATATTTTGAGCGTCAGTAAAACGATAGTTGACTTTTACTGAAGATTTGCTGGACTGATGGAGACAAAACGAAAAGTACAATATTGGTCTTAAATTGAATTTTGCAATGACTGTACACTTTCAGGAGCACTTGCTGCATAATAAACTATCAATATGAAACATCAAAACTCCAAATATACACAGAAATTACAAAATTAAACAAAAACACTGCCGCCACTTTTCGAGTTGCCGCCAAAATTCCGAAATTCTTATTTTTCGAACCGGTGTAGATTTTGACATTCATAACAAGATTAAATTGAATAAAGACTGACAACATGAAGTGACATAACAAATTGTGAATAACACCCCAATGCGATTAATCACTTTGAAGCCACCGTTGCTCGGGTAATTTCATTTCGTATGAGCCCGAGAAAGCCACGCGTCGCGTCCCATAAGGTACCATTATCTCCAGACCGGCTTAGACATGACGGTAATTACGATTGCTAGTGACGCAATCGTTTCGTGTAATGCAAAGTAGGTGTCGACTATCACTCGGCAGATTTTTCAGTATGAAGAGTTGCTATAAGTTATTTAGGGTTTAACAAATAACAATAAATCATTCGAAACGTAACTAGCAATATCAATATTGCGAACATAAATAACTTACTTAAAACTTTATTAATAGCAATTTTTTTTAGTTCAAAGGAAATATTAACAAAGCAATATTTTTTAAAAATGTGACTACTACTTTACTTACATTTTCATTCATCATTTCTCACTCGTCCACAACTGAACGTAGTCCTCCCTCATATATTGCCACAGTTGCCACGCTTTGCAGGCGGGTTGGCAACCGCAGTTTATTTATTCAGATGTTCCAGCAAGATCTGCTGCCCGTTTCCTGGTTGTCATTTTCCCTCTGTCGATTTTTACGACACCCACAGAATGAGATGGGGTGATAGATTCTCTTAAGCCGCCACCACACGGCAGGATGTGAACCAGTAACAAAACAAACAGCGTATGATTTTCTTGCGCATTGTATGTTTCGTATTTTTTTTAATTATTACCATCAGACTGAATCATCTACGATTGGACATTTTTAAGTAGATTTGACGTAACCAGCTTAGCCAGCGGTTTAGCAATCTCGTCATTGGGTTTTGTTTTAGATCTAAACAGTTCGAAATGATTTTTTTTGCCATCTGTCAAAGGTCACAAGACTTATGGCGTTTCCCTTAGTTGACCTCTACGACACCCACGGCGTGAGATAGGGTTATAATTCATCTTATAATACTATATATAATTACGAATAAATTGTTTAACTTAATGATAAAAATAAAACATTACTTACTCGCATCGCGATTCCACGTTCAGAATCATTGAGTACTACTCGCATATCAAACGCGTTCCTTTCCACTGGGTTTAGACCTCAATCGCCGTAAAAGGTCTTAATTGAGGGGCTACATAATTAAATAATACCTTATACTTTGAACTTTTAATTTCGAGATAAAAAATAGGCAACGTTGTGTTCAATTTCAGACCTTTGTATGGCGTTCGCGGCAAATCTAAATGCAGAGTAATTAAAAAACAGACTCGGTACAATTCCTACGTCCGTAATAGTTCTCGGAATCAACAAACGGGTCCTTATTAAGCCTTACCTTATCTCTGTGCGAGTGTCGATGATGTGTCACCGGCGGCGGGTGCTGCGGCGGCGGTGGAATTTGATTCTGACCGGTCACCACGACTGGCAGTCCATCGACTATTGTCACCATCACTCGTTTGTCGGCACTGCGACGCCTCTCCGCAGAGTTTCTTCGCCTCCTCTGCTCGTCAGCTACGGGACGCGAGAAGACGGTCCTCCTGTCGAAGTTCCGTGGATCGCCTGGGATTTCTATAGCCCGGGTAGCCGGCGTGTGGCTCTTAGAGCGTTTCAGGAGCCTCATCACGTGGGATTTCAAAGCGTCCGGCTTACTCACAGGTGGTGGGAGCTCGGGCTTGTGTTTGTACGATTGGGAGTGCGCATGGTGGCGCTGCACGGACACAGTGTGCCCCATGCCTGGTGGTATTACGTTTGACAGGCTTTTAACTGCGTACGCAGCGTCTACTTTGTTCCCGGCTACGCAGGATACCTCGTACATCCCGACACTCGTTCCCTTTCGCTCCCGAACAGGAACTTTCTCCTTTCAAACCGAATCAAACTCCGGCGTTCATTTTATTACCACTGCAATCCTTTAAATGGCTCAACAAATCACTCAACGCTGACACATTCAAAACACAAACTCACAAAGCGTCATCTGTTAACTGCAAGTCGTCGAACATTTTACATAATTGCACAAATCGAATTCAAGTCGGACCGGTCGCGGAAATTTAGAAACGCACAAAAACAACGACAGCACGGTTCTACTTAACCTTAACGCTAAGCATTCGTACTGTTAACTGACGTTTATAAATTAACAGAGTGCAAGCGACATACGTCCGGACGCGTCCGTGGCCCGCAAACGACTGACGCTCGTGCATAAACGCAACAATCGCTACATGATAGGATGATAACGGATGCGTAAATACACGCGAAGTGAGCGAGGCCCAACCTAATCCGTGAAAAGGTCAATGTTTCGATGAAGTCACCCGGGCAATTGTTGTAATTAGTGCGTATAGGCCGTGATGGGACATACGCTTTCAGAATCAAGAAAGCGCATACGGCTGTTGAATAAACAATAGGAGATTTATAAAGAACAGACAGAAGTAACGACAGCTAATGGTTTCATATATTTCTTTTGATGAGAATAACATCGAATAAGACTTTCTTTTCAATACAGGTTTTTGCAGCATAAAATAAATATTATGACGTATAAGTTTAATTGTAGATATAAAATGATTGTAGTGAATGAGTTCTAGATTCGTCAATCACAAAAAATATTTATTGTAAATTCAACAGTTGAGGAAGTAACAACTTTACGAATCGATGTCATTTCGGAAACTGCAACATTATAGATATTTTTAGCTTGTTCACAGAAAAATGTTCATATAATTGTGGCTTCCCGTAACCGTACACACGTGATATGGCATTATTTTTAAACAGCCTGATAATAATCAACTTCTGGATATAGGACTCTCTGAAGAATAGCGAGGGAAAAAACGGAACGGTTCTTTGATATTACAATTAAATAAAGTTAAAGACCAACCCCTGACAACTTACCCCTAAAATCCTCAATTAAATTTGTATTTTGTTTTAATCACATCAGACTTAAGGGTTCCATTATTAAACACAGGCGGAACTACAGAAACATGGAATAATAATTTTATCAAATTTACTGTTGGTAAGATTCCTATGCAGGAATATGTCTACGTCCACCCCAGGGCCAGTTATTCTGCCGTGAAGCAGTAGAGTGCAAACATAACTGTGTTTCGGTTTGAAGGGCATTGTGAGCTAGCGTAATCACTGGGCATATGAGACTTAAGAACTTATGTCTCAGGGTGGTCACAGTGTGGTGTCACACAGAAATTTTCTGGGTGACACAGCATTTGTTATGGGGTTAGGTTAACGTTTTGCTCGTTTTTCACTATATCCAATAAAATAAAAAATATATAGATTCGCCAAGTAATTTTAAATACTAACATAACCGGATAGACTCCTAATATCAGAATACTTCGCCGGCTTCGTCGTAGTCGGATAGAAACACTCACGCGGAATGTGTTTTGCATTATGTTTTTTTTTATAATCTCTTTTTTCTTGTTAAATTAGTTTGCCTGGATTTAAACTAACAAATGTACGTATCTTTTAGTCTTCATTTTAAGTCGATCTTAACTTGGCAACGCTGAAAGGCAGTCGTGCTTGTCTCTCTAAAAAAATAGAAAACACAACAGAATTCTTTTAAGCGAACTCCTAGTTGTAAACTACGGGCTGAAATCTCTTTGTGCCCACGATAAGTCCTAATATGTGACCTTTGTTCCATTGTGTAGATCTTAAGATAAAAATAAATCTAAATAATTATATTTAGCATTTTATATTTGGATAAAACTGTCATATCATGTCATAGATAATAATTTCATAAGAGTAAATAATATCTTAACACGGGTATTGTTAAGATATTTATAGAGGTAGGAGATAAAAGGAGACTGGTGGGAAATGTATATATTGCTTATAGCCAACATCGACTACAACAAGATCTATTTTTCAACAAGAAGTCTATTGCGTAGGATGAATCGTAGTCAGATTCCTATGCTGCGTCTAGGTAGGTTAGTTAGTTATTCTGCCTTGAAGCAGTAATGTACAAAAATTACCGTTTTGGTTTAAGGAGAAGGTAGAGCTAGTGTAATTTTTTTTCAAACGATGCCTTACAGTAGGATTTCTCCTGTGTCGTGGGTGCGTTTTACATACATAAATTCCACATGCACAAACACCCAGACCCGGAACAACTATTTGTAGGCCATATAAATATTTGTCCCGTGCGGGAATCGAACCCGCGACCCGCGGCGCAGAAGCAAAGGCTTAGCCACTGCGCTGACCGAGCCGACAATTACTGGGCATATGAGACTTAAGAACTGATGTCTTAGGGTGACGAGTGCACTGTTGTGCCACCAAGTGGAAAGACTCCATAATTCAGATATTTAGATAATGACAGAACAAAGTTCGAGTGGAAAATGTGGGAGGAAAAAGGAGTGCGTTAAGCGTTAAGAATTTTTTTAAAGTTATTATGGTTATGCACATACAATCTAGTATTGTAAGCTTTTTGAGAAAATGTTGGTCTATTTTATTTTCATTATTTTCCTAGGCTTACTGAGAAGGGTTTCACATTGAAGTTTAGGATAAGTACGATTTAGCGAGGTGCTTTCGTATGTCTGTCTGGTTTTTATTCCACGGATATTTTAAGATTTATGGCACAACGATACACGTAAATTTAAACAGCGCGACAGTCACTTCCTAGTGCCCTTAATCAAATACCTCCACAAAAAACCGTATCACGATGGTTACGCAAAAACGATCAACTTCCACGAACTAAATGATCGTCACGGACAGATTATAAAAACAAAATGTATCTAGACAAAAACTTCCGAGAATCGACGCGGCAAAGCGTACGCAATTTGATATTAACAAATAGTAGTGGAATTCTCTAGTTATAACGCTTAAAGATAAAGGGGGTCATGACCGGATAAATGGAGCGAGAGTTACCATAAGCTGCTGATTCATTGCATGTTGGTCTATTGGTGGTAGGATTCCTATGCAGGAATCCGTCTAGGTGGGTACCATCCCAGTGCCAGTTATTCTGCCGTGAAGCAGTAGTCCGCAAACATTACTGTGTTTCGGTTTGAAGGGCACTGTGAGCTAGCGTAATCACTGGGCATATGAGACTTAAGAACTGATGTCCCTGAGGGTGACGGGTCACACTGTTCTGGGTGACATAGCATTTGTTATGGGCAGACGATGCACTTACCATCAGGTGAACGCTTTGCTCGTTCCGTCACTTATATTAAATAAAAAAAAAATGTCATAAAGAGTAGGCAAAGTCTCATCTACTATACCATACTTCATAAACAAACGAAGCAAGAGCTGTACATGGCCTTTACGCTTATTCTTGAAAGCTTAAAATATATATGGATCGGTTGCGATATAAGATAAACGTAAACCGAAAATCAAAAATAAGTGTTATACACAAAGTTCAAGCTTTAGCTACAGCTGGAATTCAAACCCGGGGCCAGCAGCAGTGAAAGCATTTGAACTGAATCAAGTGCACATATTATTTATAATACAACTATATGTGACGTGGTTAATCATTGTTATGCATGACATTGAGGAATGATTGTAAAGCTGGATGTAATCTGTGGCATAAAAAGAAGGCTCGATAGTGGTAGAAAAAAACTGACAGTCTCAAAGAATACCAGCATAAAGCAACAGCAGACTTTTTGCGCCAATTCGAAAAGTGATGATTATATTTTCATTGAATTTCGTTATTTCTGTGTATATTTCGAGTTTTGATGTTTAATACTGATATTCAAGCAAGTCTGTGAAAGTTTACAGTTATCTGAATGACGAATGACGAATGACGTTAAAGAATACAATTCGAGGCCAAAATCGTGCGTTTCAATTAGTCTCCAAGTCCAACAAATCTTTAGTAAAATCAACTATAATTTTAAAATTTTGAAGAGTTACTAATGATTTGGAAAAAATTAACCGGCAGGTGAAAAAAATTAAACATACTTAGTTAAATGATTAACTAAGTAAGTTTCATCAAAGCCTAAGAGCGTTGTCAAAAAGGCGGATAACTGGCGGTAATAAGAATCCGGCAGTTAAGAGAATCCAAGAAGCGGTTGCCAACCCGCCTGCCAAGCGTGGCAGCTATAGCGAAAGCCCCCAACATAAGAGATACAAACTTTTGTGGCAATATATGTGGGAGGCATATGTTCAGCAGTGGGCTAGTGATAAGCTGAAATGTCGAAATAAATTTAATGAGAGAAACCATAACGTTACGTTTCGTATGAGGAGTGTCGATAACTGGAGATCCAATTACTTTGAAACAAGTCATTCCGTACTCCTTAATATGGACAACCTATGTACCTACATTTTCATTATGTATGGATGTCATGATAGTTAATCCTCAAACTAAATACTAAATACTAATACACAAAAGTGCTAGATTGTAATGATTAAAGCATACCATAACTCGACAGTGAATCGAACAACTTATCGACATCGGTGGCGTGGCGTTGGTGGTCTGGTTGCGAAAGCGGCATTACACAACCGTAGATACGATTTCGATTTATCTTTCTTGTTATCAACGTAAATCGTTTACAGAACTAGCTACCTGTTCTAATGATGTCTGAGTTTATTAATTTTTTTTTTATATTTATGCGACTATTACTAAAGTCGTTTTCAGGAAAGGCCACGTCAACAATTGAGCTTGTATGAAAACACTAATCAAAGTAGAAGAGGCAAAAGATGTGTGTAAGGATCGTAGTGAGTGGAAAGATTTGGTCTCTGTCTACCCCAATTGGGAAGGAGGCGTAACTTTATGTATGTATGTATGTCTTACGAAACTTTGTCGTAATTACACTTTAATATACAATATATTATTACAATATATAATTAATTTTATATACACACAATTATAAAGGCTTAATTCCTGAGACATTTTCTACCAATCTACCAAAGGGCGATGCAGAGACAGAATGACGTAGGTATTGTAGGAAGTTATTGGAAAAAGGGTAAAAAAAAATACATATATATTCTTAGACATGGAAATATAAGAGCGAAAAACATTAAATGAATAAAAATGGACTAATATGTAGATAAATAAAATGATGTCGATACAAGTGGTATACGAATACGGTAAAATTGTAGCAATTTCCTAGATAATTACATATTCAAAAAACTCGTGGGTTAATTTGATATGAAAACACGAACAAAAACTGTAGGAAAAAATGTAAAGACGAAAACTTTATGAGCCAAAAGTTTGAATGGATACTTTAGCAGTAACTGATAAAAATATCATTAACTAATTATTATTAAGGGTCCGTAAATTCTTAAACAAACAAAACAATAACCATTACCTCTAGACTCAAGTTAATTAGTCTATATTTGTTGTTTGCAAAACAAGGAATAATAAAGAGAATAAAAAAATCAAAAATTTACATTTTCGTTATTTAGCGAGAATCTGCGAACCAATTTCGGCCCGCTTTAAAGCGTTCTAAAGTTGACCAAGGGAACTACCAGAAAATCGCGTGGCATCCGATTGACGGCGGAATAACCATCTCTATTATGCCAGACCTTAATTATTCTGTGCGGTGACAGGCAGCAGCGTCTTAGGATGCAAAGTGTCTTGAATTGCGATCGCCAATCCATCTGCTAAGCGTGGCGATAAAGGCCTCCCAACTTGGGAGAGGCCAATGCCCAGAAATTGACTTTTATTAGTTATTAATTTGATTATGATCAAAAAATCGAATAATCTTCAGCAGTTTACAAATGAAATACAATAAAATTGCCAAGTCACTGCTGCACTCAGTTTTAATCGTTAATAAGGACAACTCCTTAGTATTGATTTGCTACGTTAAATAATACTAATTAACCGTTAAACGTGCGGAAAACAATATGTGATAACGCATACATTAAACAAACCCGAAAACTAGTACAAAGAAATCAATGGCACCAAAAGGTTTCAACATAGCAATGAGTCAGACTACAAACGCTCGCTGTGTTTGCGTCTATCGAAGTGAAATTCAGTGAAAGTGGACGTCCAGGGCACCGAATGACACCTTTACAGAAAGCACCGACAGTCGGTCCGAGACGGATTGACGACCTAAGACAGACGATTGTAGAGAAAATGTTTTGAATAGTCAAGAACTTAGGGAAATTAAACAAATACCTAATTAGTCCCGGAGCACTAATCTATAAACTGAGAAAATTTCTTATTAAAAGCTTTAATACTTTTCGGGTTATATGCTTAAGAAAGGACAGACAGCGAAACAATTATTCAGATTTGGTTTGGTAAGTAAATAAAATAACTACGATTTTTAAAAGCATGTGTTCTATCGAGCCGCAGTTTTAACTCAGATTGGCGAACTCGAATACTAAATTAGTAACTACTTTACGACCATCAAATATTATTAATAGAATAAATAAAAAAATACGAAATATGTATTTTATGCTAATAAAATTACGGGACCGCATTTAAGAATTTTTATCGATACAAAGTTGTTGCCCACTTACTATTTTTGCAGACCGTTTTATTATTTCCCCTTTTAAATAAATAAGTTCAATACTAATAAAATGCACAGACACATGTTGTAGAACGATAATGTAAAGAAAGTAAGTACTAATGTCCCAGTGCTGGCTCTAATTATTTCGAGTGTTGGCAGAGTTCACCACGTTTCTCCGGTACAAGTTGCCAAACTTTACCGAAGACCGACTGTTTTGGATACAAAACCAAGACAGACACGATCCCGCTTTTGTCTCGTATTACTTGGGCATCAAGAGATAAGTATTAGCTGATCTAAATATAAAAATACAACCACACAGAACGATACATTGTTAAGGTACACAGATTATATCAAAAACATTAGCGAACAAATGATCGCTGTACTGTTTAGCTCGATTCTATTGTTCGTAATACGACAATTTACGTTGTGATAACAGTCTGTAAACAATAAACCATTACGAAGAAACGCATTAGGTTGCAACTAACTGTAAAAGCACGATAAATAATGTCTGGTGAACGGAAAGCAGACAGTTCACTCCCATAGAATACATATGTCCTTTCTCTTTTTTTATTAGATAAAGTGACGAGACGAGCAGAACGTTCACCTGATGGTAAGTGCTACGTCTGCCCATAGCAAATGTTGTGTCACCCAGAACATTTATGTGTAGAATTACACTGCGCCCGTCACCCTGAGACATCAGTTTTTAAATCTCATATGCCCAGTGATTACATTAGCTCTCAGAGCCCTTAAGACTGTAACACAGGAATGTTTCCACACTAAACGGATTCGTGCATAGGATTTCAACCACCTGATGCTAACATGTATAATTTTTTTAAATCTTAAAAAAATATAAAAAACATTAATCTAAAAACTTCCTACGGAACTATTGACAACGAAATACATTTCGTATCCCATTTCCAGTAAAAAACAAACATTCGAGCACTGCCCACACATTGCACCCGGAATACCGTGAAAACGGAACTATTATGAAAACAAATTAAACAGAAGCATAAAAGTTTACAAACAAAGAGATGCCGAGAACCAAAGTGTTAACACTCGAATATGGACACCATGTTTTATAACCCTTAATAATAGGATACAAGATAACTCTGCTACAAACTAAAATTAATGTCATACCGAATTAACGACAATTGTCGGATCACCGCGGGTCTACCAGGTAGTTCCAGGTCTCCAACACCTTGCTCCCAGATATAACCCTGCTACGATAATTAATAGGCAATTTACATCGGAAACGGGTAGGTGAAAACGTGAAAGTGCCTCTGTGTTAGCGCTAATACGACATTATAATATGGTGGTAGGATTCCTGTGTAGGAATCCGTCTAGGTATTTAATACCCCAGGGCCAGTTATTCTTCATTCACGGCAGCTTCACAGTAGCAATAGTGTCCAAACATTACGGTGTTTCGGTTTGAAGGGCACTGAAAGCTAGCGTAATCACTGGGCATATGAGACTTAAGAACTGATGTCTCAGGGTGACAGGCGCATTGTGGTGTCACACTGTTCTGGGTAAGACAGCATTTGATATGGGCAGTCGTTGCACTTACCATCAGGTGAACGTTTTGCTCGTTCCGTCACTTTTATCAAATAAAAAAAAATCCTATGACACGCACATGGCGCACATTGTAATGGTAAACTGAAAAATTGAATCATAATAACTGAAACAATAAATATGCTGTGCAGTGCCACATTGCGTCTGTTAATTGTCCACATTACAGAAAACGGATGGTCACCCTACTTTTGAATGATTCCACTTCACGAGCAAACCAGCCTTGAGGGTCGAAATAGACAGTGATTTGATGCATAATCGACATTAACACTTTTTAACGTCCTTAAATCTACAAATATCGTTTTTCTAAATCCATAGTTAAAAATATGTTTTAAACATTAGTTAAATGCGTGCGAGACACTGCAGTTTATTACGTTTTATAATATACGTTACAAACAAGTTTCTCGCGCGTACTTACTGATACTAATAACAATCGACTAAATTAGTTTCCTGTTTATAAAACGAATCTAAAATATGTCTTAAATGCAGCTTATATTTTATATTATAACCATTTTTGTGCAATGCACATTTGTGTAAAAATGCTAATAAAATATCAACACACAAAGTTATCGAAATTATCTTGTGATAGTTCCGTGTCACTGAGACTGCATCTGATCTCATCGTGTATGATGATATGGAATACGGTAAGGTGAAGAAGAGCGAGTGCCTCTGTGCTTGCGCTAACACTTCAGAAATGTACGAGGGGTGATCCAAAAGTAATGATAATCAATAATAAACACAATGAATAAAATAAATAAATAAATTTATTTCTCAACATAGTCTCCTAGCAAGTCTATACATTTAGTCCATCTCTTTTCTAATCCTAAAATTCCCTTAGAAAAAAAATCTTTATCTTGACTCTCAAAAAAGTCCTCAACCGCGGCCATCACGTCGCTATCATCGTCAAATTTCTTGCCTCGGAGGTGTTCCTTGAGTCGTGGAAAGAGATAGAAGTCGCTGGGGGCTAGATCTGGTGAATAGGGGGGGTGTTCCACCAGCTCAAAGCCCGCTTCCTGAATGGCAGCCATGGCAATTGCAGCTTTGTGAACCGGTGCGTTGTCTTGATGGAACAGCACTCCAGCCCGCAGTTTGCCTCGCCTTTTCTCCTTAATAGCCTCCCGCAATCTTCTTATTTGTTCTGCATAGTAGGAGCCTGTAATAGTGGCCCCCTTTTCCAAGTAGTCCACCATGATTATTCCTTCAGCGTCCCAAAAAACAGACGCCATAACCTTCCCTGCTGAGCTTGACACTTTGAATTTCTTCGGCGTCGGTTCATCGGATCGTTTCCATGTCATCGATTGTTGTTTTGTTTCAGGATCAAAATGGTGGATCCAGGTCTCGTCCATGGTCACAAAACGTGACAAAAAATTATCCTTGTCTGCCTGGAACTTTTCGAGATTTGCTCTTGACATGTCGACTCGTTTCTTCTTTTGCTCGTCGTTTAACATTTTCGGTACCCAACGCGCGGAGACCTTTCTCATATGCAATTCGTTCGCAAGGATTCTTTGAATGCTGCCATATGAGATCCCTGTGACCTCAGCTACATGCCTGATAGTCACTCTTCGATCTTCCAATACAACTTCTTCAACTTTTTTCACATTTTCTTCAGTGAGGGACGTCGATGGGCGTCCTTCGCGGTGTTCGTCTTCCGTCGATGTTCTTCCCAACTTAAACTCCTTAGCCCAGCGTGCAACTGTGGAATATGGAGGAGAAGAGTCCCCTAATGTTTCCACCAAGTCGCTGTGTATGTCTTTGGTAGACATTTTTTTCAAGCAGAGGTATTTAATGACAGCTCTGATTTCGTGTTTTTCCATTTTGATGTTCACTCCTTGACAGTCCGTATTCAAATGAATGTAGCTCCCGGGAATCGTGGCCTATTTATATGATTTTTTTTCCCTGAACTAGTGGTTAACTGAGTAAGTGACTGAAATTTTTTTGTATTTTTGTGTGCACTAGAAATAACTGATTATCATTACTTTTGGATCACCCCTCGTATATTAAAAAGAAGATGTTGCAGTCTTCGAAATAGATCAGAATATTATTATCATAATCATCAATGGACTATCATCATTGTTCGATCTCACAGAATGTTACTTTACACTTCAACTTTCATTGGTGGTAGGATGCGTATGCAGGAAACCGTCTAGGTAGGTACCAAAACAGGCCAGTCATTTGGCCATGAAGCATAAGAGTTCAAACATTACTGTTTCGGTCTGATGGGCACTGACAGCTAGTGTAATCACTGGGCATATGAGACTTAAGAGCTAATGCTCTCTCTGAGTGAAGTGCGCAGTGTAGTGCCACACAGAAATTTTCTAGGTAGCACAACATTTATTATGGGCAGACGTTGCACTTACCACAAGTTAACTATTTGCTCGACAAATATACCCTGCAAAAGCCGTCATCGTATGATCACTTTCGGAAACGTAGGCAATGTGAAGTTGATTGAACATTATTAGTATAATCAACTTCACATAGCCGCAACTTCAAAAAGTTATGTCTATACTTTTTACACAATCTACCATATTAAATGAAACTTTTTACATTTAATTTCTTTGGACGCGGTGGGAGTGAAATTACAACGTCGAAATTTCTATGCAACGTTTCTATTATTCCTTATTAATATTTATCGATTTATTAATAATTGTTTATACTGAGCAGATATTTTACAGTGATTACTAGAATATTTTAGTTAATAGATGTTTTTTTTTTTTTTTTTAATTTTTCCTCATAGAAATAAAAATTACGTAGTAGTAATTAATGAAACAGTGTATTTTTGTAAGATCTTTCGCTTCCTACAAATAAATCTAATATAAATCAAGATTGTTTTTTGATTTTTAGTTAACACAGACGCTAACAATATTTTCAAAAAGACGCCTCAATGTTGTCAAAACATATTTTCGCTAGCATTTGCCAACAAAGAGTATCGCAGCAACAAAGGCCATACACGAGTAACGATACGAAACCATCTCCACACGTCCGCCAAAGCTTAATATTGACATCCGACGCGTGTGGATCTCGCATTTCACTCCACCACAATACTCGGAACGTGTATTCGCACTGCGGTTGTACGACAACGCTGTGCTTCCTTGTGTTGCTGCAGCTCCAGTTTCTGTTAACCGTGACTAGGATAACAGAAACTGGTGGATTTATTGAAATGGTTAGCAGAACCTTCAAGTATTTATCAATGTGGCGGAGTTGCTTACGCTATTGGACATTACGCTGTGTCGCCGGTTTTTTTTAATGTATGCCATGTAAAACGTTAGTTTTATCAAAAAAAAAAACTTGAACACGATAGCGTATGAAAGCGATGATGAAATGTAAAGAGCAAACAACACTTGCAATAACAATATAAAATAGATTAAATATTATATAGTAGATAAAAGTTTATATCAGAAACTGATAATTTCTTAACTAAAGTATCTATTTAAAAAAAAAAGTAAAAAAACTCCTGCAAAAACAACAAAGCGCACTGCCTACATTCAAACAGACTTGCCTGTTACTTGAAAACAAACTAGTCCCAGTTCTCGTCGCAAACGAGGCATCGAGTGGGTGTAGATTTCTTCCCATTGTCCGTTTACCTTAACGTTATTTCCAAGGCTCCCACTCTATATAACCGAATAGGCTTTGAGATAAGGCCGGAAGGCCGTTGAAGGCTCTTTCCGGACAGAGAGAGTCTACGGTTTGAAAGGTATTTGGGGGACAATCTACACAGTGTTAAATTGTATATATTCCAAATGTATTTATGTGAAAATATACGTTGTTGAAAGCAATCGCTGGGAATATGAAACTTGGGAACTGATATCTCAGAATGACGGCCGCAGTGTGGTGTTATGGGCAGACGCTCGTTTCGTCAATTTATCCAATACAAAGAAGCTACTCGTATGTAGTTGTCCGGCAGAGTAGAATTTCACCTACCACTATCCTACCGAGGTGTCGTAAGAGGCCACTACGTTATTATACAGGCAGCCATTATTCGTATAGAATTTTTCTTTTCAATTTTATTATCTTTTCTAGATGTATTTAGAATAAGAAACTTTTTTGAATCTCTTCCGATCATAACTTACAATAAAGAAAGAAAAAAGTAAAAGAGCCAACGATGCAATTTTACTTGAAGAATACATCTAGCTAGAAGGCACAAACTATAAATAGTCTCGTGCTTTGCATTATCCTTAACATTGCTAGACAACTCATTACAAAGAACAAACCTACAGTAGATGCATTTTGAAACGTCTCTTTAATCCCCAATCTTAATTCAGCGTGCAAGAGGTTATGAGGGGAGGGGAGGGAGATTAAAAAGGATACAGCAAACTTTACAGTCACTTGAATTACAAGAGAATAGAGGGGAACTGTATGATGAAAAGAATAATCAGCAGAGCCTGAAATGTAGGAATGTGACCACACAACTACATTTCACTCTCTCCGTATAGTAACTAAAAATGAAACGAATCATAATTGGTGTGAAAAACATTATGATTTCATTTTCTTGTCTCATATATTATACTTCACACTTACGAAAGATTTTTCATTTGTATGAATTCGTGCGGAATGTTCTAGTTCGTGACTTAGAAATATATAAATTGCAATACAAAACCGAATAGTTATTAATAGTGAAATAAAATTGCAAAACATATCGTTATGATTTAATATATACTTATATTCAATCATATATGATTACCGTGTGGTGGCGGCTTAAGAGAATCTACCACCCCATTTCATCCCGTGGGTGACGTAAAAGTCGACAGAGGGAAAAAAACAGAAGATGTGCAGCAACATCTTCCTGGAACATCTGAATAAATAAACTACGGTTACCACCGGTCTGCCAAGCGTGGCAACTATAGCAAAATCCCCTCCAAATGAGAACTACAAACCTTTGTGGCAGTCAATGGGGGAGGCCCAAGATCAGCAGTGGACCGGTGATAGGCTGAAATGATGATAATGAACCATAAATATAATTTCAAGCACCGATATTTACCTTAGCACCTGGGTACTAGAGCTGTAGGTAGAAATTAAAAGATACGTCCCACTCATTCTGACATTGATATAATTTTTGGTTATTGGTAGAAATGTATGTAACAAATGAAGTCACTAGTCAATGCACAAACGCGGTCTATCTGTAATTATAAGTATAATTAGGATCATCATCATCATTTCAGGCCATCACAAGTCTACAGCTGGACATAGGCCTTTCTCAGAGCTGCATATATCGACTTCCCGAAAAATTTTCCTGGTCTTCGCTCCATCCATTGGGGAGACCCCATACGCGGTTGCCACTCCAGAACATATGTGAATATGTCATGTTATCTTATACTGTTTCGTATACTGAAGTACATATATATATATATATTGATAACTTTGTTGGCTCGGTTGGCGCAGTGACTATTGTCTCTGTTTGATTTCCGAATTTGATTCCTACACGGAAGAAATATTTGCATGATCTACAGATGTTGTTCCGGATCTAGGCGTAGTATGTGTGCTATTTAGACATTTCTTATTCTTCACTTACATTTTAAAAACCTGTCTAAACAAATACAAAAGGCCACGCAAACGAAGTTGCGGGTACAGCTAGTACTTACATGTAGTAGATTTGACAAACACCAGCCGTTTGTCGCTGAAATAATATGACCACGTAACTACGATTGCCTTTTTTTATTGGAGGAAGGAACGAGACGAGCAAAACGTTCACCTGATGGTAAGTGCAACCTCCGCCCATAGCAATGCTGTGTCACCCACAATATTTCTGCGTGGCACCACACTGCGCCCGTCCCTCTGAGACGTCAGTTCTTGAGTCTCAGGGGGAATTAATGAATTAATCAATATTACTAACGTTTCTAATTAATTCGAGTTAGAACTGTCATCAAATGGCAAACACATCTAAGTTTGAAAGTTAATAATAAAGGTAAAATGGAAAACCTTTTCATCGCATCTAAATACAATAGACTATGATAAATTGGACACGATTAGCTCCGGACGAATTTAGTACTACGCAATGCGACCACGTTCTTTAAAGGACTTCAGGTTCTGGGTTCGAGTCTTGTCCGGAGTCAACATTTGTGCAAAAACACATATTGGTTGTTCGTTATCGGTTCTGGTTTTGTATTGAGCCTTCTCGTGTCTCTAACACATCCTAGCATACCACAGAAGGGTGTGCCCTTTGTGTTTGAACGTACATCTTGTGATACTAACACATCCTGCGACGTTCGAAAAAAAATATACAATCGTAGTCCACATAAACTGAAACGCAATGACTAACTCTCTAACAAACAGTAAACTGATGCATTATGCACGTTCTAACGGAGCGAACAAAGACATCTTCATTAATCTCACTCATGATAATAACACAAACAGACGAAACGTTCTCAAAGCGTGCTACTGACCTGCTGCGATCGTACTTGCATATTTGCATACGATTACGTAGCTGAGGTAGATAACACGAAACGTGCATTCGAAAGCTTGTAAGATGCATGCAGACATAGTCTGTCTGTATAAATATATGATTCTGTATAACGTGAATAACTATGTCATTAGTATCTTTTTGACACTTGATCTATGTATATATAATACTACGCTGGTGCCCGCAACTTCATCCGCCGGGATATAGGTTTTTTAAATATTCCGTTCGAACTCGAACTGTTTGATTTCCAGGGATAAAAAGTAGGCTTATGTCCTTCTACAGGATGCAAGCTATCTCTGTGCCAAATTTCGGCAAAATTTAGCGATTGAACCGTGAAAAGGTAACAAACAGACAGAGAGACAGATACTTACTTTCGCATTTACATTATGAGTATGGATATACCGCGCTTAATCTCGTGGGATCGTCGCAATGGGGAGTAAGAATTTTTTAATTCGTACCAAAATGGTCGCCACCCGTCACGTCTCGTTTTATATGGGGCAATACACGTAGGGTGAAAAGGTATTACTGTATGTTTTCCTTTTCCGACATAGACACCCATTTAGAACGGATTATACAATCATTTACTCCTCAATGTGAAAAACGGCTGGTGCTGTTGTTCTCTATACAGATTTGTAACATAGCAGTGTCGGTCGCTTCAGGTTATTTTTTTTATATAATTTGTTAGTAACCTGTACCTACTGGCATAGCAGTGGTGCACATGTAGAGACTGGTCGAGTTTGCAATATACTTATATATTTATTATTGAATCTTGCCTAAAATTTTAACATAGGGCGTGGTATGGTTTTCTTTCAGATTATTCTTTTTAAATTATTTATAATGTATTTTTGACTAAGATAAAAAAAGGATTTACCAAGAGGAAGACGAGACCTACGGAATTTCTTTCACCTGTTTCTTGTCCGTTAGAGGAACCTCATTAGGAAACGGTGGTAGATAGTAAAAAATTAAAAAGAAATTTTTATTTTTTACGCTGTAAAAACTCTTAACAGTCTTCTGCTGGACATTGGATGAAGCCCAAATGAAAAGATGTGCTTGAGACCGAGAGATTTTGCTAAAATTTCCTTTGATCGACGTTCGATAGGATTTATTTGTTACACTTTCGTATGTTGGCTTTTTTGTGTGTTTTACATTATATATGCTGCATTTTACGTTTGTTTTCTAACGGCGATATTTGTTACCATTTAGCGTCGATCTACGTAATATACAATGACGTACAACAACTACGTAATGTAAATACACAACAACGGTAAGCAGCGGCGGTTTCCTACGAAGGAAGCGTTCGCAACACAAGGTGCGCACCTGCGACGGAAGCACTTAAACGGTTTGCATATGAGATCATCTAAGATCGTTGCAATGAAAATCTTACGATATGTCTAGATAACTGGGAGCGTATATACAATACGTATATACACATTGCTGAAGTTTACTTTACTTTACCGGTGGTTGGATTCCTATGCAGGAATCTGTAAAGTAGGTATTACCGAAGTAGTGTTTAAGCTTTGTTGGAGTGGTTAACATGAATATTAGTAATGTAAATAGTATTGCTAGTAATCTTTAAAATCAATCTGCTATATAGCTAGTGTAATTACTGGGCATGAGACTTAAGAACTGATGGCACAGGGTGACGAGTGCCGTGCGGTGCGATGCCACACAGAAATTTCTTGGGTGCCACAGTCTTTGTAAGAGTCAGACGTCGATTTTGCTAGTCCTGGTTTTTATTTCCATAATAAAGTCTAGTTTATTTGAACTGCAGTTACTTTATAAAGAAACATGTACAATTTTCTTATGATAGTATTTTTCAATATACAGCAATAGATATCGAATATTTTACAACCTGATCTATGGAAATGGGAGGTTGGGCAAGTGAGTGCCTCTGCATTTTTGTAGGTACTTACAGTTAACGCCTGATAGTTACGAGAAGATCTCGCATGACACGATTATAATTTACACGTTATATATAAGAGAATATACCAAAAATAATAAAAAAAATGGTAACAAAAGATGTTTTCTATCATTTTTAACATTCATTGCAATACTCACAAGTTGTATAACAGAAAATAAATTGTTATGTAAATTTTTGATTATATGTATTAATGATATAATATAATGATAGTTTATCTCAAAGGTCATCATTATCATTAGGTACTTCAAAATGTATTCCTTGCTATTGCTCGATTCATTAACGTACGCTTTTACGGAGCTATTATTATTATACTCATAGCATCAGATAGACTTTGATCGCACGTCAATGCCGACGGGCATTGTTGAGTGATAATCTTAGTAATCAATTCTATACCATCAGCGACTCAGCGATGTACTAGCAATTTTACACTAGCACAAGCCATTACGAGCCTTAACACAAAGGCGATATGTGCAAATATCATATGATTTGTTATAAACCGTTAAGTATACGGCAAACGGATGTTGTTTGTATGTACACAGTGTAGTGGATTCTGTCATTCTGTGTAACAATGTACTTTGTGTTGGAGTGCTGCCAAGCTCCTTATTGGTTTTTGTCTCGATTTTATAGGTGGGAGCTTCACGAACTAAAACATACTGTTACTGCTATTTATATTATTAATGATATCTTAATATGCATTTAACTGAAAACTCTGGTCGGTGTGAATTGGTTGTGGATCCCTTCCAACACCTTAAAGTGATTAAAGCTACTGTCAAAACAATAATACGGCATACAACACGGCAAATAATACTGTGAAAGTTACTAAATACCGCTTCTAATAATAGAGAAAAATGTATTTCATAAGATTATCATATATTTAAAAAATATACAGATAGATGAAATTATAATAACAACATTTACGTATGAATCAGATGCTAAGAAAAATCAAAGTTTGACATCATATTAGTCATAATGCTAAATTTAAACGCTGGCGAATAAAATTAGAAACCGACAAAAATATCCTGATGATGTGGAATAAGACGAAAGACGTCTTAGAGGAATGATGTAAAGTGTTACCATCAACAAATATGTATAAAACACTGTTTTTTGATGTGTTACATTAATATACCCAGGGCGCGGAGAGTATTTTCAAATATTTATTATACCACCTACACACGTCGTAAAAAAGTACCAGGAGCACAGAAACTGAAGAAGAGACATTGCACGCGACTCACGGACTAAGTAAAGCCAAATAAATAATTTGCTACGTCATTTTATGCGTGATTGATCCGATTCGTTACTATTCATTACGATCTTATTAAAAAGGATCCACAAAGTTTTTTCTTCGATAAATGTTAAATGGAATGTCATATTTCTGTATTTTATTGATCTTCTCACACAACCATTTGAGATTATGACGATAAAATAAAATTGTTTACCATCGCCGTCGTAAAACAAAGCACCAGGCGTGTAGTAACAATCAAGAGGTTTGGCACACGCCCAACGGGCGGCCCAATACCACACAAGTTACGTCATTTTACGCGCGTTTCATCCTATTCATTATCGCTTATTGCACTATTAAACTACATTACCGACGTTCCTTACCAGGAGTGTGAGGGAAACACTCCTTAAGAAGTGACAAAGTGTACGTACAATTTAAATGCATTCTTTGGGCGCGGTGATAGTAAATTTCAAGGTCAAATTTGAGTGTAACGTTTCAAAGTGCAACGTTTCTGAAGATCAAATGACGGAAAATAGATACTTAGCCGAAGAGAAAAAAGCTATATGGTCGGGCTTGTTTTTCATCCATTAAATACTCGTACCATCCTCAAACACTATAAGTCTTTTAGAATATTTTCCTCTCTGTATCTCTCTCTCAATTCTATTTTACTCCATACTATAATACTTACAAATCGAGGTTTACATCACCAAGTTTTACAGAGTGGCACGTGCTCTTTTTTGTTCACTTCTCTGTGTACGATTAAACATAAATCATTTTTTATACTTATAAACTAATAAATATAGCGACGATAAGATTAGAAAAACAGTTCAGTGCCCCATAAAACTACGTAAATACTTTTTAGGTAATTTGAAAGAGCATAGCGGGATTTATGCGTTACAAATTGTACAATCGTATCTTACATCCGTTACTTCGAACTCTCCCAAATTTACGTTTCAGTTACAAGAGAGATAGCGGCTCCCCAACTTCTCCGTCGGCTGAGTCGGCTCCGCCACTTAGCGGCTCATCATTCAATTCGACTCGCGAATCGTCCGTAAACACTCCCGTGACGAATCGTTATTGTAGTGGATAAATGGTGGTCTGTCATCGTTTGTTACATCTGTGCGTTTTACTGTCATTTACGCTTAAAATGTGACCCCGTTAGGTGATATGATAATTTGTTAACCAAGTGCCTACCCACGCTGAAGTTTGTTTTTAATTATTGTGACCACGAAAAAATATCCATACTAATTTCATAAATGCGGAAATAACTATCTCTGCCTGTTCGTTACCTTTTCACGGCTCAACCGTTCAACCGATCTTGAAGAAATTCGGCTTGTATCCTGAAGACGGAGAATCATTCCGGAAAATCTAAGAGTTCTCACGTTTTTAAAAAAAAATCTAAATGCACACAGACGTAGGCGGGCTTCAGCTTGTTATTAATATAGTTAATAGAATCAGGCTTTCTTTAGAGAATTTTTGCTGGATTCCTATTCGGGAATCCGTCTCGGTACGTACCATCGCAGTGCCAGTTATTCTGCCGTCGAGCAGTACTGTGCAAATATTACTGTTATAGGTTTGAAAGGACTCTGATACTTTGTATAATTATTACTGGGCATATAACATTTGAACTGATGTCTTAGGGTGACGAATAGTGTAAACGATTTACTTATCTCTTCACTTTCTTTCATAAAAAAGGGTCTCATGAGCACAGCTGTGGAACATTTATAGACTGTCTCTATACTTTTTTATATTATGTCATTTACTTAATACATATGAATCAATTCCATTACTTGATAAAACGGTTTCATTGGTAGTAGCCAAAACTAAAATTAGCCCAATAGAAACCCAAACTATTTGTCTATCCATTGAACACCTGTACAAGCATCCTTTGATAAATTAATTTAGAAATAGATTTCGCAAGCTATCCCATTGCCAAGTACAGAATCCAATAGGTTTACCTTTATCCGAACGGCATAGTTGTGAAGCAGAGCGTTAAAACCATCGGCATTGTCATTATGTATCGTAATGCCAATAGTTTCAGATAACTGTACCGCAAACAATGGAATTCCGAGGACCCTCCAATTTGACGTTTGTGACCGGTGACGTTTGCCCGTTGTTTACTATTTTTTAATATGCACCTTCAGTTCTAGTGTCTGTTTCGCTGGCGTGAGAGTTGTTTATTAAAAAAATCAATATGAGCGATCATTGCTGTAGTCATAGTGGATTAGAACCATGATTATTTTATACAAGCCGTTCCCGTGCTGCGACTAATGCCTGACTATGACTGCGACTTATAGTAAATAATGGGAACCGGGAGAATATCTAAAAATAAAATATGAGGAAATTAAAAAAAAGTAATAGATAGTGAATTATTATGATAGTGCCTCAAATATTAATTCCTTTTCTAATTAATACTCCCAATTATACCAAAAGATATAATTCTAAGAGAATTATTTCAATCAGATTCCCCCCACTTTGGATGTAACCATTCTCATATTGATTTTGTTTGTATAAAATGTATATTTTTCAACCGGACCATAATAACGAATCGATTGACATCTAATTCATCAAAATCGGATGAGTAGTTTATGCGTTACGGTGGAACATCCGTCAACACAAACATATATAGACTGCTAAAACACAACCCTTCAGTTTTGACTTTGCTGTAGTCGAATAAAAAATGGACATATAGACGACCAATTAAGTTTATCTTTCATAGTTATACCTCAGGAGGATCTGGAAGTGTATAAATGTTAAAGGACGCAAATATCTTGTGAAAAGCTTGTTTATTTTAAGGATTGGTATATTAGTAGCAGTTGGCGGTGGCGACGCGCGACAAACAAAATTGAAAATCCTTTGCCCTGTCCGAACATACAGGTCGACTTCCGACAAAAGGCGTGCGGCATCACACTGCCCGTGCACATCAGTTGTTAATAGTTCTCATATGTCCAGTGATTACACTAGCTCTCAGACCGAAACAGAAATGTTTGCACACTACTGCTTCACGGCAGAACAACTGGTCTACGTACCTAGACGGATTCCTGCATAGGAATCCTACCACCAGTAAACATTATGTGCAGCAGTGGACTGATGATTATACTTGATTCTAAATTAGTTAAAAAACAGTGTACAAGAACTGTAAATCTTTTTCAATACAAACCGCCTTATTGCTGGTTTACCTGCAGTAGCCAGGCGTAAAACTGCGACCTTATTTATAGCTTATACGAAACATTGAGCTTAAGAAAGAAGCAGTGACACTAAATTTTGTTCGAAATAAAATGTATATTAGTTTTGTCGATAAACGACAAAGCCTCCTAAATTAAAAAAAAATAGCGTGTTTAATTAAGTTGTCATATATTTCCAAAACGTGTTTAATTTGTTACGTCGTAATATTTGTGATATTACGACGTAACAAAAGACGAGTCTCAGTGCATTGTACAATTTGTAGATTTAATTAATAAACCAATATCCTCGGGGGCAGACGAAGAAGAATCTTATATTATTGGAAAAGTGATTTTCAAATATAACAACATTTAATTAAACTGGTGGTAGGATTCCTTTGCAGGAATCCGTCTAGGTAGGTACCACACCAGGGCCAGTTATACTGCCGTGAAGCAGTAGTGTGCAAGCATTACTGTTTCGGTTTGAAGGGCACTGTGAGCTAGCGTAATCACTGGGCATTTGAGACTTAAGAACTGATGTCTCAGGGTGACGTGCGCAGTGTGGTGTCACACATAAATATATTGGGTGACACAGCATTTGTTGTGGGCGGACGTTGCACTTATCATCAGGTGAACGTTTTGCTCGTTTTGTCACTTTACAAAATAAAATAAAAATTGTCTTGTCTTTAACCGTTCACTATTTCCCTGCAAATGTTATATAACTGAATCGAACAAACCATTCTTACCTAACAGGCCACAAAGACCCCAATCACGTCGCCTAAAACCGCAATGAATAATTGTCTCTCAGCTGAGGCATTTTTCAACAGCACGCTCGACTTGCGTCCTTACTCGAGGTCATGTTAGTGTTCCTTGTCATTTTTCTCGCATTTTTTATTGAAGGTAAATGACTACTGGGACTAGCGCGTAATTCATGGTTAGTGCAACCTGCTCATAGTGGTTACGGTGTCAACCAATAGCAGTAATGAATTTAGGCTTAGGACAGCGAGTCTCGAATGGCAACGTCTAAAGGGCGTATAAAGATCGATATTGGATTGGCTTCGGTCGTTATGTTTAAAAGATGTCTTAATTTCAAGAAAAGAATTATTAGGACAAACGGGAAGCCCACTTTGTCTTTGCTACGAAAAATAATAAAAATACAGAAAACAAACAGCATCAACATTTACAATATGCCAACATTGTTTAATCCGTCAAAAATGACAATTCAACGCGAATCGAAACAAGTTGTGGGAACTCTAGCATCTCTGCAGTGGCCTTGAACGCCCACAGCACGACGAAAATACACTTTCGATATCCGACAACCAAAACAGTGGAAACGACGCTGTTATTACGCCTCGGACAGCTAATAACACGAATTGCAGAAAATTCCCGACGACGAACACAGTCAGTTTGTATTGAGCGGCTTTATATGCGCGAAAAGTTAAAATTAATTGACTTAAAAATGTTTTGTCTTCTTCGTTACATACACAGTCCACGCCTCTTTCCCATTGAGGTAGGCAGAGACCACATCTTTCGCGTCTTCTACTTTCATTAGCGTTTTCATCAGAGATAGGCTCGATTTCGATGACTTTTCCGCGTCCCGACGACCCATTCATTGTGTCCCGATTTTTTAATACCACGCAACGATTGCTCAATTCACATAGGCTGCCAGCACAGTGCTCGCTGCTCACACGGCTCCCGTCACATCAGACATCATGGACAACATCAACACGGACATGTCTTGTACGGAGTTCATAAATAAATATAAAAATGACGCGGAATCAATGAAAGCGGCCCGTAGTAATGAGATATATGCATGAAAAAATAATAAGCAAAGTTAAGTACACATAAAAACAAAAAGTGTTTTTGTATTTCCTACAGTCAGATGGTCCAAATCGGACCAAATCCTGATCGTCTTCGATATCCGACCGATTGTCCCGACTTTCTTTCCAAAACGTAGCAACCCTGGTTTTCATACAAGCTCGTCGGTTGCTGTTGACGTACCTATCACTTATTAGTTATTATGTATAAGTATATAAAAACGTTATGTATGTACATTAGAATATTAATCACTTTAATAAAAAAAAAATATGTTCATAATGTGAATACCAGCAACAAGCACAAATTAATTATGCCAGTTACCCGACTTCATAGAGTCAGTAACTCTTTCATGGGGCAATGTATACGATTTTTAAATCCCAGAAAGTGAACAAAGTCTTTCAATCAAAAAGTTCAAACTATATGTTAAACAAAGACTTTTTAAGAAGGGTTATTATAATATTAAGGAATACATGGATGATGATAACCCCTGGGACTGAGGTGATCGCTGCTAAGTTATTTCTACATCTTTATAAAACTGCTGTATTTGTATATTTAAAATGACTTAAATGTTCTTCGCAGGACAGAGGCATTTCTTTGCGAACCAGTGTAGCTTAAAAAAATGATGTTCAATGAGTATTATGTAAATGATCCATATTGAATAAAAAATATTCTATTCTATTCTATTAGATAAGCAATGCTACTAGAAATCTTCAGTATACATTCTATTATAATTATATCCTTAATATTGTACGAGGTTGCCACTCCATGAAACTTTTTATGGGATCGACTTCACACTTAGTAGCAAAACACGAGGCGACCGAATAATTGCGCACGTCAATTAATTTCTCAAAAATCTTTTAATCATCTCTGTATTAATATCTCTACCTTTTTATTATTTTTAATAACACACAGTTATTATATGTGATACAAATTATTCGGGAGCTCGATTTTGGCAGAAACTAATCGCCAAAACCAACCGAAGGCACAATTATTCAATGCAACTACAGTTACAAATACGAGCAAGGAACCTAGATCTCCTTGAAGAACGTTGAGCTAGCGTCATCTTACACAAATTCCGCGACCGACTTGTGCAAGGAATGTGGGAGTTTCTATACGAGGTCCAACGATGTTTGGAATTTCAATAATCCAAATGTTTTAGCTGAGGCTCTCGTTTCGAGGAGGCTACATTATTGGATACCAAGACACCAATAAATGGAGAGTAAGTCAATGTAGACTTTTATCCAAATGTTTTATGCACAAGTTCTATGTATATAAGTTAATTTGTTACAACTAACATCATCATCATCATCATATCATCCTATCACTGTCCATTGTTACAGTCCACTGCTGAACCTAGGCCTCCCTTATTTCCTTTAAGGATAAAACCGATAGGTGTCCGGCAGAGTAGAATTGCACCTACCATAATATGCAATTAATAATATATATAATCATAATTGACGACCGCGTGGCCTAGTGGTCAGAGTACCTGACTTCTACGCCGCGGGGCCTGGATTCGATTCCCAGCCGGAGCCAACATTTGTGCTAAAACACAAATTCTTGGTTTTCGGGTCTGGTTGTGATTTTCCCCGTATTTCTGACACTGCATTCTAGTCTACCTTCGCTCTTATCGCATCAGCGTCACCTCGGGCGCGGGTAGGTTGGGACGAGTGAGTGCCTCTGTAATTGCACGTACACTTGTGGCACTATAATATCTCCTGCGCATTTGATGGCTTTCGACAGCATTCGGAAGTTGTCGCCGTGGTCGAAATCGGCTAGGAGAACATCATGTCAATATGCAATGCTGCCACCATACTGCTGGTGGGAACGCTATAGGAAGTAAGATTTTTTTACTCGTACCAGAATAGCTGGACGTGGTTCGCCACCCGTCATGTCTCGTTTCCGTCTCGGTCCCTGCTACCCCTTATATGGGATAAATTCCTGACTGTATCTAATTAATATATTTGAGTATATACAATAGTGTGAAAACTAAAATGTATTTTTACATGGAACATAAATATGGAACGTATATGTTTTGTCAATGGTATTAAAGTAACACAGTTCAAAAGTAAAATAACATCTTTGCTTTAAGTTTTTTTTGTCAATGACTTTACCTAATTGGAATGGAATTTTATCATTTCTAATTACAACTGTACTTAAGGATATATGGTACGTCTAATTAAGATAAAAGGTTTGAGTTCCATAAAATATATGTCAAGGAAATAAGCACGCTAAAGTTCGATATTCTGAGCAACTTCTATCATATTTAATGTTCGTGGCTTGGCTACCAAATGAAGTGAAGTAAAAAGTAGCACATTACTGTCGTTGTTTTAGGTGTCGCATGTCCTCGAAATATTTTTTAATATCTCAGACATGCAGGTTTCCTCACCATGTTTTCCTTCACCGCCGAACACGTGGTATACCAGCACTCAAAATGGACATTAGCACTTTTAGTCATTAGTACGGATGTAATAGAACCCAGGTCGATCGCCCACTATAAATTTAGCAGGCGCGGGTGGGGATACGACCCTAAGCTATCAAGGATTAGGATTATTTATTTCAGTAAAAACTAAATTTCGTAATGTATAAAATAAAAAACAAAAACAATATAACGACTGTCCGGATTTTTTAAATATTTATTTACACATATTTTTGTCGTCTTGTATGCTTTCACTTGACGAAATCAAATCTGTATATTAATACGCGAAAAAAAACTAAATACTCCTTTTTACACATATTGCGTGCACGGAGGAGAGTGAGATTTGAATTAGTTGAAGTTTATATGGAGAAGGAGTGCACTGGTAGTAAAATTCTTATGCAGGAATCCGTCTAGGTAGGTACCACATCAGGGCCAGTTATTCTCCCGTGAAGCAGTAATGTGCAAACGTTACTGTATTTCGGTTTTTAGGGCACTGAGAGCTAGCGTAATCGTAGCGTTAATTGGAAGACTAAATTGCATTCATACATACAGGGCAATCTAATAAAAGCGTGTTTAAAAAATCCTGTTCGTCTTTCCGACCGAATTTTGCACCAAACAACTGAAATTACTTACATGAAATATGCACTAACTAAATATTTAACTAAGCATTAAGCCGTGTGGTGGCAGCGTTAGAGAAAATTTGTCACCACGTCTCGTCCCGTGGGTGTCGTAAAAGTCGACAAAGGGCATTAACAAAACAACTACGGTTGCCAACCCGCCTGCCAAGCGTGGCAACTATGGCAAAAATCCCCCGATCTACAGGGTAGGCATATGTTCAAAAGAGGACTAGTGTTAGACTCAAATGATGATGACACAGCAGTTCTCATGGTAATAAGTTGAACATCAACAGAACGACAAATTTGAGAAAAACAGATGTTAGAACCAAGTTTATTTTGTGCTTGATAGGTAAGAAAGGAACAATTTCGGGGACACGTCTCATGCGCTTCATCTCATCGTAGGGGAGCGAGAACGTATCGGCGGATGCGGTAGTCGCCGTGCTAAATTTGAATTTATGTGTCCGGTCGCCGAGATCTGATTATGATATTTCGTCCTCGCGTAAGTGGTCGAACAATCGAATAAAAACTTGAGAAGATTTATTTAAAAAAAATACATTTCGATTTTTTAGTAAACACATAAACGCGTGGTGGCGGTTTAAGACTATCTACCATCCCATCGCATCTCGTGAGTGTGTAAAAGTCGATAGAGAGAAAATTAAAACCAGAAGATGTCTATTAGTCCACTGTTGAACGTAGGCCTCCGCCATAGATAGGTTTTTTTGCTCCCATTTTGGAGGGATTTTGCCATAACTGCCATGCTTGGCAACCGCAGTTTATTTATTCAGATGTTTGAGGAAGATGCTGCTGCCGATGTTCTGATTTTAATTTTCCTTTTGTCGACTTTTAACGGGATAAGATGGGGTGGTAGATTCTCTTAGGCCGCCAACGCACTCCTTTTCCCAACGTAAAAATTATTTACAAACCAATTTTCATATTGCCCTTGTACAAAACTGAGGAATTAAAAGTAACGGTAGGTACAGTGAGCGACGTGCGTCACTTAACTTTGTTAACGAGTTCTAACATTGTCCAATTTATCGCCTGACATTACTCTTTGACCTTATCTTATAAACGTTCACTTCTAAGCTCTCCTATTAGTTTTTAACTTCGAGCAGTCCAATTATAAGTTTTTTAAAATGAGATTATCCAATTTTTAGAGCAGTAGATATTCTGAAATTTATACAAAAGGTTCAAAAGTTCAGTGACCTGCTACTTAATTTACGTACTTAAGTAACGAATCGAGCAAAACGTTCACCTGATGGTAAGTGCAACGTCTGCACATAACAAATGCTGTGTCATCCAGAACAATTCTGTGTGACACTACACCGCGCCCGTCACCCCTAGACATCAGTTCGAAAGTCATATGAGACCCAGTGGTTACACAAGCTCTCTGTGCCCTTCAAACCGAAACACAGTAATGATTGCATATTACTGGTTTACGGCAGAATAACTGGCCCTGGGGTGGTACCTACATAGACGGATTCCTGCATAGGAATCCTACCACTACATGGAGCGATGAACTGCCTGGGAAGTACGATGGATTCAGATGGCTCAGGTCCGCGTTTTTGTGGCAATCTGTTGCGGCGACCTGTATTCAACAGTGGACTAGTGATAGGATGATGATAAGGAGCCCCTGTCTCGGGAAAAATCGCCATGAAACCCAGAGGAATCCGTCTAGGTAGGTACCACCCCAGGGCCAGTTATTCTGCCGTGAAGCATTAGTGTGCAAACATTACTGTGTTTCGGTTCAAGGCACTGAGAGCTAGCGTAATCATTGGGCATATGAGACTTAAGAACTGATGTCTCAGGGTGACGGGCGCATTGTGGTGTCACACTGTTCTGGGTGGCACAGCATTTGTTATGGGCAGACGTTGCAGTTACCATCAGGTGAACGTTTTGATCGATCCGTCACTTTTATCAAATAAAAAAAAAATCGTTTGAAAAACATTATAATATTTTAGGTACAGCGGCAACCGAGGCGTTAAATAACTCAAAGTAAGGAATACCTAAGGAGACTATTTGCAACATAAATTATCTCGTATCACACGAGAAGGAAATACATCATGCGAATATTATTCACACCATTGTGTGAATAATATTGCCTGTCGCGAGACAAAAGTGAATTAAGACAGACTGACTCATTTCACAGTGTGCTGCATCACGCATAAATGTCCGTTTATCACGTTTTTTCGTACTTCTACATGGCTTGGTAATCTAGACGGATTCAACGCTAAATTTCAAATAAGGAAACAATTTGAGAGTTAGATGGGAACGGGAGGAAACTAAATAGGTAGTGGTGAACTGTTGGTAGGATTCCTACCACCAGTTCTATCTGACTAGGCTCTACCGCAGAGACAGTTTGGCTGCCGTGAAGCAATAGTTTTCAAATGTCGTGTCATTAGTGGACTTGAAAACTTTCGTCACCTTTTTGCATAAAAAAAGATATCCGAAACGTGCATTAATAAAAATAACAAAACAAATTTTGTATCGCGCCAGGTGATGGCAGTGGTCAGTGTTAAGTTTCTAAGACTACAGGAAATGGAAAATATCGTGGTTTCCGACAGCTGGTAGAATAACCATTTTGGAAAATGTCAGGTCCGATAATAAACAAATCAAAGCCGGGCTGCAGTGCTTATGGTTTACTGGTGGTAAGATGTCTATGCAGGCAATCCGTCTAGGTAGGTACCACCACAGTGCCAGTTATTCTGTCGTGAAGCAGTAGAGTGCAAACATTACTGTGTTTCGGTTCGAAGGGCACAGAGAGCTAGCGTAATCACTGGGTAGACGTTGCACTTATCATCAGGTGAACGTTTTGCTCGTTTCGACGTTTTATTAAATAAAAAATTAAAAAAAACAATGATGGAAAGAGTTTTACCTCCATAAGAGTTTTAAACAAACCTAAATTATAATTTTTTTTATACAGAAGAAAGTGACCAGACGAGTAAAGCGTTCACGTGATGGTAAGTGCGACGCCTATCTATAACAAATGATGTTTCACCTACAGCTTTTCTGTGTGATATCACACTGCGACCGTCACTCTGAGACATCAGTTCCTTAGTCAGTTCAGCACACTACTGCTCCACGGCAGAGAAGCTGGCCCCTGCAGTGATTTCTAAGAGTTTTGAAGAATTTGACACAGTAGACTTTGAAGAACAGAGCACGTAATGAGCAGTGTGAGCACATACATTTTCTCCGTATATACGTAGAATTCTTTTAGATGTTTGTAAACACTTTAGGTAACCCACTATATGTACGCAATACGCGATTTTACGACGAGCACCGCCTCGTAATGTAAACGTTAGGTTGTAAATAAAGCCACTGCTGAGCTCTTGGGAATGGATATACAAACAGTAAATAGGGGAATTTCTTTTGTTTGTTTTTTTACAACCTTGTGGTAAGTGGTCACTGTCGCAGACGTCTACCGTTGTCCTTTTTCGAGATGCTTAATCTGCCAACTGTCGGAAGATTTGAGATTGTGCTGGCATTTTTGTCAGTCGGGTAAACTTTTCAACTGGAATGCTACCAGGATTCTAATACAGGAATTCGTCTAAGTAGGTTCCACCGCAGGGCCAATTGTTTCGATTTGAACGGCACGAGGTAGGTGTATTACTAAATACCTATATGATTGAATTGATTACAGACAGGCTAGCCTTACCCAAGCATGCTCTGAAAATTGGCTATGGAAAAGGTATCTGCCTTCCCTTACGGGAAAAAGGCATAACTGTATGTATGTATGTATGTATGTACAGACAGTAGCTCTGGGATCATTTTAGCCTATGGTTTAATGTAGTATAACAGATTCTTGTTTCCTTTCACTTATTTGTTTATTTTTTTAAATCATGTTAAACCTAAGCACTAAGCACCCTTAGCATGTTCTCTGTTCAACCGATAGGTAATTTGGTAGAGAATGCCTCTATGCATTAAGTCCGCCTTTTTGTACACTTTTTGTGCAAATGAAGTTTATAAAAAAATACTTCTGAAGTTACATAACTCGCATCGTAGTTGCTAGCCCAGCTTGTATTTCATAAAACTTGAATTATGGACGTTAGAATCTGTTATTTCACACGTAACAATTAAATTGAATGCAATAAGATTTGATCTCAGTTGTAAATGTTCATCTATATTCCATCTGTATGCGTCCATACTGATATTATAAATACGAAAGTGACTCTCTCTACCCCTCTGTCTGTTTTCCTACGGCTCAGCCGATAAAGCGATCTTGACGAAATTCGGCACAGTGATAGCTTGCGTCCTAAAGTTGGACATAGGATACTTTCATTCCGTTAAACCAAATAGTTCTCAAGGTATTTCTTAAAAAAACCTAAATACACGCGGACATAGTCGCGGGTTTCATCTAGTAAATAATATATTAATGAGCATGAGCATCTGATAGTATTTGTACAATAAAATTAGTTCCGTACACAACAACTGTTGATAAACAAATAAATGTACATTTTAATAAAAACACATACAATACATATAAAATTCAGTGATACGTACGAGTATTATTTTTGAGCAGCTCAACGAACCGTTGACCGTCACGGATAACTGACAATGGCTGGTTGCGGTGGAACACACGTGACCTATTTCAGAAGCTGGCGAACGTAACTAGGTATTTTATATCAGGATTTTGTGTTTGTAGATATTGCAAAATTCCGACTGATTATTAATATTTATCGAATGTAATTGTGTGTGTGGGGCTGTGAGAAATATGTATATAAATCTTCCTCATAGTGCCTAACGAAAATACGAATCAATTAATTCAGCCTGTCACTAGTCCACTGCTTGAACATAGGCATCCCCTATAGAGTGCTACAAAAGTTTGCAGCTCTCATTTTGGGAAGATTTTGCCATAGTTGCCACCTTGGCAGGCGGGTTCGCAACCGCAGTTTATTTATTCAGATGTGTCAGGAAATCCGCCACTCCATCTCATCCCGTAAGTGTCGTAAAAGAAGATGCTAACCGCAGCATCTTAATGCATATGAGAAGATAAAACTCATAATCTCTTGTAAAGCGTTAAATAAGGAAGTACTTAATAGAGAAATGATGATGAATGATATATTTAGGTGTAATATTGTTGTAAAAACATGTTTAGATATTCTACAAGAAATGAAACATTTTTCTGGTCGATAAACGTTATTTTAGGTAACTACCTGTCTGACCACATCACAAACAAAATAAAAATATAAGAAAATTAACAACTCACTCTTCACGTTGCATGACGTTTTTCAACATATATTAAATCGGATTATACCCAAAGCATTTACAATGTGTAATGCTTTTGGAAAAATCCATTACCCCAGATATGATCACATTTCATATAAATTTAAAATCCACCCCGATTATATTTAAATAAATGAATTTCATATGAGTACATAACTTCTCCCTTCCAGCAAAAAAGACATTGCGAAGAAAATTTTTCCACAATGTTGAATATTGCGGTATCTTTCGTCCAAGTGCTACGATATGCGTACGACGCTATGCGTACGAATGTAAAGTATTCAAGCCCTCATGTATAAAATGTCATACGGTGGTGGTAGGATTCCTATGCAGGAATATTCGTCTAAGTCTGCCGGAACGAATTCCTGTGCAGGAATGCTACTACCCGTAACATCAGACTATTTCCTCAAACAGTTCTATCGCAAACGCATGACGGCCCTATTTCTACCAACGTGTTCAATGCAAACAATGTCTGTCAGTCGTATATCAACTGTAGGAAGCCTATTATGTCTAGACAACATGAACGCCAATTGATCTATTATAGATCTAACGCACAAATAACATAGTTATCAAGAGGTTAATAAGACGGCGAACGCATTAGAAGAATGTTTTTTTATAATTATTGGATTAAGTGACGAAACGAGGAAAACGTTTACCTTGTGGTAAGTACATCTGTCTATAAAAAGTACTGAGTCACAAAGAATATTACTATGTAACACCACATTGCGCTCATCACCCTGAGACATCAGTTCTTAAGTTTAATGTACTCAGTAATTACATTAGCTATAATTGCTCTTTAGACCAAAACACACTAATTTTTGCACACAAACTGCTTGACGACAGAATTACTGCCACTACAGTACCTACTTAGACGGCCTCCAGCATAGGAATATGACCACCATCATAAATTAATATACCATGTAATATTTAGACATATTACTATTAATTGTTTGCTTGCAATAAAAATAATAATCTTTCTATATAATAAAAAAAATATCCCGAAAAGAAAAATTAATAATAAAATTAATTTCAATTATCAAGTATTTCAAAGTGCGCAGCTTTGCAATAGAAAGAAGAAATAGGATGAATGAGATTTTACGGCGCAACGTTAAGAAATCGAAACGCAATTTCAACTGCACGAACATAATGCCCCGCGAGCTCATAACTCTTAATGTATGAAACAGCAGCTGTGCTAGCTATTATTTGCGATGTGCATTAGGAAAATTAAAAAAAAATCGTAGTGAACACATACTCATAAAACTAAATCCAGTGAAGCAACAATAATCAGCAAGTGACACACATTATACCTTAAGTGTTTTCACGCAGCGCTACTTTTTACTAAGCCGGTTTTAAGTTCAAATCCCAACGTTTGTGTAAGAAGCAAATTATCGAGTTTTTCGCTTTTCGTGTAGAATCAGTTTTAAATATAATTTAAGTTATAATCATCGGCGAACAATCTAGAAGGTGCACACCTTCTTGACAGCTTGAAGGCTATGACGGAGTTATTAAAAATTATTTTTAAATATCTTCTGAATACTGTCAAAAATGTTCAACTGCGCAGAATATTTTTTTTGTGCTACAAGTGTAAGAGCAAATACTGAGACACTCACTCATCCTAACTTAACTCATACGATAAGATCCGACGGTAGGCTAGGATACAATGGCAAGAACACGACGACACTACATAACCAAACCAGAAAATCTTGACATCTGCAGGGATTCGAACCCATGAACCGTGGCGTAGAAGTTAGTTACTCTGTCCACTAGGCTACACGATCGTAAATGATATCTCGTTGCCAGTAAATATGCCATCAGTTATCACTCATCGAAAAAGCGGAATCGTAAAGCCACTACTTTATGCCGGTGTTCTGAGAGCAACATTACTCCTAATTTTGGTGCGGACACACAACTCTTGTGTCAACCTGCAGTTATAAATTATAGTCATAACCAATGTATCCAGATAAAGCTAATTTTGCTAAGACATTTGAAGAAAATACAATGACAATAATAATACAATAGGCGGGAAGCGAACAACGTAGGCAACAATGGATTGTAGTAATACCAACATTCAACTATAATAATAAACGGCTTGCGAGTAAATCACATACTCGCCTTCACATAATGTCTGTGATTATAATTAATTAAAATGTAAGGAAAAAAATGTAAAATCCATAGAATGTTGGTATTTATGGAGATATTCATTTCAATTCAATTATATAATTTGATACAAAACTAATTTGAAAGATTTTTTAAAATTCTAACCTCACATGTTGGTATTACAAATTATCCATTTGCTTTTAAGTTTCTCACAAATTTAACTACACGAAACACTGTATGTAACCAACACCATACAAATACAACCCCAATTGGATTTTAAAATAAGTTTAAGTGAAAGTCAATTCTTTGTTACAAATGATGCTAGGGCTACTTGTCTAAACAAATCAAACAAGCCCAAGTATGACGAAGCAAATATCTTGCTTAGTTGAGTTTTTTTTTTTTAATCTTTATTTAAGAAAAAAGGCTTTGGTCGCAGAGCGACTATGTCAGCCCCATTGTATGATTCAAAATTTAGCTTACCATCTATGTTTAATTAATTTTAAAATTAGTTTATACAGACTAATAGCTAAATCAGATGTGGGATATGATAATATAATGTTGCATGTACCAATCTCTCTAAATCGAATTCCAGTTTTTAATTCTAATGCCTTGCGCTCTTTCCCAATGCGGGCACACTCCACCAAAGCGTGGTAGACATCATCTCTCTCATTACATCTCATACAGTAAGGAGAATCAACAAGGTTCATCATGTGCTTGAACACATTTTGAGGAATGTGTCCGCAACGCAATCTCATACTTGTGACTAGCAACTGTCTGTTCACTTAGTTGAGTTGTTCCTATAACTTCCTGCATTACCATACATTACCATACCAGATACATGGTACCATACCATGTATGTATGTGGGATAATCCAAACTTTAACTCAATCCAAAAAAAAAAACTCAAGGACTTCAGAAAGAAAGCGAGAGAAAGTAAATTTGGTAAGGATCAGCCGCCAAGTCACTGACTGTCGTAGAGTCAATATTACTTGATAATACCTCGTTTTGAGGTGAAACACGTGTCTGTTCTTGACGTCAGTGGTGTGTGTTGCCTAGTGGTAGTGTTGTAGTGGTAGAGGGTATATGGTGGCAGCTTCCCAGTGGCGGTATTGGTTTTCTTGTGCACGCCGTTGAGGCAGGGCGGGCGGTGCTCTTCAAAACTAGGTAGTACACACCATTTTACATTTTGCAGGCGGATCTTAGCAAATATACTTTCTCTCCTTTACTATAATGGATTTCCACAAAGTAACGCCTAATTCTATTAACTATATTCAGAAAGAAGGTCAAATTTGACACGCAAGATTTGAACTTCACATATATACATTAAAAGCTAAACAATAGTCTTCACAATAATAACTATCACTCCAATGATGAACAAGAATTTCATGTGGACGAGATGTTGATGGATGAATCAATCTACTCTTAACTAAAACCGTTACAACATTCACTTATCTTTGACTACCTGTGCCCTGCGGTTTCGCCCGCGTAAAATAAATCGACCACATGTTTGCGCCGTACGGCATTGTACCTCGCTGACCGGAGAATTCAAAGTTCGGCTTTCTCGGTAATGTTCGGTCCTCAGCGTTCGCCTCCTTAAAGCTATAGTATGAAATTATATAGCCTAGAACCTTTCTCAGTAAAAGGGCTAAAATAATGGTTCAAACTGGACTGTATTCCCAGGCGGTCTTCACTGAAAATCAGCGTCGCGCTTGTTATTGCGGCAATATAATGAGTGATGGATAACACTTTTACCAAGACCCGTGACGTACTTACATTGGCTAAACGTACAGCTTAGTTGTAAGATTAGTAGTAACCATAAGCTTCTTTACTAGTTACTTTTATGTTTTTTTAGGTACCAACCTAGACGGATTCCTATCCAGTTATTCTGCCCGAAAGCAGTAGTGTGCAAACATTACTGTTAGTACATTAAAGGGCACTATGAGATAGTGTAATCTCTGAGGAAATAAGACTTAAGAATTGATGTGATCAGTGTGACGGGTGCAGTGTGGTGTGAACACAGAAATGTTCTGATTGACACATCATTTGTTATAAGGCAGACGTTGCACTTACATCAGGTGAATGTTTTGCTCGTTTCATCACATTATTGAATAAAAAATATGTTATTTTTTGTTTGTTAATGTATGTTCTGTACGTATTCGCAAGCGATTTTCTGCAAAACTTTTCTTTCTTTCAGTAAGAAGATGATTTATAATCTGTTGTAGTAAGAAGATCTTTTCATTATTTAACGCCACTCAATAATTTAGTGCCCTATGCCCAGAAGGAGGGGACGTTTGTTTATACACCAAACGATCCTTTTTTTAGTGAGCGCCAACATAGTAATTTAACTATCATTTGAGACTAAAACTCAAAGGTATACGAGCGGACATACCACCCTTATAATTACAGCAATCAGCCTACTCGTTGAACATGCTAAAAATCCATTTATCTAGTTTCCCCACGCTTCATTAGTTCTACATTTGTCTTTGCATGTAGCGTGTTTCCCTTTTAATCAACGTAAAGCACACGATTTAGAGAATTAAAACGAGTAAAGTGCAGGTGACACTTGATACTGGAATAGAACGTTTAATAAGAAAATAGTTAACGCAAATGTTTTTGAGGTTTATCCTCACCATGGTCACGCTTCTTGAATAGGCTAATATTAGTCAAATTATGGACGTAGACCTCCCTAAAGAAGGGGACTGATTTGCTGTAATCATCACGCTTGGCAACCGGATTGGACAGGTCAAATGCCACGACGTTGCCCGTCGCGAGCCAAAATGATTTTTAGACATATCCCTCAGCCAACGTTTGTGTGAACTGAAAAAGGAATTACGTCTGATTTTGTTTGTTCATATCTTTTTATTTTCATTAAAAGTTTAATTCCGTAACTAATAAAAATATAATATTTAGTCAGTACGAGCATTCTTTAATTAAAGATGGTACTTGAACTAAGTCCGCCGCGCTGCACCCCGGCGGGATTATGGACTTGACATATCTTTCATTAATATTATTCTAAAGCATGCAGATATCCTTATACAAGAAACGAATCTGAACTTAATTTCATTTCACAAATTGAATAGGTATACATATACGAAAGAGCTAACAAATTGGCTACGGAGCTACCACGGCATTTTTTATATAAAAAATCTCCATAGATATTCTGAAGCAGTCCAGGACGCCGTCCTTAAATATCACTTTTAGCTTTAATTAATTTACCCACTGCCTGTGACATGGAATTATCATTCTAAAAAAGATTGTGCGCCTTAGTTGCGGGTTTTTGTGCATTCCAACGTACGCTTTGTACAAGCTTTACTTAAAGTGTTATTCTCATGCCTGCTTTATAAAAAAAAACGATACCACACTAGGGTTTCTCATGTATCGTATGTACGTGCGATTTACAGAAAAAATTCATATGCATATAAAAAAATTGCAAATGTTACTCAGGATCGTAATTCGTAAGAAGCATGGATGTTCTTAAATAAAAACAACAATTTGATATTAAGTTTAAATTAACAAATTTCTGTCTATCTCATCTTTTCAGCCTATCACTAGTCCACTGCTGAACATTGGCCTCCACCATAGATAGCCACAAAAAATGTAGCTCTCAATTTGAGGGATTTTGCCATAGTTGCCACGCTTGGGAGGCGGGTTGGTAACCGCAGTTTATTTATTCAATGTTTCAGAAAGATGATGCTGCCCATCTTCTGGTTTTCATTTTCCCTCTGTCGACTTTTGCGACACCCACGGGATGAGATGGGGTGGTAGATTCTCTTAAGTCACCGCCACCACACGGCAGTATTCTTTCTATGCTACCAGTATTTGTGAGTAAAGTTCAATGACATTGGGCATTTTATTGAAGAACGGAAGAAAAAAAACTTTACTTATATTATAAATGTGTTAAAATAACATGCAATCACATCGCACACAAGGACAAAACAAGGAAAACATGCCACATACGTAAATACTAAATAGCCTTTTATTCCAATGTTATCCGGTCGCATCAATTTGCATGATCCCGCGTCGCCTCGTGCATCAAACTCGCTACGATCGCTTGGCCCAATGTCCAAATGTCAAGTCGTGATTCCATCATTCGATTCCTATTCGAAGCCAACATTACGGTAACGTTGGCTTCGAATAGGATACATAGTGTAAAATTGTCTCGTGTATGCGAAAGTATAACTAATACTTCTCACTCACAAGGTCTTCCTACCTGTAGATTCGAAAAATTTAGTAATGCTGTGTCACCCAGAATGAGGTGATCCAGAAGGTCCAGAATGTGGTGCCAACCACATTGCGCCCGTTGCCCAGAGACGTCAGTTCTTAAGTCTCTTATGCCCAGTGATAACACTAGCTTTCAGTGTCCTTGAGACTGAAACAAGGTAATATTTGCACACTACTGCTGCCACGGCAGAGTAACTGGCCCTGCGGTGGCACCTAACCTACCTAGATGGATTCCTGCATAGGAATCCTACCACCAATTTAGTTGTGAAGCGAATTGGTGTTTGCAGTACCACCGATCCGCTCGACAAACTTTTTGGAATTTGAAGCTACTGCCCGTCAAGGTTAGTAGTTTTTCGACATGGTTATTCCGCCATTTCTTGGGAGATTAAATCAACCTACTCTATACAAAAGGGTTTTTACTTTATGATTTAGATCATTAACTTACTTAGAAAAAGGAGAAGGTTAATTTCTCAATTCCTATATATTTTTTAAATAGAAGAGGAGGCAAAAGAGCAAGCGGCTCACTTGATGGTAAGTAATCACCGCCGCCCAAGCATCCACAATACGAGAGGAATTCCGCATAAATAGCTACATCTTCTTTCATCGGCTTTTTATGTATGTTCGGGCTACCTTCCTTGTTGAAGAACCGATTTTAATGATTCGTTGATATTAGAAAAGAGGTGGTCTCATACAAATCGGTCAAGTTGTAATGATAAGGTCGATGAGAAAAAAAAAAATCTTAAATTAGCATGAGCATATTTGGAGCTGCTGCGTTGATGTCGGCTTTTTTGTACTATTTACTAAACTGTAGTTCATACGGAGTTTTGCACATATATTTAATGTTATGCACAAACATACAAATCTAATAACAAAAAGATTCAAACCTAATGGGTCTCTCTAACGAAAAACATTGCGTACAGCTTAAACTGACTTAAATGACTGAAAGATATTTATGCGAATTGTCAATCTTGAGTTTCCACTGCGAGCGGAAATGGCACAGAAATAGGAATCATATATTTATTTTTATCTGTAACATTTGTGTTGTACCGTATTCATAGATAGAAGACGCTTAGGTACGAATGGCAGGCAACGATTTATAAATAGACTGATACGCGTTCGTTATTCTGAGAGTCGAGATGCGTGGGCCAGATTTAAAATAAGCAAAATAGATCGAATGGCGTTATTGCGATTGAAATGAATGATGGAAAACATAGCAAAGTTTCAAATTATTCGGACGTCTAGAAAGGGTGAAAATTGAATTGAAAGATTTTGTTACATAGTTACTTCCGTTAATGATGAAGAGTATCCCATCATAGTAACCAGGGATAACAACGCGGCATCATCATCAATTCATGATGGTCTTTGAACCAGTGATCACTTACCATAAAGTGGACTACTGTCAAATAAGAAGACGTAATGCAAAAACATAATTCCAGCCATGGTCCAGTTATTCTGCCGTGAAGCGGTAGTGTGCAAGCATTACTGTGTTTCGGTTTAAAGGGCACTGAGAGCTAGCGTAATCACTGGGCATATGAGACTTAAGAACTGATGTCTCGGGGTGATGGGCACAGTGAGATGTCACACAGAAATGTTCTGGGTGACACTGCATTTGTTATGGGCAAACGTTGCACTTACCATCAGGTGAAAGTTTTGCTCGTTTCATCATTTTATACACAAAAAAAATGCAAAATTATTGTTAGTATTTTATTATTACCGCTGTGGCACTCAATTTCTTAGCACATACAGAATAAATAAGTTAATTAAATCTGTATAATATTGGCACAGACTAGACTATACTATACTATCGCACTGACTGATTCTGTTGACTGAGTTAGAAAGCAAGATAAGGATTTCAATGGCGAGACACCGTTGGTTCAACAGATTCTCAAGTTTATAAGATTAAAAATTTTTACAGTATAAAGATTTATACATAAAATGTAACATTATTAAACGAAATAATTTTAGTCTTAACCTATTTTTGACCAAGGCGACACCATCCAAATACTGTTTAAAACTTTCATATGCACGTGCAAACACAGTCACTCACTCGTCCTAACCAACTCGCGCTCTATGTAACGCTATTTCGTTCTGAGGTGGGCTAGGATGTAGTGTCAGAGGCACACACTACCCGCGACGCAGTAGCCAGGTACTCAGACTAATAGGCCTCGCGGTCGCAGCGCCATAGGTGCACGACGTCTGGTACTGCGATCCCTAATCGTACGAAAAGTTATACCAACTTAGGAGAGGCCTGTGTCCGTCACTCGATTGTTTAGACTTACGACGAATATTTATATAAGTAGTAAAATGTTCAACACATGCACTATATTCATTCAAAAACATACATGATACACAATTTACGTAGCGATTTCACTAAATTAAAACTCTGACAGCATTAACAAATTCTCATACAAATACCTGTTCAAAAGCGTTAACATAAACTATAAATGAGACAGAAAAAAACACTACAGTGACCATAAACAGGTATAAGTACTTGTTCCGACCTGTCGGAACGACCTTGTGGATACGCAGACATATACTGAATACAGCGAAGCAAGAAACACAATATCACCTACCAAAATTAGCGTGTTTACTACCGGAGCAGGAATATTAATGAACTTTTCACAAAAAAAAAATTCTATAGTATACATGTGCAATTAAATCAATCACGCGGCATGGCCAGGCCATGGAAGGTTGGATACAGAAGAGCTGAAGTACGCATAACATAACTAGAAAATATCAAAGTAATCTGTGTACAACTGTCTGTTTGTTACGCTTTCACGGATCAACCGTTGAATCCGTCAATTTGACGGAAATTTTGCACATAGACAGCTTGCTGCCTGGAGACGGACATAGGATCCTTTTATCCGGAAAATGAGAGTTCTCACGTTAGTTTCATAAGACTAAATCCACACGGACGAGGTCGCGAAGTTCAGCTAGTTATCAATGTAAATATAAGCAGACTCTTCAATCGTTAAATTTCAAATGAAAAACCACAACAGTTCCTTTATTAGATGACAACTACGGCAATTATTATAAAAATCTACAAATTAACAATAAACAGAAAGACTTTAATCAAGTACATGCCAAGCACGTGTGGCCACAACATAGTGAGATAGATGGTAAAAATATATCTAACGTTACATCAAGTATATGACCGACAATCATTGGATTACATAATTGAAGGTAAGAAGCGAAGCGAAGAAGCTCCTTAGGACGACAGTTATCCTATCAGCCATGTACGGTTTATGACAAATTAATGGCAATATAGCCATCACGCTGGAAATAAATATTCATAATAATCATCATTCGCCTACATTTTCTTCACAAAATGGACTTTTTTTTATAAACAATGATGTGTGAAGTGGTCTTCTAAAAACACAGTTGTCTGGAGTTCTATATTTTCTAGCCTATTTCTCTCATGTGGGTAAATAGATGAAATTTCATACCTTCTCATTGTATACTTACCAAAATTTGTCTTTTTCCAACAGACAAATAAATAGAACTATAAAATTGCCGACCTTTGCTCTTTGGACGCGGACAAATGTTAAAAGAGAGAAATTCGCGAGCGGGCGAAGCTAAATTAGTACTCCTCGTAATTATACACGTGACATAAATTGTCTCATGTGTCACAACGTACGCTATCGTAGCGAGCAGACCGGTTTAACGAAAATCTTTAAAGTCAGTTAACAAATTCCCCCGTTTTATGCATTAAAATGATTTGGGATATTAACATACCAACCTAAAATGAGTTAAATTCGTTTCGTTTGGACTAGTTGATGTTGAAACAAAAGAACAGCAAGTACAGCTAAATAATTGTAATAATGTGCATCGCAAATTATAATTGAAAATTGATAAAGCACGAGTCATTGATAACGCGCTTATAGCATATACAGACGCAACAGTACATTCATTAAAATAAACATCCTGGAAGTAAAAGAAAAACTGGAACTAAGCATCATCGACTGAACAGAAATCTGATTAACAAATGAAGTGTCTGTTTTTTATGTCATAAAACATGACCTATGCTTTTGTAACTACGATTTAAATGATAAAAGAATAATTACTAGCAAGCGGAGCTTTTATCGAAACCTTTACATTTACGGGCTTGTTAAGTAAAAATGGGTGATAAGAACTTACAGCGGTTGTAAGTAAATAATGACTAACACTGCATATAGACGGTCGTTCCAACGTAAGTTCATTGAACGATAAACAAGAATCGATGGTCTCGGATCTCGATATATAAAAATTTCCATTGAATTTTTCTAGAATACTTTTTTTAAAGAAAATGCTGACACTTATTAACTTAAAACAAATTCTTGTTAAATATTTCTGTTCTTAAAGGTTTTAATCAGAAGACAAATGCAGCTGAATTTGTGGTGAATTATTGATAAGTTTATGATACGTGAGATGAATCACAGAGTAACATTTTTAAAACATCAAATAGTTTAATATTTTACTATCGAAACTCTATAGAACTATAAGGTCCATTTGCATAAATATAAAGTCATTTATTCTAAAGTATGCTTTCAAATTATAATAAAATAGAATTATTGAAGTGCCTCGGAGTATATTTTAAAATTTTCAGATCAAACTCTAGAGGGCTGATCATTTAAAAACTGTTGCAATTAATTCAACGAAGTGGTTTTAAGGAAAATATTCTTAAAGGCCCCGTAACATGCAATTTTAATTATAGGTCACTGTGAAAAAATAATATTACATTTGAAATCGATTTCTAAATACTTGAAGCGGATAAACAAGTTGCACTTTCGTTAGACATTAACTGATAAGGATTTCCTTATATCGATTACAGTTATAAATATCGAATGTTGCATAATTCCTGTAGCGTGCGAGACTTGTCTCATATTTTACAACAACGATAAAGTACCGTAAGATATGCGATCCAATTTGGTGTGATATAGCTGGAGACTAAATTGAAAGGGCTAGTCCAGAATGATTGATGGGAAAGGGATTGTCCACAAGCAAGTCTTATTATTTGTTTCCAAAGTTGATAAAATACGAAATTTAGCACGCAACGAAAACTATGAAAACTTAATTAATAGTTGGATCAGTATAGCACCTGTTAATGTCACAAATTTTAAAACAGTAACAGTTTCTATGTACATAATCTTTAGAAATTATTACAACTCTGGTTCGCAAACTGGCGAAACAAATTATGGATTTATCCAATTAACAGGCCTCACAAAATAATGCGAGTGGCAAATAAACGACGATAATACAAGGTATATTTGTGTACAACTAAAAGTCTAAGCTACTTATTGGATAATCACTCTTGATATACTGATCTTATATTGGCTTATATGCAATCAAATATTATTATTATAATTACCGAAATATATGAAATTTATATCTACGTGCAATTTTTGCGACATCTAGAATATATACATAGTTTGCAACATCTCACCGTATTAATAAGCCAAAATAAAAATTATTAATGAATTTATACGAAAAATATCTAGATTTTAGCGTTTATGGCAACCACATGCAAAAATATGCAAAGATCCGTTAAGAATCAATCTTTCAGCAGTTTTTAGCAAGTTATTTAGTACAATTACAGTTTTATAGCCTAGCTGTTCTATTCATACAACTACGAGTATAATACAGACTATTGATGACATACATAGATGATATACATCAATCAACGAAATACTGGCATCGGGGATCGTTTTTTCATTTATCGCACTGAAGACTGAAACGCATCTATTTACTTATGCATTGACACTTTTTATATTGAAGAAAGTGACGAGACGAGTAAATCGTTCACCTGATGGTATTTGCCATCAGGTTGCATTTGCAACGTCTATCTGTTGTGTCACCATATTCAATTGCAAAGTCCTGTGTGGCACCACATTACGCTCGGCATCCTGGGAAATTAGCTCTTAACGGAACACAATACTCGTAATGTTTGCACATTGGTGCTTGACGACAGAATAACGGAGACTGCGGTGGTACTCACCCAGACGGATTTAGACATATGAATCCGACCACCAGTAAAATTATCATTAAAACATTTACATAGCCCATGTGATTGACTCAATCACAAACACGTCAATCTTATACAAAAACTTCTCGTGGGCGGTGAGAATCGTTTGTTTATTCATTCCAGTATTTCCAACTAAGCTACCTTCGCTAATTACTGTTTCTCTTCTCTGTCCTCCATATTTAATATTTAGTTTACAATCACATATATTTGATTATTTATCTCTCATAATAAATAAAAAAATTAAATTGCTTAAAGTTGGCGCCGCCGTGTGGTGGCGGCTTAAGAGAATTCATTGTGTTGGTGCGAGGTGTTGTAAAAGTCGACAGAGGTAAAATAAAAACCAGGAGATGGGCAGCCATCTCCCTGGAATATCTGAATAAATGAACTGCGATTGCCGACCCGCCTGCCAAGCGAGGCAACTATGGCAAATTCCCCTCAAAATGAGAGCTACAAACTTTTGTGGAAATCTATGTGAGAGGTCTATGTTCAGCACAGGACTAGTAATAGGCTCAGATTGATTTCGATGATGGTAATCATTATTTAGTAGTTAATTTTAAGTATTACAAGTTCCAATGTGTGTAATTACTTTCTATATATTATACCGTCCCTCTGTATGTAATACAAAATTTACAAAATTAACCAAACTTCTTACTAAAATTTGGTATATTTTATTGGTTATTGCATATCTCATCAATCTCGTTAAGTTGGCTAAAAATCACACAACCACCAACCATCAACATCAATTTCCATGACTGAAAACCTTAAGCCGTCGCACGATTCCCCGTTCCGTGCACGTATCGTACGATACAAATCCGATAATTTACGTTCCGAAACGTTCCTAGCATAAAGTCGGCGTACACTGGTCGTTATTTACAACGAAGTTGGAAACTGTGCAACTACAGCGATCGATCGAAGTAACGCAAAGATTGGAAATGTTGGAAGAAAACGAAAATTATGGAAGAAAGAAATACAAATTAATCAATAATGTATACTTGTTTTTGAACTCTACGCAGCAAGATGTACATATATATATAGGATGTTGCTTTCACACGACTTGACAATCTAGAAAGTCTTACTCCAACATTAGTGGCCTGTGTTTTTTTTTATTTAAATGATGAAATACATAATAATTTGATAAATGCTGTGTGTTACAGAAATATTTGGTGTGTGTTCTGCAAGTGTCTTCTCTGTGTCTATTTTGACATGACACACGCAAATATGTACTCAAAGAAGTTTTATACAACAATATGCTATTTCGCTCAAGAATAAATAAAAGTAATGGAGGTCTTGGATAAACAAACACAAATACGTTCAGTTACCGCATACATTTGTCGCTAAACCAAGATAAATAAACTCGACAATTTTGTTAAACAGAATTTAAAGCTGTACTTCTTTCGAGATAGTAATCTAATACAATATCATCTTCAAATTGAAAATTCAAAATCTCTGATTACTACAATTAGATTAATAGGCGAAATAAGTCATAGGTCTTTATCGATTATAAATATCGTATTAATGTATCGATATTTATTCGTCGCTCTATATATATTTCTAATTAATTATTATTATCATTTTTATTAAAACCTCACGAATAAGCAAGATCCCAAGTGTATTATCATTTGCGATTTCCAACGACTTGCGCGATATTCATAACATTTATATATTATTTAAATAAGTCTTAATTAATTTAATTAATCAAATAATAAGTTAAATGTAGATCAATAAATAACTGCTTAATGTTAACCACTTCGGTGCTTTAATTAAAATAATGACTCCACTAGAATAACAAGTATCATGTCGTTTTCTCTTCTCAATCTAGAACGCCTCACAAAATACTTTTACTTACAAAATAACTAAGAGCATACTACATTCATATTTAAAGACACCATCCACAATGACCGTTAACGATCCCGCTAATGACACCCAGTTTATGGTATCACTAAAAATATAACAGATGAAATATAAAGTAACAATACCACGTAATGTCAAGGCCATGTACAATCGTGACATTCGATCTCATTTAGTATGACGTGACGACAATTAGATTCGATGGTATTAGACAACGTTCAGGTTTCTGTTAATAATGTGGCGGCTTAAGAGAACCTACTCATCCCATGAGCGTCGTAAAAGTCGACAGAGGAAAAATTTAAATCAGAACACGGGCAGCAGCATCTTCCTGGAACACTTGAATTAATAAACTGCGATTGCCATCCCGCCTGCCAAGCGTGCCAACTATAGCAAAATCCCCCAATGTGAGAGTCACAATTTGTGTAACAATCCATGGGGGAGGTCTATGTTCGGCAGTGGACCAGTGATAGGCTGAAATGATGATGATAATATAAGCTCAAATAATCCGTCAAACATAAATTTAAGACGATACTAGCAGATGTAATAATAGTGCATAAAACGATTAACGGACGAGAAAAAGATTGCAAAATAGAAAAATTAAATAGGTACGTGCCTTCCTCTGCCCTTGCTGTTTGTACCTACTTGCTGAAGTAACACAGTCAGTAATAACGCAAATTCCAACGCTAGTAACAGCATCAGACATGGCAACACTTTTATTTACTGTGTAAAGTCTTGGCCGTTCATCACTCTAATGAACCAATTCAGGATTAGGTAAAGTAAATGGAAAATGGATTAACCATCAACTGGAAGGGGAGATGAGATATCGCTTGGTTTAAGTGTCACTCTAGAATCTACCGCCCTAAATAGTCCCGTGGGTGTCGGAAAAGCATTTTCTAGAACATCTAAATGCATAAACTGCGGTTGCCAATCTGCATGCCAACTATGCGTGGCAACAATGGCAAAATCCCCCCCAATGTTTGTCGGCTCGATTGGCTTCTGCGCCGCGGGTCGCGGGTTCGATTCCCGCACGGGACAAATATTTGTATGGCCTACGTATAGTTGTTCCGGGTCTGGGTGTTTGTGCATGTGGAATTTATGTCTGTAAAACGCACCCACGACGCAGGAGAAATCCTACTGCGGGGCTTCGTTTTTTAAAATAAAAAATGTATAGGTGAGGTGTATATTCAGCATTGGTGGTGGACAGGTGATAGGATTCCTATGCAGGAATCCGCCTAGGTTGGTACCACCCTAGGGCCAGTTATTCTGCCGTTCAACAGTAGTGTGCAAACATTACTGTTTCGGTTTGAAGGGCACTGAGAGCTAGTGTAATCACTGGACATATGAGACTTAAAAACTGATGTATTATGGTGACGGGCGCAGTGTGGTATCACACAGAAATGTTTATTTATTTAAACTTCTATGCACTTAAGTTGTACATATAGCGGACTTAATGCCTGAAGGCATTCTCTCCCAACCAAAAGGCTAAGTTCTGCTAAGAGCTGTTCTGGATGACATAGCATTTGTTATGGGCAGACGTTGCGCTTACTATCAGGTGAACGTTTCGCTCGTTTCGTAACTTCATTCAATATTAAAAAAATCACTTGTGGCGGTCTGGAGTAAGTGTTGCTTACATCATAATGGTATCTTTAGACAACTGACAAGGCGAGCCGGGTTTTTCTCGTACTCGTTCTTTGAATGGAAATTAAATAAAACGAATTTATAATTTAACTCTTTAGAATTATAATAATATTACTCGTTTTCAACGGTCTTTCATGTCTTCATGTATACACTTTTTAAGGTCCCCATATTACTAAAATGTATCTTATTTCAAAGCATAACAAATAGACAGTATCATGTGTATTATTCTCATGGAAGCGGTGTCTGTTGCCCATATTCATTAATTATCGATAGTGTGTTGTCACCCTCGAGAACTTGTTGGAAAGCTTATTTGTAGCTAACCCTTCACTACATATAAACCTATTTAAGCGTGTTGAATTCTGGAAGGAATGCTTTTTACTGCAGTTTTAAGTCTTAAAACCACTGAAACTATATTGTATATCGTTACTAATAATCACCGTTTCTCTATTTCTCAATAAGAATAACATCCCCACCACAATAGCAAGCATGAGCAAATTACTTAAAACTAAACTCATATCAAGCAGTTAGTGGTTAAGTATTTCAGCGTTAACTTTTCCACGCTAAACTTTATTGCTAGAAAATGCACAATCAACTTCACATGCAAAACTTCTATCAGTGACTGAAAAGGCGCTAGTTGCCTCTTATATTTGTAAAGTTCTAGCAGCCATTTAATTGGTATAAAATTTTGGGCCGAGCATTAGTTTATTCGACTACCCATCTTCTTATGGTCTCATTCTTAAAAAAAAAACTGGGGAATTTGTATATATTTGACTGCAAACATCGGTCAGTAATGAGTAAATTTTTTGTAAAAATACCTTCCATCCAAGGCCGTTAGTGTTTATCAATATAATATCGGAGACAAACCTACTCTACGAATAAAGAATAGAAGCATATTTAATCGTACCTTTGATCTACTATTAGGTCCATGAAGACTACACACATAAGATCACGACTGTATCCCATAAGGGGTAGTCAGTGACATGGGCACTCACTGCAAAAACAGTTGACTGCCACAATCCACGTTTCACCAAAACAATATAATGCACTTGTTGTGATAGGTGGTGAGCCCATCGCCACCATGCGCTGTTGGGTGCACACTGCAGTTTAATTACATACTCGCCTTTTACGAGATCTATTGGATGAGATGGAGTGGTAGTATTCTTTTAACGAGAATAGAAGTCTATAATGGAACTAAAATATTTCATTATAAAATACGCCTTGTTGGCAACAAAATGAAAAATATTACAAAACTCAAAACAACCCGGCATTTCATCGAAAATATCAATTTGTGCATTCGGCTTTCAATGCGCTCGAAAGCAAAATAAAAACAAATCCAGAATGCTATTCGCTGCATATATACAGTAAGGACGTCTGGCCGTCCATTCATTCGTCGGTAGGTTTAAATGAAACCGAATCCCCGCTACAACAAACTTGCGTATTGTCCAAGTAAACAGAAAAAATATGCTGCAGAATCCGGAAAGTTTTATTACTAACATCACAATGAACTCTAGCTGCTCCATTTGGACTACAATAAAAGACCAATGGAAATATTTTTTGAATTTATTTCCCAGAAATATATAAATGTGTAACGCTACAGTGATTAGAGATCCGTAATAAGGAATTCATTCGCACAGGCAAAAAGGTCAATAACTTGAAGCCGATGCTGACTGCATCGGCTTCTTTTGATAATGATATACTAGTTAATGATTGACGTAGGGGCCAAAACATGTAGAGTCGTCGCTTTTAGTGAAAGTGATGAGACGAGTAAAACGTCTGCCCGTAACAAATGCTATATCACCTAGAAAATATCTGTGTGGCAGTACTACTGCGCACGTCCCCTGGGACAATAGTTTAAAGTCTCATATGGCCAGTAATTACACTAGCTTTCAGTGGCCTTCAGAGCGAAACACACTGATGTTAGCACACTACTGCTTCACGAATAACTGGCTCTGTGGTGTAGTCACCATCAGCAAAAGTATAGTGTTTGATCCCTGTATGGAAATTTTAATATATGACATCATCATTTCAGTACTATCATAGTCCACTATTGAAAATAGGCCTCCCCCATAGATTGCCACAAAACACGGTCCTGAGCCACCTTCATCCATCGACTTCCCGCATAAACCGTGCAGGTCGTTTGTCCATCTAGAAGGGGGTCTAACTACACTGCGTTTGCCGGTACGAGATTGCCACTCGAGAACCTTTCTTCCCCAGCGGTTATCGGTTCTACGAGTTATATGGCCCACCTATTGCCACTTCAGTTTGCTAATCTTTAATAATATAGGGCATATGCCATGTATAATATTGAATGTTCGTGGCAAAAACATATTTGATTCACATTTTTATACGGAAACACTTTTAACGATTTAATAACGATTAGCAAAGTATAGAACATTGTCAAATTATGCCAATTCACCTAAATGTACAATGAAAAGAAATTCAAGCCCAGATCCCAACACTGAAGAAATCTTCCCTACGGGAATAGAAAAAACTTGGCAATAAACAGTTACGCGCCTACATGAGCCTCTGTCAAACCCGAAGGATACTAACCATAGCTCGTTAGGTACGATTTCCCTCGGGGACTCGGTTCACTCCCAGTGAAGCGGTTGGTTATCGACCGACGCGGGAAAAGGAGTCTGACCTATTTATAGAAAATGAAGGCAATATCTCCCTCAATTTGTGAAATCAAAGCATAAACTTTAAAAATTTCCCACTGCAGGTTTCCAATAATAAAAGAAGAATTGAAATAAATGTTATTGCTTCAAATTCATTATTAACAAAAAAAGTTTGGAAAAGAAACTGTGAATTTAAAATACACGTTCCGGTAAAGAGGATGAAGAATATAATATGTATGTATATAGTTCATATTCGTAATCAGTCTAGGAAAATTCCAGATTCCCTTGACTGGCTCTCAGATAAGATTAATTTATTAGCTACCAGTAAATATTATCATAGGTGATTATCAATTGAACTCTCCTGCAATTGCCTTAACAAAATACGACAAAAACTCTCAAACAAAACTCCTTATGTATTTGTACCTTACTTACTTTTCTCTTTCGGTTCCATCTATTTTTTTTTTGCTTCGTTAAGCCGTGAGCAGAGTTCCTAATGAAATTCTAAATTTAAAGAATTTTGAACCAGAATAAACAAACAACAGACAAGATAGAGAAATCCCAATTTAGCACACTAAACAAGTAGCAAACTTAAAAATTCAATAATCACCGTGGAGAACTTCTCCGCACGTTGATACTACTGTGTATATATATATATACAGCTGTATAGTCTGTCCTTACTTCCTCGAATTTAATAATTCAACTAAACACTACACACAGTAAAAATAACGCACACAAAAATGAAATTTTTCATGGTACAACAACGCTGTAGTAGGAGTAGATTGGCGAAGGCTCTGGGTCGTGAGTTCGACTCCCGTACGGGAGAAATATTTGAAGAGACTACAGAGTTGTCCCAGGCCTGGGTATCTGTGCATGTGTAATTTGAACGTGCTGTAAAAAGCACCCTCGCCGTGTGGTGACATTATCCGACCCATCTCATCCCATAAAAGTCGACAGAGGGAAAATGAAAACCCGAAGATGAACAGCAGTATCTTTCTGGAACATCTGAAAAAAATGAACTGCAGTTGCCAGCCGTTTGCCAAGCGGGACAACTATGACAAAATGCCTTCAAAATAAGAGCAGCAAACTTTTGTGGAAATCTATTGGAGGGGGGGGGCTATGTTCAGCAGTGGATTAGTGATATCATGAAATTATGATGATGAAAAAGCACCCTAACTACAGGAGAAAGACTAAATCTGCCTTCTCGGAGAAGGCCCTCGTCAAATAGCGGACTGTTTACATACTGGTGATTTTTAAGATTGTTACTGCGATATTTGTTCTAAACTACCAGGGTTTCCTGACATTTACCTAAGTTTTACGGCATCCAGAAATAGGGTGACGGAATCTCTTGATTCGCACCGCCCGAATCAGTCTGTGGGTTTTACTCATTCACTTTAAGCCACTTAAAATTTCTCGTATAACTTTGATAGTTTTAATTAACGAAACGTGGAAAAACAAGAACGACGGTCTCCTTTAATTGGTTTCTGTTACTCGTATTGATGAATAAATCGAGAATCGTTTCGATCAGAATCGAAATGGTAAGTTGTTGATAAAAATCTGAAAGTAATTAAACATAAAAATCTATCGTCGTTAACTAATAGGCTTTGGTTTAAAATTTGGGGCGATATGTGGGACTTTTAAGGAATTTATTTTTATTATATAAATTTATGAGGCCTAAATAAACATTAAACTTGAAAACAATGGCGTTAAAACACGATAAATAGTCGTGATTGACAGTGATTGCTCCTAGGGAGACTCTAGAGCAGAAAAATGTCCAGTAATTTTAGTGGGACAATGAAAGTACTCAATCGAAAGGCGACACAATTTCTTCTTAGTCGCCCCCTCATAAAGCTATTGAAGGTATCGTAAGATCACGTGACTAAAACGACGTGAATAAAAGAGATTTTCAATTAGAAATATCTCTGTTAAGTCCTATTACGTTACAGCCTTTAAATACGTTAAGCAAGGTAATTTCTCCAAACTGAGCATAATTCCCAAATAAACTACCTCCATTTTTATTTATAGCAGCCGAACGTGCGCTCTTAAAAATAAAGGAGAAATTCTGTTTAAAACCTTCCCATTTCAGTAATTGCTCCGTATTAATTTTCACGTTAATGTATTATTTTACTTAACGAAAGTTTCCAAGTTGAAAACATTGCTAGAAGTTAACTTTATAGCCTTCATTTTAAACCATCCAAGCTTAATTTATCTAGCAAACATTAGCCGGAATATACGCATTAAAACTGATAAATTTATCACCCCATTTTTGTCCTGTGAGTGTCGAAACAGGAGACTAAGGAATAATCAAAACAGGACATGAGGAGCACCATGCTTTTCAATTAATAAGCTTATTTATTTATTTAAACTTTATTGCTAGACCTTTAAACAAAAAGGTAACAAAGGGCGAACTTAATGCCTATAGGCATTCTCTACCAGCTTATCCATGGTGTGGTGAGAACATATGATAGATGCAGCAAAAAACTGAAATTCCTAACGAGAACAAACATTACATACACTAACAAGCTTACACATACATACATTAATACTTACATACAATAAATATATACACGCCCAAATAAATATATATAAATATATATTAGATGTATATTACGATGGTAAACAAGCGAGACAGCAATGATAATTAGCCCATAAATAAGTTAGTCTATGCGAAAAATATGTCTATTGAACTATAAAGTTTAAAAAAAAGACCCACAGTAGAATTTCTCCCAAACGTTTTTACAGACATACATTTTAACTGCGCGACACAACCAGACACGAAAACTAACAATTAGTGTTTTTGCATAAATGTTGGCACCGGCTGGGATTCGATCCCATGTCCCGCGGCGCAGAAGTCAGGTACTCTTACCAGAAGGAAAAGCGGTCGTCGTGCTGAATGAATACCAACTTTTCGTATTTGTATCAAAGGTCACGCAACTTAACGAACACAAAATATAAAAATCGAGCCATGTGTTACCGCTGTTCACAATATGGCGTCAAGCTAAACGTTTTGCATTGAATTTAAATCGCACACTAGATACTGGAACTTATTAAATACGGTGAGTCTCATACGAAATGAAGCGAGATGATAGTCACATCGGAAATGAAATAATACAGAGAACGTATGTCTTTATTTATTGAGTACGAGCGTCCCGGTTACGTGATTACGTTATAATATTGTTTAAAACCTCAGCTCAGATTGGGTCCAAAACAACCGCACGTTGGGATGAATGTTAGGTAGGTATCCTTAACCGCCTTGCTATCTCATATGAGGGAGTCGATAAATGATCAGGTATTACTGAAAAATCCACAGAACAACAAAATTTTGTTACAGCAGTTTGCAAATATTACGTTGTACGTTACTTACAACCTACTCAAAGCGATCGATAACCGTAATTATTTTTTAATCTTACAAATGTATATCGTTTTTTTTTAAAAAAAGAACTATCATCTCCAAATCCTTACAGATACTAAATAGAAGAAAAAAGCAAATAATTAAAAAATTAAAGTAAAATATAATTTTAATAAACATTGTTGTGAACATATTAGTTTTTAACAAATGAACACAACGTTGCCTTACGGAAGACTACGTTTGAAATATAAACAAATAGATGTTTATAAATATGGAAACTTCCTCTGGCCTCTTATCAACAAATAGACAAGAAAAATACCTTGTATAAATATGCAAGGACACCTGCACATTCTGCTATTAAATCTAAGTATAATAGATTAAGCAATGAACGCACTCAATCAGACACGTCATTTGCAATCAATTGCAAAAACATTGCAAACGTTGTAATATTAGTAACGTACTCTTCTACTTCTGAACATTATGTTACGCTATATCGCCAATATTGCGATACTTTTTTGTTACTTATTTAACTATAAAACTATGTTCCAATTAATAACAACTGCATATTCAAAACCATTAGGAGAAATTATAGTAATTCTGTGATTGGGTTGGATTGTGATTGGATTTCTTTACGTGATTCCACATAGGTGGGTACCATCGCAGTGCCAATAGACAGTAAACCAATTAAATAAATGGGCACCTTTAGTATGAAGTCTCTATCTAAGTATCGACACTACTTAGCTAGTCTAAGTAGTGTTGTAGTGTGTATATACATAACAAGGTCCTACACAAGCAGCGCGGCGTGCGTTGGTTGAATAAAAATCAAGAATGACGACAGATATAAACTTGCAACTTTATTTGTGTACGTACTTGCCTTCAAGGTCGATTCGTTGTTTATTAATAAATTATAAGTTTACATCTCTGAGAAGGAAATACAATAAAATGTTAATTACAGGAGTAGCAGTAATCCATACTAATACTATAAATGTGAAAGTAAATCTCTCTGTCCCTTTGTCTGTTTATTACCTTCTCACGATTCGACCGCTGAACTGATCTTGACGAAATTTCGCACAGAGATAGTTTGCGCCCTTAGGACAGACATAAGATACTTTTTATCCCTGGAAATCAAATAGTTCATCACTGGATATTTAAAAAGCCTTTATCCACGCGGACGAATTGAATCGAAGTATTGTCGTTGATGACAGGAGCTATTTAAAACAGTTTTAGGACTAAAAACTTAAATATAAATATTGAATAACTGTCCTGATGATGTTGCCCTAGCCGATTTCCTGCATGGTTACATTTCCATAAGCTGTCATCTACTCAGGATATAAAACAGTGCACTGTGTGCTTAAACACAGCCACCATTCATCCTTTATATCGGAGTGACGTGCAAATACTGAGTCGGAAACACGAGGACAGTTACTTTACACCGAGAGCTTAGTTAAATACCTCAGAGTAGACTATACCTACGGCATTTCTTTCTCGTCGGTTCTTTCTACGACAGAGGAACCTCATTACGAAACTGCGTCGAAAAATAAAGAGTTTTTCCCTTCATCTTCATCAAGACCATTTTGCCAATTATTAACTATTTGTGTAGTTATAAAAATGTTACAATATAATTAAAAACGCTATTTTCTAACAGGTATACTTACTGTCGAGTCCATATTAATAAAGATTCAGCGAACTTTTCAAAAACTTACTTAAGGTGACAGTTTCCAATTTTACACAGAAAGGTGTCGCTAACAAGGAGACCTTCAAGTATTCAGTAAGTTGTCGCAATTACTGAATACTCGAAGGTCTCCTTTATTTAACAGCAAAATTTGATTACGCTACTTTATACTTAAAATCAAAATTAATTTTAATCTAATATGTCAGTCTTCGCTTTAGTCAATCTGAGTTACAGTAAAATCTTCCACAACCTCAAAAGCCATTAAGTGAAAATTACATAGGGTATATTGAAATTAGGCTTACCATCGGCATTTTCATCATTAAAAACATATAACCGGTTCATTGTATAAAAATCCAAAATAATCCCGTTCACTATATTCAATCTATAGAAAATTCGAGATTTGGAAACGAATTGGGAAAACAACGTTGGCCTCCAAAGGTCACTCGGATGCGACATGTTTATATAACCTTCGCAGTGACCTATCTACGATATTTGTTTTTTCCTCATATAATAAACCCTTCAGAGTCCAATGTTCCCTTTAAGGTAATTTCCTTTGGAAAATCTAATTAAATCGCAAAGACGCAGCTACGATGATAAAGAACTCAATGAATTTCATTCTTATCCTGTTATGTTTAGAGTTTACCTTATCACAAATTACGCCACTGTTGGAATATCTGGTACTTATATTGAAATAAGCAGAATCCATTAAGTAATAGGTTTCGAAACCGTGTCTAAAGCGTAATCGAAGAGATTTAATCGTACGTTTACAGTAAGTTGCAGGCCGTTATAGTTAATTCTAGTAAAGTTGTAAGAGCGTTTAACTTATAATTGCAGTTTTAAAAGGTGTACATTTCCTATATTTTTATTTATCGTCTTCATCTTAAGCCTGTAAACAATACCCAGCTCGTCGCCACGCATAAGATGCGGATTGCCAATCGTCTCGGGTATTTCACATCTGCTTTATTTGAGATGAGTGTTCATCTGTCAAACATTCTGACAAATCCTTTAGAACAACTAGCGGCGAGTTGGATTAACCGATGGAGAACGTAGTTTTACGAAACATTCTTTTTGAATGTGGATATTAGTAAATATGCATATAATCTGACACCGGGTATAGCCGGGACCAAAGCTAGGAAGACAAAGAAGAAGACACGTTCACCTGATGGAATGGGCCACGTCTAGTGTTACCAGATGTACCGATTTGCGCGGGAAGCACCAATTTTCAGGGTCTGGTGACATGTCCCGTCTCACTCTTGATAGGGAATATTGTTTTGAGTACTAAACAATAGTAACATACCATTAAATAAAAATTGAATACCAAATTCCCGATTATTATTAACTTCCGTCCTGAAATTTTACACACTGGTTATGGCATCACTATCCACGTTTGCCCATGACAGTTACAGTATCACTTTCATATGTAGTAGCATTTAAATGTAGTCTTCTGTGACACTGCATTATGCTCGCCACCCTGAGACGTCAATCACTTAGTTTCATACATTGCACACTACTGCTTGGCGGGTAAATATCTGACCTACTTCGACGCACTCCTGCACTGGAGTCCTACCATCAGTACTCTTATTTTTAATTCGTTTTCGCAAAACAACGCCTGATTCCAGTAACCAAGGTGGTTCGATTCAAAACAAACTATCAATACTACTGCACCAATTTTATAACGCGAATCCATCGATGTTAATGAGTTTTACATCTTTTGGATCTCTGCCAACTCCATGTCCTAATCTAAACGAAACTAAACATGTTGGATAGTAAAGAGTTTATAGATTATTTGCTAATAGTCCTTTTTAAAGCCACGACTTAATATGCCTGCTTCCTCAGCTGTTATAATACTGTATTTCTGAAAAATTACACTGCTACCAAAGAAGAAAAGTAATATAACAACAGAAATCTGAGGACATCTAATAAAACCTTTGTTTTTTCTATTAGGGCTATATTGAAGAAAACTCTTTTGCTAGAAACAAAAGAACATGTAGGCGACCTTAAAAACGTTGCAGGTCGTAACAAAGCAACCGCCGCAGAGAAAGGATCACTTCCTCCTTTCATTAAAAATACATCTCTAGAACAAGACCAAGTATGAACAGATTAATAGATGAAAATATCGGTAATACTTTCTGAAATATTTTTTTTATTTCTAGAGGCAGAAATGACTACCATTAAATATATTAGCTTCTAGATATGTGACTTAGGACGTGTGGTAGCGGCTTAAGAGAATCTACCACCCCATTTTATCCCGTGGGTGTCGTAAAAGTCGACAGAGGAAAATTTTAAACCAGAGGATGGGCAGCAGCATCTTTCTGGAATATCAGAATAAATAAAATGCGGTTGACAACCCGCCTGTTAAGCGTGGCAACTATGGTAAAATTGCCCCCAAATTGAGAGCTACAAATCTTTGTAGCAATATGGAGGAGGCCTGTGTTCAACAGTGGTCTAGTGATAGGCTGAAATGATGATGATGATGATGATGAATGTGTTTTTTTCTATGTACGTATGTATTAGGCACGAGTCACTTTTAACATGAAAAACTAAGACATAACGCTTAAGTGCGGGAAAATAATGTTAAAATGCATATGTCGCAAACTTCAATAATTTTTACGAACGACGATAGTTTGGTGGAATTAGACACCTCAGTTATAAAATGTCTATCCGTTCACGCATCTTCTGCATTCAGTACTCTGTTCCCGATTTTAATTTAAGTTCAAGTTATCGTGACGTTGAACTTCAAAGATGACTTTGTTGTTAATTTCTTGCCGTAAAGTATTGAGCGGGAAAGAGAGAAAATTCCCACCCCATTGCGTTTCCACGATAAGTATAGCATTGCATATTATGGTGTTATTCTGCGCGAATTAAAGCTTTCTGTAAAAAAGAAAGAGGTACGTGCTAATCTACTACGCATAAAAAAATTATGCGCCACGTACCTATAAATAATTACACTAGTATTGAATATTATATGCTGTGAAAATGCTGCTCAGATGAATAAGGAATTTCACTGGAAATAATTACTTTTTCATTTATGGTTGCAATTCAAATAAAATATTTGTCCTCTACACAATACGTACTCATAAAATTGCATACAAATAAAAATAATAAAAGTAACGAGCTCGAACAAAGAGGCTCACAACCGACCGTAGCCAATTAAATCTAGACACGTACAGTCCTCTTATGGTCAGCGTAACCGGACAGCTATGATATCTATTATGTATTCCAGACAATGTACCTTATCAATCCGCCATGTCGCCTACTCTATGTAGAAATAATATTCTTTTTTACTATGATCCATATATACACATTGCCCTAATAGTGACGATGGCAGAGATTACACTAAACAACCCTCAACGTTTTTATAGTTAGTAATATATATTAAAAATTAATAGATATTTTTTTCTCCTCCAATGATGAGGGTACGTTTTACAAAAACAAATTCCACATGCACAAACATCAAGGCCATAGTGGGGAATAGAACCCGCGGCCAGCGCGGGGAAGTCAAGGGCTGAGCCACTGCACCTACCTATCGAGCCGTCGTTTAAACGCACTAATCAGATCTGCGTAAATCTAACGCCTACAGAGCAGGATTATGTAAACAGAATATTTATTTACTTTACTTTATTCTATTGATCATCTCGATAACTTCTAAAATACTATTACTAATTCTAGAATACTTTCTTCTATAATAAAGGTCCGTACCCAACTGTTGGGTACGACATGTTATTGATGATGATTTGATTTGTAAGTACTACGAGACGAGCAAAACGTTCACCTGATGGTAAGTGCAGTGTCTGCCCATAACATTGTTTTTTCATTTGTTGCATCACTGTTGCGCCCGTCCCACTGAGACATCCGTTCTTAAGTGTCATATGCCCAGAAAATAGCCCTCAGTGGCCGACAGACCGAAACACAGTATTTTTGCTCACTACTACTTTACGGCAGGATAAGTGGCTCTGCGGTTATTGGATAACGATATAATATATAAACATACATACATAAAGTGATGCTTTTTTCCCATATAACCTACCTAGATGAAAGAAGCCGGCATAAAAATCCTACGACCAGTAAAATTCTAAATCCGATCTTGTCCCAAGTTTACATTGGACGCGGGTAGGATAGACGAGTGAGTGTAGCTTCCGACAGTATTCGGATGTTTTTCCGTAGTCGAAAATCGGTTAGCGAGTAAATCATCACAACAAAAACTAAACTAACCCTTTTCACAATTACTAGTTCGATTAATTTACAATGCCATATCCACGTACGGACAAGTGCGTCAGTCACAACCTTCTTTAGAAAGCGTCAGGCTTCATCCTATCTAATTAAAATTGCAATCGAGCGTATATATTAAATTATAATTGACCAACCTAATTACAATATAATAATTAATAATAATAAAAAATTTCGATCATAACAAAATTGTATTATGTATCTTACGAAAAGTAATTCCAAAGGAAGGAAACACCGTGTATATATATGGAGATAACTCTAATATATTGTAAATTATGTGTTTTATTTTGAGTAAAGAAAAATAAATATTATTTCTCCGTTAATTTATTGCGTATTCATAAACGAAATCCGAGTTTAAAGTTGAAATATTCTGGGTGTAAAATTTAGGGCGAATAAAACAATATAATATTGTTGCAGATAATTCTATAGACAATTTTATAACAAGGTCAAACATATTTTCCGTCTTCGACCCTCACTAATAATGTATTTAGAAATTTATGGCTTTTTTTAAATGGAGTTGTAAAGGATTCGAAAAGCTTTATACCACACGCTTAAACATTGTTATTATTATACCTTACGCCATTTTTAAATTTCAAATGGATTTATGGACAATTAAATAAACTTATAAGAAAAACCGTCTCTGAAATTGTCTTATATTTTAGAAAGTCTTTAAACAATAATCTCATTTAAATAATACGCAGATATAACTCTACAGGCTGGTTCGACTTGAATCCGATAAAATACGAACCACGTGAATTTTGTATTCAACGTTTCGTTCCACAATTTTGAGGCATTCAACACTTGCCCTCTGAGTTCAATCTCCAAAAGAGACTGGCAGAGGGGCAGCACTGGCGAACAAACAAAAAAACAAATCACTCAAACACCGATTCGAACGGCACGTGCGATTCGAAATTTGTATTTCGTTCGGGGAACGTGCAGCACAGAGGCGTGGCAGTACGCGACTGGCGCAGCCCGCTCGACGTCGAGAAGGCAGCGTAGCTCCAGATTCAAACGCTACCTATAAGCCCAACGTGTGTACCAACTTGTAGATGGATTATTCGTAGACATTTCTATATACAAGGGCTGGGTTTATTTAATTTCGTTTTCTGTTTACCTATATATACCATATATAGTTTACATCCTGTTTACGTCGTTCTGCCTGCTACCCCACACGCACACACACATTAAAATACTATTTGTATAGCACCTTATAATACCTCTTCGCCCTCAACTCTCAGTCTATGACCATAGTTGTGATGAAATTCGAATATCAAAAAATAATTAAATTAAACAAAAAATACAACATTTTTATATGGCTGCAAGAATAAAAATAGGAATCTAACTTGAAGTTATTAGTTGAAGAAAGTTTTATATATTCAGTAGGCAGGAGGTCAACGAAAAGCAAAAAATCAGGAAGTGATCTAGGAAACGAAAACTTTGGGAGCCACTAGCTACGGAAAGATTTCGAGTTATAAATCGCGCTATCACACTCGCGCTTGCAATTTTCAAGCTCACGAAAACAAATAGAAGATAAGTCGCCCATCCTTCAACGATGTTTTTCGATAATGATATAATATTTTAAAAAAACATACATACAGTAACGTATTTTTCCCATTTAAAGGGTAGGCAGAGGCCACACTTAATATTTTAAATCGGTGTTATAATAATATTTATTTACGATATAGTCACGAGACGAATAAGATGCGTGCCCGTAACAGCGAAAATTACAAAGTGCGTAATACTGCCTTGCGTTGGTCACCTTAAAACTTAGGTTATTAAATCCCAAATGCCCAATAACTTCACTAGCTACTCGTACAATACCCATCGTATGGGAACTTCGGAAGACGGCTGGTACACTACTTATTGGCGGCCCAATAGCTAGCTCTGTGGTGTTACCTACTTACATAGAATTCGACATTTTTGATACCTACTTCTATTAGATAACCAACCTTTAAAATTTCCTTATTAACAATACCTCGAAATAGATCCAATTCTAATTTCAAACACAAAGTTGAGCTATAAATGAATATTTTAAACTAAAAGTTTAGTTGAAAATGAAAATTCGGACTTCTGACACTTTAATTACTAGTTCTCGTTACTGCCTACTGTCAAATTAAAGCAGCTAAGTTGAGCAAACCTCATTTATTTCATAAATCTTTAAGGGGCAAATGTTTAATGGAAACAGCCAGTCGTATTTATTTCAACGCGCCATGAGCGGTATTTACATCCGCTACGTTGAATACAATGCTTTGGGTTTTAATTGAACGTACCTCGAAAATTTAATTATAATTTTCGTAACTACTCATGTAACATGTTCAAATTGTCATTCACGTTTATTGTATATTATAATAATTAATACGTTTATGTCTAGACTTAGTCGATATAAGAATAGGAGAGTATAGGAGAAGTATCCATACGAACGCAAGTCTACTGGTGGTAGGATTCCTATGCAGGAATCCGTCTACGTAGGTACCACCGCAAGGCCAGTTGTGCGGCCGTGAAGCAGAAGTGTAAACAATACTGAGTTTCGATCCGAAGGACACTAAGAGCTAGTGTAATTACTGGGCATGATTAAGATATCCTTTTTTTTGGTAATAGTGACGAAACGTTCGTAGTGACGAAAATGTTATTTAAAGATATACAAGCAAAACGTTCACCTGACGGTAAGTGAAACGTGTGCCCTTAAAAAATATTGTGTCACATAGAAATGTACTGGGTGCCACACTGAGACATCGGTTCTTAAGTCTCATATGCCAAGTAATGACGCTAGCTCTCAGTGCCCTTCAAACCGAAACATCGTAATGTTTGCACAGTACTGGTCCACGACAGAAAGCTGGCCTGGGGTACCTACGTAGAGGGATTCCTGCAAAAGAATCCTACCACCAGTGAAAGTCTCAGGGGGAAAGGCGCAGTGTGGTGCCACACAGAAACTTTCTAGGTGTCACAGTATTGGTTATAGGCAGACGCAGCACTTACCATCAGGTGAACGTTTTGCTTGTATATCTTTAAATAACATTTTTAAAATTCACATCAAATCAGATAAAAGTCAATGCAGAAATGCAAATGCAATGCAATCGCAGACATAACACTACAATACTATACTAACGATTAAAATCAGCACCGTATGAGATTACAGTCTTAATACAGAACTAACTGAGCCTTTTTCCTTTGCCTACCTGACCGCGAATTTGTTTTTTTTTTGTACTATTACGTCCTTCTGGTCGATTTTAACCACTACGACAACGACGAATTCTAACAGAAGTTATCAATTACGCAGGAGATATAATAGTGTCACTATTGTAAGCGCAAACACAGGGACACTCGTCCCAAATGACCCGTGCCCGATGTAACGTTCATGATAAGATCGGAGGTAGACCAGGATGAAGTGTCAGTGACAAAGGGACTATAAATGTCTCACTGCTGAGCACAGGCCTCCTCCCATTTCTGAGGTTTTGGAGCCGGGAAGAATACGCCACGCTGCTCCAAAGCGGGTTAGCGGACTTCACACGTCTTAGAAATATTTTTTTATTTCTCAGACATGCAGGTTTCCTCACGATGTTTTCCTTCACTGCCGAGCACGTAGTAAATCAGCACTTCAAATTGCAATTAACAATTTTAGTGGTGCCGGCACCGGGAATCGAAACCAGATCACTCGTATACCATGAAATTTAAAGCGAGCCCCTAGCCCCTGAGGCTACCGCGGCTCTACAATCACAACCAGACCCGAAAACCAAAAGTTGTTTTTTCCCACAATGGTGCCATTCGGTCGCTAAATATTATCTCTATAAGGCAATTAACGATATTATTATTATACACGTCGGCATATTTGAAGAAACCAAGCAGACTAATAGAAACCACAGGACTCAATTATAACGATTTCTCATTCAAAATAATTTAAACATCGTTTTCCTATTACCAATAAATTACCACACAGTAGCGTAAATGCACGTAACTGTTACGAGGTGCAAAGCGACAACACGCGATCCAATACACGTCTCACTAAATATGCATGGCTGCATAATTTCCGCACAAAATTAACCGTAAAAATGTTACGCGGAAGTGTCCGAAGACACGTTTGCCTTTAAAGATAAAAAAGTTATAAATGTCGTGAACTTAAAAACGCGACAAAGTAGACAAATTGAGAATGGTGTACGAAGCGTTATTATACAACATAGTAAAATCATATTTTTATTTAAATCTGGTAGAAGATTGGACCCCGGTAATTTTAGGCCTATTTTCGTACTACCACAATTAAAAAAATTATTAACAATAAACAATTTGGTTTTACAGGCGGTCGTTCTACAACCGATGCTGATGTTGAACTAATTAAGAATATATGCAATGCTTTAGAGAATTCGCAGCAAGCCTAGGTACAGTAGGTCAACTAAGGAAAATTCCAGGCTTAAATTATCCCGACCGGTGACGGGCAGCAATGTCTGAGATGCGGAAAGTATAATACAGCAATCGCGTGGCGATTACGGCGAATTCTTTCAGCCTTACGAGAGAGACCTCTCATTTTCAACAGTGGACTATTTTCAGACAGATGATGAATTTCAGATTCAGCTGTAATACACACCTAATTACATCTGAATGACTATTCGGATCAACGTTTATGTGTCGCAAAATATCTCTCTTGATAATGCGTTGACTGACGCTCCATATTCATACATGCATGCAGTCACGCCTATTTTCCCATGTAAGGGTCAGACAGAGACCACACACGTAGCCCACTTTTCGCCACCGCGGGAAACAAAACAAGACGTACACGTCGCCGCCATTTTGGTACTTTAAAAATTCTTATTCTTCTTTGCTTTCCCACGAGCACTATAATGACAGCATTGTGTATTATAGTATTATTCTGCACGAAAAAAGGCTGTCCCTTACAATCCCTAGTGGGCTCTTACGACACCTCGGTAGGAAAGAGGTAGGTGCTATTCTACTCAGCCGGACACCTATCGGAAAACAACCCATATTCAAAACAACTACACCTAGAGATTATCATATTAAACATGAGCACAAGTACCGAAGCATATTATCGAGAAATAGATGATGATATATATAGACCAGCTTAACTGTTTGAAAATTTTTAATATATAACTCTGCTATACAAATTCACACACTCTCCTACTAGACTTGATATCAACTTCCGCAATCGCGAATATCGATATTATTACCGAATTCACAGTTCACATACTAACAAACTGACGCACTCGTCGTTAATAAAAAAAAAAACCTACATCCAATTTGAATGGGGCATCGAACCGACACCGCAGATTGAACGAGGGTGCGCTAATTGAACTGCGAATGGGTTCATAACACGCCTTGGGCGGTTCCCCGCTACAGGTTATAACGAATGACGGAGATTTACGTACAAAAAATATATAGAATAATTTTTTTGCGGTGCTCCACGCTAGGATTTCTCCTATTTAGTAAGTGCGCTTTACAGACAAAAAGCACCGATATGCGTTTTTCACAAATGTTGGCTTCGACTGGGATTCGAACCCACACCCGCGGCATTGAAGTCAGGTACTCTGGCTCTGAATTAGATACGTTTAAATGGACCACAAATTGTATAGCATTTTCTATGTTGTCGATCGTCATCGTCTTTTTATCCTATCACTACTGCACTGCTGTACAAAGGCCTCCCTCCTCCCTCCGGCCTGAATGGCCACAAAAGCTCATTTTGGAGGATTTTGCCATAGTTGCCTCACTTGGCAGGCGAGTTGGCAACCGCAGATTATTTATTCAAATGTTCCAGGAGGATGCTGCTGGCCATCTTCTGGTTTCAATTTTCCCTCTGTCGGCTTTTACGACACCCACGGGACAAGATAAGGATGAGATGGGGTAGTAGATTCTCTTAAGCCGCCACCACACGGTTACTCTGATCGTACAATTCTAAATGAGACAGAGACAGAGCGTAAAGTCTTTTCATATGAAAGAAGTTAACGAGCAAATCGTTCACCTGGTGGTCACTGCAACGTCTACCCATAACAGTTGCAGTGTCACCGAGAACATTTTCAATTGCAAAGTGCAATTCAATGACGAAGCGCTCATCACCCTGTGGTATCAGTTCTTAAGTCCCATATGCCCTTTAATTAGCTATCGGTACCCTTTAGACTGAAACACAGTAATCTTTGCCCACCACTGCTTTGACGGTAGAGTAATGGACACTGCCTACCACCAGGAATTTGGCCCTTAGACTTGGCTATGGAAGCGAATTTACAAAGGGAAAGTCTTCAAATTGTAAAAATTTGGAAATATCGTAACACACAGTCATCTATTTTAAACCGACTAGAGCGAAAAAAGGAGAGGTTCTCAATTCATCTGCATATATTTGTTATGTATGATCAGCGATAATTCTTTGCCGCGTGAACCAATTTCGATGATTCTTTTTTATAAGAAAATGGGTACCTTAGTGGTTCCAAGAAAACTTCATTAAACTCTTAAAGTCACATAAGCATATATTGGAGCTGCTGCGTGGAAGTTGGTATTTGATTTAATAATTATAAAGATTCTTAATACATGCTGCAAAGTTCCAAAGCAAAGCGTCGTTCTCGATCGACATAAAAAGCCATAAAAAAGCGAACGTCTGATTCAGGGTACAGTTAGCTTTTTAGCCTTGCTAATTATATACTAATGAAGAAATTAGGTTACGATGTGGACCGTTATAAAAAAAATACATATCATAGATTTTTTTTTTTAAATCTATTGATTACCTATTTTTATTCTGCTTTTTAATTTAGTCTATCCTATAACGTATAGTATTGATAATAATACGTATTTTAACTTATCTTTGCTATTCTCAGTTCATGGATGTCGCGTAATATTTCATCGTAGACCTTCTCAGCTAAGAAGAGAAGGCAATTGACATATAATTTTGCGGCTAACAACAGTCTTAGGACTGTCTCAGCCAGAGTAAGAGAGCCTTGACGAGATATAAATTAATCTACCCGCACGGCCGCGGACCGGATACCGTGGACTGGATTACAGTCCCTGTCCTTGAAAGTAATGTTCTTTACCTGACCATGACCAAGCATCCTTGTGAATTGGAGATTCCTATAAAACGAGCTCCTTCGTGTGTTCCAGCACATTATTTGCGTTTTTATTGGTTAAACAAAATGTAGGTTTCTGTCTGTACTTTCCTGTAAGCGCTTCGTTTTTTCTAATAAGTTTTCATTATTATGAAAACTTATGCCTTACGAATTCCATTCCTCAGTTTTATTATAATTTTTTTTCATACTACAGGGGGATCGGTGATTCGCGTATTGCCGTATCAAATCGTAAATTGTCTATTAATTAAATGATGTAATTTTATGTAGTTTTCATAAGGTTTTTTTTTTATTGGATAAAGTGATGAAACGAGCAAAACGTTCACCTGATGGTAAGTGCAACGTCTGCCCATAACAAATGCTGTGTCACCCAGAAAATGTCTGTGTGCCCATCACCCTGAGACATAAGTTCTTAAGTCTCATATGCCTAGTGATTACGCTAGCTCACAAAAGGTCTGCGCGAACATCAAAAATTCAATTAAAAATCATCAAAAATCTAAGAAATAATTAGAAAGAGAGAAAGGCTATATTCACAACTACAACACAACATAGAATGATAATAATAATAATAATAAAGACATGTAATAGTACATTTACAAATATACGTTGGGTTGCAGCAAGCTAGCGACTCAGGATAATGCTGCAGCAGTATTGTTACAGGCACAGCGCTGTTATTCTGTCCATGTTGACTTACTAGCGCTGGATCATATATTCGTACCAACATTTTTTCGATTTATGGCCTTCACATGCTGTTATTCTGTCCATGTTGACTTACTAGCGCTGGATCATATACCAACATTTTTTCGATTTATGGCTTTTTTTTTTTTTTTTTTTTTTTCATAAAAGTGACGGAACGAGCAAAACGTTCACCTGATGGTAAGTGCAACGTATGCCCATAACAAATGCTGTGTCACCCAGAAAATTACTGTGTGACACCACACTGCGCCCGTCACCCTGAGACATCAGTTCTTACGTCTCATATGCCCAGTGATTACGCTAGCTCACAGTGCCCTTCAAACCGAAACACAGTAATGCTTGCACACTACTGCTTCACGGCAGAATAACTGGCCCTGGGGTGGTACCTACCTAGATGAATTCCTGCATAGGAATCCTACCACCAGTAAGGCTTTCACATGCTTACACCCAATTGCTTGTGATGTGCTGCCTTCAAAAGTTAGCTAGCAAAAGTAAATAAAAAATGGAAGCTTTCGTAAATAAGGATGGATTTTAATAAACATAAAAAGAAAAAATATTGAGTTTGATACATTATTATTTACTGAATTAAAAAAAAAAGATATTTACATATTGTTACTGACGCCAGCGTGGCATAATGGTCAGAGTACCTGACTTCTTCACCGCGGGTACTGGATTCGAATCCCAACCGGAGCAAACATTTGTGCAAAATCACAAATCGTTGGTTTTCGGATCAGGTTGTATTGTGTGCTGTGTTTGTATGCACCAACGATACGGGAAAAACCTACTGTAGACACAGCATATACGGTTTTTCTAAAAAAAAATTCAAATTATTTTTTAAATTTGCATTACAAATAGTAACACCGTTATTGTTTATATATATTTATAGCGCGCATATACGCTCCAAATTAATACTGTATGTCACCTTGTCACAACGGGTTCCGAAAAATGAGTATTTATTTGGTACCCATATAGAAGACGCCTCATTTTTCTACCTCGTCTTTCTGCCTACACAAATTACGTGCTTTAAATATTTATCTTGAAAACGTTGCTAATATTCTTTATCTTCATAGTATTTTTAATTAAGTTTTTCTTTATAACCAATAAAGAATGTCTTATTTACAATATGAAGATCACAACGGTGACTGCAACAATTCAAAGATAATGTCTTACATATATTAGCCAATGCACTCAACAATATTTTAATTGAATTACCTCATAATAAAGCAATTCTACAACATAATTATATGAATACCGAACGTATTTATTACATATATTATATACATTACTGTGTTTCGGTCTGAAGGGCGAAGCTAAGCAAAGGCAAAGCTAGTGTAATCACTGAGCATATGAGACTTAAGAACTGATGTTCACACACTTTGTTTTTGTAGGAGTTTATTTAAGTACGAGTATTTATGTTTGGGTCTAACCAAACCCGGCACGCGGGCCCCTGGCCCGTGAGCACAGTATCCAATGAAGCTGTAAAAGCCAAAAAGGCTAACAGCAATTACATCACCGAAATTATACGAGTATATTATATATCACACACTCACACAAAATTGTTCGGGGTCACACAGCAATTTTTATGGACGTTAATTAACGGCCTCTTGAGCCTTTTATCTTTTAAGACAATATGGAATCACAAATTACCAGGATTGCATAAAACCCTAGCCCGCAAACTCGGGACATTCAGAACGCGTTGCGACGTCATCCCGAGGTACTTGGACAAGGCCGGTGGCACCGGACAGGCCCAATTATCCCCTGTCACGATGCCGCCTCGTGAGTGCTAGATTGAGGATGTGTTCGTTGTCTGGTATTGGCTGGAACATTGATCACCGCGAACTGTTGTGCGTCGTTGGAATATCGATGTTGTGCACGTTTGGGACGAGAGCTCCAAGAATAGAATGTAAATTGGCTAACTTAACCTTGGATAGATTGGCGGTTCAGAACAATTGGATTAATTGGCAGAGGTAAGAGGTAATGAGAAATAAGCTTTATGTAACAACCCTTTCCTTTCATTTCTTAACCACACAAATTTGTATTCCTCGCGTTAATTTGCGTTCACTTCTTCATCATCATCATCATTTTAGCCTATCACTAGTCCACTGCTGAACATTTTATTTAAAAAGATGTTACAGGAAGATGCTGCTGCCCATCTCCTGGTTTTCATTTTCCCTCTGTCGACATTTACGACACTCACGGGATGAGATGGGATGGAAGATTTTCTTAAGCCCCTTAATTTCAAGTTATCTGTTTGCGGCTCAAAATATATTAAAATCTCGGCTTGAACGGAATAACTGGAGAATATGAATCAAGCGGTGGCGGTGCTCACCACCTGGTGAGCACCGCCATGGTATTCGAATGTGTCGTATGCGCGGTGTGAAATGGATCACGCCGCACTGGACGTACAAGAAATAAACGTTTTTCTTTTATTTTATTTTATGGAATAAAGTGACGAGGCCTGTCGAGTAAATCGTTTGCCTAATGGTAAGCGCAACGTAAGCCAATAACAAATGCTATGTCACCTAGAATATTTCTGTGTGACACCACACAGCGCCCGTCGACCTGAAACTTCAATTCATAATTCTCGTATGTCCCGTGGTTGCACAAGATAACAGTGCCCTTCGGGCCGAAATACAGTAATTTTGAATAATACTGCTTGACGGCAAATAACTGGCATTGAGTTACACCACAGAAGTAATACCACCATTAAGGTACGTATAAATTTATAAGATATTTGTGTTTTAACTTTGTTATCTTACAGGGATATACTACTATAATATTACTAGGTATGGTCGGGTACAGTAGCTTGGGTGTGAGGAAGGATATTGCGCTCATTAAATATCTGTGGAAAGTGATTCGCAGGTGGGTACATCACCCGGATGTGCTCACAGCACTGAAGCTCCGCGCGCCTGATGGGTGCGTGTGCTTGCGTCGCCGTCCCCAATTATTTCTTGTGCCCACCGCCAGAACTAACTTGTTTCAGAACGCCCCCCTGTCACGTGCGATACGTTACTTAAATGTTATTTCTGAGGATATTGATATTTTTTCTTGTAGTCAGTCGAAATTCACAATAGCAGCATACAAATGCGTAGAAAACGGAGTTTGCTGAATATTTTACATATATTTTTTTCTTTTTTATATTTATGTTTGAAGTTTTTTTTGTTTGTCTTATAGCATCGATTTGGTATTTTTTTTAACTGTTATGGTGTTATAATTTGTTGTAAGAAATAAATAAATAAATACTTTAACGGCAAAGCACTAATTACAACGATGCTCTGGCTCCCGTGTCGCTCCGCATGACAACTAAGTGTAAGCCTAAGTATGCAGCGTACGTGCCAAGTCTATTCTCAGACAATGGACCCTAACGCAAGCTCGCTGTTATGATAGCCGACGTTTAAGGTAAGGTTTGCGTTTCAGAATGTTAACGTAAACCACTGTATTTTTTTAACCATTGCATACTAAGCTTGAAAGCGATTTGATAGGTAACAAGTGCAAAAAGTACATGAAAGTTTTCTCTTCTACATTAAATAAATATTGCGTTTTGATCTTAGCTGTACTATTACGTAGGACTGGGCGCACTGGAAACTTCCCTTACCTTTGCTACATCTTTTAAATAGAACATGAAGGGTCGAATCTATTATTTAAGTAAAATTATAAATAAAACGTAGACCTATAAATGTCCATTGTAGGTAAGATTCAGACGTCAAACTATACTGAAGATGACAGGCCGCCCCTAATTGATTGATACTCAAGAAAGACTTAGCTACCCATGACACACACTACGAGAAAGTGCGAAACATTTGACGCCTGATCCATACAGAGAACGTATTATAGAAACGATTAAAATAATTTTTATTTTGGACCGCAAAGTTCTCTTTCCTGCAAGTAAAAATCGAGAAAAAAAACTGCCCTTTGAGTATTTTGCTATTTATTTTCTAATTATTAAGGTTTTTTAATTAAAAACTAGCGACCCGCTCCGGGTTCGCTCGTGTGCAATTTACTAACGAAGAAAAAATATTTATAAAAAATATTATAAAAAGTCTATGTCAAAAAAAGTCAAACTGAACGTCACTTTTTTATTGAGGTTTTAATACAAAAAAACCATTCAAATTTTCGACTTTACCGGTGGACTTTCCAAAAATGTTCTTTTATACAAACCTTATCCTGATAATTACGGACACAACAAAAATAATCAGCGAAATCGGTCAAGACGTTTTCAAGTGATGGTCTTTCATACATGCGGAAATTTATTTATATAGAAGATAGAAGAAGATATAAAAGAAGATTGTTTTTTGTAATTGTTTGTATTATTTAATTATGTATTTACAAGTACAAATTGATAAAAGACAATGATTTTATGTTCACTAATTTCGCGCAGGTGCCAACAACAACTGTACAAAGTTTCATCGCAATTAAATGAATGGTTTATGAGTGTATACGACACTAAGATACACATAACATCAATTTATGTATACATAGTTAAATGCGACATATTTAACAATAGAAAAAGAAGATTTTTCGACGTAAAGTCGATGTATTACTAGTTAACTTTTTAAATTCAAATTATTTGTGTAAAGTGCTTATGTCGAATAATATATCTATAAACTACTTGTTATCTAAAACTATGCAAACGACTGATAAATGGTTAAGTACAAAACTATCCATGCAAATACAGTACGTCATCAAATCGAGTCTATCATACCCGCGTGTCAGACAGCCGTGGACGACTCGTTAGGATTTGTATTTGCGACGATAACGCTGTTTACAGACTCCAACGGATGGAAATTTCCCCAGTGCACTGTCGTAGAAGTTCGTCGATGCAACTGCGCGGAAAATTTGATATCGATTGGATAGCATCACTGAGACTTTATGCCTATCGATATAAATATATCACTTTTCATCATTATCATAATTATTTCAGCCAATCACTAGTCTATTGCTAAACATCACATCTCATTTTGGGGTGATTTTGCCATAGGTGCCACGCTTGGCAGGCAGATTTTAAACCGCAGTTTATTTATTCAGATGTTCCAGGAAGATGCTGCTGCTGCTGATTTAAATCTCTTTTAAAACGAACTAATTTTACGGATTTTACCGCGTTTAATTTTTGACTATTTTTAACCCGACGTTTGGGGCGCTTTACAGCACCCATGCTCACGGGAGGAATGAGGTGACTGATGTCCTGGTTAACCCTGGGCACCTTCAGCTTTCAATTATTACTTTTAGTCAGATTTAAGCAGAAAGAGATTGCAGTGGTATGCTTGGTTCTGGATTTAATTTTATTAATAATAGATTCCCAAGCCGGTGGTGGTACTCAACCATCTTCCCTATTGAAATTAGGATGTTTTTTTAAAATTAATAGCCTCGCGAATCATCCCTGGTAGGAATCACTGTTTGCTTATGACGATTTGTGGCCTATTAAATCTTATGTAATGGCTGGGATGACCCAGAACATGGTCACAGACTGCTGACTTTCTAGAGCGTCGATGCCTCACATCAGCTATATGTCCTTTAACTCCGGTTTTTATTGATCTTTTAGTTTGCCCTACGTAAGAGAGAGCACATTCACAATCTTGCTTGCATACTCCGGTATCTTGAAGAGGGATGTTACACTTGACAGATGGTAAAAACTGACTTATCTTCTTCGGCGGCTTGAAAAATGTTTTTATGGAAGCTCGCCTAAAGATATTCGTCAATCTTGTCCGTGACTCCTCTGACATATGGTAGAACAGCAGGTACACGCTCGACTGTGGCCGGTTTCACTCGGTCGAACTCTCGTTTAGGCTAGACATATAATCACGATCTTTACTTACCCAACAGAACTGTCGCCCATAATTGAACCTACACATCCATACCGATACTTTAATTAGATTTCGATACAGTCCAGTTTAAGATATCAGTTAAGTTTTATAAGAGTGTATTAAGTTTGGAGGCAAATTACCACTTTATTTTGTTTCCTTTACATTAGTTCTTATAATTGTGTAAATTAGTATACAATGCTTGATATTGAAGGACAACCGTGTGAAGAAACCTACACATTTGTGTAACCAATTGTTATGAGTTGTTATTTTCATCTCGTCACTATCATAAAAAGCTAACATACTATTTTACCGCTATTAAAGATGTGGCACATAATGGTTCCTCAACAAAAAGATAGACCTTGATTAAGTTATGCGTTTACAAAATTCGCCGGAGGCGACGGGAGCCGGTTAAGATATTATCGAGTCGATCGCAAGCAACAAGTCAATGTATAGCTTTATGTTTACGAGGAGAAAATTACTTTAAGACGTGTATTAAGTATACGGCTTGTTACTTTATCAGAGCATTTCTGATTACCGATGAGCTTACCTATATGCTGATATTAGGGTCTCGAATTCAAATTTCCGATGCAATATTTTTGCACACAAATGATCTGGATGCATAGTCAAATGATTTGGCAGATTTTTTTATCAAAAAACTTGTTGCTAATAAAGTGGCCAGACGTAAATATCAAATCACACCAAAAAGGCTCTGATATAAATATACACTTTGAACAGTTATCGACCGTCAACACCTTCCGCCCCGAAACATCGGAGTGTCGGAAATTATTCCGAACTCCTGCGCGATTCAATTAAGCCGCGTCGGTCACTGAACTCGCCCCCGAAAATGTTTCCGAATCGATTTCCAACTTACTTCATACTTTGACGCAACATTTTACAGGTCCCAGAACAAACTAATGGTAACCATATACTAAATATAATTGCGGCTCGATTGGCGCGTGGTTGATGTAGTGGTAGCTCAGAGACCGGGCGCTTGCTCTAAATTTCTTAGAAGCCGAATGACCAATTAAGTGCTAATTTACCACGTACTCAACGATGAAGGAAAACATCGTGAGGTACCTACATGTTTATTTTTTTTATTTTCTTTAAAAAAAAAACGATGCCCACAGTAGGATTTCTCCTGTTTCGTGGGTGCGTTTTACAGACATAAATTCCACATGCACAAACACCGAGACCCGGAACATCCATATAAATATTTCTCCCGTGCGGATATCGAATCCGCGACCCGCGGCGCAGAAGCCAATGGCTTAGACACTGCGCCAAAAATGCGCTGAAGAATAAAAATATCTCGAGAACTTGTGAAGTCCGCCAACCTGCATTGGAGCAGCCAGTTGGCTCTTCCCAGCTCCAAGGCTCTCTCAAGGGTATGCATCTCGAGGTATGCGCTCAGCAGTGGGACATTTATAGGCTATTACTTTACTTCTTATTTATATTACCGCGCATTAACTAAGATAATAGTTCCTGCAGTACGGATCGCTGGTTCGATTGTATTGTTGCATGTAACAAATATTAATACGACCTACAGACAGTAAGTCTGTAAGCTCAACCACAGACACAGGAGACATTATAGTGTGGGACAAATTAAATAAAAAACTTTTTAAAAACTGTACTGAACAATAACTCTATCCAATAATTAATCTTATAACCTCTTTGCGAAAAGTAAATCGCCCAATCAACATTTCACACGCGTTAGTGAATGGATAGAAGTAATTACATACATACATACATACAGTCCCGCCTCTTTCCCATAGGGGTAAGCAGAGACAACATCTTTTCACTTGCAACGATCCTGACACACATCTTTAGCTTCTACTTTCATTAGCGTTTTCATACACGCTCGTCGGTTGCGAGTACTTTTAACGTGACCTTTCCTCAAAAGTTCACCGACCTGATTGTGATACGTACACCTAGGTCGATCCTTACCGGCTTTCCAATTCACACTTGCCTCATAAAACTGTTTCGTCAATCTCCTTTCATTCATTCTTTCTACGTGTCCAAACCATCTTAGCATCCCTTTCTCTATCTTTTTCACTTCATCTTCAACCACACCACGTTTCCTTATCACGCTGTTTCTCACTATGTCAATCTCAGTTACTCCAACAATACTTCTCAAACTTCTCATTTCAGCAGCGTTAATCTTACTTTCATGCTACTTCTGCCAGACCCAGTATTCACTACCCGATCCTACTACATAAGTGTGGGGACCAGAACCCCCCTATGTACAGTCAGTCGGGCCTTTCTCTCAACTCTTTCAAAAACCATTACTTTCGTCTTATCTACATTAATTTTCATTCCTTTGCTTTGTAGCGCATCAGGCATAATATTTACCATCACATGCAACTCCTCCGATGATACTAATATAACCTGATCATCGGCGTATAGGAGGTATTAGGAGGAGAGTCGGTCAGATCATTCGTTCTTAATCCAAAAAGTCTCTTTCAAATCTTTTAAGCAATTGTCTATGAATAGGTTAAACAGCCAGGGCGAAGCCGATGGCCGATTTCGATGTTAAACCAGTCTGTGTAAGCCCCGTTTACCCTGACACAAGCACTGGAATCATTATAGAGTGTTTTCAGTGCTCGTATCAAGCTGCTGTTCATCCCATACATATACAACGTCGACCACAATTCATTCCTTACTATCCTATCATAGGCCCTTTCCAAGTCCACGAATGCGCAGTAGACCTTTTGACTTTGAGCCAAGAATTTTTCGGTTATGCTTCGTAAGGAAAAGACTCTACTGGACTAGTGATGCGCTGAAATGATGATTATTTAATCATTCTGTATATACTATAGTAAGCCCTAGCGTATACATACTTGTTACAGCATACAGCTTAAAAACTTCAGGGACTATTCCACGCATCCAAAAATATATCGCGAGAGTATTCTAAGCTTCCCTACAATTAAATTAAACAGCGTTGGTCGTTGATCCCTATCCAGAATGTTCCCGAATCGATAAAAGATCTTTCCTTTTTTGGCTACTACCTTTCAGCAGCAAACGCTTATGAAACTCCGGGAGCCTTAGTTTGGGAGAGATTTTAAGATTTACTGCGATTAAGTTTTCGCCGAAGTCGTTGCGTATTAGAGCTTTATTATATCTTCAATTAATGGTTTTAACCTCTCTGAAAATTATAAACATTGCTTGATTTATTTTATTAGAGTAACGGTAACGGATTAGTGTGGTTATTTTCAAATGCGTTTCAAAAGTTTAGCATCAACCCCTCAACGCTTATGAATTCGAATAACATGCTCATCATAAATCTAACACCCCATATTACTATTACCATAAATATTTGACTACAGCATCTTTATTTGAAAAAAAAAAACAATGCCGGTATTAGGATTTCTCCAGTTTCGTGGGCGCGTTTTCCAGACAAAAAATGCACAACACTCAGACATGTAACAGCTACATACATTAGCCGTACAAAGTTTATCTCGTGATGGAATAAAACATATGAATCCTTCATTGCACTAACCGAGTGGTCAAATCAAAATAGATCTCAGAAACGTTCAGAATCTCTCGTTATTATATTCTTAGATATTTTTTAATGTAAAAAACTAAAACTGCAGGCTTCAAAAACTCCTAAAACTTGGTAGTATTTATTATGTACGCTACATATTGCGCGATTGAGTTTTACAGACTTACATATCACACGCACAACACAGGTCATATGTTTAAACGCAAACGGCGACCTTGCGACGAACGTAAAAACGACCCGAAAACCGACAATTTGCGTTTTAGCACAAATATTAGCTACGGCGGGTTTCCAAACCAGGACCCGCGGCTTAGCGGTCAGGTACTCTGTCCACTGGCCACGCGGTCGACGACACTAACCTTATATTGTTTTATGTGATGGCGCAACGTTAATGCAGTGCTCAATCGGGAAGAGAACACGCTGCCACAGAATAGCAGTGCAAGGAACTAGCTGAGCACTGTTGCATTTCGCTTAGTTAGTGGCGGAAATTAAAGATCCTATTACCAGTTATAAGATCTCAGGTAATCGTCCGTCACCATTCTATGATCTGTCTTGCCAAAGTCAAGGATGGATGTAGGTCCCCACAGGTCACAATGGCCTTGTCTCACCTCTTTAGGTGGACAGAGACTACATCTTTCCACTGGCTACGATCCTGACACACATATTTCGCTTCATTAGCGTTTTCATACAAGCTCGTCGATTACGGGTACATTTGACGAGACTTTTCCTTAAAACGTTTACGTAAACGATCTAATCGTCACGTTCCATTCTGAAGCCGATTTACTTATAAAACTGAATGCGTATTTTATTCGAACGTGCTATATGGGATATACTGTTTATTATAATTTCCATCCATTGAAGTTTCTATCATAATAAAAATTTAAGTCTTTGTCAATAAGTCCTGGATATATGGCGGAATCATCTTAAATACACCAGGAATATGATACTCAGGCCGATATTGGCCAGCAGTGTCTAGGCCAGGATCTGTTCGGTACCTCCACCAGCAACATGAGAATAACGTATGGTTACAAAATAATTTGTAACAGTCTGAAATTGATTACGTTAACGAAACTACTTGCATAAACATAGTATATACTTTTTCGGATTACATATTCATAATAGTATTCGAAATCACATACGAATTGCAAAACAATAAAACCATACCGACTTCACACCGATGTCACCTTGACACGATCGTCAAACGACCACTCCCGCGCAATTATCCAATTGGCGGGAAAACGGACAAGATGGCCGACTTGAACGTCAACTATCCTAACGCATGTAGATTAGGGTTGATTGAGAATTATGTTGACAAGCTTTCCTATCTCTGCCCGAGTTTTAAAGTAAAATATATATTTCTTTAACAATAGTAACTGATTATAGCCTTTTTAAACATACATACATACATACATAAGATCACGACTGTATCCCATAAGGGGTAGTCAGAGACTGGGCATTCACTGCAAAAACAGATGACTGCCACAATCCACGTTTCACCAAACCAATATAATGCACTTGGTGTGATAGGTGGTGAGCCCATCGCCACCATGCGCTGTTGGGTGCACAGTGCAGTTTAATTCCTTTCTCGCCTTTTACGAAGCTTGATGCTTCACCTCAGTTCGATGAAAATACTTCAATTACAATAAGGAAGCACACTGTTCACCTGATTACTTGCCATCCTTACATGAAAATGTGTGACACAAATATCAAAGACTTGTTAGTCTTGTATTTTAATGGAAAGTACGCTTCTACTGGAGGTAGGTTTCGTACGCAGGAATTCGTCTACGAGGGTACCACCACTGAGCCTGTTATTCTGTCGCCAAGCAGTAGTGTGCAAATATAATTGTGTTTCGGGCTTACGATGACGAGCACAATGTGGTGTTACCTAGTAACGTTCTGGGTGAAACAGCAATAGTTTTTTTTCGAAGCGATTTTACTCGTTGCGGTACTTTTAAAAAGAGTAAAATTTCAGGCTATAAATGTCCTACTGCTGAGCACAGGCCTCCTCTCATTTCTGAGAGGGTTTTGGAGCTAGGAAGAATCCGCCACGCTGCTCCAATACGGGTTTGCGGACTGCACGTCTTCGAAATATTTTTTATTTCTCAGACATGCAGGTTTCCACACGATTTGTACTTTATTCTTAATTAAAAGCTATATTAATTCCGTATAGACCACAGATATATGGACGCAACACGACTTCCTGAAAATAGACGTACAAAAAGGGCCACAACATGGCAAGGTCGACGCCCATACGAACGCTAGGCCAAAAACCGGCCAATCTAAAGAAAACTGAAGGAGGCTTATACCCGAACAGGGACCTTAACTAAAAAAGTGTACATTTACTAAGATTATTATTATTATTATTATATGGACACTCCTAGCGACGTTAGACTGGACGTATCAATATCAGCCGGAGAAAAAGAAAGCGAGATGTAAATGGCCAGTTATAAATATAGATAAATTGAATAAGTTAAAGAAAATTAAATGTTAAATAGACAGGCACTTCAAGAATAACAAAATCAGCAGGTGGTCTATTGATCGAAATAGTTAGAGAGCCCCTTACGTAGTCGAATGTGATTAGGTGACGTAAGATTCATATTTATAACACCGGATGTGCTAACATTAAGGAAAATCCATCACAGTTTCTGTAACATGACATAATAAATACAAAAGCTGCACGATCAACACAATAGAATACATTTGAATATTATTGCAAAGCGAAATTCATTGTATAATAAAAATAAAGCACTGAATATGAAACTGACATGTCAGACATTATCGTGCTTTTTGCTTGAATAACGGCAAATACTTCAAACTGGCATCTTATATTATAGACAACGAAAAACTGCAGCCATTGATTTTGCAAGTTTTATGAGTAAAATAATTAAGCTATTTATAAAATAATGTCTCTGCAACCTTTATTTATAAATAAACCGATCCCAAACAAATACACACTTGAATATACACTAACAAGGCAATAAAGGATTCGACAAACACCAGTATCGCAGGAAAATCAATATTTTATTTAGAAGCGAGAGATAAAGTGAATCAATAGCGTACCGTGAATCGCTACCAGTAGCGCCATCTATTATGCAGTAGCGGAACGACGTCGTATCGGGCCAGTTGCGCTCGTATACGTTTGGGTTTGTATCTCGGCATAAAGAATTCAAGTTTAAGCGCTACACGGTGCGATGTTACATTAGAGAACTGTGACCGGTTCTAGAAGTGTATGAATGGAATATGGATGTATTTGATGACCGGTTGGACAGCTTTGTAATGGGTGCGGCTACAACAACTAATATGTTTATGAAAAAAAAACGTTGCGAATCTTTTATATCTTATCGTACCTTTTTATAACAGCTAACACGATGAGGAAAACAATTGGTCTCCCAAAGTACCAAAAAAAACGACACCTAAAAACATATAGTATATTTATATAACTATTGACTTAAATTGTGTATATAATACATATTTCTTGGTGATGTTTCAAATGTAATGTCGCCCAGAACATTTATGTGTGTGTATGTGATACACTGCGTTTGCCGCCTTGATTTATCAGCTCTAAAGTCTAATATGCTCAGTAATTGCACTGGCTCTCAGTGTCCTTCAGGCCGAAACACAGCAATGTTTGCACACTACTGCTTCACGGCAGAATAACTGGCCCTGCGGTAGTACGGATATCTGCCTAGGATTCCTACCACCAGCCGAATGTGTAAATGGTTCGGTCAGCTGGTGATCAATATAGTTGTGTCTAGTAAGTAGCGCGTCAGTAATGTTGCGGTGCGGCATGGTGGGGTGTAAGAAAATCCGTCCCCTAAGGAAAATTGCCCTTTTGAGGTTATGGTATAGAGCTTATGGTAATGAAGGAAAGAAAGTTAATTTGCTTAGATCCGCGTGCAAAATATAAAGTGATGTATATACCTAGCTTGTGTAGAGCTCTTCAAAAACTAAGTTGAAAAACTGATTCTATTACCCAGATCGTAAATACAGACCTGTGACGAGCAGCTGCTAAGATACAAGGCATCTAGCGCAACAATTACGGCGAATTCTCCATTATTGGGAGAAGCTTATATCCAGAAATGGACTACTAACAGGCTCATGAATATAATTATGCCTACCACGTGGCTTAGTGGTCAGAGTAACCCATCCCAAGTTCGCCCAGCTGTTGCGAACATTTTTGTTCAAAAACACAAATTGGTTTAAGGTTATATCCCATATATGCCAAACACAAAACACGAACTTTGATTAACAAAAAGAAGTGCTTGCGATTTTTACAGATTTACAAGCTTTTGAGATTTTTTGATCGGCACAAAGACTTATTTCGTCCCGGGGTAATATATAATTTTTTTAATGTTACCCATACCAACAGATCATTTATTTGTACGTGTTAATTGTGCCGATAGGTTTTACGTCAGAGTATATGCAAAATGCCGCATACTGCTCGTGGGAACGCAACGGGGTGTAAGAATTTTTTTGACCCGTACCAAAATGGCGGCGACGTGGTTCGCCACCTTTCATGTCGTGTGTGGCCTCTACCTACCCTGTATATGGGAAAAAGGCGTAGCTGTATGTATGTAATTATGTATGTATTAATTCTTCTATAAAACGAAAAGTTCAAAAGTTACAAGTTAACAAATATCGTTCTCCTGCCAGTTTATTCAAGCATAATGAATTTTGCAATTCGGATTCTATGGCGATCGTGCCAAAAATCAAATTTTCAAGTAACACTGCGTTGCGATTATTAAAACAGCAAACGACGCAATTAGCAGGATTTAAATCGAAGTTTTGACGTTTTTAATATTTATTAATATCCAAGAATATTTCCATTTAAACAGTGAATTAATAAGTGAAATGAAGGTTACTCTTGAAGATTAATTCTATACATAAATGAAAACAGCCTTCCCTTACCCGGATTAATTCCCTTCAGGCCTGCGTTCTGTCTTGCCTTGTGCAATGTTCTTAATAACTGTCAGGTCGTAAAGACGATCAACCATTTTCATCCTTATGTTATTTATACTAATATTTATAAATGCGAAGGTAACTCTCTCTGTCCCTCTGTCTGTTTGTTACCTTTTTTTTTCATAAAAGTGACGAAACGAGCAAAACGTTCACCTGTGTTGTCCACGTACTGGTGGCAGGATTCCTATGCAGGAATCCGTCTAGGTAGGTACCACCCCAGGGCCAGTTATTCTGCCGTGAAGCAGTAGTGTTCAAGCATTACTGTGTTTAGGTTCGAAGGGCACTGTGAGCTAGCGTAATCACTGGGCATTTTAGACTAAAGAGGTGATTTCTCAGGGGGACGGGCGCAGTGTGGTGTCACATAGAAATATTCTGGGTTACACAGCATGTTGTGGGCGGACGTTGCACTTATCACATCTACACGATTCAACCACTAAGCCGATCTTGACGAAATTTAGCACAAAGATAGCTTGCATTCTGAAATTGACACAGAATACTTTTTATTCCAGAAAATTAAATAGTTCCCACGCGATATTTAAACCTATATCCATCCACACGAAGTCGCGGGCAACAGCTGGTTTCTAATAAAGTTCTTTAGTTACAACTATTATTCAATAAAATTAATCTCTTAAAGAAACAAATTCTATTCAAAATTCATTTCTATATAAATGAAATTCAAATTCAATTTCCCTTCGCAACTTTATTTCTTAGAGGAAATTTATCGATGCTCCCTAACCGCAATTTTATTGAATAACCAAACGACATCGTTGGATGCTGTATTTCACTCCATTAGAGTTATATTCCGCAAGGTATAACATTTTTATTAACTAGTTGGGAGTGAATTTTTTTCCGCTGCCGATGAAAAGAATGAGTGGTGAACTAGCGAAAACCAAAAATATGGCATAATAATGTCCCCGTGTTTCTGACACTGCATCCTTGCCTACCTCTGATCTTATCTCATCAGCGTTACATCGGGCGCGGGTTGGTTGGGACGAGTGAGTGCCTCTGTGTTTGCGCGTACACTTGTTGCACTATAATATTTCCTGCGCAGTTGATGGCTCTCGACAGTATTCGGAAGTTGTCGCCGTGGTAGAAATCGGCTAGGAGAACATCATCATCAAGCTTGTGAATTGATCGCAGCGCATTGTGGTATTATAAAGTAATAGCTGAAGGACGCAGACGTCCGCGTGGATTGATGTTTTTTTTTTAAAAAAATACCGCGGGAACGCTTTGATTATTCCGGAATAAAAAGTATCTTATGTCCGTCCCAAGGGTGCAAGCTATCTGTATGTCGAATTTTGTCAAGATCTGTTTGACGGTTGAGCCGTGAAAGGATAACCAACGGATAAATAAACTTTTCACATTTACAATACTAAGTATGGATGTCTTACTATGACAAGCTGCGTCCGCGATTTTGTACATTATAATTCATGTAGATCCAGAACTTTCTCAACTATTACGATGAAACTAAGCTAAGTTACTCCCTAATTTACAACGTATGCTCCATTCAAGAGCTCCTTGCATCAAAGAAGCAAAAACCTTAGTTTGACAACTGTGTTTTACGAATGCTAATATAATAATTGTAATTATTATTAGTGGCATATTATGCAGTATTTATCATGATTAAAAAGCCAAACATCTTGAGCCAAACATTGTCTTTTGAACTCTAGAAAAAAAAACATATGAAAATGATTATTTTTCTCTTGTTTGTGTTTCTCTTTAGTAAATTTTAGATTTGTGGTAGCTCAGGGGCTAAGCGCTCGTTTTAAATTTCATTGTACGCGAGTGACCTGGGTTCTATCCCCGGTGTCGGCACTTCTAAAAATTGTTATTTTAAGTGCTGATTTACCACGTGTTTTCTCTCACAATGTTTTCCTTCACCGCTGAGGTGATGGAAAACATCGTGAGGACACTTGCATGTCGTAGAAATAAAAAATATTTCAAAGACATGTGAAGTCCGCCAACCCGCATTGGAGCAGCGTGGCGGATTCTTCCTAGCTCCAAAACCCTCTCAGAAATGAGAGGAGGCAGTGGGACATTTATAGGCTGAAACTTTACTTTACTATATTTGTATGTGAAAATAATGATATTTAAACCCAAATTATGTTACATAAGAAATTTATTCCGTACCTTAGTCGAAGAGAATTTGAAAAGTAAACCCCTCTACAGAATTTACTACGACTTGATTCACAACAAGGAGGCACGCTCGAGAAAGCTTCAGAGAAAACTAGTTACCAATGATCGAATTACCTACCTCCCCGTTTCTGGACGATGGACGTGCACTGCAGTGTACGTTCGAATCAACTTTATGTAACTATGACGACCGCGTGGTCTAGTGGTAAGAGTACCTGCCTCCCACAACGCGGGTCCTGGGTTCGAATCTCAGCCGGAGCCAACATTTGTGCAAAAACACAAATTATTGGTGCTTGGGTCTTGTTGTGTTGTGATTGTCCTTGTGTCTATGACACTACATCCTAGCCTACCACCGATCTCATCGAATGAGCGTTACATCAGGCACGGTTAGGTTGGGACGAGTGAGTGCCCCTGTGTTTGCGCGTACACTTGTGCCGATACAATATCTCGCAGTTGACAAACTTCGACAATATTCGACAGTTTTTGACAGCATTCGGCAGTTGTCGCCGTTGTCGGAAATGGACCAAGAGAACATCATGTTACTATGAAGTAAAATCTAGCTCCTGTAATCGTCAGCGGCGTTGGCTTCAGGACTGGGCTGTACATTTCATAGTACGCGGGTGATCTGAGTCCGATCCTCGGTGCCGGAAACGCTAAAATTTTAAGTGCTCATTTAACATTGCTCTATTAACATATCATCTATTAAATCAGCAAAAGCATGTGAGGATACCTGATAAATAAAAAATACTTCGGCCACATGTCCACCAACCCGCATTGGAGCAGCGTGGCGGACTCTTCCCGGCTCCCTAAACTGTTATATATAAATATCCAAAACTAATATATTTAATCAAAACACCGACTTCCACGCAGCGGCTCCAAAAATTCTTATGCATATTTAAGAGTTTCGTGATTTTCTCATGGATCTCAGAGCATCATCATAAGAACTTGATCAAATAATAATAATAAATAATAAAAAATAATAATAATTTCTTGTAACATTCTTTCCTCCCTTTTTTCAGTCGGTTAAAAAAGATATTATAGTTTGTTGATTTCGATAATTAGACAGACGTCATAGTGACAATTGTCGGAAGTTGTCTTTAGAGGCAGAACATTGACAATGCCGTAAATACAAAAGCAAACAGAGATACACTCTCTAGTCTTCTAGTTCTTTTCATATCAGTGAAAGAAACACGGGACAATTAGAAACGTACTCGGATCTGAAAACGGTATAATAATGTAGGTCCTAGAAGGCAGGTGCGCTGACCACTGTGCCACGCGACCGCGCGATTTGACATTTGTATTATTGACTTTAGATTGTACTTAACTATGAATATTTAACGTATTAAATGTTAAGTGGTCTTGGGAGTGATCGCTTCGCTTCGTCGCTTGTAATTAATGAAAAATATACTTTATTTGAAAAAGGTAATAAGAAAACTTTTTAATAATGATTTCTTATATTTACGCGAACACTACACATTTAAATGAAACTAATTTCTATGACATCGGGACATCTGTCACCTCAGTCCCCCCGTGACCATGGGTGATGTAAAGCACTCGAAACGTCGGGTTATACGAGGGTGGATTGAAAAGTACTCGGCCTAACACAGATCCATTCAATTCTAAAAATCAAATCTACCCACATTATTTAGTTCAGTTCAGACTAGTTCATTGTGTGAAGTTCGAAACGTGTGCGATAATTAGTTGTGATTTTATAAATTTATTAACAAAGTAATCGGTCATAATTTCTGCGAATGGAGCAAATCGAGCAGCGTGCCGTCATTAAGTACCTCCATAAGAAGGGGCTATCATCAAAAGCCATCCATGATGACATGGTCAGTACATTAGGCGATTGTGCTCTGTCATATTCATCCGTCAAAAAATGGATAGCAGAATTTAAGCGTGGTAGAGAGAGTGTGAAAGATGAACCCCGCTCTGGAAGGCCTTCGACGTCAACTACTGACGAAAATATTAAAAAAGTACTTGATTTAATAATGGGAGACCGCAGATTAAAAATTAGAGAGATAGTCGAGATTATAGGCATCTCTTATGAATGAACTCAAAACATCATTGTCAACGAGTTGGGTTTCCACAAGGTGTCTGCGAGGTGGGTTCCGCGACTGCTTTCAGTTGAACAAAAAAGGACGCGATTGACTATTTCACGCGACTGTTTGGAGTTATTTGAAGCCGATGCAGATGATTTTTTGAATCGTTTTGTTACTATGGACAAAACATGGGTTCATTACTGTACACCGGAAACAAAACAACAATCAAAACAGTGGAGAAGACCTGGTTCACCACCCCCTTAAAAGGCTAAGTCGATTTTGTCGGCAAATAAGGTGATGGCTTCAGTATTCTGGGACTCGAAAGGTGTGATTATGATTGATTATCTTGAAAGGGGTCAGACTATAAACTCTGATTACTACTGCACCTTACTTACTACGTCGTTTACGAGAGGAAATAAAAGAAAAACGTCGAGGAATGCTCAGAAGAAAAGTCCTGTTTCATCAAGATAACGCCCGTGTTCACACGTCAGTACAGTCAATGGCTGAAATTCACAACTGTGGCTTTGAACTGTTACCGCATCCGCCGTATTCACCTGATCTGGCACCATCAGACTTCTTTCTGTTACCTAACCTAAAAAAGCACTTGGGAGGTCAAAGATTTTCGACAAACGACGAGGTCAAAGCAGCTGTAGACGCATATTTTGACTCTAAGGAAGAATCTTTTTTTTTTAACGGTCTAAATGCTTCGAAGGGGAGGTGGCAAAAGTGTATTGAACTTGATGGTGATTATGTAGAAAAATAAAAATATAACTGATTTAGTATGTGTTTATTTTCTTGGTTAGGCCGAGTACTTTTCAATCCACCCTCGTAAATAATAAAATTAAACGCGATAAAATCCGTAAAAATTAGTTTCATTAAAACTTTTTTATGTTAAAATTACGACCAGTCGTAATGTAAACGTAAATGACACAGTCATTTATAAAATACTTCGATAAAAATTTGTCTGCAGTGAAGTTGCTATCACACTAGGAAGTAACACAAATGTTAACTGAACGATAAAATAACGGACGCTCAAAGCAATCAGCGTCTACGTCAAATGGTCCACTGGCATCGTCTTGGACATAAGGTAAGTGTAATAACAATAATAAAGTTTAAATCGAGAAAGGGTAACAAAGGCAGAATATTTCAAATTAGCGCACAACTGCACCACTGTAGTTATTAAAAAAAAAAAACTAAAATTAGCTGTGTGCCTTTTGCAGAGAACTTCGATGTTTGAATAACGAAATTGCAATAGCTATATTACAACGCAATAGTATTTCGTTGTAAAATTATGACTAAACTTTGTAAAAAAAAACAAAATGATTATGTATATAAAACTCAAAAACCGTTATTGTTCTGTGAATAACCGTACGATAACACAAACGTCTGATTTAAATCTTTAATCCAACTTTAAAAAAACCTGTTATTAACATAGTATTACAAATTTTGTATAAAGTTGACGACGTTTAAATTGTTTCTTTTAACAACGCCAGTATGTTACGGCCCTTAGCCTTCATCCGAATATTTTTTTTGTGCAGAAATGCACGTACGCTCGCGATGTGTTCCTTCACATCCGAGCAAACCGTACATATTCAATACTAGTAAGTTGTTTTGTGTTAGTTTTGACGTAAGATAACTTTACAATCTCTGTAAGGTGGCCTTTTGTTCCTAAGCGAGGTTCAATATAGATTAAATTAATAAATAAGTGTCCGTTGGTATCCAGACCCAAAGCAACACTGTCGCGTTGATAACGTCATCGCCGCGGACAGACGAAACGGCTCAAATTTCACATCGAATGCAAAACATGCGCGCTCGATCGCACTGCCCGATAACACCCATTACGGCACCTGATACCTAAAAACTTACGCACACGTTACCATTGAAACATAACCCTACAAGGCAACTCCGGCCTGAACATCACGCACATGGTGTCACATACTACCAGAACAAAATTTGTTCATAGTCTGAGTATTTTTGTATGTTCAATTTATATTTGTAAAACGCACCCACGGTACAGTAGAAATACTAGTGTGGTGGCATAGATTTTTATATATAAAAATTGAGATTCAATATTAGTGACATTATTAATGTATTTGATATTAATAAGTCGCAGATTTGTACCGCCAATATAACATTTGCGTGGTGCAATAATACATATAACATAACATCTCAATCCACATAACATACAACAATCCAATATAACATACCCGCGCTATGCGACCATCGCCCAATGTATTAAACGTAATGCTAAAATACAATTGCACAAACGAGAAAGTATCAAGGAGCAAAACTAACATATAAATCACCTTGAAAGACTTCCTGGTGATATCCGGCTGTTTTTTATTCTATTGCAAAAACACACGTTGAGCACGTGGTAAATCAGCACTTAAAATTGCAATTAACAATTTTAGAGGTGACGGCACCGGGGATCGAACCCAGGTCACTCGCGTACAATGAAATTTAAAGTGAGCGCCTAGCCCCTGAGCTACCTCGGCTTTGTGAAACAGTAGTGTGCAAATAGTGCTTTGTGAAAAATTACTGTGTTTCGGTCTAAAGAGCACTGAGAGCTAGTGTAAGGCATATAAGACATAAGAACTGACGCCTCTGGGTGACGGGCGCAGTGTGGTGCCACACAGAAATGTTCTGGATGACACAGTATTTGTTATGAGCAGACGTTGCACTTACCATCAGGTAAACGTTTTACACCCATAATGTACCTTTCTAATAAAACATCGGAATCGGTCCACTTGTTGAAGAATAATCGCTATGTATTTTACATAAAAAAACCTTACCAAACCTTCTTTTTTTGAGTCGCTTAAATAAATCGTTGTCTCTTTAAATGTTAAATAACAAGTCACCGCCCGCGAAACAACTTCAAATTCCAAACTTCGGTGTGAGGAATGCGCGGGCGCCGGTGACGTCACCGCGGAAGCTAAGGACGTGTCCCGTCGGGTGAGTAACCCGCGCATCGTGGACTGCAAGCTAATGATCGCATTAGCCGCCCCGCGGGTTGTGTCTAGCTTGCCGTTCAGCTTTAGAATCGGGTGTACAACAATTTTGCGGCAAGTCATTCCGGGTTACACATGACCTTAGGGTTGCACATACATACATATACAGTCACAACTTTTCTCTAATCGCACATCCGAAAAAAATAATTTAAATACTATTTTAACACAACAGGCCAATGGCAATGTTGTGGTTTAAGGGTATCATTCGAAAGGTAATTTCATTAGCTTTCAGGAATGAAAAGAAATTAATTGAATTTTACTTTTATAACGAGACGAAAGAGAAATTAAAGAAAAAAACAGGGTATGTATAAATTTGCAAATTAATAATTTAAAAAAAAACTTAATAAATACAAAAAAAGTTCTTAAAACCTAGTGCCCCCCCCCCCCCCTCCTTGCCTTGATAACGGCTTCCATGCGATCTTTCATGGACCTTACAAGGAACGCAACAGCCTCTTGGGGTATTTGTTCCCACTCTTCAAGTACCGCATCTTGGAGCTCTTGAAGAGTGGCTGGAGCTGGATCTCGAGCTCGCACGCGCCGTTTTAGGTCATCCCAGAGATGTTCTATTGGGTTAAGGCCTGGACTTCGTGCTGGCCAATGCATAACAGGGATATCGACCTCCTGTAAATAATCCCGTACAATAGCCGCGGTGTGGCAACGAGCATTATCATGCATTAACATGAATCCATCACCGACATAACCAGCATACGGGACCACATGTTCCTCCAGGATTTCAGTAATGTACCGACCAGCATTTAATGACCTTTGCCCACGGCCACCCCGAGTCCGGGAAACGCACACAAGTTCCGTTTTCCCGTCGACGGAAATGCCGCCCCAACACATACACGAGCCACCCCCGTATTCGACGGATTCTTCGAAGCAGGGTTGTGTGAACCTCTCCCCCTGTCTTCTGTAGACCCTTCTACGTCTGTCATTGCAGAAGAGACAGACCCTCGTCTCATCAGAGAAGAGTACGGTCCGCCACTGTTCTAGAGTCCACTCGCAATGATTGCGAGCAAACTCTAGGCGATCTCTGCGATGCTGTGCAGTAAGTTTTGGACCTTTAGCAGGTCTATGGGCTGTTAAACTCTTTTCGTGTAACCTTCTTCTTATCGTAGAAACACTCACAGATGTTCTCAGAGTTGATCGAAGCTGTTGTTGCAACTCAACAGCATTTGTAAAACGGTTTCGTAAAGATGTCGTAACGATGAAACGGTCATCTCTTTCTGATGTGCACCGTTTTCTTCCAGATCCCGGTTTTCTAAGATAACCACCAGTCTGCTGAAAACGTTGGAACACCCGTCGAACTGACAAACGGGACAGGTTCAACTGTCGAGCAACGTCACACTGCCGCATCCCCGACTGCAATAGGGCAATCACTTGAGCGGCTTCTTCAGAGCTGGTGTCCATCTTTACTTGTTCTTACTTGGGTTACTTGTTCACGTGTGTTCACTGCAAAGTCTAAATTACGACTGGCCCATATTTCATCCAGATCGACCCTTTTATACCCTTTTTTAGGTGGTGTAACTAGCGTCCTTACTAACGAGCATTTGACAGTGTTTATTTTTGACGCTCTATAATGATAAATGTTTTAATGATTTCATGATTTTTTTATTAATAATGTAAAGCTATTCAAATACCCATTTCAAACATACCAATATTTATATAAATATAATTCGTTTCTAGCCATTACAGCCATTTTTCGCGCAAACTCAGAGAGGTGCGATTTTTGTGACGCTGAGTGTATGTTTATGTATGTGAAATTATGATTATCATAGTGGACACTTTAAAGCACATTTTAAGGGCAAATATTTATTGTGGTGAGTTAACTCGTCATCGTCATCACTTCAGCCTACCACTAATCCACTGCTGAACATTGCCACAAGAGTTTGTAGCTCTCATTTTGGGGGGATTTGCCGTAGTTGCCACGCTTGACAACGACGCTTAGACGAAGATTCTGCTGCCCATCTCCTGGTTTTAATTTTCCCTCTGTCGACTTTAACGACTCCCACGGGATGAGATGGGGTGGTAGCGGACTCAAACGTTAGCTAATAAGTGTAGTTATAACGATAAACGCAATTGAATTTACACATAGAAACACCAGCTACCACTACGCACAATACACATACATATGTAATAATTTCATCGATGCTGTAATTAAAGGCTACTTGACATAATAACTTTAACAACACTCGGCGATAGCAGACGTGGCAAGTTATTTCCTACGATGAGACATCACAATAAAGCTAGTCGTACACGGAACGACAAACGATCTATATTTACTACAACGGAAGACAAGTCGCGTCCGCGCAGCGGGCGGAGCGAGGTGTGCATTCGTGTTGGCGACATGCCAGAGAATAAGTCCGTTGTGTGTAAGGTTGCGAGGTCACGCGATGCGAGGAGCGATCCGATTGTAGTTTTATTGTCACTTTTACAGGAACAAAGAAATAAATAAAACAGGCAATTAATTGAAAGGCAATTAAATATCATTCACAAACAAAAAAATTATCTCTGTCTGTCATTTACGAGTTTTTGTGTTTTAATTAGATAACCAGTTATTACATATGCTTGCTAAACCAAATATAATATTATATTTTCTCAGTGATAGACACTCTCTATTTCTATTTTTCTTTCTGTCTATTATTTTATTAATATAAAAAATTTAATAATTTTTCTTTGTGTCTGTTCAAATCAAGCTGAATTACTTTTGGATTATTGAACATTTTTTCTTACAATAGATAATTGGAGGCCAGCGCCGAGTCCAACTTTTAACTGTTGGTAGAATTTCTATGCGGGATTGCGTCTAGGTTTCAGAGCCTGTTATTCTGCCGTGATATATATAATTTCGGTGATGTAATTGCTGTTAGCCTTTTTGGCTTTTACAGCTTCATCTGATACTGTGCTCACGGGCCAGGGGCCGGCGTGCCAGACTTGATTTGACCCAAACATAAATACTTACTAATACTTACTACTTACTTATAAACTCCTACAAACAAATCGAAATTCGGACTATCGCCTCCTCGCAGCGAGCTTGCGCGACTTCGAATATTTCAAATGATTTTATGCTGTCTAATGACCGTTCGAGGGAGGCTGCGGCACCCATTCGGACTGTCGACTTGTGTCTCGGTGACTCTAGGCGGTGAGAATCGCCCTGGAACACGGGTGTATCGTGTGTACGCGGTGTGATTGCCGACTGCTGCGCGCCGCTCTCTACGGTGGTCGCGCGTCGTGGTGCGTGTTATATTAAAGCTATTAACTGTGTGTACAGTGGCGCCTGGATCGTGACTGACCGTATCGTGGTCAGGGAGTGCTGATACGTCCGTGTCAACTACCACGTTTCGCGGGCGACGTTTGCGTTTCTATCTGGTTAACCACGGGTTAACCGCGGGTTTGGATGAACCGCGGATTTTTCGAAAAACCGCCGTGATAATGCTCTGAAGTTTTCAGAGATTAAGGGCATTTCACAGTCGCTGTGAATGTCTACGTTGCGTTGATACCAACGGCTCCGGTGGCAGTTCGCAAGAATCGATTTTGAACGCTCTGTAATTTCTTTAATTCTGCCATGAAAGAGTAGTGTGCAAACATTACCGTGTTTCGGTTTGAAGGACACTGAGAGCTAGCGTAATCACTAGCACAATATGAGATTCAAAAACTGATGGCATAGCGTAACGGACGCAGTGTGGTGTCACATAGAAAAGTTCTGGGTGACACATCATTAGTTATTTGCAGACTTTGCACTTACCATCAAGTGAACGTTTTGCTCGTTTCGTCACTTTATCCAATAAAAAAATTTTTGCTATTTTATAAATAGTAACACTGTAAGGATTTCTTATATTTACGCGGATACTACACATTTAAATTAAACTAATTTTTGCGGATAATATCGCGTTTAATTTTGTACTACTTATAACACGACCTTTCGAGCGCTTTACAGCACCCATGGTCATGGAAGGACTGAGGTGACAGATGTCCTGATGTTATAGATAACCCGATGTTATAGATAACCCGGAGTACCTTCAGCTTTTGATTATTTTTATTTATTTTTAGTAACACTGTATTAATGAGACAGACGGACACACCCAACCTGGAACGAGGAATAGGATCCCTCTATGGAGTGAAGAAGAAATTTTCAATGTTTTAACTCTAGTTTAATTTCCCGCCCGCTACCTGCGGCTTCTGTGTTCTTATTCTTATACTACTCTACGGCGGGACGCAGCGGCCGGCGATTTGATATGTCAATCGTAAACAAGTTTACATAACGACCGCGGAACAGTGGCTGCGTAAAGCTACTAAATCCTCAGATACGCTGCCTAGTCACTTTTACTAGACATCACATAGATCTAAGTAAAGTAATAGTAATCATTTTTGTGAGAGCACTGTTGTAACAATTAGAATAAGACCATTCGTTATTAAACGACATTTAACTCTGTCAAGACCTGTCTTTACTTTACATTAGTTTTAAATTTAGTTTTTAAAAACGCCTTGGCATTACGCTCAAACCTGACTAGCTTGTACACAAGAGGTATGGCCGCGCCGCAACGCATTGCGCTACAAAAAATCTTTCTACAACGTAAATTTTATATGTACCATAGCACTGCCAGTCAGGCCGCAGTGCGACGCACTGGCGACAACTGATCCAGTTCAGTGTGCGTTGGAAGTTTGCGTTTACATGACATTATAAAAATATTGAAAATAGATTTTTTTTTGTATCCCAATAAATCTATTAAAAAGATATGAAATTCACCAAATCTTTCTTTTCTTGATAATTTCGTATCATCACCCTACGTAATGTCTTTTTTTGATTTGATAAAGTGACGAGACGAGCAAAACCTTAACTGAACGGTAAGTACAACGTCTGCCCATAACAGATGATGTGTCACCAGACTGCGCCTTTCACACTGAGACATCAGTTCTAAAGTCTCAAATACCCAGTGATTACACAAGCTCCCAGTCCCCTTTAGACCGAAACGCAGTAATGCTTGCACACTACTGCTTCACGGCGGAATAACTGGCCATAGGGTAGTACCTACCTAGACGGATTCCCGCATAGGCATTCTACCAACTTTTGTGCTTAAACTCTTCATCAAACGTAAGTAATCGTTTAGATACAGTTTGTCTGCACTATCCATTGCACTGGTTCGGATACAATTTGTCAGTAGCTGACTTGATTGCTGATTGCTGCGGCCCGTGAACGTAATGTGCGCTTTCCTTTAATGGTTTTCTGTGATACGCTCTGTTTGTATATTCTACACATAACCACAGGTTTCATCATACGTAATGCAATGTTAGTAACATTTATCGAGATATCTCAGGTGTGGAACTCTTGTAGAAACACTTCAAGCTAAACGACACATTAAGAAAGGAACCAGAAATAATTGTAAAACATTTGCATAGTTTTCCACTTCCATTGGTATTTCAAAATAGTACATTTCACTCCTATTTATAGGCATACAAAAAAAATGACAAAAAGGCGGATTTTATGCTACAACGCATTTTTAGCTTGGCTTAAAGAAACATTTGTCTAAAGAAGACTTGTCACAAGTGCAAAGTTAAAGAAGATTTGTCTCGAAGTTTTTCGGCTTCTAAACTGGTTATTCTAATATAATAATACCACACAGGTTTTCATAGATATAAATATTCAATCTTATTTACAAAGCTATTAGCCGCCCAAGCTTATTTCGTGTTCAAGGTTTATGTCGCTGAAAACTTTCCGGGCACTGCACCGAGTGTGTTGAGTGCATCGATTTGTCATTAACTTAATTTTATCTACGTTACCTCGGACGAGTATCTCTCGAGTGGCAATTTCACAGCCACATTAGAGAATCGATACTTAGACCGTATCGCAGCCGTGTCGGAAATGCTTTGTTAATGTTAAATGTAATAGCTATGATATAGCGGATGTTAATACACCTTCTAGTAGTACTGCGTATTAATTGTATTATACAAGCGAAGCATTATTTTTAAACTACTTAAATATAAGGAGGTTCTCAATTCGTCTGTACATTTTTTATATGTTATAGGTCTTTGTTTGTTAACCGATTTTTATGATTATTTTTAAAGGGTCCGATAATCCATACTAATGTTATATATGCGAAAGTTTCTCTGTCTGTCCCTGTGTCTGTTTGTTACCTTCACGGTTCAACGGCTGAGCCGACCTTAGCTCGCACCCTGGAGACGGACGTAGGATACTTTTCATCGCGGAAAATCGATGAGATCTCGAGGGATATCTAAAAAACCTGTATCCACGGACGAAGTCACGGGAATCAACTAGCAGTTTATATACTGAGTATTTTTAACCGACTTCAAATAAAAGGAGCACTCAGAACTTTATTGGATTTTTTATTAGAAAAGAGATATCGTAACAGTGGCCCCATATAATGTTCAAGTTCTGGGATCAATGAGAAAATCGCATTAGCGTGTTTGGAGCTGTTGTGTAGAATAATTTGGAGCATGTTAACGATGTGTGTTTGATGAGTGTGTTTCTGATATTAAGAAGATCTGTACAATTATAACGATGAAATACTGATTTCTTTGGTAAAGTGTAATCTAAGAGCAGTATTCAAAACAGTGCAGCGTGGGGAAGGCCGTTACGTAGCGTAGTATTTTATAACTCTTTCTATCTTATATGACGATCGCGTGGCAGCAGTCAACATTTGTGCATAAGCACAAATAGTGTTCCAGACTGGCTGTGTAGTGCATGTGCAATGTATGTCCGACAGAACAACAGCACTGTGGAGTCGGCAGCATTTTCGTTGCTACAACCCAACGTTTACTTGTAAATAAAACGTATATAACAACGTATATAATTATTACTTAATTTTTTTAATATTAAAATTTTTCAACGTATGTTGTGTTGCAGTCATCAATAAAGTCCTTCTTTCATTTGTAAAACACACAATACGCCACTGTTTTTATAAAAATAAATTACACACGTTATGTTGATTGTTCATCTGGCCGATTTTTGACCACGGCGACAACTTCCGAATACTATCGTATGCTATCAACTGCACATGTGCTTTTCCTTCCATTAGAAAACCCAGTGATGTCATTTTTAGGAGAAAAGTGCTAGTCAAATTTCCACTCCCCAACCTTTTCTAAGCTAACGTGAGATAACCGTATTGCCGCTTCACATTTTGGATTACAGTCCCATGAGATGTGCAGCAGCATCTTCCTGGAACATCTGAATAAATAAATTGCGGTTGCCAACCCGCCTGTGGCAACTATTGGGGAGGCCTTAGTTCAGCAGTGGACTAGTTACAGGCTGAAGTGATGATGATGATGATATCGTTTATTCTCAGTGAAAAGAGTTAAACCTCTACCATAAAAAATATGTAAGATATATCTAACGTAAAGCTCTTGTTGCCATTTTGTTGTGAATTAAGGCTTATTATAAAAAAAAATTAAGCTTGTTTCCAAATCACTTACCGCAAGATTAACTTCGGAAGCCACTGGTTACTCGATACGTTTAATTCTTAGAGCCAGTTAAATGCACACATCTGTCGCGTAATATCTACGGCACGGTGAGTTGAGCCCCTTCGATCGTTAATTGGTTTATTTCACAAGCTTTTTACACATATATTCTAACAAATATAATCCTTATTGTTTTGCATTTTACATTCATTGAGTATAAAGGTCAGGATCTTCCTAGAATAGGGCTGCCATACGTCCCGGTACACCGGAACATGTCCCGGTTTGAAGCGTTCTGTCCCGGTCAGCAAGTCCATTGTCCCGACATGTACACAATTTCTAAGCTGCCGCTGCGAACTTTCCCGTTTATGGATAACGCACGGTTTTTTTACTCTATTTCTGTTCTAAATGTCCTGGTCGGCGTCTCAACATTTGTGGCAGCCCTATCCTAGAAAGAAAGTCGTGAAGATTTCCAAGTACTTCCTCTTTTGTTTGGTGATAAATATATTTTATGACTTTAGTTTAAAATTTAATTATGTGGGTAGAGTTTTGACTATTTTACTGAATTCGGTCTCGACAAAGTCAGTTACGATCTCGGTTTAAACATAGGTTGTAAGCTGGAATATAGGACGTTACTCTATGCGTATTAGGCTTCATGTGTTATTAATTATACAGTACTACAAGATAATTGTATTTTATTCGCAAACGCGCAACTAAACTACTGGTGGTAGGATTCCTATTCAGCAATCCTTCTAGGTAGGCACCACCGCAGGACGAGTCATTCTGTGGTGAAGCAGTAGTGTGCAAACATTACAGTATTTCGGTCTGAAGGACACCGATAACTGATGTAATTACTGGGCATATTAGACTTAAGAACAAATGTCTTCGGTTAACGGGCGCGGTGCGGTGCTACATATAATTGTTCTGGGTGACACGGCATTTGTTATTGGCAGGGTTTGCACTTACCCTCAAGTAAACGTTTTGCTCGTATCCTAACTTTGTCCTATAATAAACACGAAATTGTCAAATGAATGGTGGCAGCATAAATAACCTGCCATCCCTTCTCCTCTGGATCTGGATCCTTAAGATGATACAAAATGTTACTTACAAGCAAATTAAACAAGAGCTTTAAATACTGAAGAGAATAGACATAACACAATTAAAATATTATTTTTATGATTAAAAGTATTCCACAACAAATAACGAACATGAAATCGTCTTTAGAAATTGTTAAATGCACCGCAACATTAATTAAAAGGTAACTGTTAAAGCAACGTTTGCACATCTCCGAGTCTCTGGAATTCCTCTGTGCATTTCTAGGTCCGGACAGCGGGAGCTAGAATCTTTGTCTGCTGGGTCACACCGAAGCATTTCCGACGAGCCGTGCATTTCTACGTTTCCCTGATTCAGTATAAATTCTAGCAGTAGGGTGAACAATTTAATTGTATTTACAAGGACAGTCCGTAACGTGCTCTATTGTTGGTATGCATAAGTGTGCATACCTACAGGAGTGCGGGATATTAGCGCCAAGAATATCAATACACAAACACAAACGTTAACAATAAGACACAGAACAAAAAATCTATAGAGTAAACTATTTTTTTTTTCATTGCCTTTATAAAGATTTGCAATGAAAGCTTTCATTTCCAATTCAATAGGACATTATATATTATTTAGTCGTCTAAATTATCTTATGAATGACCATCAGCCTACCAAATTGACTTTTTATCAAATACACAGAACTGGTTAGTTAAAGATTTCTTATTACATTGATAACATCTTGGTTATCTGGTAATTGTGCACCAATATTTTGAGTCTTGTTCAATATAAACACCGCCAAATATTACTGCCAACTGAATGGTCACGGGCACTTTAGGATTGATGATACGAGGGTGGATTGAAAAGTACTCGGCCTAACACAGATGCATTCAATTCGAAAAATCAAATCTACCCACATTATTTAGTTCAGTTCAGACTAGTTCATTGTGTGAAGTTCGAAACGTGTGCGATAATTAGTTGTGATTTTATAAATTTATTAACAAAGTAATCGGTCATAATTTCCTGCGAATGGAGCAAATCGAGCAGCGTGCCGTCATTAAGTACCTCCATAAGAAGGGGCTATCATCAAAAGCCATCCATGATGACATGGTCAGTACATTAGGCGATTGTGCTCTGTCATATTCATCCGTCAAAAAATGGATAGCAGAATTTAAGCGTGGTAGAGAGAGTGTGAAAGATGAACCCCGCTCTGGAAGGCTTTCGACGTCAACTACTGACGAAAATATTAATAAAGTACTTGATTTAATAATGGGAGACCGCAGATTAAAAATTAGAGAGATAGCCGAGATTATAGGCATCTCTTATGAACGAACTCAAAACATCATTGTCAACGAGTTGGGTTTCCACAAGGTGTCTGCGAGGTGGGTTCCGCGACTGCTTTCAGTTGAACAAAAAAGGACGCGATTGACTATTTCACGCGACTGTTTGGAGTTATTTGAAGCCGATGCAGATGATTTTTTGAATCGTTTTGTTACTATGGACGAAACATGGGTTCATTACTGTACACCGGAAACAAAACAACAATCAAAACAGTGGAGAAGACCTGGTTCACCACCCCCTAAAAAGGCTAAGTCGATTTTGTCGGCAAATAAGGTGATGGCTTCAGTATTCTGGGACTCGAAAGGTGTGATTATGATTGATTATCTTGAAAGGGGTCAGACTATAAACTCTGATTACTACTGCACCTTACTACGTCGTTTACGAGAGGAAATAAAAGAAAAACGTCGAGGAATGCTCAGAAGAAAAGTCCTGTTTCATCAAGATAACGCCCGTGTTCACACGTCAGTACAGTCAATGGCTGGAATTCACAACTGTGGCTTTGAACTGTTACCGCATCCGCCGTATTCACCTGATCTGGCACCATCAGACTTCTTTCTGTTCCCTAACCTAAAAAAGCACTTGGGAGGTCAAAGATTTTCGACAAACGACGAGGTCAAAGCAGCTGTAGACGCATATTTTGAGTCTTAGGAAGAATCATTTTTTTTAACGGTCTAAATGCTTGGAAGGGGAGGTGGCAAAAGTGTATTGAACTTGATGGTGATTATGTAGAAAAATAAAAATATAACTGATTTAGTATGTGTATATTTTCTTGGTTAGGCCGAGTACTTTTCAATCCACCCTCGTAGTTTCGTTTTGGAAAGGTCAACGTTTGACCATTCCATCCGCTGGGATGGTAAGTGAAGTCCAAGATTCAAAACACGCCCTACAATTCAAAACATGACCTACAAAATGATAATTTTAATTTTCTGTTTTTCTTATTTTTAAAAAGTTTTGGATCCGGTCAAAGTCGGATATGCTGCTCGTGTACGGCATTTAGTTAGGTTAGAAATCGTAAAAGAATATTTCTCAAAAATGCATTTTTTTTACCGCCGAACATTATTACCACATGCCCAGCTGAAAAGGACTCAAAAGATAAGCACTCTTAAACTACGAACGAACTAAGGTTACTCTCGTACTATGAAATGTACAGCGCAGCTGCAAATTTCAGGGACAGTCTCCAATTTCTCAGAAACCTGGCCACTTCATAAAGCGCAGTTATAATTGCCTCACTTGCGTAAGCTCAGTGGCGCGCTCTCATTGTCGCCATGACGTTTTATGTAACCCGGCGTCACATTTTGCGGTCTTATTTGTTTGCCGAGGTGTGTCGTGTTGCATTTGTATGTTACACATTATCGAAATATTACTTTAACAGATGTAAACCTAAACATCACGAACTGTAGCCACATAGAGTGATACTATTAAATAATGCAGGAATCCGTCTAGGTAGGTACCGCAGGGCCAGTTATTCTGCCGTGAAGCAGGAGTGTACAAACATTACTGTTTCTGTATGAAGGGCACTGAGAGCCAGTGTAATCACTGGGCATGTGTCAGTATAACAAATGCCGTGTCACACAGACATTTTCTGGATGACACACTGCGTTTGTATCTAGGAGACAATGGTTCATCAATGTCATAATTACGCTTGCCAAAGTGCCCTTCGATCCTATACACAATGGTGTTAACCCGCCAATGTATGAATTTAATCGCGGTTATACCTATCTAAACGAATTCCTGAATAGGAACCTAGCAGCAGTAAAACTAATTATACACTTCATATTTTATTCTCTAGGTGATAAAGACGAAATCCGTTACTGTAATAAGTTTGTAAAAATAAGTTAAAACTATATAAATTACAATTTCAAGTTATCCTTACATCTAATATTCCAATTTGTTAACTTTAAACTACCGACTTTGAAAACAAACTAAAAACGTAACTTCTTAAAGCTTTTTAACACGAAAACGAATTTTCTTTCATTAAAGTCCCTTCACAGAGAAGGAAAATCTGTTAGTAAATCTTCATTTTCCTTATAGACATTTTAAAATTTAGATTATCAATGAGGAAAATTGAAGATTTATATTCATAATTATAATTTCAATACTTGCTTTTCATTTCGATTAATTTTCCTCTTCTTTCAGTCATTTGTACGTTTATACATTTCTAAACAGTCTAGAGAAATTTACGAAGGCTGCTCAATTACTTACAAGGTTGACTACAAGTGTTGACAAGAAAACTTTACATTTTCTACGGTTGATTATTCAAACTAAGTGATTAACGATGTCAATGTAAACTTTTGTAATTACTTTAATTAATAAAATCTATTCATATATAACATATATATATATAACAGAAATATTTTTATACTTACATTTTATTATTAATGAATTATGATGGGATGGCCAAGTCGTTATGATAAGTGCAAGGAAACAAGTCATCATCATCATCATTCAACCCCACAGCTAGTCCACTGCTGAACATTGGCCTCCCCAATAGATTACCACAAAAGTTTGTAGCTCTCAATTTGGTGGGACCTTGCCATAGTTGCCACGCTTGGCAGGCGGATTGGCAACCGCAGTTTGTTTATTCAGATGTTCCAGGAAGATGCTGCTGTCCATCTCCTGGTTTTTATTATCCCGCTATCGACTTTTACGACACCCACGGGATGAGATGGGGTGGTAGGTTCTCTTAAGCCGCTACCACACGGCAAAAAAGGCCCTTAAAACTAAACATCACAATAGCAACTTTATTTCAACTCTTAAAAAAAACCAATCAAAGTATCGCCCACATTGCTTTTTTATTCGTTCCTTTACTAAGGAAACTGAACAACGTTAGGAAATCGTATCAAAGCAACGAACGCTAATTAGCAAGCTAAAGCGCTTCGCTATAAAACAGTTCCTCAAACAAACAAACGACTACCGCTAATGATCGCGCCACACCCACGCTGATCGCGTCTGCGACTTGAACTTGACTAATAACTCATGCCAATACATTAGTATAGCGTTGAGAAAAAATATTTCTTTAACGTGATAACCTTTTTTTCTGGTGGTAGGGTTCCTATGCAGGAATCCGTCTAGGTAGGTACCACCCCAGGGCCAGTTATTCTGCCGTGAAGCAGTAGTGTGCAAACATTGCTGTGTTTCGGTTTGAAGGGCTAGCGTAATCACTGGGCATATGAGACTTAAGAACTGATGTCTCAGGGTGACGGGCACAGTGTGGTGTCACACAGTAATTTTCTGGGTGACACAGCATTTGTTACGGACCGTTACCATCAGGTGAACGTTTTGCTCGTTCCGTCACTTTAATTAAATAAAAAAAATAACCGTGAAGTTTTTATTCGTCATGGACGACTACGAGGTCCAGTGATTAGAGTACCGGACTACATTGCCGTGGGTCCTGGTTTTGAATCCCGGCCGGAGGCAACAAATGCGCGAAAATACAAATTTTTGTTTACAAACAGTTGGTTGCGGATCTGAATGTGTTTTCAATGTCTCCGTGTCTCTGCCACTACATCGTGACTTTCCCCCGTATTTTATTATACGGTTTCAGGTTAATACGAGTGAATGCTTGTGTTTGCGCGTATAGTTGTGGCACTATAATATCTCCTGCGCAGTTGATAGGTTATGACAGTATTCGGAAACTGTCGCCGTGGTTAAATATCGGCTAAAGGGACGTCATTATTCATAACTATAGTACATAACTCTGAGTGGTCAGTAGGTTAACATGATAAGTTTTGACAGACAAATCCAATTTAATTCTAATATTAATGGTGTTACCTTCACAAGCAGGAAAGGCTGTCGCTAGCGTCATGCTTTTTAATTAACGTAATAGCGTTTAATTAAACGGCTAATTAATATTATACCTTGCGGCATTCAGTGATCGGTCTACGGTTTCACAAGTTTAACTCCCTTGTATATAATAAAGAGTAAAGAAAAGAAGATTTCCCGATATTCGGTTACATTAAATATGTAATTCATTACTCAAATATTCTGCTTTTAAAAACATGTTTTTGTTTATTTCCCCGTTCAGTTTCTCGCTCCTAACTAATTTCGACTTACTAAAAACCAACACATGTTAGATAAACACACACACTGACGCTTTTATCATCCTATAACAACAAAAAACCTCAATATACAATTGAAAACAAATTTCCTCGTTGATCGCCACGGATGCGATGGATTGTAAGCGTCATACTTTTCTGTTCATGTCTACTGAGAACAATACATTACAAATTGTTGGTTTTTCGGTCTGGTTGTTCTGTGCATTTGAAATTTATGTCCGTGAAACGGACGAACGATACCGGAGAAATTCTACTGTGCGGCTTAGTTTAAAACTGACGACCTATAAAAATATAGCAAGTGGAAAGATGTGGGTCTCTGCCTACCCCAATGGGAAAGAGGGGTGACTGTTTGTGTGTATCTATGTAATATTCGCGATCCAGCTGTTGAAACTGTCTATGTACTATGCAATTTATGCTGTATGTACCTACGTGTATTAGTTATTATTGTTGACTTAGAAGTTATTTAAAATAGCCTTATCAAACGTACACTTTATAAAGAAAGTATCATGAAAACATTTTGTACTGGGACTGCATCACTTAAAAATTGCTCCAAAAACGGTGACCTAAAAAGGTATTTGGCACGGCTTACTTAGGAAAGATCTTACAGACTTCGACACATATACATAAGTATACGTACATAGACAAAGAAACGTTTTTTATGCAAATAATTCCTTGTGAAATATATAGCTGAACGACAAAATAATGTACTACATTTATATGCGAAAGATTGGCTTAAGTCTCATAACAGTAGTATACATACATAAGATCACGACTGTATCCCATAAAGGGTAGTCAGAGACTGGGCACTCACTGCAAAAACAGATGACTGCCACAATCCACGTTTCACCAAAACAATATAATGCACTTGGTGTGATAGGTGGTGAGCACATCGCCACCGTCCGCTGTTGGGTGCACAGTGCAGTTTAATTCCTCACTCGCCTTTTACGAGAGCCGAGTGGTGGCGGCTCGTTAAAAGAATACTACCACTCCATCTCATCTATTGGATAACAGTAGTAACATGCTGATAGCAATGATCAATCAAACAACAGTTAGGCAATAACTTGCGTTTGCAAAAGACTGTCTTCGGGTGGTAATCGAAATCGAGACCTACATCCCATTAGGTAGGTATACTGACCATTGAGTCACAAGAAACATTTTTTATTATTACTCGCATAGCTTGACACGAGAATAACTTAGTGCGAACTACGCGGCTTAGTTTTTCTTATGGGAGTGACGAGACGAGCAAAACGTTGACCTGATGGTGAGTGTAACGTCTAACAAATACTGTGTCACCAATACATTTCTGTGCACTACACTGCGCCCGTCACCCGGAGACATCAGTTGTTAAGTCTCATATGCTCAGTAATTACACTGGCTCTCAGTGCCCTTCGACCGAAACACAGTAATGTTCAAACACTACTGCTTAATGGCAAAATAACTGGCCCTGCGGTGGAACCTACCTAGACGAATTTCTGCATAGGAATCTTATCACCTACAGTTGCAACAGGACTGCTATGCCGCTATAATAATAAACAAAATATTTGAATTCACTGTACGCGAGCTAGTGTTCAGATTGGCAATCGCGGTACGATTGCTTGGAAACCAACCTGGCGACAATCATACAACCGAATTTGATGACAGATCCTATACGTCGTTACTATGCAGTAATTACCCGGTGCAAATTTGTTGCAGCGAGTGTGCTATATAAATCTTAACATATATGAAAAAATTAAAAAGAGTGCGCGACCTCGAATATTCCATAACAAAATGAAATTAATACGCTTTGTAATTGGACCACGATTCGTAATGTTACCAATGTTTAAGGGTGCCTATACAATAGTGCGATTTGATGAGTTTAGTGTTCGCTATACCGTAATATCTTAACGCGGGTACTTATATCGCTGCAGTTCATAGCTGAACATATTCCATCCTTATATATTGCCACAAAACTCGGTTCTGAGCAAACTTCTTCCATAAAATTCCGAGGGGGAAGAGTCTAATACTGCGTTTGATGGGATTATTGAGGCTTCACTTATTTAGTCTCACATCAGACAGTAATGCTTGCATACTATTACTTAGCTAAATTTACAAACATTCGTTCATCAGTCAAAACTCGAATTCGGGTCATTCGAATGTTACTGCAAACAATTTGTTTAGTGAGCACCCTTACACGTGACGTAAGCGGGTAATCTACAAAACTCGGAGCTAAACGAACGTTAACTACAATTAGGCATACGCCTATTAATAACTATGGTGAAATGGATGACCAAACATGTTTTTTTGCAGGAAACATTTTTTGAATAAACAGTATGATTTAAAACATGTATTTTTTGGTTTTTCGCTAGTAATTTTTATTTATCGTAAATGCCCCTCCTCCTACCACTCCACCTCATAATACACTGCAAACATCTGTTATACTAAACTTGGAGGTCTATTTTGTAACTCTGGTATTTTTCCGTTTGAAGCTCATTCATTGATTGATGGGATCAAATAAAACGACGAACGATCACGAAACCTACCAGATTTACACAAAAGAATATCATGGATTATTATGCGATTAATGGTACAGCTAGCAACAATATTAATTTTAATTGAGGGTAAAAGAGCCTATTCCTTTCTCAAAGACCGGCAACGCGCCCGAGATTCCTCTGGTACTTCTGGTACTGCGGATGTACGTGGGTGGCAGTGATCACTTAATATCAGGTGAGCCTCAACAGCCGATTACTCGTTTGCCCCCTCTTCTATAAAAAAAGGGTGACTCAAATCACGATCTCATGTACATGTAAACAGTCCTTTTCGTGTATAATCGTAACCCAGAACGTTTAGCTGTTTAGTTTAACTGAATAAAATCAAAAAGTTTTTAAGCTTCATGAATGAAAATGTGTAGAAAATTTACAGCCTATATACGTCCAACTGCTACAGGCCTCTTCTCATTTCTGAGAGGGTTTTTTAGCCGGGAACAGTCCGCCACGCTGCTCCAGTCTGGGTTGGCGGACTTCACTTGTATTCAAAATATTTTTATTCCGCACACATGCAAGCTTCCTCACAATTTATTCCTTCTTGTATATTACCACTAATAACAACTATTTCAAAAGTGCCAGCACCGGAGATCGAACTCAGGTCACAAGCGTACGTAGTGTAATTCCTGGACATATGAGACTTAACCCGTGTTGTATTAAGACCGTGGGGTGGCGGCTTAAGAGAATCTACCACCCCCATCTCATCCCGTTTGTGTCGAAAAAGTCGACAGAGGGAAAATTAAAACCAGGAGATGGGCAGCAGCATTTTCCTGGATCATCTGAATAAATTAACTGCAGTAGCCGACCCGCCTGCCAAGCGTGACAACTATGGCAAAATTCCCTGCAAATAAGACCTAGTTCAACTGAGTACAATGTTACAATTTGTTTTTCATCTACATCAAACGTGGTAGCTCAGGGTCTAGGCGCTCGCTTTAAATTTCATACTACGCGAGTGACCTGGGTTCGATTCCCGGTGCCGGCACCACTAAAATTGTTAATTGCAATTTTAAGTGATGATTTACCACGTGCTCGGCGGTGAAGGAAAACATCGTGAGGAAACCTGCATGTCTGAGGAATAAAAAATATTTCGAAGACATGTGAAGTCCGCCAACCCGCATTGGAGCAGCGTAGCGGATTCTTCCTAGCTCCAAAACCCTCTCAGAAACGAGAGGAGGCCTGTGCTCAGCAGTGGGACATTTATAGGCTCAAACTTTACTACATCAAACGAACGCACTTAAAGCTAAACGTGGTTCAAATTCTAAACGCCCAATTTTCGGCGTTTAGCTCTTTTAAGCTAATTAAACACTTTTAGAAAACTGTCATTGGCAATTGCACAACTACGTAAACCAAAAACTTATTTTTATTTCGTTTTATTTTTTGTTTGCTTACCTATGTAACCTATGTACTCGTATAAAAACAGGCTTTTTGATGTCGCAAAATACGAAATACATCAAATTTTTGTTTTAGACTGCGACTATATTTCATGTTAACTTCGTTTTCCTAAACGCGATTGAAATGGAGCTCGTGAAATCGGTTAGACGAAAAGCGAGATCAAATTATACATTTGAAATCAGTTAAGTAAAAAGTGGTTTTATTAAACTTGGTTTCCAAAGTTAGTGGTGAAATCGGTTCTTAATGAGTTCAATGTTACGATCTAGAATTATTGCAAAGTTTATGTCAACCGGTATACCAGTTTTTAAGTCAGTATCGTAAGGCAAAGTAATACAAATTCTTATTTACCATTATTCAAAACCGATTCTTTGCAATGGTGGCAGGAGTCCGTCTAGGTAGGTCACACCCCAGGGCTAGTTATTCTACCGTGAAGCAGTAGTGTGGAAACATTACTGTGTTTCGGTTTGAAGGGCACTGTGAGCTAGCGTAATCACTGGGCATATGAGACTTAAGAACTTATGTCTCAGGGTGATGCGCACAGTGTAGTGTCACAAAGAAATTTTCTAGGTGGCGCAGCATTTGTTATGGGCAGGCGTTGCACTTACCATCAGGTGAACGTTTTGCTCGTTTCATCACTTTATGCAATAAAAAAAAAATAAGTACTATAAATATAAAATACCCGCTCAGCCCAACCTTTCCACGTCCATTCCGAGAACAAATGTCACCTCTCGCAGATAAATCTCGCTTAGTTAAGTGCATTTCGCGATATCGGTACAAGTTTGTGAAAGCTATTTATTTATTTTTAATATATTCTCCGGCTTAGTTGTAGACATTTCACTTCATGGCCGACCCTATTCGATATCGAAAACTTATCATATCATGTACTGTTAAGATAAGATTCGAAAGCTACGTCTCTGTTAGTTAAACTACTTACGTCCGAGTCCAGCAGTGGACTATAATGGACTGTAATTAGTATAGTAAGCGGTTATGTAGGTAAATATGTTCAATAAATTTGTATATCATCCTCCTGGTGGTAGGATTCCTAAGAGTCAGTGTCAATTCCTAGTAGTGTGCTAACTTTACTGTGGTTCTGCCTGAAGATCAATGTTATGTAGAGTAATAAAAGAGTTCGTCATCGTCGTCGAAAGCAGTGTGGTGCCACAAATAGAACATAGACACACCAACAAGTCAACGATCAGATCGTCCCGTCGCTACCTTCCATAAAAAAATCTTGTAAGATTGAAAATAAAAAGATCTTCATTATTAATATTGTTTCCACGTCTTCAGCACGAATTATTACGACTCACATAATCTTGTCAGATAATTTCTTGCTATCCTCAAAGGAAATTAGCGAAGTATCAGTACAGCCTTCCCTACACAAAGTGTGTACTAAAAATGAAATAAATATTGTTAATGTATATCCGTAATAATGTTTGTGATTTTTGAAACTACCGTAACTGTGTTCAAAAATGTTACTATAATATATGATGTAATTGTAAAGCCACCACATACTACATACGTTTACCGACTTGACAAAAAAAATAGAATAAAAATAAAATATACAAAATTCTATTTTTTTGATTTAATTTTGGCGAGATTTATTTACCTGCCTGTATCTCCACCTACTATAGTCAGACGACAATAATTTCCTTTGGCGTAGGCGCGTTCCGGTAGTTTGGCAGATAAATGCGATTGATTTCCGTGTGGGATTTTATTTTCGCTCTATTCGACCCGATTTTATATAACCATAATGTTCCACTGCTGGGCAAGCACTTTCTCTCACAAGTGAGACGAAGTGGAGACAGTTGGAATTCTCATGTTAATTTTTTTACTTTTGAAATATGCCGGATTCTTTAAGATCATCGCTTAAAATTGCGATTAACAATTTTAATTGTGTCGGGGACCGAACCCAGGTCACTTGTGTACTATAAAACATAATCCTAACCTACCAGGGCCCCAATGGTTATTCTATTAAAAAAAATTGGCACACTTTTACACGGCTGCATAGAAAAACCGTAAGAGGAGGAAAAATATAATATTCATTCAAAAGTTGTGAAAGTCTGCGAACCTCGCGTTTTTAAATTAATTAGCATTACTCGAATAAACATTATGCTACCTTTAATTGTAATTTACTGCATACAAATTACAAGAAACACTACTCAAGAAGCTATTTCATTTATTTTTGAGTTAAAGAACATTTATCGGGACCTGATAAACGTTCAATTTGCATTCGAGTCACGTGACATCGTCGTATGCACATAATGTGACTTCCGAGATTTTATAACAATTTATAACTGCTACGTCATGTCTATGGCATTGCTTCTATTATACTTGGTAAAAAAATACACTTAAATTTACAAACAGCAACGTAGGCCATGGTGGCGTAGTGGCAAGGGTTCGCCAGTGACCGGAGTTTGTTTCAGGTTTGCCAAACTATTGCCAAAGTTTGCAGCTCTCATTTTGGGGGAATTTTGCCATATTTGCCACGCTTGGTGGCGGATTGGCAACCGCAGTTTATTTATTCCGATGTTCCAGGAAGATGTTGCCGCCCATCTCCAGGTTTTTATTTTCACTCTGTCGACTTTTACGACACCCACGGGATGAGATGGGGTGGTAGATTCTGTTAAGCTGCTACCACATGGCTCATAGGTAACATAATTTAAGTTATTAAGCCAAAGTTAGCTGCTATAGTATCAGCTATCTGTCAGTGAAACTGTCGTCAAAGTCGGTCCAGCCGTTTCGGACATTAGCCGGTACAAAGAGATAGACAAAAATTTTAAAAATAGTTTTTTTTCTTATAAGTACCGTTTCATAACCATTGAGTAAAAAGCTGTTATTTTGTTATAAGACACAGACACTTCCATTTTATTTATTTTTTAAGATATGTAATAACACTACGCGATATATAACAACAATATCTCAAAAGTTTCTAGACCAAATGCATTCTAAAGCCATCGAGGAGAACGTGAATGTAGTCTCTATAAATGAAATATTTGAAACAAAAAATAAGGCACCAACAGACATTCAAAAATCGATAGTTATGTATTTCAGACAGGTAATAAAATGCAATAATCTGCTCGTACAACCTTCAGAGAAATAAACATAAACCCAAATACCTCTCAGTAAATACAGAAACTGTTACATTACATCATACCCGCCGTGTAACATATGAGACCGCAAACAAACATTTATGACGTAATAAAATATCGGCGTAAAGTTACCGCAAATTACATTCATCCGGAAGATTTCATTTGCGCGTGAAAGAAACTGTACATTTTATATTATAGCTTGAAGTAAACCTTATATAACACTGTGGAAGGTTAATACACATATCGCACTGCCATTACAAAACTATAATAAATTTAAAAAAAACAACGACAAGTTATATTTTGTACGTATTAAACGTGTACTATGCGTATTTAAAGTAACAGTCTATAGATAGCGACAGACATTTTTACTGTTAGAAAATAGATAGATATTAATCAAGTTTTTTTTATTGGGTTAGATGACGAAACGATGAAACCTGATGGTAAGTGCAACGTCTGCCCATAACAATGCTGTGTCACACCACAATGCGCCCCTCACCCTGGGACATTAGTTCTTAAGTCTCATATGCCCAGTGATTACGCTAGCTCTCAGTGCCCTTCAAACCGAAAAACAGTAATGTTTGCACACTCCTGCTTCATGGCAGAATAACTGGCCCTGGGGTGCTACACATACCTAGACGGATTCCTGCACAGTTTAAAGTTAAAACAGTTTTGTACAGGCAGTGTTATATACAATCCATCACCACATACAGCCAGTTACAGACACGGGAACGATCACAGTCCAGCATCAAAGCCAATAATATGCATGTTACATCAAGATTTGCTTCGACAGAGATACTTACCCAAATCTCATTTTTGCGGAACACTTAGCTATAACCCGCTTTGCTATTTAAAGTAGGAAATATTTAAATGTGTCTCAAGCCATGCGTGGTAATAATGGCAATATCCCACCATAAAGAGAGCTACAAACTTTTGTGGCAATCTATGGGGGAGGCCTAAGTTCAGTAGTGGACTAGTGATAGGCTGAAATGTTGATGATGATGACGAAAATTTATTGGCTCCGGCTGGGAATCGAACCTAAGACCCACGGCGTAGAAATCAGGTACTCTGACCACTGGGCCCTGTGGTCGTCAATAAATTATAAGTCACTGGTGGTAGGATTGCTATGCAGGAATCCGTCTAGGTAGGTACCACTCCAGGGCCAGTTATACTGCCGTGAAGCAGTAGTGTGCAAGTATTAAAGTGTGGTCACTGGGCATGTGAGATTTAAAACACACAACACACAGAAATATTCCGGATGACGCAGCATTGCTATGCAGTGAACGTTTTGCTCGATCTTTCTCAAATTAAAGAAAAGGATACCGTACCGTAAGATCGTCGAGGATTATATATTTTTTTAATTATACGAGTAGTTATGTTACGAATAAAATTCTCGAATGCTCCTCCAAATTTTAATAAACGTCGTGACCCAAAAAACGGAAGCATTAAATCCTGTCGAGAAATGATGAATGGAAAATTTGTTATAATTTTTTAAGTATGAAGGATTCCGGATTAAAGTTCTACAAATGAATATCAAACGAATCCGTTGTTATAAGTTAAAAATTGAAACTGATTTTGCCGTCGAAAAAAATATATGTTGACAGAAGGTACGTGCGTTTGTGCCTGAAATGGTATATTACGTAGTAACGAAAAATGCACCTATTTGTTCAAAGTGTAGGTAGTTTTGAATGAGTGTGTAATGAGGAAAACATAGCGAGATTTCTCGGAGAGCTATCGAGGGAGATGTGCAGGGTGTCATTCACAGATATCGATTAGTCAAAGGTCATCAACATCGCTCGAAGGGCTGTTACGTAAGTAGAGGCCGGGTAATGTGTCGTATGGAACAATAGAAATAGTGTCGTAAGCTGAATCGTATTGTATATCTTTTCGAGATCGCCTAAATCCTGATATAGTTGTCCGCAAGTCGTACGTTACGGATTTTTTCAGTGGATGGTATTCCATAAACGGTTTATTTATGCACATATTTATGAACGCTTGTTTAATGTCAGTGAATAGGTCAACGTATCCTAGAAAACACACGAAGTAGACAAGTTAGCCTAACTGTCTGACAAATGGCAACCTAGTACCTATGTACTAATGTACAAAGAAATATAAGACTACCTTTAGACAGATTGCGTGAGGACATACGCCAGAGAAGACCGGATGAGATCATTCACTCCAGCAGCTAATTTTAACTTACAGTTATTATACGTTCCTTCGCTAAAAATTTTCTACTGGTAGAGTTCCTATGCAGGAATCCGTATAGGAAGGTACCACCTCATGGCCAGTTATTCTGCTGTGAAGAAGTTGTGTGCAAACATTACTGCGTTTTGCGGTTTGAAGGGTACTGATAGCTAGTTTAACTACTGGGCATATGAGATTTAAGAACTAATGTCCCAGGGTAACGGGCGCAGTGTGGTGCCACAAAATATTCTGGGTGACACAGGATTGGTAATGAGCAGACGTTACACTTACCATCAAGTGAACGATTTGCTCGTACGCAGTGATCTATAACTGTTTGACGTCATCTACCAGGTGCTAACGTCCGATAGTTATAGGGACTTTTTTACTTACAATTTCTAGATAATTTACCGGATCGTAAGGAAAAGGTCTCATTTTCTGAATATAGAATCAGGGCGTGAGCCATTAAGGGATAGCATTAACATCTAGCTTCGCAGTTTGAATCAAGCAAATGTCATCATCGTCATCATCATTTCAGCCTATCACTAGTCCACTGCTGAACATAGGCGTCCCGCATAGATTGCCACAAAAATTTGTAGCTCCGTTTTGGCGGGATGTTACCATAGTTGCCACGCTTGGCAGGCGGGTTGGCAACCGCAGTATATTTCTACAGATGTTCCAGGAAGATGCTGCTGCCCATCACCTGGTTTTCATTTTCCCTCTGTCGACTTTTACAACCACCCACGGGATGAGATGAGGTTGTAGATTCTCTTAAGCTGGAACCACACGGGTGCAAGTAAATATAAATAAAGATGAAAATTTTCGGCTGTTATTTAAATCGTCGACGATCTATCTATTATACGACTATTCTTAAGTACACTGCATCCGAACCTTCTGATTTTATCGCGCGGGCGTAACATGAGATACCGGAAGGTGAAGACAAATGAGTGCATCTACGCATGATCTTAACATGACACTACAATGATGACGTTATTAAGTTATTTATCGATTTAACAGATATATCTCATTTTATTCAATACCATCCGGTTTGTTAATCGGAGAAATCGCCGTGGTGAAAATCAATGAAAAGAATAAAATAATTATAAGCCACTCTGTATTACGAATTATACTACGTCAATTCTTTAGGTAAGCTGTCGCGTTATACTAATATGGAAGAGAGCTCTTTCCACAGACCCCTACAAGGCGAAGGCTGCACTCGCCGTGTTTAACTCGACTTTTAAGTTTTTTGCTCAAGCTTTCGATTCCGCTGACAGAGTTCACACAAAACAAACTCATTGTAAGCTATCCTTGTACCTAACTGGTTGTGTTACAAAAGCTTACTTAAATCTTCTTCCATCTTCTCTTCTTTATAAATGAAAATCAATTGCCGTATGTATGAAAGATCATCACTTGAGAACGGCTCGACCGATTTGGCTGATTTTTTTTGATTGTCAGGACAAGATTTGTATGAAAGAAAAGTTTGGAAAATCCACCTTAAATCGAAAATTATTGTATTAAAATCTAAATATAAAGAAGTGACGTGGAATTTGGAATGTGCTGCTGTCACATGTTTTCATAACAACAAGAAATTCCGCATTGAATATTAATATTTTGCTAAAAAGAATTACTGACAGACTACGGACAGCCAAAACCAATGGACATAGAGACATGTTATAAAAATAAACATACTTAATATTGTTTGTGCAGAGTCACTAGTCTAAAATATTAATAAAAACGACAAATTTCACTTAATAAGAACTCTTATATAACGTTACTGTTTTTTACTTTTATCATGTACCATCGTATATTTTAACTAAATGGGTCGTAGAAACGTCTATACATACTTAGTAAGATATTATATATCCCCATTATAGCCCTTAGTTAATACCACAATTACTTCGCTATACATAGTATTGAACATGTTACGAAGGTCATTGCCTTCACATTATTTCAAATTCAGATCAAGTTCATTCAAGATATTGCCATAACCGCTATATCGATACCACCTCTGTATAAACTTACATAATTATATATTTCCATACATTTTTGCCAATGCCTTTCCAATAAGGTAGCCAAATAGCAGTTTTTTTTAACACTAAAAGTAACCACTTTATGTTAAAAATTAAACAAAACTGAACTAAATACCATGGATGAACGCTAACGAAATTTCTATAGAAATGTATCATTCTACGCTAGAATTGACAACCTCTTCTATTTTGATATTGATTGAACTAATCATAAAAAAAATCTATTTTTAAATTCTAGTGTCGTCTATTGAAAATATTATAAAAACCACAAACACATTTAGCGATATAGCAAATATATCCTCAATTTACAATATTCAAATAAAACTATATTTCACCGATTTTATAGCGACGTTTCGAGCGATTGCACCTATGGTCACGGGAGGGACTGATCTGACAGATTTCCCGATGTCATAGTCAACCCGGAGCACATTCAGCTTTTAATTGTTATTTTCTTTGGATCTACGCAGAATGAGCTTACTGTGTCTTAAAGTATATTCGCGAAAATATATGTAATTATTAGAGTTCCAATAGTTTGATGAACCAGTTTTACGAAATGCTAATTATCATCAAGTGCGGTGATAAAGGGCTAAGAAGGTTGAAACCTTGAACTGAAAATAATATATCAAGAGAAATTATGGTGTCATGTTTTAACTTACAAGTAGAAACGTAAAACACTTCAGTGACGCCAATTGGAAAGGAATTGAATTTGTCGCATGTATTAGGATGAAAAGTGCCAATACAAAATAAGTTTTTTTTTATTGTATAAAGTGATGAAACGAGCAAAACGCTCACCTGATGGTGAGTGCAACGTCCGCCCATAACAAATACTGTGTCACCCAGAAAATTTCTGTGTGACATCACACTGTGCCCATAACCCTGAGACGTAGGTTCTTAAGTCACATATGCCCAGTGATTACGCTAGCTCACAGTCCCCTTCAAACCGAAACACAGTAATGTTTGCACACTACTGCTTCACGGCAGAATAACTGGCCCTGGGGTGGTACCTACCTAGACGGATTCCTGCGTTGGAATCCTACCACCAGTAAAAATAAGTATTAAATTTCTTTATAGAAATATTACGCTATTGGTATGAAGATGTTGTTAATAAATAAATTTAACACATTAACGCGTTGTGTCATTAGAAAAAGGAAGACACCTTAAACATTTCTCCCGTCGTTTGTATTAAGGGGAAAACACTTTGTTGTATTGATATATTATAGTTGTATTGTATAGTATTATAATGATTGTAAACAATTCTATCTACGAGTATAAGAGCAACTGTGCAGTGCTAAAACAAACTACTGCTGTTTAATGGCACGAAGAAATTGATCGGTATGTTATAAAACTGTATTAAGTGAAAAAAAAAAAACTACAAAAGTAAATATTTCGATAATCGGCCATAAAAGCTCTTATTTTTGGTGAACTAAAGAGCATTTTTTTGGTTATTACAATGTAAAAGGGGTTATTTTTCCTTAGTAGCCATAGACTAAGTTCCTTTACAATTAAGTATTGCATAAAATGATTTTTCATTCATTCGGCCCATAGCAACACTGCCATCAAACAACATGCGTCATACTTGTGAACAGGTGCTAGTGGAGACTGGTCTGCTCGAGTTTGCAATGCATTTATTAATTTGTTATTAAATCTTGACTAACATTCCGTTGTGGAGCGTGCTTTGGTTTTCTGTGACTGTTCTTTGTAAATTTATTAATGATGTACTTTTGACTAAGATAAAAAAATAATGATTTCTTATATTTACGCGAACACTACACATTTAAATGAAACTAAGTTTACGGATTTTATCGCGTTTAATTTTTACTTTTTTACTATTTATAACCCGACGTTTCGAGTGCTTTACAGCACCCATGGTCACGGGAGGACTGAGGTGACAGATGTCCTGATGTCATAGTTAACCTGGGGTACCTTCAGCTTTTAATTATTATTTTTGGGTCCGATCTACGCAGAAAGAGCTAACTGTGTCTTGAAGTCTTGCAGTGGTATGCTTGGTTTTTGATTTAATTTTATTTATTATTGGATCCCAAGCTGGTGGTAATACCCAACCATCTTCCCTATTGAAATTAGGATGTTTTTTGATTTCAATAGCCTCGCGAATCATCCTTGGTAGGAATCGGTGTTCTTTTGCAAGGATCTGTGGTTTATCAAATCTGATGTAATGGTTGGGATGATCCAGAACATGGTCACAGACTGCAGACTTCCTAGAACGACGATGCTTCACGTCAGCTATGTGTTCTTTTACGCGGGTTTTAATGATCTTTTTGTTTGGCCTATGTAAGAGAGACCACATTCACAATCTAGCTTGTATACTCCTGCGTCCTGTAGAGGGATGTTACACTTGACAGATGGTAAAAACTGACTTATCTTCTTCGGCGGCTTGAAGAATGTTTTTATGGAAGCCCGCTTCAAGATATAGCCAATCTTGTCCGTGACTCCTCTGACATAAGGTAGAACAGCAGGCACACGCTCGACTGTGGCCGGTTTCACTCGGTCACTGCGACGTAGGCGCGGAACCCGAAGCTTGTTGTCGTGCAAAACTTGCTTGACATGTTGAAGCTCGGCGGCCAGGTGTTTCCTGTCACAGATTCCTCGTGCTCTCTGAAACAAGGATTTACCCACGGTAGCTAACTGTGATGGATGATGGTGAGATTCACCGTTTAAATATCTGTTAGTATGGGTCTTTTTTCTATACACAGTGTGACACAAGGTGTTATTAGGATTTCGAATTACTAATACATCTAGAAAAGCTAAAGAGTTATTTGCCTCTAACTCCATTGTAAATTGAATTTTAGAGTTTAGGGAGTTAAGGTGGTTTAGAAATGCATTTACTTTATCTGATGGTAAAATTGTGAAAGTATCATCTACATACCGCTTGTAGAATCTTGGATTTACTGGAGAAGTACGGAGGGCTCTCTCCTCAAAGTCTTCCATGAAGATGTCGGCGACAATGGGAGATACTGGGGAGCCCATCGCCACACCATCTACTTGCTTGTAGTAGTGTTCCTTCCACAATAGATAGCCAGATGTAAGGCAATGTCTTAGTAGTTCTGCATATTCCGCTGGCATGTTGTTCTCAGCTAGCTTCCTAGATACAATTGAGATGCAGTCATCTACTGGTAGGCATGTGAATAGAGACTGGACATCAAAACTGACCATAGTTTCATTGTCAGTCAGGTGTAGGTCTTTAATCTCACTGACAAAATGGTATGAATCCTTTGTGTGTGCTCTAGTGTGTCCTCTGAGTGGTGAGAGTACTTTAGCCACATGCTGAGCCAATCTGTAGGTTGGTGAATCGATCTGGCTCACTATTGGACGTAGTGGAGCATTTGGTTTGTGTATCTTTGGTAACCCATACAACTTCGGTGATTTGGCACAAGATGGTATTATCGAACCAACGTCCAGATTCAATTTTTCGGAGTGTTTTCTTAATAAGATCAACAAAACCATAGTAACCCTACTATCGCAAGCGTTTTTGCAAACGCTCCACCGCTTACCGTTAATTTTAAATTATCAACGTTCCATTGCGTATCTTTTTTGGCACCGCCTACCGAATTCCAAGTCCAATATGGTACCCGCGAGATATCCGATACGAATTTTTGTGCCGTGGACGGTATTCCATATACGGTTTGTACACAGCCAGATTTATGAACGCTAGTTTTTTTTTATAGTTGAAAATGACGGAACGAGCGAAACGACCAACCGATGATTAGTACAACGTCTGTCCATAACAAATTCTCTGTCACCTTAAACATTTCTGAGTGGCATCACACTGCGCCCGTCCTCCTGTCACATCAGTTCTTAGGTCTCATATGTCGAGTAATTACAACAGCTCTCAGTGCCCTCCAGACAGAAACAACAATGATTGCACACCACCGCTGCACGTGAATAGAACTGAATAACTGACCCTGCGGTGGTACCTACCTAGATGAATTCCTATTTACAATATACTTTTTTAAGAAAAACATTGTCCAACATTTGACCAGGATCCTACTTGATCTGAAGTGATGACAAGAACGTAGGGTATAATAGAAATATAGCCTAGATGAAACTCCCATTGCAATGCTGTCACAATACTGCCGGTGGGGACGCCATGGGGAGTAAGAATTTTTTGAATTTCGTACCAAATGGCGGCGACGTGGTTCGCCACCCATTACGTCTCGTTTTCCGCGGGGTCAAAAAGTGCGCTATGTGTGCGGCCCCTGCCTTGCCATTTATATGGGAAAACTTGTGACTGCATGTATGTATGGATGTATGTATAATCAATATAAAGAAAAGTCATTTCTATTCAACACAATTTTAATGGCCGATAGGTGTCCGGCAGAGTAGAATAGCACCTACCTCTTTCCTACCGAGGTGTTGTAAGAGTCGACTAAGGTATTTTACGGACAGCCTTTATTCGTGCCGAATAACACCACAATATGCAATGCTGTCATTATTCTGCTCAGAGGAACGCATCGGAGAGTAAGAATTTTTTGACTCGTACCAAAATGGCGACGACGTGGTTTGGCAACTGTCACGTCGCGTTTCCCGCGGAGCTGAAAAGTCGGCTACATGTGTAGCGTCTGCCCCTTGTATGGGTAAAAGGGGTGACTATGTGTTTGAATGTACAATTTTAATTTAATTCTGTTTTACTTCTATCCATATTCAGTGTAGGACTGAAACTGAATGCAGAAGTGTTTGAGATTTTAATTTACAACTGGTTGGCATAAAGTTAAAAATAGAATCTCATCTAAGACCTGTTTAACGAAGTGACGTCGAGAATTTCAATTGGTTCATTAGAAAACAATCTGCATTACTCTGAGGAATATCAATGACTCTAATAATACTTAAAATACTTTCAACGGATAAATAAAACCACACAATACACTGTAAATAAAGCTTTGAAAAAATTAACATAAATATAACTGATTTTTCGAAAAAAAAAAAACACATATCAGCAACATGAAAAAAGGTTTTTCCTGATGGTTTTTTTTTTATTGGTAAAAGTGATGAAACGAACAAAACGTTCACCTGATGGTATGGATGGATGGCCCTGGGGTGGTACCTACCTAGATCTATATTTTCGGTGATGTGATCGCTGTTAGCCTTTTGGCTTTTACAGCTTCATCGGATGCTGTGCTCGCGGGCCCGGGGCCCGCGTGCCAGGTTTGGTTTGACCCAAAACATATATACATAAATATTAACTCCTACTAAACATCTAAGTTCGGACCGTTGCGTTCGCTAGCGTGCTTGCGCTACAGTGAATATCTCCATAAATTTATTATATGAAGTCATCTAATGACCGTCCGAGGGAGACTGCGGGCCTCCGTTCGGACTGTCGACTTGTGTGTCGGAAACTCTGGGCGGTGAGAACCGCCCTGGAACACGGGTGTATCTGGTGTACGCGGTGTTATGAACGATAGCTGCGCGCCGCTCTCTACGGCGGTCGCGCGACGTTGTGCGTGTGATGTTGAAACTATTAACTGTGTGTACAGTGTTGTTCGGATCGTGGCTGACCGTATCGTGGTCAGGGAGTGCTGAGACGTCCGTGTCGTCTAGCACATTTCGCGGTCGACGTTTGCGTTCGGTCGCGTTTTTATTACATCGATAATTAGCTGCTTTAACCACCAGCGGGTTTGGATGAACCGCGGCTTTTTCGAAAAACCGCCGTGATACTTCTCTGAAGTGTTCAGAGAGTACGGGCATTTCACAGTCGCTGTGAAGGTCGACATTGCGTTGGTACCAGCCGGCTCCGGTGGCACTTCGCAAGAATCTGTTTTGCACCGTCTGCAATTTCTTTATATGATTGCCCGTCGCGTGTGCGAACGCGACGCATGCATAGGACATTACGGGTCTAATGCATGTCTTGTAGAGGCGAAGTTTGTGTCTTAAGCACATTTTTCTTGAAGAGCAAGTTAACGGGTATAGACGGCTTGCGATAAAAGCCGCCCTGTTACGCACGTTCTTAATGTGAGCAGCGAACGACATCGCTGCGTCTAACGTGACCCCGAGGTATTTGACGCTCTTTTCCCAGGGAATAGGGCGTCCGAACAGGGTGATCGAGCCTAGCTGATTGTTGCCGATTGTGTGGTAACGTCTAGCTGGCTTGGGCGTGCCCCTCGAGAAGTATATTGCTACACTTTTCTCGGGGTTAACCTCTATTCTCCATTTCCGGAACCATTCGCCTAGGCGATCGGCTGCGGCTTGGAGCTGAATCGTTATGCGGCCCTTGTGCTTATCGGAATAATACAGGGCCGTGTCATCTGCGAAAAGCGCAAGATTGACTTTAGGGTCTTTAGGTATATCGCTAGTGTATAGCGAGAAAAGGAGTGGAGAGAGGCAGGAGCCCTGAGGGACACCCGCACGGAGAGGGCGGCTTGAGGAGCGCGTTCCCTCTACCCGGAAGCGAAATAGGCGATTGGACAAGAAGGCTCGTATGATGTTCACGAGTCTGTCCGGCACTTTTGTGTGATACAACTTGTAATACAAGCCGTCGTGCCAGACTTTGTCGAATGCCTTTGCGACATCACCTATACCTACCTAGGCGGATTCCTGTATAGGAATCCTACCACCAGTGAAACCATGTACAGTACACGAACGTTTCCGAACTGACTTGGCGACATTTATTTATTTATTATTATTGTTGTTTATTTATTATCACTTTATGACTACTTACAATGTCACACAGTTTAATCAAATAATACAGAGCCTAGAATTACTACATTGCTTGTGCTACATCCATACTAATATTATAAATGCGAAAGTAACTCTCTCTGTCCCTCTGTCGGTTTGTTACCTTTTCACTTTTTCAACCGTTTAACCGATCTTGAGGAAATTTGCCACATACATAGATTACATCCTGGAAACGGTCGTAGTTTTTCGTTTTTATCTCGGAAAATCAAGCAGTTCTCACGGGATATTTAAAAAAAACTTTTATCCACTCTGAAGATGTCGCGGGCATCCGCGAGTTAATTATAAATAGCCCATTATGCACAATTATAATTTTACGAACATGATTTTTTAATAGGAATAATTTAATGAATTTCATGCAACTGAGTAGTCGAAATTAAAAATGATATAAAACAAATAAACAAAACGTTCAGGTTAGTTAAATTAACTGCAATCAAAAAGAACACCTTGCAGACTAAACGATTAACCAAACTATCAAACAGAATAAACTGACAACGCTAAAAATACAAAAATGTGATTATGAACACCATAATATGATAATAATCGTATAATAGTGAGATTATCAAACAACGTGGACATTTTTTTTTTAAAATTACAGTTCGACAGTTTATCAGAAAATATGTCAATCGTACCTTTGCCTTAAATTAAATGAAACCCAACCTTAATCGAAAGGAACGTCAAGTATAACAAATTCACGTATCGAATATGACGTAAATGATTGAGTAAGCTTACGGTTACGTGTCGCCATTATAGAGTTCGTGACCCGAAACCTTGTGATGCATGACATTGTTGACGGAGAAACGAGGTCTTTTATCCGCGCCAAATGTTTGGCCAAAGTATTTGTCATATTTGACGTGCCCCGTCAGACGTGCGTTGGCACACCAACACCGCACTGTCGACATGCAGTAGTGTGCAAACATCACTATGTTTCGGTATGAAGGGCAGTGATAGCTAGTGTAATTACAGAACATGAGAGACTTAGAAGTTAGAAGTGAAGTCTCAGGTTGGAAGGTGCGGTGAATTGTATTAGGTGACATAGCAATGGTTATGGAGCAGGCGTTGTACTTGGCATCGGTTGAGCGATTTGTTCTACTGGTGGTAGGATTCCTATGCAGGAATCAGTCTAGGTAGGTACCACCCCAGGGCCAGTTATTCTGCCGTGAAGCAGTAGTGTGCAAACATTACGGTGCTTCGGTTTGAATGGCACTGTGAGCTAGCGTAATCACTGGGCATATGAGACTTGAGAACCCATGTCTCAGGACGATGGGCACAGTGAGGTTTAGTTATGGGCAGACGTTGCACTTATCATCAGGTAAACGTTTTGCTCGTTTCATCACTTTATGCTATAAAAAATAAAATAAAAATGTGCATTTTTTCATGAATCGGTATAACATATTCCGATATTCAGCCGAATAATACTTACGCAGTATTCGGCCGAATACCGATGCACTGTGCCGCTCGTGACTGTACAAATAGCCATAACTCTCTCCGTGACCTATTAAAATTGAAAAATGCATGATAAACATATGTTATGATAATTTATGGAAACTAAGGGGTCATAATATTGTTAATTGGTCATTCTTGAGAATGTCGATTAGTAATAACGACGCACCAGCACTAGCTGCTAATGAGTTGTTATATTTACGAATACTGTTCATTTAATAAAACTAAAATTATAGGTTTTATAGCGTTTCATGTTTTCTATTTAATACTCTGTCTTATCTTATGTTTACGCGAATATTATACATTTGATAAATCAAATTTTATGGACATTATCCTGTTTAATTTTTAACTTTTTATAACCCGACGTTTCGCGCGCTTTTCAGCACCTGGTCACGGGGCCAGTCAATTTTGACGTTACCGTTGGTTCGGAAAATGCCTTAAATCATTGACAGAATCAGAAAAAATCAAGCGACCTTTAACAAGAGTAAATTTCAAATGTATGCGCATTCGTAATATGCACATATCATCACTTTGGCGGATTTAGATAAGATTGGAAGATAAAGAAAAAAAATTGAAAAAAGAAAAACTAAATAATTCGTAACCTACATCCAGTTTTGGACTGTGTCAAGGCGAGGATTCTGGATTTCAATCGGTAAACAGAACGCGTACAAAATTTGCGCGGAATAAACCCTTTTTATTAATCAACTGGCACGCGTTAATAAAAGGTAATAGTTGGACGCAGCATCGACAGGTCTTAGTATTTATTCTACGAAAAAACATGTTTTTTAACTTTTGGATTATAGCTGTTACAGCGAGTTACAGCGACGAAATGTATGCGTAACCGATCCATATGTTAATTTTAAACTACGAAGACTGACGGAAGCCTTAGTTGGAAGCGATCGAACACCGGCTAAACTTGGCATACATTCGCTTTACTTTTGTGGACTATGTAGGCTTCGATACAACCTTATAATCGAGAACACGTCAACACCATATTTAACCGCTTCATTTTGACGTAATTTTGAGCACATTTAGTAAAAGTCTTAGTAAAGTCGCACTTTGTAACTAAACGTCGAGCCCTATATAATATAAGTGAGGAGATACCCTCTTCCAAGAATATGTTTTAAATGTCGTATAAGAAATGGCCTTTAATCGAACTAAAAATTTTTATACAATTTCTTTTGCCTTTATACATTCGCTTATAACATATTACCAATGAAAATCTTTAACAAATCCTACACAACACGAACATCTGTTCGGCCGCCGATCGATACCTATTTCCACTCAAACATCGCATCCAATAACTTCGACTCTACCTACCGGCCGTTAGAGTCAATCGGGTAGCATGCGCTGTCAAATCAACCCCTTTGTCTTTGTCGTTGAATCCAGGCGCTCTGTAAATGGGGAAGCTCGCTACTTCAACTAATAAAACTGAGATGTAACGGTTGATGTTAATCAAAAGTATGACAAATGATACTCCTCGTTCACTGTCGTTGTCTGTAATAAAATAAAATTAAAAATAAGTTCGTACCGCAAAGTTTACGTCGAACGTTAAATTTCAATCATCATTACCACTTCAGCCTATTACTAGTCCACTGTTGAATATAGGCCTCCCCATAGATTGCCACAGAAGTTTGTTGCTCTCATTTTCGGGGGATTTTGCCATAGTTGCCACGCTTGGCAGGCGGGTTGGCAACCGCAGTTTATTTATTGAGATGTTTCAGGAGGATGCTGCTGCCCATCTCCTGGTTTTTATTTTCCCTCTGTCGGCTTTTACGACACCCACGGGATGAGATGGGGTGGTAGATTCTCCTTAAGCCGCTACCACACGGTACCACACAAAGTTCAATAATATTCTAAAATAGCGACCCGCCCCGGCTTCGAATTCACAGTTACACAGTCGACCCCCAGATCTGTCACCGATATTTTCCTTAGTCGCTGAGCACGTGGTAAATCAGCACTTGACAATTCAAATATAGGTGCCGGCACCGATATCGAACTGATCATAGTCACTCGCGCACTATGAAAATTAAGTAGAGCAGCCGGTCCCTAAGCTGCCACGTTTCTAGTTGGTATAGATTATTTCTAAAACCTCTATCAGTGAGTTTTAAATCTTTAGCCCGTTTAGCGATAGATACTACGGGAAATACGTTCACCAGAATAAATTCTAGTCTATTTTTAGTTGGGCTCACAAAAGCAACAACGGGGATTTTTGTTTTCACGCAAAACAACGTTTTACGGAACTCTGTTTTTTTTGGTCTGCATTCGTATTTTCAATGATTAAGACTTAATGACTACGTATAACCCTCAACAATACTACGGTAATCGTAGCAATATATCGAAAAATGAATTATAACCATTACTTTAATTAAAAAGTGAAACCTAATGTCTTCAAGCGTCAACCAATAACAGTAAAGTTAGATAAATACGACAATACGACCTTTTGAACGAACAAACTGCCATGCAAAGTCATCACAACTTTTACGCTTTTAACAAATTTAACAGACATACCCCGACATGGCTTCTATAGACACAAGAATGGAAACCATTAATCGGTCTAGACAATGCGCTTTACAATCTCTCCGGTATAAAATTTTAAAGTTAGCCGGAAAATCGAGGTATTTTCGTATTGTTTTGGCACCTAGTATTGCAATGCAAGACCTAACTCAAACTAAACATTATATTCTCGAACAGTCGATTCCATCGCTTCTTTATTTATTGGTCTTCAAAATTCATCTACAACTTCTTCTAAGAATAATTTTCCATTCAAGTAATTTACATGTAAAAATATCGACAGTTATAAGTTCTACAAAGCTTTCATTAAAGCTTACACCCACGTGACCAGGCCCGTTTTTCTAATTATGCCTACCAGAGTAGTTCTCGATAATAAAAATTTATATTTCTCTATAAGATCGTAGTAACCTCTACTTTATAACAAAAGATTTTCTTTCAGGAGTAGGTACTAGAAATGTTTTGGGTATTCCTATATCCTATATATTTTGGGAATTCCAATTGGGTTTGAAGGGCACTGTGAGCTAACGTAATCACTGGGCATATGAGACTTAAGAACTGATGTCTCAGGGTGATGGGCGCAGTGAGGAGTCACACAGAAATGTTCTTGGTGACACAGCATTTGTTATGGGCAGACGTTGCACTTACCATCAGGTGAACGTTTTGCGCGTTTTATCACTTTATACAATAAAAAAAAAATAAGTAACGTTGAGTACCTTTATCGTGTTAATTATTATCTAGATAAATTAAATAGAAAACACAAAACAAAATTTACTTTAATTTTTAACTAGACACTTACTTTAATTAGCAAATGGACAATTTCAATTTGGTTTAATTTGGTCTACGGTGACTTATTTTAAAAATAAATTAAAGACAGGTTTGATTTTTGGTAAAATTTCATATTTTATTACAAAAATTCTTGCATAAAAAGTAAATATCGGTTGTTGCATAGTCGTCCGATAATTATCAAATAATTATCTTAAAAAACATCGTGACAGCGATTCCTATTGAGAATTGCAGGTATAAGTACAGAACACGTTATCCATACTAATCCATACTTTAATATTATAAATGCGAAAGTGTGTATGTCTGTCTGTTTGTTACCTTTTCAGGGCCTAACCGCTGAAACGACCTCGTCGAAATATGGCACAGAGATAGTTTGCATCCTGGAGACGGACATAGGACACCTTTTCAACCTGGTACATGAAAAGACTTGCGACGGGATTTAAAAAAAAAACCTTAATGCACACGGACAAAGTCGCGAGCATCAGCTAGTCGGTAAAAAGTCGTAAAGACGTCTCCGTCCGTATTCAACAGCGGCATCAATATTTATGTGCAACCGATGCGTCTGTTTAGTGAACCAACTGTGGTAATAAAGAGGCGACTTCGAATCAACGGTGAAAAGGTGACGTCAGTTGCTACTACACAGCAACGGCAATCGAAACTTTCAGTCTATACTTTATTGACACACAACGACACACTGGAGGTAGGATTCCTATGCAGCAATCCTTCTAGGTACCACCGCATCGACAATTATTCTGCAGTGAAACAGTTGTGTGAAAATATTAATCTTTCGTTTTGAAGGGCAGTTAGATAGTGTAATTACTGGGCACAATGAGACTTAAGAACTGATATCTCTGGAATGTTCTACATGACTTATCTTCTTTAAAGGTCACTCCATTTTCCCATATAAGGGGTAGGCAGAGACCACACACGTAGCTCGCTTTCTCTCCCCCGGAAAACGAGACGTGACTGGTGGTGAACCACGTCGCTCATTGACAGCACTGCATGTTATGGTATTATTCTGCACGAATGAAACACCCTCGCAAAATAAGCAGACCACATGAATGCGCCGTATATTCGGCCGTTCTCGGTAATGTTTGGTTCACAGTGTGGAACTCGCACAAGAAGCCGTAGCATGAAGTTTTATAGCCTGCCAGCTGAAGCCCGCGACTACGTCCGCGTGGATTTAGGTTTTCGTTTTTCGGAATACAAAGTGTCCCATGTGTCGGACATATCCAGGACGAAAGCTATCTCGGTGTCGAATTTCGTGAGATTCAAAAGTTAATGTTTTAGCTAATTTACAAATTGTACAGATTTACTAAAACAATGATCATCATCTTAATCATTAGTATATATTATTATAGTTTATAATAATATTTATTATTTATATATGTAGGAATATGTATATATATTTATTTATGTGTGTGTTTGTATACTTGTAGGTATATTTAATGAGTATTATACGATACTTTGTAACCGCCTTCGTCGTTAACTTACTGACCAAAGGTTGACTGGCAGAGAATGCTTTTAGCATTAAGTCCGCCTTTTGTTCCTTTACTATAAGTAAGGTTCAAAAAAGAATAACTAAATAAATAAATACATAAGATCGGCTCAACGCTTGAGCCGTGAAAAGGTAACAATCAGATAGAGAAAGTTGCTTTAGTATGGATAGTATGGATAACCTTCCTTCATAAACGGGCTATGTAAAGCAAAACTATCAAAACTGATTTGTATTTCCTGAGATTAGCGCGTTCTAACATACAAACTCTTCGGCTTTATTACTAGTAAATAAAAAAATTAAATTAGTCTCGATTGGCGCATTGACTATCTGGTTCAGCGCTGTATACCGTGGGTGCGATTACCGAACGATCTATTGTATAACTCTGGTAGGCTTCGAGATCGGTTTTATTTTCAATTTTGGCTATAGGACCTCATTCCTTGGTTAACGGGATTAGATCCTGGTCTGGTTGTTTGTGCAGTTTATGTTTGTACAACGGACCCACGATAAAAGAGATAGTTGTTTCTAAAGAAAAAGTAACCTTTTCGTTACAAATATAACTCTATACTCACTGGTGGTAGGATTCTTATGCAGAAATTCGTCTAGGTAGGTACCACCCAAGGGCCGGTTATTCTGCCGTGAAGCAGTAGCGTGCAAGCATTACTGTGTTTCAGTTTGAAGGGCACTGTGAGCTAGCGTAATCACTGGACATTGAGACTTAAGAACTGATGTCTCAGGGTGACGGGCGCAGTGTGGTGTCACACAGAAATATTCTGGGTGACACAGCATTTGTTGTGGGCGTACGTTGCACTTACCATCAGGTGAACGTTTTGCTTTCGTCACTTTATACAATAAAAAAAATGTATAAAGTGTCTTATATCGATGAGAATTTTAAAATACTTTAAATTCTACATTGCTACATGTTTCCAAAGAGATCAACATTATTCTTTTTTGCTTTAAACTCTCTCGCCTACCTAATTATTCGAAGCTTCGTTGAAGCTCTTCAACAGAAACCGAATTCCAACAATGCCGTGGGGACAGATTTGCCGGAAAATCGTTTATTCCCTGCCGAGTTCTTTATCTTTGAATGCCTAGTGATCCATCTAGACTCTAGACTTTACAATGAAACTCTCCGGGGGCTTTCTTAAACTTTAAATGCCAAGTGATCCATCAAGGCTTTACATTGAAACACAATTTATTAACAGAAATTGAACAGTGAATCATTGAAGCGACGAACTTGTACACGCGAACAAGTACATCAAAAAGGTATGTCTAAAAAGCAAGAAATAACAATTGCATTTGGCGCAATCTTTGAGTATCTCAAAAAAAGATAGGATTAAGAAGATTTTTACTGGTGGTAGAATTTCTATGCAGCTATCTATCTAGGTAGGTTTTTTATAGAAGGTGACGTGAAGAGCTAAACGTTCACCTGATGGTAAGTGCTACGACTGCCCATAACGACTGCTGTGTCAACAAGAAAAATTCTATTTGGCACCACACTGCGCCCGTCCTCCTGAGACATCAGTTCTTAAGTCTCATCTGCCCAGTAATTACACTAGCTCCCAGTACCCTTCAGACCGAAACATAGTAATGTTTGCACACTACTGCTTCGCACACTGGCACTGCGGTGGTACCTTATTTTATTGTGAAGCAGTAGTGTTCAAACATTACTGTGGTACGCTCTAAAAGGCACTAATAGCTAATACGGTTGCTGGGCATTTGAGACTTAAGAACTGATCTCTCAGGGTAACGAGCGCAGTGCTGCGTGAGCCCACATTTCAATTATGTCACAATATTTCTTATAGGCAGACGTTGCACTTACCATCAGGTGAACGAATTGTTTGCATCATTACTTCATTCCATAAAAAGAAAAAACGTATTGGATAGTGACTAGTTTACGTATTTAAGAGTAATAAAAAACATATCTAACATAAAATCGTTGATTTTATTATCGAATTTTACTGGTAGTAGGGTTTCTATAAAGGAATTTTTGTCAAGGTAGGTGATGATGATGTTCTCCTAGCCGATTTCGACCACGGCGACAACTTCCGAATACTGTCGAGAGCCATCAACTGTGCAGGAGATATTACCGTGCCACAAGTGTACGCTCAAACACAGAGGCACTCACTCGTCCCAACCTACCCGCGCCCGATGTAACGCTGATGTGATAAGATCGGAGGTAGGCTAGGATACAGTGTTAGAAACACGGGGACAATCACAACACAACCAGACCCGAGAATCAACAATTTGTGTTTAAGCACAAATGTTGGCTCCGGCTGGGATTCGAACCCAGGACCCGCGGCGTAGAAGTCAGGTACACTGACCACTAGGCTACGCGGTCGTCAAGGTAGGTACCCGCAGGGACAGTTATTCTGCCATAGAGCAGTAGTGTGCAAACATTTCAGTTTCGGTCTGAAGGGCACTGAAGCTGGCGTAACAACTGGGGATATCGTTACGAAATAGTGTTAGATTGTAAAAATAAGATGTTTGACAAAAGAATTTTATACTTTTCAATAAGAAAAACCGAATTTTCATTTCATACAACTTCATGAAACATGCCGACACAGTGCAAGCGCGGTCAAACGACAATCAGAAAAACCGAGCACCGAGTACAAAACTATACAATACTATGCAACAGATCGTGTCAGATGTGTGTATCATGATAAGCTTTTAAGACTCATCACACTACAGCTCGAACGATTTAAAAGCTCCGAGGCCGCGATACAGTAGCGTATTATGCACTTAACACATGACCAATGCGTTACATCACTGGATGCAAGAGACTAATTTTAACGCGGAGCGGGAAACCGCGTGGGCACACTTGTCAGGAATACGACGCGATCGAGAGAAATGCCGCGCTTCAGTTGTAGAGTTTGTGATTGTGACACTCCAACGCTTTAAGACGGTGCCACACTAGAGCGCCTTGAGTACATCAACAATATACAAAGATCATTATAACGTAAGATTGTTTAACTTAACGTTTGTAAGGTAGCGGAAAAGAAAATCAGGAAGCACATTTTCAGATTTCCTGAGTCATTTCTTGGACTATGGCACATAGCGGTTGACGATTCGGTAAGCGTTTAGGCTAAGCGATTGTCTTCAGGGCTGTGGGTCGCGAGTTTGATTCCAAGAATGGAAAATATTGGTACAGCTCATACAAATATTTTGCAGTCCTGGAAGCAAACTCGCCCAGCGTGGGTGTTTGTTCGTATTAAATTTAAGTCTGTAAAATGCACGTTTTTTTTTTAAATAAACAGTGGATTAAGTGAGTGGTAAAGAGCATAAATTTCAACATTTAAACCGACAACTGCTAGAAATAGGCCCCTTCAAGTTCAACAGCGAAAGTCTGTATACACCCAAAATAAAACAAAGTAAGGGGGACATACCGACATTTTCCCCAAATGCGAATTTCACCTTCATGAGGCACATCTTGTAGTCTTTGTTGACTCTCCATGCTGCTAGGCTAAAAACGAGTTTAATCTTAATCACCACACTTTGAAATAAATTATAATTGTGATGAGAAGAGAGATAACAAATGCAAGTGTATCAGCACTGGGACAGGGATTCAGCAGTAATTGTACTTAACAACTGAATTAGAGAAGACAACTTGCAGCTAAGATGTTGCTACCTGACATTGATTTTGGCACATTAGTGATGGTTATTTCTCCTTCTGTCTGAGGCTTCAAGATTTTCAAGAATTTTTTTAACAATTTTACTACACCCTATGGGATGGGACAAGTTGGGATTCTCTAATATGTGACATGGTGGAAGCACTTTTGACTTCATGTTAATAAATATTTTCAGGAATATTATTCAGTAAATTTGCTAATTAGCAAGACCATTAATTTATTTTATTCAGTGCACCATACCTGAAGAGCTGGCCATGATGCAATAACACCAGCATATAAAAGCTCTTATTGGAATAAATTATCCAACCAATCATAATGATTGGACTGCTTCACATTAACAAGAGAAACCCGAGATGTAAAAGATAAATGATGATAATAATTAAAAACAAAACATTGAGATAAAAGCAGCTAATACTAAAAATGTGAGATTGGTTTAGTCTCAATTCCTCAGTGTCTCTTCTCCTTACTCTATATTATGCTGTGAACTCCTTTAATTACGATAAAAACTAAATTGGACTGTCTAACAAACATTATAACAACAATATAATATTATAAATGCCAGAATACAAATATTAAAGCATTATTGTTAAAAAATTTGGAACAAAAATTCATAAAACTGAACGAACTAAATGCAAATGGTATGTGCTAAATAATGTAAACAAAATCATTACTGCAGAAAAGATAAAATTTGTACAGTAATATAAGTAAAAGATTTAATAATAAAAGAAACTTAAATCACTTAAAAGCCTATGGAAAATATGTATGAATTCTCGCTCTAGATTTAGGCATAGTGTATCACTCAACAATGTTTGTTTTTAACAATAAAACATAACCTAAATGTCTGTTGAATTAAAGAAACTATGTTATATACAGAAGTGTAACTCCATGTCTTGTCAAGTTAATAAAATACCTACATGAAGCTTTGATCAAATGCAATACTACCAATAATGGAATTGCATATGGAAATGATCTTCAGGCACATATCACACTATATATGTTAGGTGTACTGTTTAGTGTAAAAAATATTTACTTTTGCTTTAATATACTAAGTAATGTTAATTATATCAACATTGTTACTCATCCATAATTGTAGAAATGTTGGACAAATGCCAAACTTTTTTGAATGCAACAAAAAACATTAAGAAAACTTGGATAATGAGTGAATTACTCAACATTATATAAATATCTAACACATCATGAGTTCCACATAGTACAATATATATGTGAAATTAATTTCATAACCAAATGAACAATTACATAATCACGCTACAAATGTTTCCACATAAACTTATACAATACATGTAACACACCACACAAAATCAGCTGAAAGCTACTATAAAGCAAGTATGATTCCCTGGTCTTCATTCACTTCAATCATATCAAAAGAAAAATAGTAATACTGCTATCATAAGTGAAGTGTCAGGTGTTTTAGTAAACAAAATATATGTTTCTAATTAGAATAACAACTCCATTTACAACTAGTTAAAACACAGTGAATGTTTCAAAACTTGTACTTTAGCTCTATTGAGTGAGAGAAACAACATATTGAAACTAAACATATTCAAACAAAACAAATTCAACCAAACAAAAATTTAATATCTTCACATATATTGAAGTAAAACTGATAAATTGCAAAATAATAAACCAAGCCAATAATGGAAAATATTGTACTAAGTAACATCAATAAAAAACCAAACACATCTGCTTTTTAAGATAATAAAAAAAAAGAAAAATGAACAGTACATAAGTTTTCATTCTCTTACACACTGAACTAGTTTAAACAGATTGATATTTAAACCTGTAATAAGAATGGCCAGTACTCATTGATAATGTTTGCAACTGTTCCATAACAGTAATATCCTCCAATAAGCATATGGCATGAGTCATGCATCATATTATTACTGAAAGACAATATAAACTGTCTGTCTCTGACTAGAATTTTATAAGTGTGTAGTAAATTTTGATGTATATTAACTTACGTAAAAAAATATGAATTTCAAAGAATTTCTCATTAGTCTGTCAAACCAGATTTTTATTTCTTAAATGTGTGTATGTCTATGGTTACAGGCTCAGCACATATGCAGTAATATAATAGTGTTATGAATAAATGTATGGTGTGTGGCCATAAATTTAATGAGTTTATTAAAAACCAATTTGAACCTTATTAAGTCACTACAAATAATTTAAAAATTGAAATGTGTAGTCATTCAAAACTTAAACTGTACATAATAATTACAATTTCCTCAAATGAAGCAGTGTAGCATGTTTTATATGTATTACACAATATAATTTGCACAATTCAGTACACAAGTAGGCTACTTGGGCTATGTATAATAAAAACAATAACTTTGTGCAATTTGGAAAGTTGAATTAATATTTCTTTCAACATTCTGCGGGTAAATTGTTTAAGTATGCCATATTAAAGGCCAATAATGTCAATTAAAATTTGATTGTGCAATGTCAGTTCATGACCTACTGGAACAAACATCTCTTTGAAATTATACAAGATTTCATCTACAAGTGACCAAGACACTGGTTGTAAAACAAATAATTTGGGTAATCACTCAACGAATGAATTCAATACAACATATATTTTTTGAAATAAATTTGAGTTACCTAATATATTATCATACTGTTTATTTGTTAATTAAAAATACTGATCATTTAGATAAAATACTTTGTTATTAATAATAAATGCAAACTATATAAATTATTAAATAAATGTATGTATTAATAAATAAATGCAAACTGGCAACTATGTTTTGATAACATTTTTTTCTTCAATAATATTTTAAGCAGACCTGACAATGTATGTAAAAAGAATTACTCATTACTGAAAAACTAGAATAATCCTACTAAGAATAAATAGGTTTTACTCTGAACTTCATAGACTAATTCAGTGTGAAAGACCAGGGAATTGTGAATGACAAAATGTGACTTACCTTAAACATGGGCCTAGGATGTCTTGGCTGAGACGGTGCGGTGGCCGTGGCGGCGGCCGCGGGCGCCGGCGACGGCGACGTCACGTGGTCCGCCGGCAATGACTCCGGCACAGTCTGAAGGGTTGGTCGCATAGTCGTCGACATCTCAACACCAGTTCTGACACTTTTCACCTCGCTAGCACACCCTCACTGCTCGCATCCTCTGCGGCGGCCGCTCTCTCAGCCAGCCCGGTCGGCCCAGGCCTTCACCAGCACGACGACGATGCCTCCGAAACAACTTTACTGATCGCCGGACAACAACGCCCATCTAACCGCATTTTCGACCGAAAAAATACATAGTGAAGACCTTTAGGACTGCTGGGACACTATACGCATTCCTATTTCACTTTCACGTAAATGCTAACGATCGTCGAGATGGAAAACGGAAATAGACACGCAAAAAACTATTAGAAAGCTTACAGTGTCGTCTTCCTGTCACATAAACACTACGAAAGAATTCGGCGTTACAGATAAATGCCGACGCGTAACACGTTTTCTATAACGCGAACAACCCGTAAAAATGTTACAAAATCGTTTGTAGGAAAAATGTTCGCCAATTTAATAACAAATTTACCAAATATATTCACTTAATTCCGCTAAAAGTCCGTATATTCTTGAATTCACTCTCAAGATGGCGGATTTTACCTACTACTCGTAAATGGGCACAAGGCTGACACGAAAACATCAACCGGCTCTCTATCAATCCCTTTCTTTTGATACTGTATGAAATGAGATAGTCGTATGTGACTAACTTCAACGTAGTTTTATAAACGTCGTTGATACGTCATAGAAATTCTGCCAATAGAGCATGCGCAAATGTTAGAAAATATTTAAGCTGAACGCAATCATATGCGTTTGGATCTTTCAAAATAGTTACAATTAATCATGATAATTAAAAAAAGTACCTGAAATATTAATAACAAAAACTAAACCGTCTGAATGTAACATTTTCAAAATTATGGACTAATAACACCAATTTTTTGCAATTTTGAAATTATAAATATTCATTGAAAATTTTTAAACCTGTATTTAAGTAAGTTATTAAAGTAATATTATTAGCTCATTATTAATACTTCTATATTACATATACATAATTATTTACCATTTTTGTATGAAATATATTGACATCAGTTATGAATTAAATATAAGATAAAATATTGTGATAAAATTTAATGAAATGTAAGTATTTCTAGAGCTATTTTTTATTGCTAGAACACTGAACGCCATTTATCAAAAAATCAAAAATGGCTCCCTTGTTGTTGGCGACTGTTGGGCGCTTGTTTAGAGAATAAATGTTTATTTCTTTATTTTGTTGTGCATTCTATTAAATTGATGTGTAATGCATGGTGAAGTTTAAGTTATAGTTCAGTTAATTGGTAAGTAGAAGTATGCTCGTATTACCGTGTTAGCGTACTCGAGAAATCGCTAACGTAATAACTGTTAGGCGCAACGTGAGCTTTTTCTGCGTATTCATAATCGTGTCAAATAATTTACTGACTTTCGAAAAATGTAGCCTATTTAGTTTTAAACATGTCAAAATGTTCGTTTACCTTGCAATCCTGTAAAACGCTTAAAGTGTGGAGTGACCTTACCTCATTTAAAGAACAATAAAAGTAAGGTCTTTTACGGCGCAATGCCACAGTAATGTTCGTGTATGTTCTCTCTTCCTTTTTATTTGTCCTCGGAGCCGACTGTTGATGAATGTATCAGAAATATTACATTTCAGTGCTGCTGCTAAACAAAGTCGAGGTGAATGAACTTGAAATCTCCACAAATTTTCTATCCGTGATGTTTTATGTTTACGACTGTAGATACGATCATTGTGCTTAGATTGCGTGGTCTTTTTTTTAATTTACTGTTAGTGTATTTTTAAAATGCTTTGTATTTATTTTAAATTGTAGTGTAATCAACTTTTTTTTAAGATTAAGGGTGTAAAATTGTGCCAGATACATATCTCAAAATAATTTTTACTATTTCAGATTACTCACCCAACAGTAGCAGCAACCTTAGGAGAGCATTTATCAATGTTTACAAAGGAGTAACCCACCATTAGTATAAGCATATGATTATTAGAGCAAGTTTCTTTGTGTAGTAGATATATATTATGTCCAAGATGTGGCCTCAATCACAATATTCTCACACTAACGCTCACTATCAGAACACTGCAGCTAAAACTAACGAGCATCAGAACCAGCAGAATTTGAAGACTTTAGGGATGACTTCAGCGATATCCATGGCGGGTGAGTAAATCTTTTTTCTTAATTTTAATTTTTTATTTATTTTATTTAAAGCTTTATTTATTCCATATCTTAATTTCAAATTAAGAATAATGTTAGTTTTTTTTATTCTTTATTAGTATTAGATATGGATCCCTTTCAGGTAAAAGCCTCCTGCATTCCATGCCATTTTTCTCTATCCTGGGCAATTTTTTCTTAATTAATGTATACAAAATAGTGAATGATGACATCCTTAAGAAACTTGTATGCCTAAATAATAAAATATCTCACAACAACTTTTTTAGTCTGACAATCTTCACGGGAGGAGTGTGGTTAATGATTTTTGGCATCAAACCCCTCTCTAAATTAGAGGTACCTGTACTTAGCACTCGGACCTTCATAGGCTGTCATTTTTGTGTCTCAATAATTCTCTTCACTTACATAGAAAAGCTTAAAAGTTGCCCAATTGCCAATGAGAGGGCATTGCTCCACTTTTTAATGAGTAGTTAGCACAATGTAGATTTGCCACTGCTGCTATGTTGACTCCTAAGTTCAAAACCCAATGGATCTTTGCAAGTCAAGTTGCTCCTTCACTGTTAACAATCTGTTTTAACGTAATAATGTTGCGGCTTGTAGTCAGTCTGGAAACACAATGAGTAAACTGATAATTTTCATACCATACACTATTTTAAAATTGAAATTTCTTTTATACTCTATAAATCATATATTATTGAATGTCAAACAAATTCTATGATTTTGTGTGCAAATACAAAATCTTTATTTCCATACAAATTCTGTAAGAAGTATTGTAAATCTAAAAAATATATATTTTTGTTTAACTGACAAATGAGGACTTTTTATTCACATTTTTGTATCAATAACTGGCAACCCCTGACTTTGGATGGGTTTATTTTATAACTTGTCTATCTCTAGACCTGTCAAACTGAACAAAAGTACCATCCAAGTTTCTGAAACTTTTACAAAAAATTTCTTTCATACAAACCAACAACAATTACGAACAACAAAAAAAAAAAAAAGCCAAATTGGTCAATCGGTTCTCAAGTGATGATCTTTCATATATGTTTCTTTCATTATTGTTTGTATGATTTTTTAATTCTTGTGATATTGCAAAACTTTTCCATAGTAGTATTCACTAGTATACATTTCTTTTTTATACATGATCACGCAAAATAAACGCTGGACGTGGAGTTGCAGAATCTGGCCCTTTGCAATCTACAATCTATATACATGATTAATTAACCGATAGTCAGATACATTAAATAAACCCAATATCTGAACCTAGTATTACTACTAATTGGCTGGTCACATAATTAAGAACACTTTTGACTTATTGCGCCGACTCTAAAGTGGCAGTGGTGTTTTTATAGAATTTTGTAATATTCTGTGTATATTTTGAGTTTTTATGTTTAATATTGATAGTTTATGTGAAATGTACAGTAATTGAGAAATTCAATTCAAGATCAAAATTGTGCTTTTTGATTTGTCTCCATCAGTCCAGCAAATCTTCAGTGAAAGTCTTAGATACTTAAAACTATCATTTTAATGTTGATTGAAACAAAGTCTTTGTTAAAATTAAATTATTACTTGACATTGGAAATAATGCCTCAATTTGGTAGCTAATTGCCAGAACCAAAAAAGAAGAAGAACACTTCTTTTATTCAAATAGAAATAGAGAACACTATAGCTAGGACTTTTGGCACCAAATCAAAAAGTCGGTTTATTATTGATAGTTAACTATGCAGCAACTGTTTGTAAAGGGGAGTTTGGTAGGGCGAACTTGAATAAATGACTAAACACTGGGTTCTAACTAGATGGACTAGGTAAATGGAAGTAAATCTTGCAACCACATATTGGGGAGAATAGGAAGCATGCTACTTTGGTCGGGTTCGGTGTTGGATCTGCTGTAGCGGTAGCGCAGGCGTCTTGATCCTCTTCACTTCACACAAATCCTTGAAAGCTGCTTTCTCTTTCACTCACTTAAGTTTCAACACTAACACATCACACATAAAAATAAACTTACGCGCGTCCCGTCTGAACGTATCTTTCAAGCCATCTAGCAAGAGAGTGATGAGACGATAAATCTTATCACTTATAATATGCTAAGATTTGTTGTCCCATCCCGTGAGTGCATGAGAAGGAAAGATAGAGAAAGGAAGAGATAGATGTGGTTACAATAAGAAAGAATGAGAGCCAATAGGTGGCATTACCACAGTGATTGGAAAATTCATTTGAAGTCCAAAATGTACTTTTCGTTTGGTCTCCATCAGTCCAGCAAATCTTCACTAAAGTGAACCATCATTTTGCTGTCAATTGAAATTTTGAGGTCTTGTAGCTTGGAGATTGTATACTTGGAAATGTTACTCGACACTAGAAAATCGTTTAGGACTGTTTCCATAAATGCCTACCTTTCAACATTTTGCATATTTTCTGTTTGGTATTTTACAGTATGGTTTCTTCATAAGCCAAGACATTTCTCTTAGTCAGCATAAAAAGACTTATCTTATCCTACCACATGTGGCTTATTTTACTTTTAAATAACAAAACAGGATCTTTGTCTTGAAAGTTTCGTATTTGATTTTGAAGAAAAGCAAATTTGCCTGAAGTTACTTCCTTCCTTTGGCTTCAACCTTGGGAGAGTATTTGAATATGTTTTATTTACAGACTATATAAAAATGAAGGTCTGATATTTTAAATGTGGCCAACACCTTGAATTAAGAATCAATGTTATTTATAGATTTATATTTTTTTGAGTTAAATATTATAATTTAAATGAAACTAATTTTACGGATTTTATCGCGTTTATTTTTTGTTAAAATCCGTAAAATTAGTTTCATTTAAATGTGTAGTGTTCGCGTAAATATAAGAAATCATTAAATATTATAATATTTATTATAAATTAGTCTAACTTTGTATGACATTTACAAAAAGTAAGCTTCATGCTTTTTTTTTATTTTCCTTTGTTAAATGAATAATGAGTGGTAGCCCGTTAGCTCTCTGGTGCCAGCACCTCTAAAATTGTTCTACAATATTAAGTGCTGATGTACAATATGCTCAGTGATGAAGGAAAAAATTTTGGGGAAACCTGCATGTCTGAGGAATAAATATTTTATCTTTTTAGTCTCAAGTTTAAAGTATTAAAACATTTTTAAATTAAAAGTGTTGTAATAACATTATATCAACTTTTTTTGAATTGGATAATGAAATTAAGGAATTTCACAAAACTGGTTTCTATTGAATCATGCAACAATACTTGTTGATCTCTTTTTAGGTCCAAAACCAATTGATATAGAGAAGACTAATGAATTGAAGGAATCACTTGTGCCATTTGGTGTATTTGAGTCCGAGGCGGAAATGCACCATCGTATGGAGGTTTTGGGCTCGTTGCACCGTCTTGTTCGGCAATGGATACGCGATGAATCGCTAAGGAAGAACATGCCCCTCAGTGTGGCGGAGACTGTTGGAGGAAATATTTATACATTTGGATCTTATAGACTTGGGGTGAGTGAAAATTGATTATTGAAAGTTACCATTATTAGAAGTCTTTCTGACTTGGAAAGCATGTTATGCCTCATTTTCTTGGTTAAGTAATGATAGCCATTACATCAGAGGCTTCTTGGAATATGGGAATTGGGTGCATAATACACCTTCTCATTATTATTTTAGTTTAGTTTTGTAAAAAATATTGTAATTTGCATAATACATACATGCTTTGTATCAGTTAAGTTAAGAAGTGTTGACTTGCAGTTTATTAGTTATAGAGTATTTTGTAGCAACACTAAGCAACAACAGAATTTCTATGCTCAGCTTCCCTTTAACTAGATACTGCTTTTTTTATTGAGTTAGGAAACTTTACACTGGTGAGCATACTGTTGAGAATTCTATTCTGTTATCTGGAGCATTTACTGCTATATAGACAGTACTGGTTGTCCCGATCCCACTTTGCACGGAAATAAATATTATCTTAGTCTGTAAAGAGAAAATCAACGAAAAAATTAGCCAAATATGGAGTCATCTTCAGCATCATCATTTCAGCCTATTCCTCTAGTCGACTGCTGCTCATAGGCCTCCATAGATTCTCCATAGATTGCCACTAAAAGTTTGAGCTCTCATTTTGGGAGGATTTTGCTATAGTTGCCACGCTTGGCAGGGGGGTTGGCAACTGCAGTAGATTTATTGCGATGTTCCAGGAAGATGCTGCTGCTCATCTTCTGGTTTTTACTTAGCCGTGTGGTGGCGACTTAAGAGAATCGTAAAAGTCGACAGGGAAAATAAAAACATTTAAGAGTAAATGTTCGTAAAATCCGTCCTTAGTGGGTGTCTACCTCAGGAAAAGAACATGAATGCTAAATTTCAAGAAGTTTCAGAGCATTTCGGAGATATAGTGATGACTCAGTAGTAAAACTGATGTTATCAAACGCTCGTTGCGAGGATTTTTGTCATAACTCTGGTCACACATAGAGAAAAAGGTTTGATTGATCCATCGCTTGGTCTATTTATCTTGAAAATAATTATTCTGCAAATAATTCTGATACTTAAGTCAGCAGTGTGGGTCTGCAAACGTAGACGAGTTTGCCACTGTCAGCTTCACACTTAGTTGTATACAGAAGGCTGAAGAATATGGCATTAGGTTGCCCTTCATTATGGAATTTATGTGAGAGTCATCTAATACAAAAACAACAGCTACAAAAGAACCATTGCAAAATTACACCAGTGTATCTTGTTTCTTACTACTTCTCAGAGGAGGTCCTATTCTCGAACCGGTGTATTATTTGTATTCTGTATTGAATTATCTGGCAATTTACCGAGACTGTAGTTAAGTCCAACGGAATTCGGTCTTTATCGCCCATTGATAATCAAAACATTTGATCCAAACTGGAATAATACTGGTATATTTCAAATTTCGTAGCGGTAGCCTTCAAGAAAAGTGCCTATTCATTTTTCAAAAGCCGACAAGGCACCCGCGGTTCCTCTGGTATTGCAGATGTTCGTGGACATGGATGTTATAGGAGAGTCGATCCTATAAAAGATTATCTGGCCTGTATAAATGTTCCGGAACTGTAGACTTACTGAGTTGAGGGGTCTTGGAAGAAGTTACTAGTACATTCCGGAATGACTGAAGAAATTGTGCTCAATTTGTAATAATTATAAATCGACAACCTTAAGAATATCATATTCTATACTCATTGGAAGCCTCCGGTTTACGCTTGACGATATTTTGACTCTTAATAGACATAAACACATCGAGTTTCTGTGTGCTATCTGTATTCTGCTCATCATCATCATTTCAGCCTATCACTAGTCCCCTGCTGAACATAGGACTCCCCCATAGATTGCCACATAATTTTATAGCTAGCATTTTTGAGGGATTGTGCCATAGTTGCCACGCTTGGCAGGCGAGTTGGCAGCCTCAGTTTATTTATTCACATATTCCAGGAAGACGCTGCGGTTCATCTCAAGGTTTTAATTTTCCCTCTGTCGACTTTTACGACATCCACGGAATAAAATAGGGTGGTAGATTCTCTTAAGCCGCCAACATACGGCTCCACCATTCTGCTCATTCTTATCAATTAATATCGTGCTGCCGTGATCTAAAATTTTTTTGTTGACTGACTTCTTGACTTGAACTTGACATGTCTAATTTTCAATGTAATTTACGTTAATGTAATCGCAGGTGCACCACAGAGGGGCAGATATCGACGCGTTGTGTGTCGCCCCGAGGCACATTGACCGCACTGATTACTTTCAGTCGTTTTACGAGCTTCTGAAGACTCAGCCTCAGGTATGACTGCACTACATTAAAAAAAAAAACTATTCATTACTTTCTTTTAAACGATTCGCCACGTTTGGATTCCTTCTGTATCATGAGTGCGTTTTACAGACATACATTTTACATTAATAACACAATCAGACCCAATGTTGGCATTGGTTAGTATTCAAACTTAAGACTCACTGCTTAGAAATAATATTATAAATGTTACTCTGACCACTAGACCACGGTTGCCACAATTGTGTGATAACATTTTATGTCTTATGTATCTTTCTCCGACTGCATTTTTTGATTTATGTATATTTCTTACAGGTTAAAGATTTGAGAGCAGTGGAGGACGCCTTTGTGCCAGTCATAAAGATGAACTTTGACGGAATAGAAATTGACTTGCTGTTTGCAAGACTTGCCCTGAAGGAGATACCAGGTATGTTGTCCATGCAATTGTTAGTGGCTTGAGCTCGATCAGATGTGACTCAGTACAACAGTTCCCGTGGAACACAGACGCACTTTCTGTTTAACACCGCACTTCGCTCGTCATCATGAGACATCAGTTCTTAAGTCTCATATGCCCAGTAATTACACTACCTCTAAGTGCCCTTTAGACTGAAAAACAGAAATATTTGCACTCTACTGCTTCATGGCCCCCCCGCGATGGTACCTACCCTGCGAGAGCGTAGTCTTTTTATGGTCGAGGTAAATTCGAGACGAGATCCTACCTCATCATCATTTAAGCGTATCGCAATTCACTGTCCTCTGCCACCTGAATCCATCGACTTCACGCAAAACCGTGCAGGTCGTCGTGATATGCATGTAAGAGGTTGCCACTCGGGAGCCTTTCCTCCCCAACGTCATCAGTTCTAGGAACCATATGGCCGGCCCGTTTTTATATGAAAAAAGTATATGAAGCAGCAAGCTATTTAGCTTGCTGCTTCATCCTTAGCATTGAAACATAATTCTTAGCTAAGATTCTTTATAATATGGTATTGTATTGTGTCCGCAGACTCGTTCGACCTTCGCGACGACATTCTACTGAAGAATCTGGACCAGAAGTGCGTCCGTTCACTGAACGGTTGTCGCGTCACCGATGAGATCCTGCGCCTCGTGCCAAACATCAACAATTTCCGCTTGACGCTGCGTGCTATAAAGCTTTGGGCTAAACGTGAGTTGAATTGAACACGCACACAGATACAACGGCAGAGTAAGAGTAAGAAGGGAGCATCCTTCTCGCTCTAACTGTATCTGTCTTTGTATTTGATACTAACGAACATTAGCGTTCTCTTTTTGTAGTTTGATTTATTTATGTATTTTCATCATTTTTAAAACATTTCTCTCACTCAGATTTCTTCTGTATCGTGAGCTCGTATATACAACTATCGGTAACCCATCCAAATATTTGTTCCGTGCGAGAATAGAACCCGCGACCTGTTGCACAAGATACGTATAATTTGAATTTGATGGGCGATTACAAGATACCTCATGTCGCAGACCCGAAAACCAACATTTGTGTTTTTTTCCATAAAATTTTGGTTTCGGTTGGAAATCGAACCCAGGACTAGCGACGTTGAAGTCAGGTACTTTAACCACTAGGCCAGGCGTCGGCGAGCTAATCTCGTCTCGTCGCTGTCTTCAATTTTTTTTGTTAAAAAAAAACGATGAACCACTGTAGGATTTCTCCTGTATCGTGGGTGCGTTTTACGGATATATATTTCATATTGTCCAAAACAACCAGGAGGGGCCAGACACCCGGAGCCTGGTTAATGGGATCAAATGAAACCGATCATAAAACCAACCAGAGTTACACACTATACCCCCGACCCGTAAACCAACAATTTGTGTTTTTCACAAATGTTGACTCGAACCCAGGACCCGCGACGTAGAGGTCGGGTACCCTAACCACTCGCCGCCCGGTCGTCGTCCATCGGTTGCGGTGAGTGTTGGCAACATAACGGTGTGTGTGTGTGTGTGTGTGCGGTGGTGTGCGCAGGGCACGGCATCTACTCGAACACGCTGGGCTACCTGGGCGGCGTGTCGTGGGCGATGCTGGTGGCGCGCACGTGCCAGCTGTACCCCAACGCGCTGCCGGCCACGCTGCTGCACAAGTTCTTCCTGGTCTTCAGCCAGTGGAAGTGGCCGCAGCCGGTGCTGCTCAAGCAGCCCGACGCCGTCAACCTCGGCTTCCCCGTCTGGGACCCACGGGTGACTTACCGAAACGATATTTTAGCATCTTCCGCTTTCCTACCGAGAAGTCGTTAGAGGCGACGCTGTCACTATACTGCTCGTGGGAACTAAGAATTTTTGACTCGTACCAAAATGGCGGCGACGTGATCCCCCCCCGTCAAGTCTCGTTTCGGCGAGCGTGAAAAGCGGGCTTAGTGAGTTTCCTCTGCCTACCCCTTATGTGGAAAAATTGCGTGACTGTATGTATGTGTGGTGTAGCGGTGGCTTAAGAGAATCTACCACCCTACATTTCATACAGTAGTGCCAGTAATTCCACCGTCAAGGACAAAGTGTGCAATTATCATTACGTTTGGGTTTGAACACACCATTACGTTTGGTTTTGGGTATACACTAGTGATGCGTGATTATTACAACAACTAATCGAATTAGTCGATTGTTCAGTTTAGTCGATAAAAGTCGATAACAATCGATGTTAGTCGACAATGGCTGACACGGTTACCATGTCAACTTTAACTACTAATTTGTAGAGCAGCGCACCTATTACTATTCTCGTACCATCATCATCATCATTTCAGCCTATCACTAGTCCACTGATGAACACAGGCCTCCTCCATAGATTGCCACAAAAGTTTGTAGCTCTCATATTGTGGGGATTTTGCTATAGTTGCCACGCTTGGCAGGCGGATTGCTAACCAGTTTATTTATTCAGATGTTCCCGGAAGATGCTGCTATCTTCTGGTTTTAATTTTTCCTCTGTCGACTTTTACGACGCCCACGGGTTGAAATGGATGGTGGTAGATTATCTTAAGCCGCCACCACACGTCAATTCTCGTACAACTAAATAAGTAATTACAAAAGATGGTGCGGCGCACGGCCGCCTCTACAATCAATTAAAAGTCCGTGTACCACTACTTACTTGTAGTGTGCGTACAGTTCGTAGTTCAGTTAATCATGCTGAGGAAGTACTGAATCGATAAACGAATGGGGCAATAGCACAATTTTAGATTCAGTCGATTGTTTTTGATGTAAACAATCGCCCATCGCTAGTACTGAGGCTAGTGTAATTTTATATGTGACTTAAGAAGTGATGACTGCCACAATCCACGTTTTACCAAAACAATATAATGCACTTGGTGTGATAGGTGGTGAGCCCATCGCCACCATGCGCTGTTGGGTGCACAGTGCAGTTTAATTCCTTACTCGCCTTTTACGAGATCCACTGGATGAGATGGAGTGGTAGTGTTCTTTTAACGAGCCGCCACCACACGGCTGTTTTTGCAGTGAGTGCCCAGTCTCTGACTACCCCTTATGGGATACAGTCGTAAGAGTGATTAAGATGTTGTTCGGACAGCCTTTATTCGTTCTGAATAACACCATAATGCTCATGGGAAAGCAATGGGGATTAAGAATTTTTTGACTCGTACTGAAATGGCAGCGACGTGGTTCGCCACTCGTCATCGGGTGTATTCTCTGCCAAACTCTTATATGAGAAAAATGGCGTGTTTGTATGTATGTATGTAATTGGGTAATGTAGTTGGCCGTGTGGTGGCGGCTCGTTAAAAGAATACTACCACTCCATCTCATCCAATGGATCTCGTAAAAGGCGAGTAAGGAACTGCACTGTGCACCCAATAGCGCATGGTGGCGATGGCATCACCACCTATCACACCAAGTGCATTATATTGTTTTGGTGAAACGTGGATTGTGGCAGTCATCTGTTTTTGCAGTGAGTACCCAGTCTCTGACTACCCCTTATGGGATACAGTCGTGATCTTATGTATGTATGTATGTAATTGGGGAATAATTTTAAATGAATATGGCAGGTGAACGTATCGGACCGCTTCCACCTGATGCCGATCATCACGCCAGCCTACCCGCAGCAGAACTCCACCTTCAACGTGTCAGCCTCAACGCGCACCGTCATCATGGAAGAGTTTCGACTTGGTACTTATTTTGTCATACATATACAATAGAAGTATCTCATTTATCTGTCTCTTTGTACGAACGGATTTAAGTCTAGAACTACTAAAGCTATTACACAGTTTATAGATAGGAAGTATGGGATTAACTAAGATTATGTTGTATCGTGTTTGTTTCACCAGTCATAACAGACCGTCAAATAGTCGTAGATTTCAGTGCCTAATTTTCTCTTTTCTGCCATTAAGAGGTTAAATTAGTATGAATATTTAGATTATAATAATGCTAAATTTGAATCTGGATTGCTTGTTCAACATAACGAAAATAAGTTTTCCATTTTCATTACAAAGGCATGAAAGTTTTTTTGATTGATGTACAATTTAGTGAATACCTTATTTTGGAAAAGAATTCAAGCTTATAAGAAAGTTTTTTTCTTATATTTAGTTTATCTTAAGTTACACAATTGCCAATTTGTGAGTTTGGAGACATCGGTTCTCTTATTAATTTACTAACATACCACTTCTATTTGTTTTTTCTGTTCTGTGGGGAAATGCCAAAGATCTCATGACTTATGATTGAAAGCAGAATAACCATCTCAATTATGCCTGACCAAAATCTAGTCTAAGGTGTGAAGTGGCTGACTGTAATCGCCAATCTGTCTATCAAGTGTGGCGAATCCATCAAATTTGGTAGAGAGGTTTCTTCAGCAAGTGACTGACACAGGCCGATGATGATGATTACCTTGTGTATGAGATACTTTTATTTTTCTTAACAACCCCTAACCCTGACAAAGGACCAGGGGGGCGTCGTCATACGCCAAACTAAAGCTCATTCATTAGTTAATGTGACGCCGATGGCTCAGTGGTGAGATAATAAAATAGCGGACTGTATATATGATGCTATAATTTTAAACTGCACAACGGTTGTCGTTAAGCTACGGTACAAAGTTAATGTTCTATGCGTGCGAGTGCTTATTATGAGGCGTAACAGGCTGACTGGTCCGCCGCGACGCCGCGACGCCGCTCGGATCAGCCGGTAGATGCGCCGTGTGACCCCCGCTCCTCACGTCCCTCGCCTCGCCTGTGCTGTTGAGTTAGATGACTCAACAGTTAATGTTCTAGATTTAAAGTTACAGCTTACAAATCCTCTCATTTCTGAGAGGGGCTTGGAGGAGTCCGCCACGCCACTCCAAAGTGAGTTGACGGATTTCAAGTTGTCGAAATATTTTTATCTGTAGGACATGAAGATTTCTTCAGAATGTTTTCTTTAACCGACCATGCCCTACCATCGTTGTATCAATACAATAAAACAATATAATTAATAATCAGTTTTCATTGTTCTTGAAATAATACATATTTGTTAAATAATTGTCTTTTAGTAAGTTTCTTATTTACTTTTTTAAATACCATTATAAATGATGGATGCGTTTATTTATATAACGTTATGTTATTGATTTCATTTAGAGACGTGGTTTGGTTTCGAAAATTTGCCCAATTGGTCATAACTATCAAAAAATTCAGTTCCAACAAATTGACGCAGTATTTTGGCCATTAGGATCTTTTTTTAGAAAATGTCTATCGAATTTTTTTAATATGGTTTCTGAGGCTGTAAAAAACATCTTATTTTGTCTTCCAATAGCATAAATCCAGTTTTCTTTTATTTCTGGATATTTAGGGAAACTGAAATTAGAACATTACATTGTTGCATAAATAGTAAAAAATATATGTTATACAATTAAAGTAGAATTATTAAAATATGAAGAAAATAGTAGAAAGAGTGGAACAAGTGAAAGAGTTTGTGTACGTGGGTTCTAAGTTTACGAGAGACGGAAAGTATGACTGTGATATTGAGAGAAGAGTATTGGCAGGAAATCAAGTGAATGGGGCTCTGCATGACTTTACGAGTAGCGAGAACGTATCTAAAAAAGCACGACTGGCTACAGCCAGTGTAACAGACCAGACAGTGAAAAAGACCAGAACCCCCCTATGTACACATAGGGGGGTTCTGGTCTATGTACACATAGGGGGGTTCTGGTCTTTTTCACTGTCTCCTCACTTATGTATGGTAGTGAATACTGGGTCTCGCAGAAGAAGCATGAAAGTAAGATTAACGCTGTGGAAATCAGAAGTTTGAGAAGTATAGTTGGAGTAACTCTGATTGACAAAGTGAGAAACAGTGTGATAAGGGAACGTTGCGGTGTGGTTGAAGATGAAGTGAAAAAGATAGAGTAGGTAAGGGATGCTTAGATGGTTTGGACACGTCGAGAGAATGACTAAAAGGAGACCGACGAAACAGATTTATGAGAAGAGTGTGAATGGGAAAGCCGGCAAGGGTCGTTCTAGGCGTATGTATCACAATCAGATCGGTGAACTTTTGAGGAAAGGTCACGTTAAAAGTACCCGCAACCGACGAGCGTTTATGAAAACGCTAAGGAAAGTAAAAGAAGCTGAAGATGTGTGTCAGGATCGTAGCAAGTGGGAAGATGTGGTCTCTTCCTACCCCAATGGGAAAGAGGCGTCAGTGTATGTATGTAGATAATAATGATACCCTTGATCGATACATTTTTGATCGTCCCTTCTCTAATCTAATAGCTTTTTCAATATAGTCTAAATAAAACTGGACCTTATTCCTTTTGTTTAAAGTGAAAAATACTATAACGTGTTTATCTTAAAAAATATTGTCATCTCATTATTGCTTTTTTATTAAATATTAATATATAAATACACTTACCGTTGATACGAAACTCCACCATGGTACACATATTTGTGAGTCGACTATCGAGACTTTTTACACTCTAAGATAGCACAAAAGGGCATGATGTTGCAACTGTGTCAAATTTCGTGAAGCAATGTTGCGATCCGAGTCTAGAACACGACTAAAGAGCGTATAGTCGAAAGTGCGTGTCACTCAGCATACTTATGGAAGACGCGCCTACTTACCATTTCTACTTGTTTTTTCTGTTCTGTGCATTTCCCGAAGCCGTATTTTAAGACACCGACAAGATGAAGTAGCAAGACAGATTTTCTAAAAAGGAGGTGGTGCCTCAGATCACAAAATATTAATTTTGTCGATCTTAACCCAAAATTATAGTATTTCCTAGTTTCAGAGAACATGGCACGAATGAATAAATGGTCATCCTGGACCAGAGGTAGCAACATCTATTCTCATCAAATAATCTAGATGTGACTTTGTTGTCACCCTTAAAGACTTATGATGGAATGCCTTGCTAGCAGCCATAGTCTCTTCTTTTTGTAGTGACATCTATCTCACAACATGAGAAGCTCTACAAATAGTTCATGCATTCTCCATCTCGCTATTGAAGTACCATTGATACATATATACAAGATCTGATGATTACTGTCAGAAGACACCTTTACTAGATCAGACAATCCGATCTGGAGGGTAGCTTCTCTTTTCCTTGGAACTTTTATCTGCTACTCGTATCTATAGATGTAACCATATCGGTCGTAAGGTATCGATACTTTCTTCTTTCGGTCGATTTTTTTTAGTAGAATAAAAGTTATTTAAAAACAGTAGTAACATAATATCAGTAATATTATGTTTATTGATATAAACAAAAAGGTCTGTTTTTGCGGTGCTCCTTAAAAATAATAATTTTCGCTGTCACTATATTTACTACTAGGCTACAACTGCGTACAAAGTAAAGCGGTACATGCCAACCCACTTATTTCTTTCGTCGTAAACGTACTAACGTACCCGGTGTGGTGGCGGATTAAAGGAATCTACCACCCCATCTCATCCCATGGACAATCGACAGAGGGAAAATGAAAATCAGGAGATGAGCAGCAGCATCTTCCTGGTACATCAGAATAAATATAATGCGGTTGCCATACTTCCTTCCAAGCGTGGCAACTATGGCAAAATGAGAGCTACAACTTTTCTAGCAATCTTTGGGAGAGGCCTATGTTCAGAAGTAGACTAGAGATAGGCTGAAATGATGATGATGATGAAACGTACTAAAGCGTACCGAGTACTGTTGACCGATACCTACTTGGTACTCTGCTCCAAAGTATCCATGCCAAAACTGCTTGGCATCGAAAGAAAAGTATTGAGTAAGTACGTGTATTTACTCGTATCGTTTCATCCCAAGTGTGGTTTTACAGGTCTAGCAATAACAGATGAGATAATGCTGGGCAAATGCGGTTGGGAGCGTCTCTTCGAAGCACCGAACTTCTTTTCACGCTACAAGCACTTCATCGTACTTCTAGCTTCTTCCGCCAGCCCCGTCGATCAACTGCAGTGGTGCGGGCTCATCGAGAGTCGAATCCGACATCTTATTAGTAAGTATACATACTAAGTTAAAGCAAATCTTTATATGTTCAACTGTCCTTCTGAAAACTTTCTGTGCGATATAAGTTTATTAGTTAAAGCGCGTATTAGTAAAGCCCGTGCTGTAGGCTTTTTGGGCATCCCCAATAATAACTCTTCGGACTAGTTACTGGTGGCAGGGTACCTATGCAGGAATTCGTTGTAGGTAGGTACCACCGCAGGTCCAGTTATTCTTCCGTGAAGCAGTAGTGTGCGAATATTACTCTGTTTCAGTCTGAAGGGCACTGACAGCAAGTGTAATTACTTGGCATATGAGACTTATGAAATAATATCTCAAGGGCACGGGCGCAGTGTGGTGCCACTCAGAAATGTTCTGAGCGACACAGCATTTGTTGTTTTACCTTGGAACTACAACTACTAGTTGTAGTTAGTAGGCTATAATTCTGATGATAATGACTACCTATTTGATCTAGGCATCCCTTTTTGATCTGCCGTAAATTTTGATATAGCCGTCTCTCTTGATCTACCCTACCTATTTGATCTCCCCTCCCAATTTGATCTAGCCGTCCCTTTTGATCTACCCTACCTATTTGATCTAGCCGTCCCTTTTGATCTACCCTACCTATTTGATCTAGCCGTCCCTTTTGATCTACTCTATCAATTTAATCTAGCCGTCTCTTGTGTTTTACTCTACCTATTTGATCTATCATTCCATTTTGATCTAGCCGTCCCTTTTGATCTACCCTACCTATTTGATCTAGCCGTCCCTTTTGATCTACTCTATCAATTTGATCTAGCCGTCTCTTGTGTTTTATCCTACCTATTTGATCTATCATTCCATTTTGATCTAGCCGTCCCTTTTGATCTACCCTACCTATTTGATCTAGCCGTCCCTTTTGATCTACCCTATCAATTTGATCTAGCCGTCTCTTGTGATCTACCCTACCTATTTGATCTATCATTCCATTTTGGTCTAGCCGTCCCTTTTGATCTACCCTACCTATTTGATCTATCATTCCCTTTTGATCCAGCCCTCCCTTTTGATCTGCCCTACCTATTTGATCTCCTCTCCCAATTTGATCTCCCCTCCCAATTTGATCTAGCCGTCCCTTTTGATCTACCCCACCTATTTGATCTAGCCGTCCCTTTTGATCTACCATACCTATTCGATCTAGCCTGCCCTTTTGATCTAGGATTCCCTTTCGTTCTAACCTACCGTTTTCTTCTTCTTTGACATGTTACGACCTATTAAATGTGAACTGATTTGTTGCAGCAACCCTCGAGAGGAACCAGCACATAACTATAGCGCATGTCAACCCGGAATGTTACAACTCCGTGCCGCTCAACACTAACAACGGACAGCCTCTGGCACTGCCTCCTGGTGAGTAATATTCCACGTGGTTCACCACATTTATTACTGGCTTCTGATACCTCAATTGCAAGACTCGCGCTCTGAAATTCTAGTTTAGTTTAGTCTAATTTTGCCGGTAACTTGAGTTCAATCTCCGATTCCCAAATTGTTAATAGTAATTTTATTGCTGATTATCTAGCATTCGACATGATCGCCACCCGTCACGTCTCGTTTCTCGATGGGGCGATAAGTAGGCTACGTATGTGGTATCGGCCTAACCCAACGGGAAAAAGGCGTGATTGTATGTATGTAAAGTCCTCTAACCTGCACGGAGCCTGCTAACTTTCCTTATCCACTTTGACCTCTCAAAAACATCTATAACTAGCTACTCCTGATCTTTCACAGGCTGTTATTTTGTAATTAAATGTGAATGGATTTGTCACATGAAAATATATACATAATGTGGGTTATTTTCCCGCAAGCAACAAATATTGCATGTGAAATTTATACACATACACCAAAAATTCTAGTCTAGGGCATCGTTTTTATTGAAGAAAATTGATATTAATAATTACTTATGTTTTATTTATAGGCGCACCAGTACCCACCGATCCGGCGCCCGAGATCAAAAAGAACGAACTTGTAAGTTACATTTTGTTAATTTAAATAGCAGAAGACTAAATTGCGATGGAGAAAAAACATTGTTACTTGATAAACATAAGTGTTACTTGTGATATATTCTATATTTTTTTTTCAATGAAATCATTTGTTGCGCTTGTTATTGCGTTAGGAAGTCCACCGACCACATACGTACGCGAAGGGATAAGCCAAGTAATTAAATGTCACCCAGAATACTTCTGTGTGACACCACAATGCGCCCGTCACCCTGAGACGTCAGTTCTTAAGTCTCAAATGCCCAGTGATTACGTTAGCTCTCAGTGCCCTTCAAAGCGAAACATAGTATCCGATGAAGCTGTAAAAGCCGAGAAGGCTAACAGCAATTACATCACCGAAAATATATATAAACCGAAACACAGTAATGCTTGCACACTACTGCTTCACGGCAGAATAACTGGCCCTGGGGTGGCACCTACCTAGACGGATTCCTGCATAGGAATCCTACCACCAGTGGATTTATAATGTATTTGAAATAATTGCCTGCTGTCACCATCATTAGAGTCCCAACACAAGTCCACTGGTATTCCTTATAAATTGCAACAAATAATGTTTTCGTATCAGTTGGCACAGTGGCTATAAGCCCATGGATTCTGCGCCACTAGTCGCCGTGGCCGTGTGGTAGCGACCTAAGAGAATCTACCACCCCATCTCATCCCGTGGGTGTCGTAAAAGTCGACAGAGGGAAAATGAAAACCAGGAGATGGGCAGCAGCATCTTGCTCGAACATCTAAATAAATAAACTGCGGTTGCCAACCCGTCTGCCAAGCGTGGCAACTATGGCAAAATCCCCCCACAACGAGAGCTACAAACTTTTGTGGCAATCTATGGGGGAGGCCTATGTTCAGCAGTGGACTATTGATAGGCTGAAACGACGACAACGACGACAACGACGACAAGTCGCGGGTCCGATCCGCACGGGGTGAATATTGTATGACCTACAGATAGTTGTTCCGAGTCTAGGTGTTTGTGCATAAGGAATTTGAGGAATGTATGTAAAACGCACCCACGACATAAGAGACATCCTTAATGTGGGGCCATGTATTTTAAAGAATAAAAAAAAAATTGAATAAAGTGACGAAACGAGCAAAACGTTCACCTAATAGTAAGTGCAACGTCTGCCCATAACAAATCCTGTGTCATCCAGAACATTTTTGTGTGACACCACACTACGCCGGTTCCCTAAGACATCAGTTTTTAAGTCATATGCCCAGTAATTACACTAGCTCTTAAGTAATTTGACTATAACTTACTATTTCAAAATACATTCAATATTGATTACTTACGTAATAATCATTGAACGTCATATTTATCTTGTGAGACATTTTGAAAACAATATAATACTCAATTACGATAGTATCATAAATATAAATATGTAGGAATAGCAACAATCACCTATTTACCAAGTTTGTCATCCTTATTTCAATTACTCTACTCAATTTTTTTCAAAAAAAAGAACGGTGGCAGCTATGAGGCCAGGCACTAGCCTTAAATTTAACAGTACGCGAGTGACCCGAGTTCGATCCCGGGTGCCGGCATCTTTGAAATTGTTATTTTAAATGCTCTATCATGCTCAATCTACTACATGCTCAGCGGTGAAGGAAACCATAGTGAGGAAGGCTGTATGTCTGAGGAATAAAAATATTTCAATGACATGTGAAGTCCGCCAACCCGCGTTTGAGCACCGTGGTGGACTTTTCCCGGCTTCAAAACCTACACAGAAATGATAGGAGGCCTGTGCCATTTATAGATTAATAGGCTGTACCTATACTACTCAAATTTTATATTTGAATGTCCCTGTATATCACTTAGGAGGCAGTTGGCAACGGTTTTCACCACTGTTTTACTTGTGATTGGATTCCTATGCAGGAATCCGTCTAGGTAGGTGCCACCCCAGGGCCAGTAATGTTAGTCGACCGCGTGGCGTAGTGGTTAGCGTACCTGACTTCTGCGCCACCGGTCCTGGGTTCGATTCCCAGCCGGAGGCAACATTTGTGTAAAAAACACAAATTGTTGCTTTTCGGGTCTGGTTGTGTTGTGCATGTGAAATGTATGTTTGTAAAACGCACCCACGATACAGGAGAAAATCCTACTGTGGGCTTCGTTTTTTTTAAAAAAAAAATAAAAAAAAAAAATGAAGGAGAAGTAGAAAAATTACCAATCATGGTAATATTTATATGTATTAGTATAGGCACTTATTGAAACCTTCATTATAATTTTCTCAATGTTTTTTTTTATTGGGGAAAGTGACGAGACGCGAAAATCGTTCACCTGATGGTTAGTGCATCGTCTACCATTACAAATACTGTGGCACCCAGAATAATTCTGTGTGACACCACACTTCACTCGTCACCCTGAGATAACAGTTCTTAAGTCTCATATGCCCAGTAATTATGTAAGCTCTCGGTGCCCTTCAGATTGAAACACAGTAATGTTTGCATACTGCTGCTTCACGGTACCTACCACATACCCACCTATACAAAAAAATCCTACCACCAGTAAGACAGACACGTGGAATTTGTGACAACTGTTACTATGTTATATTCCACTTTATCAGTTATTGTCACTACCCGTAAGATGTCGCTGTAGTCCGACCATCTTATGTTACAGGGCGACGTGATCGCAAACTTCTGCTCCATGTGGTTCATCGGGCTCGTGTTCGAGAAGACCAACGTGAATGTGGACCTGACGTATGACATATCATCATTCACCAAAGCTGTTCATTATCAAGCGGAGAATACGAGTATGCTGCGTGAAGGAATGATCATTGAGGTGATGTTTCCTACTATATAATTTCATATTGAGCACACGGCCATGTGATTGACCGATGATTATCTCTTTGTCTAAATATTTACTCCACTAGTAGATATAAGAACATTTATCTTCATTTTACTCCACTGATATTTACCCCATTTGGCACCCATTGTTTGAGGATTTGTAAATTAAAATGGATAGAGTAAGTGGTCTATGATTCTTCTGATGCAACATCCCCTGTTAATGAAAATGCATCTTAAATTAAAAAAAAAATTGGTTGTCTGTAAAGTCGGTTTACGGACGATTGTTTTACGTGATAACATCATAAAGAAACATTAATTTTTAATTTACAAATATTATTTACAGTTTTTGAAAATTTAATTAAAATAAATTGTTTAAATATAATCACGACCAATTAGTTATAATCATATCGTGTCACGTTATTCTAAAAATGCAAGAATTAATTACCACTATTGCCGCTGTTTTGAGAAAAACAGTTTATTGAAATGAACAAAACGAAATTAGACTGAAAATTATGAAGGAAATCAATTACATCTTATTAAATTGTAGAAATAAACACAAAAACCCAAAACACGTTCTCGCGTATTCAACATTTGTTATAAATGGCTTCCGTCGAGGTGAGACCGAGAACTATTCTAACTGCTAGCTCCGACGTCACGCGCGAAGAGAGATATGTCGGAGTCAGCGATGGCTGAGCGATAGCGGCGCCTACCTCTTGATTAGGCGGTACAGGGTTTCAAATGCTCCTCGTCTAATAATTTCACCTTACTACGCTTAACCACCAATTAACTAGGTAAACTGACAGATTTTTTTTAAGTAATGACAAGGTCTCGAATTCAACTGCCCCCGAACAATCCGACCTCTTAAATAAGATTCTTACCACGTGCCACTACTACAATAACAAGTGACGTCACGGTGTTTACCACTTCCTCAGTACTACAATAATCAAATGAGCTACTTAATGTTTGACGATATCGTTTTCCCCGACACGGCCATCAAGACAACTCACAGGACCTCGTGTGCGCCATCTGAAACAAGAGTTCATCCAAACTAAACAACGTCTAGCAATTTAAATGAAACTAAGTTTACGGATTTTATCGCGTTTAATTTTTTTTTTACTATTTATAACCCGACGTTTCGGGTGCTTTACAGCACCCATGGTCACGGGAGGACTAGACATCTGTCACCTCAGTCAGGTTATAAATAGTAAAAAAAAAATTAAACGCGATAAAATCTATAAACTTAGTTTCATTTAAAGGTGTAGTGTTTGCGTAAATATAAGAAATCATTAAACGTCTAGCAAGTATACCGTCTTCCGCTCGGTCTTCCTGACCGGAGTGTGATGAACTAGGTAAATGATACCTCAAACTTAGCCAACACTTAATCTGATTACAATAATAACATTCAATCTGAATTCAATGAGTCCAGTATGCAATACTCTACACCTCAACCTATTGCGTCCATCCGGTAAACAAGTAGGACCTTCATCCGGTACCCGACTTCAACACAAAACACACACATGCCTTCATCTGGCTCGTAAGTGGGACTTCCATCCAGTACCCACTTCAAATCACACAACACCTCGCGATGCCTCAATCCGGCATCCTTACGATTGCTTGCATCTGCGTACTAGACATAGGTCACACTAAGGACAACTACAGCTAGCAAAAGAGATGCATGCGACCTGAGAGATTTGCATACTACACTCACTCTCCACATGAAGATCATTAACGCAATCGTGGCATTGCAACTACAGAACATAACGCTCTACGTCAGAGACGTTTTGATTAATGGCTCAATAAAATTTCATGAAGTTCAGTCAAACCATTTCCGATATTCTATAACCACAATACATTATTTGCAGTAAACTGTACCTGCACTGCGTCCTCACTCCTATTACTAAACATCTGTTAGAATCCATCCATCCATCCATTTCAGCCTACCATTAGTCCACTGCTGAACATAGGCCTCCCCCATAGAGTGCAACAAAAGTTTGTAGCTCTCATTTTGGGGGGATTTTGCCATAGTTGCCACGCTTGGCAGGCGGGTTGGCAACCGCAGTTTATTTATTATGATGTTCCAAGAAGATGCTGCTGCCCATCTTCTGCTTTTAATTTTCCCTCTGTCGACTTTTACGACACCCACGGGACGAGATGGGGTGGTAGATTCTCTTAAGCCGCTACCACACGGCAGAATCTGAAGAATCTGTTAGAATGCTCCCGCAGAATACCCAGCACAGCTACATAGACACACTCCTTCGTGTACCAAAGAAACACTGCAAACATAATTATGCAAAATTAAATACTGCATGAGCATAGGCTGCTGAAAGCCGTTGGCCGACAACTAAAAGGAGAGCTTCAGTTAACTCCATCGCGCCATCAATTCGCAGAGTTCCGCGAAAGGTCCGCGGCGAGACCTTCAAAAAATCGGTGACGATATCGACGACACGCAATAATCCGAACTCTTAAATAAGACTCTTACCACGTGCCTCTATCACACTAAGAAGGGGACATTTTTTATGCGCGCTGCCGGTGTTTATCGATTTATAAGACGTTATCACGTCAAAAAAAATTGTATGAGTTGAGACGAGCAAAACGTTCATCTGATGTTAAGTGTATATATCGTCTGCTCATAACATATGCTGTCTCACCCAGAATAATTCCGTGTACCACACTGCGCCATCACTCTGAGACATCCATTGTTAAGCCTCATACGCCTATTAATTACACTAGCTCTCAGTGCCCGTCAGACCAAACAGTGATAGGTTAGGGCCAGTTATTCTGCCGTAAAGCAATAGTGAGAAAAAAATACTGTGTTTTGGTCTGAAAGACACTGAGAGCTAGTGTAATCCCTGGACATATGAAACTTAAGAACTTACGGTTCAGGGTGAGATGCTGTATCTTTTATGGGCAGACGTTGCACTTACCGTCATCTCAACGTTTGCTCGTCTAGACACAGTAGCAAAAAAAACCATTTAAATTAGCATTTATTAATGAGTTTGTTATTGCAGGCGCGTCACGTCCGGCGCAAACAACTGCACCAGTACCTGTCGCCGTCGCTGCTGAAGCGCGAGCGCACCATCTCGGGGGCGAAGCGCCGCCCGCCGGAGCCCGCGCCGCCGCTGCCCGCGCCCCTCAAGCGCACGCGCCGCCTCTCCGACAGTAGCGTGAGTTCTGCGCACACACTGCCTTCCCCATACACCTATTCACTGACACTGTCGACCGCGTGGCCTAGTGGTCAGAGTGCCTGACTTCTAAACCGCGGGTCCTGGCTTCGAATCCCAGCCGGAGCCAACATTTGTGCTAAAAAAAAATTGTTGGTTTTCGGGTCTGGTTGTGTTGTGATTGTCCCCGTGTTTCTGACACTGCATCCTAGCCTACCTCCGATCTTATCGCATCAGCGTTACATCGGGCGCGGGTAGGTTGGGACGAGTGAGTGCCTCTGTGTTTGCGCGTACACTTGTGGCACTATAATATCTCCTGCGCAGTTGATGGCTCTCGACGGTAGTCGGCAGTTGTCGCCGTGGTCGAAATCGGCTAGGAGAACATCATTCATTGACACCGACATACCTTTCGATCCGGCGAAGCTGTAAAAGCTTTCGGGCTAGAAGAAGTGAGTGAGTTCTTAAAAAATAACCGACATATCCTCGCTGTCAACATACTACAATTTTCTGCCACGCTCAAACACTATGGAATCTGCTGCCGCCAGACGATTTTCCGGACCGATACGACTTCGGGACCTTCAAGAAAAGAGCCTATTCCTTTCTCAAAGGCCGGCAACGCATCTGCTATTCCTCTGGTATTGTGAACCACGGGGTTCTCAAGGTTCGATTTTAGTTGATCAATTGCCAAATCGCACATGATTTGAACCATCTGAACAAACATTCAATCAAACTGAAGCAATAAAAATGGATCCAATAACAGTTTGCCGCCTTTCAACTGTTATCGATTCAAATCTCTTGTTGAAAGCGATTCGAATCGTCTGAACCTGTCGCGATCAAGTTTACTTCAATCTAAACATATAATAAAACTGTAAACTTCATGTGTCTCTACATTTTAATATTTTGCGAAATGAATGTGTGATTACACTAGGTCTCAAAGCGCTTCAGACCGAAAGACAGTGGTCTTTGCACATTTCTGCTTCACGGCAGAATAACTGGCCCTCGGCTCGTATCTACCTAGACTGATTCCTGCATAGGAATCCTACCACCAGTAAATTTATGGCTTTCTGTTCTGTTGATGTTTAGCAGTTTTAATAACCATTATCAGAGATTTCCTTTTTTTTTTTTCAAGAAGTGTGTGAGCTTAAGTGTCCCACAGTAAAGTTTCTGATGTATCGTGGCTACACACACACATACACAGACGTAAATTGCAGATACATCCATACCCATATCCCGAAACAAGTATCTCTAGACCATACAAATATTTGTAACTCCAACTCACGACCTGTAGTGTAGAAGGCAATCGCTTAGCTGTTGCGCCAGCCGAGCCGATTTTGTTTAAAATATTAACTTTTTTAAATAATAAGTGAGTAAAATACTTTCCCTTCTGACCATTTTCAAAAATTTGTGTTCACTCAAATGTTCTTGTTATTCCCAGACCGACGAAGTAAGCGTGTTATCCTACAATGAAGATTCTAACTCATCAAACATGTATGAGGTGAACATCCTGAATGGTACAACACCAGCCCAGATGACAGCAGAACAAATTGAGCAAAACCGCAACAAGACAGAGAAACCCATCCAGCCCACAGAACATCCGTCAACATCAAACAGTATAATTTGCACGTAGCAGTACGAGCAATGGCGTAACCGGTTCATATTTGGAACCAGTAACGTCAAAATTAACAAAGTGAAGCGGGCTTAGACAAGTGGTTTTTAAGTGACATGTTAAAGTACATCAAGCAACAATGTTTTCTTGCAGTGTTAGTGTTGACCTATAGTGTATGTGTGTGGAGAAATGTGATTCTAGAATAAGGACTGAAGAAGAGACACTAAAATTTATTGGTGCAATTCGGGTTTGCCCTTATCATGGAGCGCTGTTGAAGAGTATATATTGGTGAGTCGGTTGATGTACGTTAATTGTTTGCCTTGAGTTGTAATTATGTGCTGAAAATTTGATATTGTATTGTGAAATCTTTGAGAGTAAGTTAGAAAAAATATTGATATACTGGTTGCCGTAACTCAATAAAATAATTGCTTAATTAATAAGTGGAAGCTAAAGAATTCAGAAACTTGTGGCTTTCTCTTATTAAATGTTGCTTTAAATAAAATGTTCAATTTTATTTATGTGAGCTTCATCTGTGTCATATCTTGATAAATACATAGCTGGTATTATCTACATTTATTCAACTTGCATCTCTAAAACTAGTGTCTATGGCAGACATGTGAACATATGTTGGGGTGAAAACATAAATTTTATATTTAATTTATTCGTATTGCCGCCAGATGTCCCATGCAGGCAACGTCGTCATTACGTAAGTCTTTACTATAGTAGTGTTAGGGCCGTTAATGTTGTGGAAAAATTAAAAAAAAAGTTTTAGGTTAGATAAGTCTATTTTATGATTTGACTTTCGAAGGTCCTGTGTTTTTTATGTTTAATTGCAGGTCGTCAACGGACGGACAAAATGCAGTCGCAAGTAAGTTTTGTTCACTAATTTTTAGGATGGTATTTTTAATAGGCCTTTACAGGGAAACTATTCATAATTATGTATTTTTCTCAATGTATCTATTACAATAAAATTTTAAAGATGCTGTTATTTCATAGCACTTTTAAGATTTTCTAAGGAATTTAGCTATGATACAGTTAAAAGTTATCATGGTCAAGTTTCATGCTTACTGAATATTGGACAAAGAAATGGTCATTCCCTGGAAAAGGTCAAAGAGTACAAAGTGGAAGAAACACAATACTTTTGTGTGACGAGTCCTATCTTAGTTTAGTTGAATATAGTTGCATTGAGATTAATGCTAAATATGTATTTCAGGTGTTATAAAATATTGCAATTCTGGTACAAAAGATATAGTTCTTCTACTTTGTTGTTTATCTACATTGCCCCAAATATTCTGTGGTTTTGATGTACTTTTTTATAATTCTCTTTAAATATAGTGAAGAATTTTGAACAAAATTTTTTTGTTGTATCAAGGTTTTGATCAAGTTAGGATATTATTTATTTTTCTTTTTGATGAAATTAATGTCTAATTTTTTTAAATACAATGTCAACATTAGGTTTGGCGTGGATGTGCCTTTAAATATAACTTTTAAGGTCCTTATCCATTGGTTCCCAATCCAAGAAAGCAATTATGTTACTTGTTGGCTCTGCTTAGTGATGGTTATGTTACTTGTTGGCTCTACTTAGTGATGGTTATGTTACTTGTTGGCTCTTCTTAATGATGGGTTTTGACTGAATCCATATTAAACTTTGTGTAATCTAACTGTAGTATATCTTGTCAATGGGTTAGGACCTTGACTGTGATTCAATTTGTCCTATCACTATAATATCTAAGTTTATCATTGTATTTGTTTTAATACTTTAAATTGATGATGAATAATACCTACTTTTAATATAAATTGTTAAATGGTGGATGGTAATATGGCTTGAGCAAACTTTCGCAAAATTGTATTAATTTCCGAATCGAAATGACGTCTGATTCTATTGATTATCAGAAACAGTTTAATCATAATCAATCTAAAAGAAATCTTCTGTCTTTACTCTCTGATCTGAGAATACGGGGAATAGCCAAAGACTAACAGTTTCTATTTAAATTCATCTCACGAAGTGTTTGCGAAGTGAATTTGCTGAAGCTAGTATTTTTAAAAAAATTGCACTCATTACCTTATACAACAAATTCACCATAATGATTAATAATCAACAATGCACAGCATGAGCAAAGGAAGTGAATGGAAATTGTACATCATTAATACAGTATTTTACCTCATCAACCAAAGCTATGAACGAAGCCTGGGGGCAATGTGAATAGGCTATTTAACAAAATTATCTACAACATGTTTTCTTTGCTCCAAACTCCACAAGTAATATTTTAAAAAGAGCTTTTTCAATTTACACTTCATTGATTGTGTTCATTTTTCGTTTATTATTGTACCATTGCATTGTAAATAAAATAATTTGGAAGACGTTATGAACCATTGTTTGGATCATTTATTTAAAGTTGTATTTAATAAATTTTATTGAAGTACCAATTTCTTCGTAGCCTTGTATGTTCATATGTAAGCATTAATGTCAGCAGATATATACATGGCTAAGAAGTATTCTTGCCAAACTTGCCTTGCCAAGAATGACAACCATAGCTCCAAACTAATTAAAAAAAAATTGCTTAAAGATGTATGTCTGTAAATTATGCGCCACTTATTTTCCAGCCATTCTCATTTTATTTAGGTACATATTACAACCCTTTGCTGGAATATCTAAATATTTATGAGGTGTCCGCACGGAATGAATAACAATTAAAAAAACTTATGCTTAAAATTTTCTGATTTTTTACAACCGCGAGAGATATTAAAAGAATTTATTCAAGAAGTGCAGGAAGAAATGAACAGAACTCTTCATTTTCTGAAAATGGTCAAAGCCTGTCAACCCCTATTTTCATATGGGTACAACAATAACCACACTAAATGCCTCAGCACACACAGCTTATCATTACCAATGAAATCAATGCTGCTGCAAAATCAACGACATATTGCGCTCTTAACGTGAACCATCTTCTTGAGTAAGAGTATCATCACACTGATTTGACAATGATTTGTTTGATTTGTTCATCAACAGTACAATAATCCCCATTGGACAACTCTTTCAATATTGAAAAGATGTTATATAAACAATAATTATTACAGTGATAACGCTAATAATGCAATGTTTTTCAGTCATTATAATTTCTCATGTTGTCCAAAGCCTTTACTATTTACATCCTTTGTATTATATAAAAACCTAATAAGAGAATTGCTTAGTAACTAAAGTAATATTACTGCCTGGAATTAAGATCTATATATTGTTATAGACAACATGTAGATATTGTTTGCGGTAAACTTTCTGTCAACTTTATGTGGCTCATATACTTTTGTGTAATAAAGTAAAGAAAACATGTTGATACATCAAGTTCCAGAATTCAATTATATCTTTTAAATTAACTTAAAAGAATGAGATGATTCCACCTAGATAATAAGACTCAAGTGTAGTTATTTTTAAGGACCTTCTAAAATACCTTGTAAGTTGTATATATCAATAGCCAATTTATTAATATTATATATGAAGATATATATCTGGAAAAAATTGACGTAAAATTTAAAAAAAAAAAGGAAATAAATGTATATAAAAAGATAATTTTGTTTTATTCCATAACGCTCCTTTAGCCGTGATAACTAACATAACGATAATTGGAAAAGACGGAAACAGAACATATTTGAAACCGAGTATGCTTTTTCTAATATGTGAACAAAAATGTTTCTTTAATTTTCACGTACACAACACAACCAGACCCGAAAGCCAACGGTTTGTGTTTTCTAGTTAGGCAATTTTTTGCGGGATCGTCCTGCGGGGCGACCGGCGTTGGGGGAGGTTAAGTCACACTGGTGACACGCACACGTACTAAACTAGCGTGCCCAAGACAACTTGAGATAAGTATTTGAGATGCATAAATCAGTACATAAATGTAAAAGTAAATGAGTAGGAAATTGGAATTTGATGTTTTTAAATAGCGTATTTTTAATTAGCGTTGTTATAATATATAATGACAGTTATAGTGAGGTAGAGCCGTGGCGTGGCTCAGGGGATAGGCTCGCTTTAAATTTCCTAGTACTCGAGTGACCTGGGTTCGATTCTCGGTGCCTACTAAAGTTGTTATTTGCAATTTTAAGTGCTGATTTACCACGTGCTCGACGGTGAAGGAAAACATCGTGAGGAAACCTGCATGTCTGAGAAATTAAAAACATTTTCAAGACATGTGAAGTCGGCCAACTCGCATTGGAGCAGCGTGGCGGATTCTTCCCGGCTCCAACCCCCTCTCAGAAATGAGAGGAAGGCCCCAGCAGTGGGACATTTATAGGCTGAAAGTTTACTTTTAAACAGACACTTCAATATAATTTATTTCTATAGATTAAAGAAGCAAAACATAAATAAATAATAATATATATAATAAGAAGACAGGCCGTACTCAGAATTGAGACATTTAAATGTAGTTTGTAGAAAAACGTATATCAAGCAATGTTTTTCTTATTATCTACACAAGCAACTAATAAAATATACTGCAACGTAAATAAAACTTGAATGTTATAAGGTATTGCAATCAAGTTAAATTGTTTCTTAATAATTACTTGTTGCATTCGCCACTTCCCCCAGTAGAACACGTCTTATTAATAGGAAGACCTTTTTTTTTATTGAATGAAGTAACGAAACGAGCAAAACGTTCACCTGATGGTAAGTGCAACGTCTGCCCACAACAAATGCTGTGTTATCCAGAATATTTCTGTGTGACACCACACTGCGCCCGTCACCCTGAGACGTCAGTTCTTAAGTCTCAAATGCCCAGTGATTACGCTAGCTCACAGTGCCCTTCAAACCGAAACACAGTAATGCTTGCACACTACTGCTTCACGGCAGAATAACTGGCCCTGGCGTCGAACCTTCCTAGACGGGTTCCTGCATAGGAATCCTACCACCAGTAAAGCTCCATCCTTTGCACTTACCCTGGCCGATGCAAGCGCCTCTATTTGAGTTCTATGGCTCTCACAATAGTCTTGCTATGATATGCCCCAAGATCTTACGTAGGCAGCGCATGTATTAGTTAACACGATGGTCTCAGCTCCGTAACAGAGTATATAAATTATTACTTAACCTTTTATCAGTATTTCTCAAGTATTTGCTATGAACATTTACTAAGATGTCGGTGTGCTTGTTTTTTTTTTAAATGCTGCCCCACAGTAGGATTTCTCCTGTATCGTGGGTACATTTTACAGCCATATATTTCACATGCAAACCACAACCAGGCCGGAAAACCAACAATTTGTTTGCATAAGTGTTGTTTCCGGCTAGAATTCGAACCCATACCCGCGGCGTAGAAGTCCGGTAAGCTAACCACTAGGCCACGCGGTCACGGTTTGCTAACCAAATTTAAATGGCAGATAGGTATGTAGATATACCTATCTGCAATTAGTTTATCAGAGAGTTCGATGATGAAACAGAAAAAACATATCAGCAACCTTTATTTGTTCGATGGCGTTATATATGTCTTAGAATAATCTGAAACATTATTAGAAACCGGTGAAACTGGCCCATATTTTGACATAAATTACAATAAAGTGTCCATGCACAGTAAACAATCACTAGACTGGACATATTGTTCTTCTGTAGATTGCCGCGAACCGGTTTCCACACCTCCACGTCCATGTGCGTATTTTCCGTGTAGGCAGGAATAATGGTCTACCCGAGCCCTCAGGAACAAGCTCCTCCAGGAATCGCAGCAAAACTGCTGTTTCGAGCGACCTCGGGGAGCGGTTACGGCGAGCCGAAATACTTGGCCCGGTATATCGCGACTATAGAGCAGTCCAGCCGGACATGTTTCGCCGTTTCTCTCTTTAACAAGCTCTGCACAAAGCTGTCTGTCCGAACTGTCCGTAACCTGAACAGATGTTTGTTAAATGAGTGAGTACTAGCCATTTGGATTTGGAGTTTGTAGAGACGAGTAGTAGTCTTCGCCTGTTTGCACTCCGAGTGGTTCGCCCAAAGGTGTGCGTGTTGGTTTCACTTCAAATGTATGAAACACTTTCGCTGTCTCGAATTTTGTGGTGTATTGCCTAGTGGTAGTGTTTTACTGGTGGTAGGATTTCTATGCAGGAATCCGTCTAGGTAGGTACCACCCCAGTGCCAGTTATTCTGCCGTGAAGCAGTAGTGTGCAAACATTACTGTGTTTCGGTTTGAAGGGCACTGTGAGCTAGCGTAATCACTGGGCGTATGAGACTTAAGAACCGATGTCTCAGGGTGACGGGCGCATTGTGGTGTCACACTGTTCTGGGTGACATAGCATTTCTTATGGGCAGACGTTACACTTACCATCAGGTGAACGTTTTGCTCGTTCCGTCCCTTTTTTAAATAAAAATAAAGATATCTGGTGGCGGTTTTAGTTTGTCACGCCACTGGAAGAGCGGATGGAGCTCTTCAAAAAACTAGGTAATATACACAATTTTATATTTCGTATGCGGATGTTCGTAAATTAACATCCTTTGTTTCATAATATATACGCAAATACGCCAATTTTGTCTTCCAAGGGAACTTTTCCCGAAATGTGATTTTTAAACAACTCAATTAATGAGAAATAATATTCTAAACTTACGGGGACATTATTAGCTCTGCCCGAAAATAGGTTATATACATGACAATAGTGCGTATTTAACTTTTGGCTATGTTGGGCAAGAAATTAATGAGAACTCATCGAACACAGCTTAAGCATAACTCTGAGACATACAAGCAGCTAATGTAGTCAAACTTCTTTGAGCGTACTTAGGAGTCAAGTCAGCTAAGATAATACCCTAATTTTTATAGCAGAGGGCAAACAATGCTTATTGAGTAATTTTTATATTAATTTTGCTCCTTTACGTAATGTCATTAGAACGATACTTTTCGAATTGCAAATAATTTAATGGTTATATAATTATTATTATTTTCAAAACCTTGTTAAATATTATTTAAAAAAAATGAAACGTTAATTGGCTATCGTTTTTACTGAAAAGTGACAACCCCTAATACTTTTAAATTGAATGATGCTGCTTGTTTGTAGAATAGCTAAATAGCTTTGTAACATCGCCCACTCATATTCCTTACGATAGTTAGATTATGTCTTTACCCAAATCCTTGTACTGATGCTTATTTTAACTTCTTAAAAGTTATTGCGTCAAAAATTTAACGTGGCTCGTCATCATCATTTCCACTGCTGAACATAGGCCTCCTCATAGATTGCCACAAAAGTTACGCAAAATACCCAACAATACGTTATAATCCACAGTATTAAATGCATTGCTGAAGTCAAGCAAAGTAAGTACAGTAAGTTTTTCGTTTTCCATGCCATAACGAATGTCGTCGGTAAATTGTAGGAGTGCTGTAGTCGTGCTATGGCCAGGACGAAACCCGGATTGCAAAGGATTGAGGAGATTGTGTTGCACAAGGTAGGAACTTAGTTGCTTGTGGACGAGGTGTTCGAGAACTTTAGATAGGAATGGAAGTAGATAAATAGGCCGGTAATCAGAGAAACTGGAAGGATTGTCTTTTTCGGGAGAGGGATCACGTTGGCATCTTTCCAAGCCGAAGGAAAAAAAGCGGTTTTCACTGAGTTGTTAAGAAGGGAAGTAATTACAGGGGTAAGGAGATCCAGGAGTGGAATAACCATTTTACGACTAATGCAATGGCCACCAACAGAGTTCGAATGGATGGACAGTATGGTTCTCTTAACATCACGATTGTCAAATTGACTAAAATTAAAAGCGGGAGTATTAGGAGTAGAAATGTTTGAAAGGAAATTCAGTGTTAGCTTTTACTGCGTTATCAATGCAAGACGAAGAGGAAAAATGCTGATTAAGTTGATTGAGATTGGTATTATGAACAGAAAAGTTTTGGCGCGATTTCCCAACTCTCTAAGGATTTAAGAAATTTCCAAACCCTGGCAGGGTCAGGGATCTCGGACTGACTCGTAAATATGGCGTCGTTCAGCTTTCCTACACACATTGTTGCAACGATTCCGTACCAACCTATATTTTTCTTTATTTATGTCGCTAGGATTTGACTTATATTTTGACTTGGCATTATTTTTTTTCTCCATAATTTTTTTGATGTCTTCAGTTAACCATGGAGAAGGAGGATGCCTAACGCGCACTGGACCAACAGGAGCATGAATGTAATACAGTTGAATTATGAGTGAATTAAACAAAGCTACCTGTTCGTAAACTGTAGGTGCATCTACGACCACATTCCATTCAATGTTTGCTGCGTCCTGAAGAAGCTGCTTTTCGTCCATACCACTAAAGTTGCGCTGAAGTAAGATTCTTGACTTAGCTTTAGGAGGTCTGATTTTGTAAGATAAATTGAGAAGATCGTGATAGGAAAATGCATCAGCGGCACATTGACCATTCTTTTCAACATGATCAAGCGACGAAACAAACATTTCATCAAAAAGAGAAGGCGCACAATTTGGAAAATAATGTGTAGCAGATAAGGGGAGAAGGTTTAAATTTGCTGCCTCAATAATAGATTTAAGGTGGGTGGATCTGGAATTATTATTCAACAAGCAAGTATTAAAGTCACCCATAATTACTGAATGGCAATAAATAGGAGTAAGATGTTCAAGGAGATTTTCCAAGGAGGAGAAGTAATCAATTGTGAGAGAAGGGCTATAAAAGACTCCAAGGAGTAATTTCGTGTGTGAAAGAACTTCAATAAAAAGAAATTCTGCTTCACTTCACGTCTGCCCATAACAAATACTGTGTCACCCAGAAAATTCTGTGTGACACCACATTGTGCCCATCACCCTGAGACGTAAGTTCTTAAGTCTCATATGCCAGTGATTATGCTAGCTCACAGTGCCCTTCAAACCGAAACACAGTAATGACTAGCCGTGTGGTGGCGGCACGTTAAAAGAATACTACCACTCATCCAATATACTATCTCATCCAATGGATCTCGTAAAAGGCGAGTAAGGAATTAAACTGCACTGTGCATCCAACAGCGGTGGTGATGGTGGTGGCGATGGGCTCACCGCCTATCACACCAAGTGCATTATATTGTTTTGGTGAAAAGTGGATTGTGGCAGTCATCTGTTTTTGCTGTGAGTGCCCAGTCTCTGACTACCCTTATGGGATACAGTCGTGATCTTATGTATGTATGTATGTAGCAACACCGCCCCGTTCGGTTCGGTCATTTCGGATATGAAATAATGAATTTCGGAAATGGAAAATATTTAGAACTGGCTATTTGCTAGCTTTCATTTGATATCAAAATATATATTGTTTTATGTTCCTCTCACCATCCTGACATTACCCTCCTCCTGAGACAGTCGGGCAAGCGACGTTGAGAGTGGGGGGTCATTTGAACATATCCTAGTATTATACTTATTTTGTAATAATTTTGAATAATAAATATTTTCGTGAATAGTGATTTTATTTCAACTCATTTCTTAACATTTAATTTTTTTTTCTATTTTATACAATTTAATAAGTTAGTTTAACATAATTATAGCTAATTCCGGTTGCATCATAAACCCATATAAGTTTTTCGTAGGCCCATGGTTTCACTGTAACAAAAATATAGTTTTGTATCATTAAATATTAATATAATTCTGGGAACGCCGATGTTTGTCAACTTTCACTCAGAACTAGAAAGAAGAAAGAAACGTACTGGAAAAATTACAAATCGAATAGGTAATTTTTATAGGACAAAGTGACGAGACAAGTACACCTGTGGTAAGTGCAACGTGGGCCCATTACAAATGCCGGGCCACTCAGAACATTTCTGTGCCACTATACCGCGCAGTTAATCGGTTCATAAGTCTTATATTCATTACACTAGCTCTCAGTGACCTTCAAACCGAAACAACAATGTTTGCACAATACTTCTTCATGGCAGAATAACTGGCCCTGGGGTGGTACCTCGACGGATTCTCGACTAAGAACCGATGTCTCATGGTGACGAGCGCAGTGCGGTGGTAGAACTTTCTCCAAGAATGTCTGGGTAACTGCCAAAGTTTATATGGGCTTGCACGTGATATTTACTTTCAAGTGAACGTTTATTTGATTAGTATCTGAGGGGCCGGGCGCTCACTTTAAATATCGTACGGGAGTGAGCCGAGTTCAATACCCGGTGCCGGTACGTCTAAAATAATTATTTTAAGTGCTGATTTACCATATGCTCAGCGGTGAAGGAAAATATCGTGAGGAAACCTGCATTGCCTGAGGAATAAAAATATTGCGAATACATGATGTTAAATCCGCCAACCCGTACCGGAGCGTGGTGGCGGATTTTGCCTGGCCCCAAAGCCCTCCGAGAAATGAGAGCAGGCCTGAACTCAGTAGTGAGACATTTAGAGGCTATAACTTTTTCCTAAACAACTTGCTCATCTCAGATACTTTTATCAAAAAAGGCAAGGGAAAGTAGACAGAAAAGCGTCGACTAGAATTAGTCTAAACCAAATATAGGGAGTAACATCAGCTGTACAAATCAGAGCTGAATGAATGCTTTCCCCGAGTAAATAGAATTTGGTTGGTGGTAAAACCACACTGAAGCTAGAGACTGGCTGAAGGCTGACAAGACATACATAGCTCGTCTGGTAAAGCCAAGGCAGGGAAAGGGGACAGAGAGAGGGGGGAGGGGATAACGGAAAACAGGTTCTCCAGTTAACTGGCAATGAGGCACTAAAATTTTTATTGTACGTGGAGGTTTATACGAGCCACTCATCATCAGATGAAGCAAGCACGTAGTATCAGGCTGCAATCGCCAATTCACCTGCAGACTCACGTTCAGCAGTGATCTTTTGACGGCGTGACCATGTAATGTCATCTGACGACTGTTTTTGAAACAGATTGTCTAATCTATATGCAAGTTTTAATATCCAAAAATTTACGATAGGTGGCGTTGTATTGTAAAACGTCTTTCTTATGTCGCGATGTTGAGATTCGTGTCCGTTTAATCACCTATGCTATGATGGTCAATGAAATTAAAAGTTTTTCACTGCGGATAACATTTCAGGGTTTTTATTTGGAAGCCCCATGTCACAGTACACTTTCGGAACTACCAGATCAAGGGCTTGTTCACAGATTGCTCTAAAAATAACTCAATTTTTCAATACTCTTTTACATTTATTACTTGACGGTCGCTTAGCTCATTGCAAGAGCACCAGAATTCTCAGCCGCGGGTCCTGAGTTCGAATCCCAACCGTAGCAACTATTTGTTGACAAAAATGTTGGTTTTCGGGTCTGGTTATGCTAAGCATGTGAATTTTGTCTGTAAAACTGGAAACAACAGGAGATAAAACAGAACAACAGGAGAAAAACATTGTAACAACCGACATGAAGACTGATCTATTAAACAACAGTATCATCAAGTTTTTTGAAATGAATACGAGGAGATGGGCAGCAGCATCTTCCTAGAACAGCTGAATGAATAAACTGCGGTTGCTAACCCGTCCGCCGTGCGTGGCAACTATGGCCAATTCGCCCCATAATGAGAGCTACAAACTTTTGTGGTAAGGGAGGCCTATGTTCAGCAGTGGACTAATGATAGGCTGAAATGATGATGATCAAGTTTTTGCCTACCCCCTTTGCAATAGTGTGAATGTGTGCAAATAAATACCCATTCCATCTCGTCGGTCGTCTTCTGCTGTGCAGCTTGCAGCTCCAATATCTCGCTCTGAATTGATACGCTTAATTCTTGTATGGGAACGGCTTCCGTGCGCCAGAATACGTTCTGATGTTTACTGGTACGATTCCGTCGCTTGTGCGCTTTAAGATGCACCTGAAAAATATTTAAAATTATATTTAAAGATTTAAAATAGTGACAAAAATTAAATTTACTGATTTTCTTATTATTGATGATGATGATGATGATGTCCTTCTGGCCGACACGACTACAGTGACAACTTCCAAATACTGTCGGAAACTGTTAAATACAGAGAAGATAATATAATAGTGCTATGAGTGTTTGCGTAAGCACGGAAGCACTCGTTCGCCCTAACCTACCCACGGCCGATGTAACTCGTACGAACCTTCTTCACGTGCGTGTTGACCATGGAGCGCAGGTGGAAGAGCGCGGGGCACAGCGGGCAGCGGCGCTCGCTACGTACCTTCTTCACGTGCGTGTTGACCATGGAGCGCAGGTGGAAGAGCGCGGGGCACAGCGGGCAGCGGCGCTCGCTACGTACCTTCTTCACGTGCGTGTTGACCATGGAGCGCAGGTGGAAGAGCGCGGGGCACAGCGGGCAGCGGCGCTCGCTACGTACCTTCTTCACGTGCGTGTTGACCATGGAGCGCAGGTGGAAGAGCGCGGGGCACAGCGGGCAGCGGCGCTCGCTACGTACCTTCTTCACGTGCGTGTTGACCATGGAGCGCAGGTGGAAGAGCGCGGGGCACAGCGGGCAGCGGCGCTCGCTACGTACCTTCTTCACGTGCGTGTTGACCATGGAGCGCAGGTGGAAGAGCGCGGGGCACAGCGGGCAGCGGCGCTCGCTACGTACCTTCTTCACGTGCGTGTTGACCATGGAGCGCAGGTGGAAGAGCGCGGGGCACAGCGGGCAGCGGCGCTCGCTACGTACCTTCTTCACGTGCGTGTTGACCATGGAGCGCAGGTGAAGAGCGCGGGGCACAGCGGGCAGCGGCGCTCGCTACGTACCTTCTTCACGTGCGTGTTGACCATGGAGCGCAGGTGGAAGAGCGCGGGGCACAGCGGGCAGCGGCGCTCGCTACGTACCTTCTTCACGTGCGTGTTGACCATGGAGCGCAGGTGGAAGAGCGCGGGGCACAGCGGGCAGCGGCGCTCGCTACGTACCTTCTTCACGTGCGTGTTGACCATGGAGCGCAGGTGGAAGAGCGCGGGGCACAGCGGGCAGCGGCGCTCGCTACGTACCTTCTTCACGTGCGTGTTGACCATGGAGCGCAGGTGGAAGAGCGCGGGGCACAGCACAGCGGGCAGCGGCGCTCGCTACGTACCTTCTTCACGTGCGTGTTGACCATGGAGCGCAGGTGGAAGAGCGCGGGGCACAGCGGGCAGCGGCGCTCGCTACGTACCTTCTTCACGTGCGTGTTGACCATGGAGCGCAGGTGGAAGAGCGCGGGGCACAGCGGGCAGCGGCGCTCGCTACGTACCTTCTTCACGTGCGTGTTGACCATGGAGCGCAGGTGGAAGAGCGCGGGGCACAGCGGGCAGCGGCGCTCGCTACGTACCTTCTTCACGTGCGTGTTGACCATGGAGCGCAGGTGGAAGAGCGCGGGGCACAGCGGGCAGCGGCGCTCGCTACGTACCTTCTTCACGTGCGTGTTGACCATGGAGCGCAGGTGGAAGAGCGCGGGGCACAGCGGGCAGCGGCGCTCGCTACGTACCTTCTTCACGTGCGTGTTGACCATGGAGCGCAGGTGGAAGAGCGCGGGGCACAGCGGGCAGCGGCGAGCGGGCGCCGTGTGCGCGCACACCGCGTGCTGGTTGCGTCGGTTCAGCGACACGAAGCCGCGCCCGCACACCTGTAACGTATAGCATGACAACCCGCGTGGCTTACCTGACTTCTACGCCACATATCCTAGGTTCGAATCCCAACCGAAGCAAATATTCGTGTATAAACACAAATCTTTGGGTTCCGTTCTAGTTGTGTTGGCACCGGCTGGGATGTGAAATTTCATCCCAGGACCAGTGGCTATATGAATGTAATGTAAAGTTATGTATGCCTTATTTGATGCAAACTTAAGGCATACATAACATTAAAGCAGCACCATAACTACATACATGTATGTCTCCATTTTTTAGGATTGTAACTGTGATATGGCTGTACTTATAAATAAATAAATCATAAAATGGTTATTGATACTGATGTAATAAATAATTTATGATATCTTTGTGCTACATAGTAGCTCTGGTAGATGGCAGTATAAAATAAACGTTATAAAAGAAATTCAATAATAATACAGAAATTTAACTAAAAAATAAATCAATAATAAACTACATATTTTTATTCAAACTATTGTTAACACAATTATAAAAAAAATATCTATAAATAATAACTGAAATTATATAGATTAACTGCGTAGTTTTTGCTAAAAAGGTATCATGGTATTTTATTATCATATGAAAGTTATTGATGGAGAGTTAAGTTATTAAGGCTTATGACAGAATGGTGAGGAATGAACTGTCGTCGACATTGTCTATATATGGGGTGAACGGCAGCTTGATACAAGCACTGAAATAACGGTAAACGGGGAGTACACAGACTGGTTTAACATCGAAAAAGGTGTTAGACAGGGATGTGTGGCTTCACCCTGGCTGTGTAACCTATTTATAGACAATTGCTTGAAAGATCTTAAAGAGAGTGCGTTTGGATTAAGAATGAATGATCTGACCGTCAAATGCCTCCTATACGCCGATGATCAGGTTATATTAGCATCATCGGAGGAGCAGTTGCAGGCGATGGTTAATATTCTGAATGATGCTCTACAAAGCAAAGGAATGAAATTTAATGTAGATAAGACGAAAGTAATGGTTTCTGAAAGAGAAGAAAGTATGTCGCATTGCAAAGTTCTGATTGAAGGAGAAAGAGTGGAACAAGTGAAATAGGCTCAAAATTTTCGAGAGACGGAAAGTACGACTGTGATATTGAACGAAGATCGTTGGCAGGAAAAAAATTATATGGGGCCTGCATAACTTTATGTGCTGCCAGAATGTATCTAAAAAGGCACGACTGGCTGTACATAGAGGACTGGTCCCCACACTTATGTACGGTAGAGAATGTTGGGTCTGGCAGAAGAAGCATGAAAATAAGATTAATGCTGTTGAAATGAAAAGTTTGAGTTTTTCTCTCTTTTTCTAGTCAAAGTCACTTTGATGGACAAACTGCGAAACAAAGTGATAAGAGAACGTTGGTAGAAAATGTAGTGAAAGATAAAGGGATACTTAGATGGTTTGGACACGTAGAAGGATGGATGAAAGATGATTGACGAAAAACAGATTTATGAGGCGAGTGTGAATGGGCAAGCCGGTAAGGGTCGACGTAGGCGAACGTATTACGATCAGATCGAAATCGTTTTAAGGAAAGGCCACGTCAAAAGTACCCGCAACCGACGAGCTTGTATGAAAACACTAATGAAAGTAGAGGAAGCTAAAGATGTGTGTCAGGATCGTAGCAAGTGGAAAGATGTGGTCTCTGCCTACCCCTATGGGAAAGAGGCGTGACTCTATGTATGACTCTATGTTTGAGCTAAAGTATGTCATCACATTCAACTTTTGACTATTTTTGCCACATTAAAAAAATCTTACATCACAGGTATATGGCCTTTCGTTGGTATGTAACCGTTGATGCCACATAAGTGATCGCTCATCAACAAAGTTTCGCCCGCAAGTACCGCAACAGAACTTCTTGCTTTTCTTTGCTTGCTCAGTCTCTTTGATTTTTATTTTTTCTGTATGTTGCCTGAAAATTAAAAGTTATTGAGAAGTTTCCTTAATATATTATCTATACTAATAATAAAGCTGAATGTTTTCTTTTATTTACGCGAATATTACACATTTAAATAAAACTATTTTTTACGGATTTTATCGCGTTTAATTTATAACTATTTTTAACCCGACGTTTCGGGCGCTTTACAGCACCTATGGTCACGGGGGGACTGAGGTGACAGTTGTCCCGATGTCATAGTTAACCCGGAGTACCTTCAGCTTTTAATTATTATTTTTAGTCCGATCTACGCAGAAAGAGCTTACTGTGTCTTGAAGCCTTGCAGTGGTATGCTTGGTTTTTGATTTAACGCTCTAGGAAGTCTGCAGTCTGTGACCATGTTCTGGATCATCCCAACCATTACATCAGATTTGATAGACCACAAATCCTTACAAAAGAACATTGATTCCTACCAAGGATGATTCGCGAGGCTATTGAAATTACATCCTAATTTCAATAGGGAAGATGGTTGGGCCACCACCGGCTTGGGATCCTATTATTAATAAAATTAAATTGCAATGGGATTTTCACTTTTAATATTTTACTGCATTGTGGGACTTAATGAATACTTAGATCAATAAAAAATTACTGAAATTTAACTTAAAAAATCCTTACTTCTTATCACTCTTCATATGCATTTCATGCTTTTTTATATGAGTTTCGAAACTCATCTCCCCTTTATACATCCGCCCACAATAGTAGCATGTGTACTTTTTGACATGTTTTTTATCATTGTGCTCCTTCAGATGGTCCTCATCCCGCAACACCTGGCCGCAAATTTCGCAAATATGAGCCCCTTCCATCTGTTTTAAGTTTTCCATTTCCTCATGCCATTTCAGATGTGCAATAATGCTGTCTCGCTTTTTGAAGACAACATTGCATTTCGCACATCTATGTATGTTTGAGTGTGTTTTAAGATGAGCATTGAATTCTTGTTCATCCTCTATTATTGCTTTGCAGACCTGTTATAAAAATTATCTTTTCAGTGATATGTACATTAAGAACATAAGATGAAATTTATAATGCAAACCCTCATTAGGGCAGCATAACAAATTTACTCAGCTCCACTTCCTTAAAAAAATATGTGTAAGATATAATACTAAATAGATTCGCACAAACTTCGAGTCACTAGACAAAGTCACAGATACTGGAAATTCCAGGACCAAAAACAAATAAATGCGCGCAAGTGTGGTTGTAGACACAATTTAGAAGAACATACCTTACCAACTATGGCTCAAATTAAAAGGTCGACATATAATTTTAGGACATATAAGACCTATGAACCAATGCTCATGGTAACAAGCACAGTGCAGTGTTACACAGAAGCCGCTAATGAGTTTGACCACCCTGTTATGGTCAGTAACACTTACCATCAAGTGTCTAACTTTCACATTTTCTTTAAATTCTACCATTAAATATATATATATTACTCTATAAACTAACCATACAAACAAACAGATCAATATCATGCTCCGTTTTCATATGCTCCTTTAATTTAGCAACAAATCTATACCTCACAGGGCATTTGCTACACATTATATAGCTCATAGGGTTTCGTCTTCTCTTTCTCTTGACTCTATTGTTGTTAGGAAGAGAATTCTTCAACACTTCATTCATTTTACTTCTCCCATTCTCATCTAAGGGAATTAGGTTGTTTCCTTGTGGTTTGTAATAAGTTGGTTCTCCATTTTCATTTGCAATGATGACAATGTCATTGTCATCATCATTTTCGGAGATGTTCTGATCTTGTGTTTCGTCTATTGGAGGGCTTTTACAAATTTTTATTTCATTATTAGCAACTCTATTGATTTCTGAATCATCATTGCCAGTCAAAATACCTGTTAAATCATAATCAAAGATTTGTGTTTCCGGCTTGAACACAGGCAGTGTCACACATAGTGAGTCTGATGGTGTATTATTTGAAATATCAACAAAATTGATGTGCTCTTCCAATAAAGTGATATAAAAGTTGAGAACTTCTTCACTCCGTTTTGTTAACAGGTAAAATTTATATGCAGAGGATGCAGCAACAAAGCATTCCGAACAAATTTTGTATTGCTCACCCTGTGAGATCTGAAAAAATAATATAAATGAACACACATGTGAGGGGTCAAGCAGTATGCAAGGATACATGTGTAGTTACAATAATTATTGTCTATGTACATTATTTGCTATCCCTTTTACTGAGGCAATTGTTTATTCTATCCATAGTTGTGCATCAGCATAAACAAAATACCTTTGATATAAATACACTTTTAAATAGATCTGACCGTATTTGTATCCAGACCAAACTCAATACCAAATTTAGTACAAATATTTGTTCTCTTTGTGGACTATACCTTAATAATCTCGTCAATAAATCTTTAATCATATATTGCTTAAATACATACAAGGGTAAAAGTAAAGCAGTGCCATTGCTTCAACAGAAAAGTTACAATAATACTGAATGGATTTTGGAACCTTTATCATGATAATATGAATTACTAGTACACAATATGCATGTTGTATATAACAACAATCACAGATACACACACATCACCTTTAACAAATAAACATTGATCATACTTTTAATTTAATTTATACACATTTGTGAACAGTATCATTCTGGGAATATTTTATCACTTTTCAAAGGGTTGAGCATTCTACTTACCTTAGCCTACAGGTACTTAAATACACATACTTTGCCCTTTTTTAGGAAGACTGATTCTAAAGATTTTTATATTTAAAACAAAAAAATCTAAATAAAGGTTTAATTATCTAATTATTATTTACATGTTGAATATACAGAATTGAAACATGTTATCTCTGTTGATTTGTAATCTCAGATTATACATACTCTTTTGATGTCAACTCTGATCTGTTTGGTTTATGTATTATGTTTGTATTTTACATATGCCCAGTGATTACGCTAGCTTACAGTGCCCTTCAAACCGAAACAGTAATGTTTGCACACTACCGCTTCACAGCAGAATAACTGGCCTGGGGTGGTACCTACCTAGACGGATTCCTGCATAAATTTGGAATGTCAATTTTATTTGTTCAGATTGAATAGTCATATTTTATTAATTCCGTGAAAATCGCTTGTAGAAGTAACATGTCTAGTTATCTGACATAACTTTTGTATTTTATATCAATTTCATATTGATTATGTTTCAACAAAAATAAATTCAAGTTATAATAAATAGTTTTCTAATCAGTCCTTCAGTGTCTTTTTGGTTTGAAAGTGATCCCATTAGCCACATCTACCATTCAAGAGGTTATGGGCCCAGGAAAAGGATCAATACAAAAGGAAACAATTGAAAAAGAAACAGTTGAAGAAGAAGTAACAATTGACGTTGTTGAAAATGAAGAGAGTACAGAAACAAATGCAGTAGTTTGTGAAGAAACAATTGAAGATGTGAGGAATGTGAATTTTGTTGATAATCCAAATTTAAAGTAATTCAAACATAATACATAAACCAAACAGATCATAGTTGACATCAATAGAGTATGTATAATCTGAGATTCATTCAATCATTCAATCAACACACCCCCTTAATCTCAGATATACATCATAACACCAGACAAGTACAGAAAACCCAAAAAATTTAGAAATTAACAACAAACAAACCAGCATCATAAAACAACAATAACACAATCTCTCTCAATAAAAACCAAAACTCTTAATAATAACTAAAACTACAAAAATACAAGAAAAAATACTATAAAAGAAGAGGAGATATCAAAAATTCTGTAAAAAGTTTCTCTGAAAAATTCCATTGTGTTAATTTCAATTTTAAAATTGTCAATTTCAAATTCTGAGCTGCTATCGATAAAATAATTCTAAGCGAAGTACTGTTCACCACAGGACTATAGGTTTCCTCATAGTCCACTTTATATTCTTGTTGAAAACCTCTGACTAATAATCTAGCTTTATATCTTCCATCCAACTTCTTAGCAAAGACCCACTTGCTTGTTAAAAACTTTCTACCTTCAGCTTCCCCTTTCAACCAAATCCCATGTGCCATTCCTCTCCAAAGAATATTTCTCTTCCTCTACAGCTTTCAACCATTTCTCCTTTTCACCGGAGTCAACTGCTTCCTCAAACGACAAAAGTGCACACTCAGCCAAAAAATCCACAACACAATCCCTACACTTCACAGGCAAAGACCTATTTCTCGGCAGACTCCTCCTTGGACCCAAACTCTCTTAAAAACCTCCGCTTCATCTTCATCCGCTACATCAGCATCATTATAAAACATCAACAACCTTCTCTATTCTATCCTCACTTGCATCCAAAAAATCATCAAAATGTCCTTTACTTCTTCATTCAGATTATCAACAAAATTCACATTCCTCACATCTTCAATTGTTTCTTCACAAACTACTGCATTTGTTTCTGTACTCTCTTCATTTTCAACAACGTCAATTGTTACTTCTTCTTCAACTGTTTCTTTTTCAATTGTTTCCTTTTGAATTGTTCCTTTTCCTGGGCCCATAACCTCTTGAATGGTAGATGTGGCTAATGGGATCACTTTCAAACCAAAAAGACACTGAAGGACTGATTAGAAAACTATTTATTATAACTTAAACATTTTGAATTTATTTTTGTTGAAACGTAATCAATATGAAATTGATATAAAATACAAAAGTTATGTCAGATAACTAGACATGTTACTTCTACAAGCGATTTTCACGGAATTAATAAAATATGACACAATTCAATCTGAACAAATAAAATTGACATTCCAAATTTAAAGTAATTCAAACATAATACATAAACCAAACAGATCAGAGTTGTTTCCAAGCTATTTTATATATTTCTTCGTATTTTTTTTCATACACTGCCAAGTAAAAACCCAAGCATGTCTTATGCCATGTATTTTTAATTAAAATGAAACCATCACAATACCAACCTTTATATCACAAACCTCCTTTAATATGTCAGCAATGCAGTACTCCTTGTCGGTTTTGCAAATCGTAGTAAAAATATCCTCCTTTGTTGTGCTGAGCGGCAGTAAGCATATCCGGCACAAATTTTCGCTGAATGTACCATTGACTAAGTGTTTTACAATTTCTTTCATATCCATATAGTTGGCCATCTTTCAGGCCGCTGTAGATACATTTTGATTATTTGTAATTTGTAAAGCAATTTAAATAAAAAAATCTACAAATTGTAAAAGATGTCAAATCAAAACAAAATTTAGAATTTACCTCCGAATTTATTATTGATGCGTTCGAACGTTAGCAATATGGAAGCGATCAGTTTGACGAGGTTCAACAAAAATAAGAAGCCATATTGCTAGCAGATACCACAGATTAGAAATATTATCAAGCGCCGAATTTCGAACAATCGATTACATACATTGCTATAAATTACAGTAAAGGTAAAAAAATGGGGTATGATTTGAGCCAAGAAATATAATATTTATAACATATTTATAATGTAGCGACAATACCTGTTGCCTCCATATTATCATAAATAGACGATAATGACATATTTGGGATGCTCTTGTAATTATTTGAATGACTTTGACTATAATTACTTATCATTCAAAATGGAATCAATTCGACTAAGAATCTTCATACAGAACACTGAAGAACTGAATTTGTTCAGACTTCGCTGATGGTAAGGTGCGTTAGAATATTTACAACGGGAAATGTTAAAACTAATGTCCCCTTCTGTAGAAATACAATATGTCAGTTTATAAAAGAAATATTTGCCGCGACTGTTCGTTATTCTACGTTGATACGCGTCGTTAGCTCAGCAAAGAGCTCTTTCAGGTACACTGAGCTCTCGCAAAATGTTTGGATGTTTCATGTTGTTGTATAAGAAGGAGAAGGTTTTTTGGACAAAACATGACAGAAACCGTTAAATTTAAGCAAACATGTAAGTTTAGTTAGTAAATGTGACATCGCAACTTTTTTCGTCACTACCGCACACGCATCACTAACTAAACAACTAAAAAGTCTAGGGAACCAGCAAGCTATAGCAGTTACATCGTTCTATTCAAGAAACCAGAAGCAGCTCTTAAAATAGCTATCCTATCATCTTCAGAAACATGATAGAGCTCTAATAAGAGCTGTTTATTTATGTGTGAATTGCCGTCTTCAGCCTACAATCTTTGTCGTCGCGATCACCTTGATGATAGTCCCGAGTCTGCAACACCCGCTGGCAGCCGCTGAAAAGAGAGCCTTTTTTGTATGTGTAGTACGCTGTTATGCTTGCAAGCAGGTAGACCGGCGAGTGAGAAATACAACGTCGCTGCTAACGAGAGACAGTGTAGCACTGCTGCTCCGCTGTATTTCGTCCCCTGGAACGACTGAAAAAAAGAAATATCTGACCTACAAGAGAAGGGATAGGGGGGCTCGCAGCAATCCTAGATTTTCCATTTATAAATTATATTACATGTTTCCATTTATAAATTAAATATGTTATTTTACAAAACAATATAATAATATTATTTTTTAAACACACTACGACTCGGTAATATAAATTGTAAAATTATTTGTGTCGAAATGACCTCAAAATTACCGGCGAGCGCGGTGTAACCGCGAAGTTAGTGGGTGTGTGTGTGCGCGTGAGTGTGTGTGTGTTCGACAGGCGGAGGCATGCCTGCGCGGGCGACACGCCCGCGTTGTAAGTTATTTTTTTTTGTTTTAAAAACGGTGCCCCTCAGTAGGATTTCACCTGTATCGTGGGTACGGTTTACAGACATAAATTCCACATGCACAAACCACCCAGACCCGGAACAACTATCTGTAGACCATACAAATATTTGTCCCGTGCGGGAATCGAACCCGCGACCCGCGACGCAGAAGCCAAGAGCTTAGCCACTGCGCCACCCGAGCCGACACAGTTATTTTTTTTATTGGATAAAGTGACAAAACGAGCATAATGTTCACCTAATGGTAAGTGCAACGTCTGCCCATAACAAATGCTGTGCCACCCATAACATTTCTGTGTGACACCACACTGCGCCCGTCACCCAGAGACATCAGTGCTCAAGTCTCATATGCCCAGTAATTACGTTAGCTCTCAGCGCCCTTCGAACCGAAACTCAGTAATGTTTGCACACTACTGCTTCAAGGTAGAATAACTGGCCCTGGGGTGGTAACTACTTAGACGCATTTCTGCATAGAAATCCTAGCACCAGTAAAAGAGTTATTAATAGATGTGATTAAATCACATTGGTCAAGTAAAACATTTTTCAGCCGTCTTTTATTAAAAGAGGCAGCCCTCGCGGGAAATGAACGAGCCAACGCATAATATATTCCTAAAAAAGAATTTTGTATCTTTTATTGGTTATTGTATATTTACTTTACAGTTGTTTATGTATATATATATATATGTCGCATAATTTTTTGAATAAAACTCTCACATTCGGTATTTAAAAATCCTTCTTTTATTCAAGAACAACCGACCTTCCTCCAAAAAGCTATATCAACATATCGCGCGTAATGTTTACATTATTTTTGCGCAACGCCCAAACTTTTAATACGTAGTGTTTATAGTATCTTTGCAAGGTTTTGTAATGTAAAAAGTTAAGAGATTGTCTTTCTCAGTATATCGTGTATTTTTATGGATTACGTCAACAGTTTTTAATTATTTTTCATGTGTGAGTTAGCGCAGCTTTGTCGTAATTTTTGTAACTCTGATCATTCAGAGCTGTGGGCAAGTCAAAAGCTAAATGCAATAAAGGTGAAATTGAAAACGCAATGCAATCAAGCGTAGTTTATCGATTGTATTCACCCTAGAGGCACAATATAAGGATATACAATAGGTTGACTCCTTTGATCTTTTGGTAAATGCCGACAACGTCTAGACAAAGTCGCGTCGCTACCTCGTTTGAGTTTATGAATCTTTAATAGGCATTTCAGGCTTAAGATAATCTACCACCCCATCTCATCCCGTGGGAGTCGTAAAAGTCGACAGAGGAAAAATGAAAATCAAGTGATGGGCAGTAGCAGCTTTCCTGTAACGTCTCAATAAATAAACGGAGGTTGCCAACCAGCCTGTCAAGCGTGCCAACTATGGCAAAATCCCCCTAAAACGAGAGCTACAAACATTTGTGGCAATCTATGAGGGAGGCCTATGTTCAGCAGTGGAATAGTGATAGGCTGAAATGATGAATCATTTTTGATAAGGAAATCAATTGTTCAAAATCAGTTTAATAACACTAATAACTGTAATAAAAATATAAAATTCATCCGATAACTGTGATATCTGTGAGTAATGAATTTCTCTTATCCTTTTTCTTTTACAGTACACAATCCAGAGTCTATTATAATTTATAAAACATGAATTTAATTGGCTGAATTTTTTATACCGTTACCTTTCTATCTTAATCGTAGTTAGTATCGAGTTTAAAAATATATAAATAGAAAAATGCAGCTGTCAAAGAATTAATTTCGCTATATCGGTTTACTATTTTGTAACTTTTGTTGTGAAAAATTAATGTAATTATGGCTTAATACGTGCTGATAATACTTTGAAATATTTCTAGACTTCCTTCGAGTAAATAACATCGTTATATATTATTTTGCTGATTACATATTTTAATTATAATTCAAATGGAATGAGTGAACAAGATTTTCGATTCGCGATTTACGCGTTTCCGCAACCAATTAAAACATTTTTCACGAACTACTGGACCAAATGTGCTCGAAAATACCTAGTTGCATACTTTAAAAACATCAGTTGACCCGCGCTGTTATAATTTAGACCTCTAATTTGGCTCGTAACATAACAATTACATATGGTAAGTTTTTATAATTTAAATGCTCGATTTATTGTTAGCTATTTTTGATTATCTATAAAATTATATGTGTCAGATTACCTATATATAAATCAATACTATTCATGATTAGAAAATAAAGAGAAGCCTATAGTGAGTACTAATTTACTTTCATTTATTTAAATTAGAAGTTTTTGTGTTTATATATTATATCATAGAAGAAAATATGATAATATGTGTGAATCATTCTGATCAATAAATAAAAGTTTTAAAAATAAATTGTTATGCCTAATGTTTTACTTTCAGTAAGTTGTAAGAAACATGACCAATATGAGTAGGGTGGTTTCCCATCTCAATTTTAATATCTTAAATAGTCTTTGGAATATATAAACATTTCACAAGATGAAAAAAAATTAGTAACAAATTGCATTTATTTACAGTAGGCAAATATAAAGTTGGATTTTGTCTGTCTGATTATCAATATGAATTAATTTTTAAATTGAAATTCAAACCATTTGTTTTGATTCGTAAATTTGCCAAACTGGATTTATAATTGTTCCTATTTATATTAATTTTCAGAAATCATGGCATTGCAAAACATACCGGCACTGATTAGTAACATCCCAGATGATAATTTGAAAACAATGAGCATAAAACAAGAAACTCCTAATTTTGAAGTCAATGATGATATAAAAGTTAAAACTGAATTACATTTTAATGATGATAATATATTAACTGATAATCCTTTTGAAAATATACAGCTGCAAGTCAAGCAAGAATACATTGTACAATCTCCTACCATAGAAAACCAGACGCAATATCAAATTAATAATGAACAGTTCACAATAAGCATTGAGAAAGACAGTGAGGGGAGTGAAAATGACACTCCGCAGTGTTATTTTGGAACACAACCTGTTAAATCAAAAAACAAAATACGGGAAGAAACCATAACAAATATATATGATGATAATATAGAAATCAAACAAGAGGAAGCGTTAGAAAATGATTCATATGATTATTCCAACTTTGATGACACTCGTAGTATGGATAGTAATGAAGCAAAAGCGTTGAACAATGTTGAGGCATGTTTAAGAGATGAGATAAGGGTAAAGTGTGAGAGTGAGTTATTTGAGGTGGGTGTGGTTGTTTTATTTACTGTATTACTTTATATCTCGTCTAATGAAATTTTTAACAATTTCCAAATTGGGTGGAAATTGAAATGTAGGAAATGAATATTTAAATTTACATTCAATGTGGTTTTTCAATATTTCTATAAACGTAATATTAACTTTTCATAAATTTATTTTGATTAACATGGACTTCTATTTACATGGCCACCTCTATTTTTTTCACTTACTGTATACCCTCATGGTTAGGAGAAATTGACCCCTCAAGGTATATAGATCACTTCAGGAATTGATGATTTAGAGTGTATACAGTCAAATTGCTTTACCACCATTAAGTTTTTTTTTTTATTATTTCATAAAAGTGACGGAACGACCAAACGTTCACTTAATGGTAAGTGTAACGTCTGCCCATAACAAATGCAGTGCCACTCAGAAAATTACTGTGTGACACCACACTGCGCCAGTCACCCTGAGACATCAGTTGTTAAGTCTCATATGCCCAGTGATTACGCTAGCTCTCAGTGCCCTTCAAACCGAAACACAGTAATGTTTGCACACTACTGCTTTACGGCAGAATAACTGGCCCTGGGGTGGTACCTACCTAGACGGATTCCTGCATAGGAATCCTACCACCAGTGAATGTTGTTTGCTCGTACAAGGTCTATTTTCACTTAAAATATTAATGTGACTGTAAAATACACCTGTCACCATTGCATGGCATGTACTTCACTATGTTCCACATTTATTATATTGAATTTAAACTAAGAGTTATGTCATAAAGTAAAAAATGCCACCAAGTAATCCATGATACCATATGAAATATTATTTTTTGTAGTGTTTTCTTGTAGTTTAACATATTTTCTTATTATTTGAGTCATATATTCTTTAAAAGATGATATTAAAGAATTCAATTAAAAATGTATTATAGGTAACATCATATTTACAGGTTTTACTGGTGGTAGGATTACTATGCAGGAATCTGTTAAGGTAGGTACCACACCAGGGACAGTTATTCTGCTGTGAAGCAGTAATGTGCAGACATTACTGTGTTTCAGTCTGAAGGGCACTGAGAGCTAGTGTAATCACTGAGTATATGAGACTTAAGAACTTGTCTCAGGGTGCAGTGCTACACTGAAATATTCCATCACCCAGAGACATTCCACCCAGTTCTTACGTCTCATATGCCCAGTGATTACGCTAGCTCACAGTGCCCTTCAAACCCAAACACAATAATGTTTGCACACTACTGCTTCACGGCAGAATAACTGGCCTGGGGTGGTACCTACCTAGACGGATTCCTGCTTGAATCTTACCATTAGCAATTCAAATATTTTACTTATAATTTTAATACATTTCAATCACTTGAAATTTGACGCCTTTCTGGTTAGTTCCAGGAACAATTTCTGGAACTAACCAGAAAGAGAGCCATGCTGTGCGTAAATTCTACCTAACCCATAACAGAGACTTGACTCCAGAATATCAGTTTCGTATGTTGAATGACGCGAAAGCAATCACTGGCAATAACGACTCGCAGGTCGTGGGTTCAAACCCAGTCGCAGCCAACTATTGTATAAAAACAGAAATTGTCCTGTCTGGTTGTTTTGTGCACGTGAAATTTGTGTCTGTAAAACGGACTCACGATACCGAAAAAATCTAGCGCGGAGCACTGTTTTATTTTATTTTGTCTTCCACTATAGTTATCAAAGATGATAAATAATATCTCAATGTCTTGATTGTCTATCGGCGGCATCAATCCTTAATACAGTTAGTCTGTGTGCTCATTTATCACTTTGACTTAAATGAAAATTTACTAACTATATTATTTCCAGGGAGATTCAAATCACGAGATGGAGAAGGTGACTATAAAGGATGAAATCGAATTGACAGTAACAGAAACTCACTTAATATCTAATAAACTTATTAACACTACATCAACTGTAACCAATCCGCAGGACGGATTGACAAAATCTCAAACAACTAAAACATTAGTTATGGAAATATTACCAATGACACGGTCAGGTGGCGTGCCACTAAGTAAAATTGAAAACCCCGAGGAAATTCTGCCCACGTCTTACACTAATGACGAATGTTCTCCGATGGAATATGACGACACGTACCAACTTAATTCAATAACTGGTAATGTGATGTCGTTAGAGCAAGAGGCATACGGTCTTCTAAAAGCGAAAAGTAAAATAGACAGACTAGATAGACCTTATGTGTGCACCAAATGTCCAAAGGCGTACAAGTCCGCGACTTGTTTGAAAAAACACATCAATGTTCACGAGAGTATTGAAAAACGCGCGATGGGTATAATTAAAGGACAGAAAACTAGAATGGCAAACATGAAGAAAAAGTTGAAAGATGTGGAAGAAACATACACGCCCAAGGTTAAAGATGAAATAAAAGTTAAAAATGTGATCTCGGTAGTAGATAATGTTAAGAAAGAAGGCTATGACTGTACTTGTGGAAAGATTTTCCGGCGCAGAAGTCGTATGGAGACTTGCTTACGATCCCACAACGTGGGCTCCGATCTAAATGCATATTTCCCATGTGTTACATGCACTAAACAGTTCAAAGATAAAGAGGAATTAGCATTGCATCGTAAAAGACTCCACCGGAAGCGGTTTCCGTGCAAATTCTGCCCCACAGACTATCACACTCGCAAGGAACTGTTTAAGCATTTACAGATACACCAGAAAGTTCAAGTGATGGAGTATAAGGTGCTGTCAGAGGTTGTGAAAGGCAAACAAAAGTTAAAATGTTTCATGTGCGCGAAAACTTATTCAGAGCTATCTGAATTAAAATCGCACGTGATGGACGACCATAAAGAACCCTACATCTGCCCGCATTGCAATCGCACCTTTTCTAAAATCATCGACTTCGGTAACCACACTAAAACCGATCACCCTGAAGTAGAAGGGCAGTCCGTGTTAGATGTTTTGGAAGCCTTCTCTAAGCTAGTTAAAGCTTGGAAATGCGAAGAATGCGAGGTGCAATTTCACGAAGCGGATAAACTGGCGCTTCATCAAATTGAAAAACACAGTCCAGATTTGAAACTTGAACCGCAGTTTCAATGTATGGACTGTCGAAGGGTATTCGTAAGTCAGAAAGGCTTAACGTCTCACAGACGGATCCACCACAGCACGGAAAACACGGATGATACTGAAACGGTTGAAAAAGGCGTGATGTGCGTCGAATGTCGAAAGGTCTGCAAGGACGCAAACGCATTGTCGTCTCACATGCGACTTCATTCATTGGAACGTAAGTATCCGTGCAAATTTTGCGATTTTCGATTCGCAACACCTGAAAAAAGGAAAGCCCATGCTGAGTTACACACCGGTGATATGAAATACGTTTGTTTTATATGCGAGTACCAATGCAGTTCCGAAAATCGATTGAAACATCACAAGACGTCAATGAAGCATCTGAACATGAAGGAGTTTCTGGCAACTGGAAAGCCACTAATTGACGAGGAGCAGTCGACGTCTAAAAAAATAAAAATAGAGAATGCTTTAGAAAAAGAAGAGTGGGTAGTGGTTAAAGAGAAAGAGGACGAAGAAGACAGCGGAGAAGATTCCTCCTCCAACGCTGAAGGAGAATCGACGTGCAACATATGTGGTAAGAAATTTGAAAGTGAATCGAAAATGTTAAGGCATCAAAACACGCATCCATTTATAGAAATTCCTAACGATGATAAGCCTACTAGAATATTTTTTAAATAAACAACTCTTGCCTATTTATGTGGTAGATATTGTAAATTGTTGATTATTGTAAGTTAAATGTGAATAACAGAAGTTTAAGCTTAAATAATGCTTCTTTAGAAATTTTAAATACCACATTACCCACTTATTAAAATAGCTTTAATAATTCTAAATGATTTTGTTTCCAAATTGTGGAATACTCCATTTGTTTTAAATTGTATATAAAAAGAAATAGAAAAGCTATTTATTGTTAAGGATAAAGAGTTTGCCCATAGTATTACATTTTTGACATAATCTGTTATATTAAGTTTATAAATATTGTGAATTTATAAATAACTGCTGTAAAAAAAATATTATTCAAATATAATAGATGTCATTCAATTTTAACAGATCATACTTTTTTTTAAATTGTATTATTTTTGAAATACGATTTTGCTCTTTCGTATTAAGAAATTCAACTACATTTTTTTTATTTTAAATTGTTGCGTTTGTGTTTTTATTCTTCACAATTGTAGCATCAAATGAGAAAATCATGAATTATGTTCCATTTTAGAATTTCTAAAATATAAAGTTTATAATTTAATTGAGACATGGTAGATCAAGGGCCTGGTGCTTTATTTGAATTTCATCTGCTCTGCACTTTTAAGTGCTAATTTACCAGCTTAGCGGTGAAGGAAAATATCGTGTGAAAACCTGCAGTCTGAGGAATATAAATATTTCAAACACGTGTACTCCGCCAACCCGCATTGGAGGCAGCGTGGCGGTCTCTTCACAGCTCCAAAACCCCCACAGAAATGAGAGTCCTGTGGTCAACTGTGGGACATATGAAGGCTTGTTGACTTCACTTTTTATATTTCTTTATATAAGGCAAAGCAGGTAATTTTTTGATTGACTTATTATTTTCATTGATTTCTTTATGTAATAGCTAATATTTGACGACCGCGTGGCCTAGTGGTCAGAGTACCTGACTTCTAAGCCGCGGGTCCCCAATACCAGCCGGAGCCAACATTTGTGCTGAAACATAAATTGTTGGTATTCGGGTCTGGTTGTGTTGTGATTGTCCCCGTGTTTCTGACACTGCATCCTAGCCTACCTCCGATGTTATCGCATCAGCGTTACATCGGGCGTGGGTAGGTTGGGACGAGTGAGTGCCTCTGTGTTTGCGCGTACACTTGTGGCACTATAATATCTCCTGCGCAGTTGATGGCTCTCCAGTAGACGGATGTTGTCGCCGTGGTCGAAATCGGCTAGGAGAACATCATATTATATAATGGCGGTTTATTATAGTGTGAAATAATTTATTTATTTGTGTGTTTATTGTTTATCACTTGTACATTGTAAATTACCTCGAAATGTGCTAAATAACTAACAGACAAACGGGATTATACATATGTGATTAATTTGTAATGTTAATAAGTGAAAGCAAGTTAAAAGATTTTATTCGTCAATGGTGCCTCAAAACCTTACGTATTTTTAGTAATAGTTCTATCTTTCAACTTTTATTAATTTTACATTGTTGTCAAATATTCTTGCTCCCTGTGTGCATTGTAATTAGTGTATGATACAAACGCAATTTAAAAAATTAGAGAAATAAACACGGAGAATCCCGGAGAGAAACACGGACATTTTGACGACGACGATCGCAAACGGACCCAACATATGTGCAAAAACAAAAATATTCGGTTTTCGGTCTGGTGTTTTGGATTGTTGGTGGTATTGGGCATGTGTAATTTGTCTGTCAAAAATACGGGAGAAATCCTAGTGTGAGGCATAGTTTTATTTAAAAACTAGCTGTGGCCGCGGTTTCACCCGCTAAGAAAAGCCGCCCCGATCGATGATATACAAAATATCCTTGTCTATTTGTATCCCAATTTAGTGTTTTAAGTTTTTCACTCTACTATTTACTATTTTTCTAAAATTAAAGTAGTCTAAGTGACCCGGTATAATATCAGGTATTTGTCAGTGAAAGTCCCGTCAAAATCGGTCCAGCCGTTTTGGAAATTAGTCGGAATAAACTGACAGACAAAACTTATAGTTTATGTACCGTATAATATATACTTTCATAAGCAATAAGTAAAAAGCCGTTATTTTGATAAGAAAAAACGATAATTGAAGGATTATTTTTAATTACATAAAAAAAATATACAAATTGTGGTGCGGGCTCTCTAGGCTACAACAATCTACTTACAGCAGGGATTCCCAAACTTTTAACACATTCGGAAGATTTCGCGAATCCGGAAATTTTTGCGGACCATTTGACTGTCATCCGTATTTTTTAAATGTGTACCAGTGTATTTCCAATTTGTCGCGGAATACCTATTCAGAATCAACGGAACATATATAGTTTGGGAACCCCTGACATACATCACCAATACTAATATATTACATGGCCAGTGTGATTATAAAATAAATAAATTAATACCTACACATTTTCTTGAAAGGTTCATATTACGTTGAATTCATAAGATTAAAAAGGTAAAAAAAATGTCTTTGTTCCCTGTTTACTAAATTGTTTTTTTACTTCAATGGTTATAACTAAATAGCAGAGCTCGCAGTTTTCTGTTTATTTTAAAAATTTATGTCGTCAATAGACATACGAGGGGCGTTCAATGTATTCTCGGTATCGGCGTGAAAAAAAAAACCAAAATTTAATTGTCAATGCATTTATATTATCTTTAAATTAACTTTTCAATAACCCTTAAAAAATTACTTTTCCTCATGTCTGAAAAATGTGCATTTTTTGTCTGCTTTTTTGTTTCCCTGGAAGGTCTTTTTTCAAATTTGGAAACCAATATTAATCACTTAGTTATATATATATATATATGTGCTGCCTGAACCGGGGCGTTGTGAAGAAGAAACACGACGGCTGTCCCTTTACCGCACCTTTTTACTTTAGTTGCTTCCCGTTAATTACGTAAAGTGGATTATTAGTAAATTACTCCGATATCTAGAATATATTGAATGCCCCTCGTTAATTCGAAGTTTCATTTGAAACCTGGAAACACAACTGCCGTATGGAACATTTTTGTATATTAGACGTTAATAAATAGAAGAAAAAAAATCACAGTAACTGCGTTAGATTTTAATCTATCCTTAATATGTATAGTATTTTATGTATAACAAAACTCCTGTGACAATTCATTCGAACATAACATTGACGACGACAAAAAAATAATAATTTGACTCTCCGTTGCGTTCCCACGAGCAGTATAGTGACAGTATAGTGACAGTATTGTTTATTATGGTGTTAATCTGCACGAATAAAGGCTGTCCGCACAATACTTAGTACGCCTTCTACTACACCTCGGTAGGAAAAAATTAACTAATTTATTGCGTAAATATATATCTACCATGGCTCAAATATATGCGTCTGATGCAGACGCTTTTTGTTATTATACTGAATAATTGCTTTTAATATCTGGGACATGAAATTACATAATTTATTTTATAATAAATAGGAAATCGGTTTCTTCAAAACTAAGAACGGGACAACTTATTTTGCTTCAACTAACACATCACTCTAACTTACGATCTGTCACAGAACTCTTGCAAAAAATACTATTGTATTTGTGGTTAAGTAGATTAGGAGTAGTTAAGGCATTCCAAATAAAAATTACGTTACCCGTGTAACGTAATTTTTATCATATAACCTTAAATACGTGTTGTCACCCCTAGTTAATACTGTAAATAGTAGGAATTTAAATATTACTGAGAATTAAACTATTTTTTTTTAAAACAAATGGAGTATAATCATATGTTCAAAATAACAGATTTTTTTGAATTTTCCTTGTATATTAGATAAATTTATAAGAGCATAAGACATGTTGATTGTATAAATTTAATTGCCTGTGTTAATGCTAGTCCGTTTAATGTACTTGTTAGTATATAAAATATTGTTAATATTTAGCGGCTGAAGAAACATTAAGGCAACTTCTACCTACGGTGTTGCAATTTGTAAGTATTATAAAAGGAAGAAGGAAAAAATAAAATGGTGTGAATATTAAAAATCTATTTTATTATCACAAGATATGATAAAATTCATACACCCGTCATACATTACATTACTCTTGGAAGTTCCATGGAGTGTCCATTAAGAATTGTTTTGTATCAAATTCAATTACCTAAATTTTGTTATTTGTTTCTATGAACGCTCGGTGCGCTGAAGCTCCAACACGTGAAGATTAGAACTGCACAAATTAATATGGACATGACTGACAGCTGAATAAAATAGTTTATTCACTTGTATAAAATACGTTCAAACTTTACACTGCACTTGTAAAAATGGTAGATCAAATGAAATGGATGTAAAAGTTGATACGCGTAATACGGCTTTATTAACTAGCTGGCATATCCATATTCTTACTTTCAACCTTTTTCAAAACAGTGGCAGTATAAACATTCAAACAGATATTTAGCTATTTTATTCAATTTTTTTTGCTCGGACTATCCAGGCCTCTGCTTTATGTGTGTCAAAAGACAAAGATAATTTATTCCTAACAAAAAATGTCGAAGCAAAGACGTGGTTGAAAAAAAAGGTTGCACTCAGTAAATATTTGACAACTTTCAATGCAACATGAAAATGCTTAAGACAATCATTCTATAGCATTAACTTCCATACAAGCATGTCACCAATTTAAAAAAAACAACCGTATTAATCTGAATAAAATCCATTACAATGCTATACGAGTACCAAAATGAAATTATTAAGATTTGCTTGAAAAATTACCTTACTACCAGGTGTTTGAAGAGAATAACATGTATCAAAGTGAATAGTGAACAAGTTTCATGTCACTGCTGAGTGGTTTTTTCATGCAGATCTTGCAATAACTCTGCTGTAATACTTAGATATGACATTTTGATGTGCATTGGGTCGCCCGATATGCAGTTTTATTTGTGCAGACATATTTTGTCAGATACATGCACAATAATAGTAGATAAGAAATCACACGTTTTGGAGCGAAAATGAAGTATTAATATTAATGTGATTATTTTATAAATATATTACGCATCGAAAGTTAAAATTAACTGATTAATAATGACTAAAGTAACGGCATCATTTCTGCACTATAATGACACTGTAGACATTTAGTGTTGCCATATGCATGGTATGTTTGTTAAAATTTCAACTATAGAAAAACTTATTCATTGAATAATTGTGACTAATAATGAAAAAAGTATATAATATTGCATGAGCCAGTTGATTTAAAAAACTCCCATAGATCAGATGAGGATACAGGGAGTGAGTCATAGAGTTACGCTTCCTTCCTCACAACTTATATATCTGCTGTCGGGCCATCTATTATATTTCTTGAAAAAAAATGCACATGGCGATACACCACTTTACATTTTATCCTTTAAGAAAATTTAGTATTTAGCGATTTTGCCACACAACGTCTATACTGGGTGACTTTTTTCAGCATCCCGAAAATTTTATACCATATTATTTAAGTTGAATATAAACTATACATTGTATTATTTATTTAACATCTATGGTTCTAGTACAGTCCAGATTATCCAAAAATTACACAAACGTAAGACATACTAACCGACCGCGGGAAATGATTGAACTGAATTGTACATAACAATACTTATTTGCGAATTCTTTTAGAAATCTATTTATATTATTCTGGGGTGACTGTGATTTACAATCTATATCTTATTATTTATCTATTAATACTTAAACCGATACAAAAATATCCCCTTTTTAAGCATATTGAGTGCACGGAAGAGTGAAAGATTTTACGTAGTTAATGTTTATATGGAGTGCAGAAGGTAAAATTTCTATAGAACATGTGTTACAAATACGTTAAATTAAAATAAAAAACATAACAAATTTTAGACCATTGATCACTATTATTAAAAAATTTTGCTTATTTTTTTGAAATCCTATTTGCAATGTTTTAAAATGAAAAAAAGAGTAGAATTTATTGATAGAATAAAGATCATAACAAGTTAATAAAACTTAAAAAAGCATCGTTGCCATGGGCTTATAGATATATTTATATATTATAGCTTATAGTTATATAAGATTTACTTATCACACCCTATTTTTTCCGAGACGCTGAAAAAAAGTCACCCAGTATACGTAGTGATAGAGTACATGAGTAGTTATTGTTACTATTGAAAAATCAGTTCTGAGGGACAAATAATGTTGACATCCTAAATGGAATATACGAACCAATTATTTATTTCGACATCAATCAACGATCCCAATAGAGTTGCCATCTTCTAATCAATCTTACAAATGTATGTTTTCTTATTATTTCTATTGTTTTTAAACATAGTGCTATAAAACATATAAAATTATTATATTGTTTTATTCAATTGTATTATGTAAAATCTTAATCTTAAAATAAAAGAAATAATTTGCAAATGATTAACATTTCCATTCGATTATTAGATAATAATACAGACATTCGCGATTATAAAAACTGAACTGAGCATCATTGCTGCATCCCTTTCTCATATTCCATCTACAACATCAGTTCCTATTAATAAAACATTTGACTGTTCTAGCTTTAGTAAGCGAACTCTATAACCCAATTCCTGGCAACACTGGCACCGGGCTTCCTTATAACCAGCACGTCGTTGCCGCGGTGCAACGTCATCTGAAGCGCAACTTTGCGCTCCCCTTGTAGCAGGCGCGCAGTTTTAGGGGGCGTTTTGATACCGGCTATGACGATCCTTTCCACCCACGCGCGGGTTGAATATACTGCGCTCGGTTCAACGAGTCTGTAAAAAAACAGGTAAAAATGTATCTCTTCTAAATTATTTATACATTTAATTTTTTTACTATTTATTGCCACACCCTTAGATTGTAAGGTTATGGGCGGACTTAATGCCTGACAGCATTCTCATCCAATCAACCTTTAGTGTGGTGAGCTATAGTGGCAGGTGTAATATACGCTTACAAGAGAATCATTTTAAATTGTTTACATATTCATATAAACACTCACACACACATAGATGCAACAAAGTCGTATAAAGGTACACTTACGTACCTATTAGTACATAATAATTTTATATAAATAAAAATTAATAATAAAGTTGCCTTCCAAGATAAGACGAAGATATAGCCGTGTGGTAGCGGCTTAGGAGAATCTACCACGCCGTTTCATCCCGTGGGTGTCGTTAAAGTCGACGAAGGGAGAATGAAAACCAGGAGGTGGGCAGCAGCATCTTCCTCGAACATCTGAATACATAAACTGTGATTGCCAACCCGCCTGCAAAGCGTGGCAACTATGGCAAAATCCCCCCAAAATGAGAGCTACAAACTTTTGTAGCAATCGATGCCTATGTTCAACAGTGGACTAGTGATAGGCTGAAATGATGATGATGATGATGATAGCTGATAGGTGTCCGGCAGAGTAGAATAACACCTACCTCTTTTCTACTGAGGTGTCGTAAGAGGCGGCTAGAGTATTGTACGGACAGCTTTTATTCGTGCAGAATAACAACTTAATGTGCAATGCTGTCACTATAATGCTCGTGGGAACGCAATAGGGAGTAATAATTTTTTGTGGTGATGTGTTCGAATTATTTTACGCGGGCGATTTTTTTTTTATTGTATAAAGTCACGATACGAGTAAAACGTTCACCTGATGGTAAGTGCAACGTCCGCCCACAACAAATGCTGTGTCATCCAGAATATTTCTGTGTGACACCACACTGCGCCCGTCACCCTGAGACATCAGTCAGTTCTTAAGTCTCAAATGCCCAGCGATTACGCTAGCTCACAGTGCCCTTCAAACCGAAACACAGTAATGCTTGCACACTACTGCTTCACGGCAGAATAACTGACACTGGGATGGTACCTACCTAGACGAATTCCTGCTTAAGAATCCTACCACCAGAGATGACAACTGTTAACCAAAGGTTACGTAGTCCTTAATCGACCTTGGTTAATTGTTCTGATAGAGATCATACAATATGGTGTATGTATGTATCATTTTAGGCCGAAATCCTTCTAAGAAGGTGCCACCGCAAGACCAGCTGTTCTGGCGTGAGGCAGAAGTGTGCAAATATTACTGTGTTTCGGTCTGAAGAGTGCTAAGAGCTAGTATTTTCGGGCAAATGAGACTTAATGACCGATGTGTCAGGCTGACGAGCCCAAGTTTTGTGCCATACAGAAATATTCTGGGTGACAGCATTTGTTATGAGCAGACGTTGCAGTTACAATCAGGTTGACGGTTTGAACACCTCGTCACTTTCTTCTATAAAAAAAGCCTGAAAGTAGTCTACTGGTAGATATCTCTCATACTAATACTGATTGAGGAAATCATAGAGGTTTTTTTCGCCAACGCTCACTCCCTCTCTCGCTCTCACAGACAGACTGCCAAACAAACACACATATCACTTGGTTTCATTTTATTTTATATTGTAAACGAGCGACCCGCCCCGGCTTCGCACGGGTGCAATTTACTAATGAAGAAAATGAGAATTACGGTTAGCAACAAAGGTTAAGTACTGAAAACATGAGACAGCTGAAATGTCAAAGTTAATTCAATCAATTCGTCAATTGTTTTATTAAAAAATAACATCCAATAAAATTTCCCACTTTTCCCGATTTTCCAAAAAATTTCTTTTATACAAACCTTGTCCTGACTTTATTCAGAATACTACAAAAAAAAATTAACCCAATTCTATGTTACCGTTCTCAAGTGATGATTTTTCATAGATGCGTCAATTGATTTTTATTTTTACAGAAATAAAAGAAGTAGCAGATAGATGATTTTTACTATGTTGATAAATTTAAGGGATAATGTACTGTGGAACATACATACATAGAGTAACGCTTTTTTCCCATACGTGTAGGCAGAGACCACATCTTTCCACTTGCTATGATCCTGACACACATCTTTAGCTTCCTCTACTTTTATTAGTGTTTTCATACAAGCTCGTCGGTTGCGGGTACTTTTTGTTGATTGGTAATCTCAGATTATACATACTCTTTTGATGTCAACTCTGACCTGTTTGGTTTATGTATTATGTTTGAATTGCTTTGGTTTTAGAATGATGTTTGAATTAGTTTAAATTTGGAATGTGGATTTGTTTGTTTAGATTGAATTTGTCATATTTTATTTTATTCCGTGAAAATCACTAGAAGAAGTAACTTATGTATTTTCTATAAATTTTATAATGATTAGGTTTCATCAAAAGTAAATTCAAAAATGTTTCAGTTAAAATAAATAGTTTTCTAATCACTCCATAAGTGTCTTTTTGGTTTTAAAGTGACCCCATTAGCCACATCTACCATTCAAGACTTTTGACGTGGCCTTTCCTTAAAACGATTTCGATCTGATCGTAATACGTTCGCCTACGTCGACCCTTACCGGCTTGCCCATTCACACTCGCCTCATAAATCTGTTTCTGCATTCTGTACCATGGCGCTGATTTCCATGTAATGATCATATAATATAATTATTTATAGCAGAGTACGAGAATCTTCTGCCATTTCACTAAGTTGACATAAGGAACGGAACGAGTTGGAGTGACGGATTGTTTTACGCCGATATCACGCGACTTGCTTGGTAAATATCTGTAATAATAATACTTACGTATAGGAAATTTGATTGGGCTCGTAGGCGATCTTTGCGTAAATGAACTTGTTGTTGCGGTACTCGTATGTCTCGCCGTCGTCGATGTAAAGGGAACCGCGAGCGGTGTTCTGAAATTAATGGATTTATTCAATTTTATATGAATAACACTGCTCGTGGGAACAAAGTCAAAGTCAAAATTTCTTTATTCAGTTTAGGCTTGTATAAAGCTCTTATGAATGTCATAATCTACACCGGTTCAAAAAATAAGACCTTCTCAGAGAAGAACTGGCACGAAACTCTCGAGTCTTTCTTGTATATAATGCCCATATTACATAATATCATTTAAAAATTACATAAAATTTACATCATAAATTTAGTAGCCAGAGGGTCTGCAAGTGCAGACAAAGAATTATTTCCACACATCTTTCTCTTGGCAAGTTTGTCAAATTCTATGTGAGTTTTTTGAATCACACTTTTAGGATTTTGGTTGGAAAATTTTATGGATCTACTAAGAAAATATTTTCTAGTTTTGGCCAACCTAAACACAGGAAACACAGGTCACTTTTTTATTAAATAAATATATGTGTTGCCGTACGAACATAATATTTTCATAAATATATGGATAAGACGGAAGTGTCAAAATATTAGAATCCTTGAATAGTTCTAGTAGCGACTCGCGAGGACCCAAGTTATATATTGCCCGAAGTGCTTGTTTTTGCAAAATGAATATTGTTTCCAGACCGGCTGCAGATCCCCACAGTAATACGCCATACGACATAATACTGTGGAAGTATGCAAAATAGACTCATTAGTCAACTGTCTAATAGCAAAAATTTCGCATCAGAACTTAATATCGAAGGTATTTTTTCAATATGGTTTCCCCACTGTAGCTTGAAATCAATAGCGATTCCAAGAAGAACGCAATGGGGTGTAAGAATTTTAAGACTCCAAGACTCAAGGACGTGGGGTGGGACGGGTGTGTACTCTGCTTACCCCTTGTATGGGAAAACGGCGTGATTGTATGTATGTAGATTGCTACGAGCCGGTTTCCGCAAAAAAATCCACGTCTACCGCGTATTTTACGTGTAGGCAGGTATATTGGTTTACGCCAAGGAAAAGGGTAGCTATCCGCCAGATCGGATGGCCTGATCTGGGGAGGACACCTCCGCCTTCTATTTAATAAATTGAATTGCATGCACATAATAACTACACACACAAACACACGCACTCACGCGCACAGTTGCAGTTGCTTCGTACTTATTTACATATGTATAGTGATATAAAAAACCCTTACAATGTTTGAGGTTATCCGTAAATTCCACATTGAAAAATCACTTTTAATTTCTGTACAATTTACGGACACAAACGTTCCATGCACAACACAGCCAGACCTAAAAACCAACGATTTGTTTATGCACAAATGTCTTTAAAAAACCTAATTTAACTTTTCCCACAAACATTATAAGCAATGTAACTTACATTGGAGTCCAAGGCCACAACAAGAGTGAAGGGGTCATTAGCCATGAGTGTTGAGGAACGCCTCACTCGTTCCTTACGAGGAACAATACTGCCGCCGCGTTGGTACACAGGTATCTGCAAATAATTAATATATATTAGCGACATTATATAAGTTTCTGTAAAAAATTTAAAAATCATTGTACTCGGTACACATCATAGTTAGTTCTTGTGTATTTTTTTTTATTTAGAACCATCAACAGTAGATTCAATCATACAAGTTTATATAGAGACAAAGTTTAGAGTGAGGTAATTCTTCCACCAATAACAGATGATCACAGCATGCGCTTATGAATTAATTAAGTTCCGAACATGAAAAAAAAACTAATACTTAGAGCTAAATGGTAAAACCAAAAAAAAAAATACATTAAAGGAACAATATTCAGACAAAAAAAAGCTATGAAATAAAATTGACTTATATTACATTAAAGTTCACTGCATTTACATTTTACATTTACATTTGACGTTAATTATACTAATGAGAATTATTTTACTGATACTAACAATTATATAGACAAGTTAATATTACATAGAGACTTCCAATAGGTGTCGGTCAGAGTAGAATAGCACCGTAGGTACTGCAAGGTACTGTACGGACAGCCTTTATAAATGCAGAATAATACCATATGCAATGCTGTCATTATACTGCTCGTGAGAATACAATGAAGTGTAGGAATTTTTACATACATACATAAGATCACGACTGTATCCCATAAGGGGTAGTCAGAGACTAGGCACTCACTGCAAAAACAGATGACTGCCACAATTCACGTTTCACCAAAACAATATAATGCACTTGGTGTGATAGGTGGTGAGCCCATCGCCACCATGCGCTGCTGGGTGCACAGTGCAGTTTAATTCCCTACTCACCTTTTACGAGATCCATTGGATGAGATGGAGTGGTAGTATTCTTTTAACGAGCCGCCACCACACGGCTTTTTTTGACTCGCCAAAATGGCGGCGCCGCGGTTCGCCACCCGTCAAGTCTCGTTTCTCGCGGGGGAGATAAGTGGGCTACGGGTGTGGTCTCTGTCTACACTTTATGGAGTAAAAGGCGTGATTGCGTATTGCGATTGGCGAATAATCATTTCTTAGTAGGCTAGGTCACAAACATTACCTTAGCGATGTTGACTTCTTGGTTAAAGTAACCATTAGCTTTGTGCACTTGGTACGAGTCGACGTCGTACCACAAGGTGTTGGTGTCCTTGCCCGGGAGGTACACTTTCACACTGTTCACTCCGGGTTCCATCACTGGTCTCACAAGTAGCTTGTCGCCTGCGAAACAAATTATATATATCTTAGTTTATTCTGTCTCGTGTATGCAACTGGTGGTAGGATTTCTATGGAAGTGTCCACCTGGGTAGGTACCTGATGTTGCTGTTCTCCTTGTCGATTTCGACCACAGCAACAATTTCTAATTCAAATAATGTCGGGAGCTACCTACCCGTGCCCGATGTAACGCTGATGCAATAAGATCGGAGGTAAGCTAGAATGTAGTGTCAGAAACACAGGGAAGATTACCACACAGCCAGACCCGAAGACCAACAAATTCTGTTTTAGCAAAAATGTTTCTCCGGCTGGGATTCAACCCCGGGACCCACGGCGTAGAAGTGCCATGTATTGTAGTACAAAACAGCAGTGTAAGGATTAATGTGTAGGAATGAAGAAATTTTTTGACTCTTACTAAAATGGCGGCAACGTGGCTCGTCAGCCGTTACGACTCGTTTCCACGGGGACGAAATGTGGGCGAGATATGGCGCCATGAAACTTCTTTAAACATTGTAAACAACTCCAACGGACAGCTGTCGTGCATGTTAGTAGAACAGATTGTCAACAGATGGCGCTTTCTACAATTCAATTAATTAATTCAATGTATTTAATCTATTTTTTAACGAAAACATAAATTTTAAGACATTTACTTATTTATCGTCATTAGAGGGAAAGGAGATATTTTATACCGACAAAAACACCTCTGAGAAATTATATATATATATATATATATATTAGTGGGATTGTGCTCTTCCCAGAAAAGTTAGGGTGTGATAGGTGGGTGGAATAAAAACTATACACGGTATTATTAATTGACTATCTCTGGCTTTACTAGAGTCCCGTAGATAGATTATCTTTTGTAAGTATGTATTTGTATTGTTGTCTCTTTGTAAAGTGTCAATAAAATTTACTAACTTCTTCCACAGAGATCTGCAGTTATGGTAGTGATGAGTAAATATTTAGGCTGAAGTGAAACTCACCCAAAAGGTATTGGTCTTCGATAGTGTACGTGTCTTGCTCCTTCGGGAACTCTTGGAAGAGGGGTCTCGTCACTGGAGTGCCGTCCAATGTGTGCTCATAGAACAGAGTGTACCTGAGTGGAGAATATCAAATTTTTTGAGGTCACTACATGAAATGATGAGATTGGAAGTAAGACATTTGGAGGGCAGTACATTAAATGGAGCAATGCCGAAGGTCGAATGTTAATGATCCGTAGTTTATATGTAAACTGAGAATGTGTCTTACAGTAGGCAGGTGAAATTTCATTTTATTTTCTACTGGTGGTAGGATTCCTATGCAGAAATCCGTCCAGGTTGGTACCACCCCAGGGGCAGTTATCCTGCCGTGAAGCAGTAGTGTGCAAACGTTACTGTGTTTCGGTTTGAAGGGCACTGTGAGCTAGCGTAATCACTGGGCATATGAGACTTGAGAACTGATATCTCAGGGCGCAGTGTAGTGTCGCACAGAAATGTTATGGGTGACCATAGCATTTGTTATGGGTAAACGTTGCACTTTACATCAGGTGAACGTTTTGCTCGTTTCGTCGCTATATCCAATAAGAAAAAAGCGACGAGACGTTCACCTGATGGTAAATGCAACGTCTGCCCATGGCAAATGCTGTGTCACCCAGAAACTTTCTGGGTAACCACACTGTGCTCTGATGACGAGCATTGACAACAGTTTTTAAGTCTGAAATGTCTAGTAATTACACTAGCTATCAATCAAAGCCGCATCACAGTACTTGCAGGAATCCTACTATCAGTTCTTCTGATTAAATTCTTTAACGAACAAAAATATTTATCTTCTTATTCTAATTCATGAGTGCTCTTTAATCAAAAGCTGGAAAGAATATTTACAAATATTTTTATTTATTTAAACTTTAATGCACTTGTCGCACATATGGCAGACTTAATTCCTAAAGGCATTCTCTCCCAGTCAACTATAAAGCAAAACAGAGAATTAAAAAAATATGATTATAAATTGATCATAAACAGTAAAAATATACATATATAACACTACATATACAACAGATACACCCACAATTAATGACAATATAAATATACACGAAACAGGAAAGAAAACGAAAAATCAAAAACGCAACGAATTTTTAAAGTATTCCTGGACTTTATTTTTGAAAAAATAACTTGTTAGGAGCTTTTTTAATGTCAAGAGGTAATTCGTTCCAGGATCTTATAGATGTTAAGGTGAATGAGTGAGATATGTAACACGAACGGTGGTAGGATTCCTATGCAGGAATCCGTCTAGGTAGGTACCACTCCAGAGCCAGTTATTCTGCCGTGCAGCAGTAGTGTGCAAACATTACTGTGTTTCGGTTTGAAGGCACACTGTGAGCTACCGTAGTCACTGGGCATATGAGACCTAAGAACTTATGTCTAAGGGTGATTGGCACAGCATTTGTTGTGGGCGGATGTTGCACTTACCATCTGGTGAACGTTATGCTCGTTTCATCACTTCATCCAATAAAAAAAAACAGTCATGAGAATATCCCAGGAATTAAAACTTAGCTTTCATATACTTAAATAAAACCAACCTTTTTACATTACAATGCAGAACACGGGGTGTCGGAGCATAGCCCGCTACACTGCTCCATTGAAATGCAAATTTGCAACCAGACAGGCCACAGGCAAATACTTTTAACTACAAGGCAAATGCCCAGTATAGGACAGGGGCTGCTGTGAATATTTTAAAATAATGCAAAACAAGCAACACTGCTCACCAAAAGTCTAGTAGCGCGTATCTCCTCCGTACAGCGTCCCTCAATAACGCAGTGGTGGATGACTCGTACAGCCATGGCTCGCGACGTTTCGTCTCAATGTGGGAGTGTGCACGGAAGAACGCTTGGTATGCCCCCGCCTGGAAAAAATATAAGTTTAAGTAAATACTTGCCGTGTGGTGGCGACTTCAGAGAATCTACCACCCCATCTCGTTCGTGTCGTAAAAGTCAACGGAGGGAAAACGAAAACCAGGAGATGGGCGGCAGCATCTTTCTGGAACATCTGAATAAAAAAGTGCGGTTGCCATCCCGCCTGTCAAGCGTTGCAACTATGACAAAATCCCCCCATAGATATAGGGAGGCCTATTTTCTGCAGTGGACTAGCGATAGGCTGAAATGATGATGATGAAATACATATACACGGTTTTACTGGTGGAAGGATTACTATGTAGGATTTCATCTCAATTCACTCTCCAGACGCGATTATACTCGTATATGCAATTAAATATTCTAGAGCGCCCAGAAAATCCAAAAGAAATCCGGCATACATTGTTCGTGTTAAATCTAGAAACTTCGCCATCCGTTATAACTAATATAACGTTATAGCAACTTCGATATTCGTTTAGGGGAAGATTAACGTTCTGGAAACTTCTCTATTTGTTTACTTGATGATGTAGAGTATTCGCAACAATATCAATACGTTACGCTTGTATTCTGTAAGAGCGTTACTTCACCGGACGAATACACATTTTTTTATAGATGATGGGGCAAACGAGCTAGCCGCTGATGGTGTTATTACGCTTGCGAGTGTCCGTGCACAAACGTCGATATACATGAGCGTGTACAAACGGATGTGTACGTATCTGTGTACGTGAGTGAGCGTGTACATAGGTGTGTGTACGTATCTGTGTGCGTGAGTGAGCGTGTACATACGTGTGTGTACGAGTCCGTGTGCGTGTACGAGTCCGTGTGCGTGTACAAACAGGTGTGCACGTTTCGGCGTGCGTGAGTGACCGTGTACATACGTGTATGTACGTGCCGTGTGCGAGTACAAATGGATGTGTGCGTGCGTGAGCGTGTACGTGTGTGTGCGTGTCCGTGTGCATACGTGTGTAGGTGCACGTGCGTGGCTGTGTGCGTGTACCGACCTGGTACCAGCGCGTCATGAGCTCCGCGTCCGGGTACTTGAAGAAGCCGCCGACGTCGGAGCCGCAGAAGCTGAGCCCCGCGGCGGCCACGGACAGGCACATGGGCACGGAGGCGCGCAGGTAGCCCCACTCCGCCATGTTGTCGCCCGTCCACATGGCCGCGTACCTGCACAGTACACACAGCACATACATACAGTACCGGGACGAGCAAAACGTTCACCCGATGGTAAGTGCAACGTCTGCCCATAACGGATGCTGTGTTACTCACAATATTTCTGTGCAGCCCAAAACCGGGCGTCAGTCACCATGAGACCCCTTGCCCTTCAGACCGAAACACAGTAATGCTTACACACTACTGCTTCACGGCAGAATAACTGGCCTTGGTAGAAGATGTAATGACAAAGATAGAAAAAGGGATGCTTAAATGGTTGAGAGGAGGAACGTGTGGTTGGGCAAGCCGGTAAGGCGAACGTATCACGATCAGAACGAAGTCTTTTAATTGAAAGGCAAAGTCAAAGTTATCCGCAACCGACGAGCTTGTATGAAAACACTAATGAAAGTTGAAGAAGGTAAAGATTAGAATTAGACGTAGCAAGTGGAAAGATGTGGTCTCTGCATACCCCTATGGGAAAAAGGCGTGACTCTAAGTATGTCCGTATGTAAATACATAAAAATAGTCACGCCTATTTCCCATATAAAGGGGTACGCAGGGGTATTATACTTTGTCGGTCACCTACCGTCATACGGTAAATGTTTCGTAATCGCCCAATGTTTAGTCCACCGTGACCTTACTACTTACAACACTCGACTATTGTGCCGCGGGTCCTGGGTTCGAAGCCAACATTTGTGAAATATACACAAGTAGTAGGATTTCGGGTCTGGTTGTAACAACTGTCCCAGTCAGTAGAAAAAAATCGGCCCGGAAAACATAATAAATTCACTGCTTGACATAGGCCTCTCCCATTAACGGGAAGGATTTGCCGTAACAGTTGGCGATTTGCAGACGACACAGCTTACACGCTAATGCCATTAACCGGTCTGGCAATTTTTGAAACATTTTTATTTCGCACTAGCTATGCCCCACGGTATCACCCGTGTAAAATTATAATCTGGTGGTAGAATTCCTATGCAGGAATCCGTCTAGGTAGGTACCACCCCAGGGGCCAGTTATTCTGCCGTGCAGCAGTAGTGTGCAAACATTACTGGGTTTCGGTTTGAAGGTGATGATGATGTTCTCCTAGCCGATTTCGACCACGGCGACGACTTCCGACTACAGTCGAGAACCATCAACTGCGCAGGAGATATTATAGTGCCACAAGTGTACGCGCAAACACAGAGGCACTCACTCGTCTCAACCTACCCGCGCCCGATTTAACGCTGATGCGATAAGATCGGAGGTAGGCTAGGAGTGTCAGAAACACGGGGACAATCACAACACAATCAGACCCGAAAACCAAGAATTTATTTTTTAGCACAAAATTGGCTCCGGCTGGGATTCGAACCCAGGACCCGCGGCTTAGAAGTCAGGTACTCTGACCACTAGGCCACGCGGTCGTCAAAAGGTACTGAGCACATGACACTTAAGAACCGATATCTGAAAATAGAAAGTAAAAAAACCGTCAACGTTAATTTAGCTACGGTGCGTATTCACCTTTGCGTGCCAGCGAAGGTGGAACGTGTCAATATGAACGGTCTGTATTTGTTGTCTGTTCGTTCCAACATGCCGAGGTGTGTTGCACGGATCTGCGACAGGCCGTATTCGTTGTGGACGTGTCTGAAAAGTTAAAGTACACTTAAGATATTAAAGAATAGAATGCAATCATTCTTATGCAAAAATAATATTTTCAATAAGTACTAATATTATAAATGCGAAAGTAACTCTCTCTGTCCCTCTGTCTGTTTGTTACCTTTTCACGGTTCAACGGCTGGACCGATCTTGACGAAATTTAGCACAGCCATAGCTTGCATCCTGAAGACGGACATAGGCTCTTTGTCCCGGAAAATGAAATAGTTCCCATGGGATTATTAAAAAAAACCTATGTGAACGCGGACGAAGTAGCGAGCAAAGCGAGCTAATTATCAAGAATTTTAAATGTAATAAAAATAAATCGTTTAGCTCCATCTCATTCTCAGTGGTTATACGCTTTTTAATAGTATTTGTTTGATAAATATTTAAAACTTTTAAACGAGAAAAATTAACGCACTTTCTGATTTTTTTTACTCCGAAGCATAACATCGTATTCAAGCTTATGTTTCTAGTTAGAAAAAAAAGACTATGTGTTTAATTCAAAAACATTTCAATTGATTTTATTAGCAAACTAGTGCTTAAACATTATCGTAAATAAATAATTTAAACATTATCGTAAATAAATAATTTAAACATTATCGTAAATAAATAACTTAAACATTATCGTAAATAAATAATTTAAACATTATCGTAAATAAATAATTTAAACATTATCGTAAATAAATAATTAATCAATAACCGATTTTAAGAGTTTAAAGATTTCTTCATGGATCCCATCATCAGAACTTGACCAAAATTGTATGGGACCAGCCTTATAACGTGAGTATAACCAATTCAACGAAAAAAAATCAATGAAATCGGTTCACGATTGGCGAAGATATCGCGTAACATACACACAAAAAATATTCAGTCGGGAATGTCCTCCTTTTTTGGAGTCGGTTAAAATACAATAGTTTCACCTGTGTTCCCAGAAGGAAGCGAGCCCATCTTGTCCGTCTTGCGGCGGTTTATAGTGGCGGCAGTCCTTCGGCATTGTGATCTCTGGGCCATTGAACACCTGAAAAGTATATTTATTAATTTATTTTAATTTTAAGAACTTTATTTTTAAATTAAGACAAGTTACAGATAATAACAATTGTTCAGTTTGCTGGTGGTAGGATTCCTATGCAGGAGTCCGTCTAGGTAGGTGCCACCCCAGGGCCAGTTACTCTGTCCGTGAAGCAGTAGTGTGCAAACATTACTGTGTTACGGTTTGAAGGGCACTGTGAGGTAGCGTTATCACTGGGCATATGGGACTTAAGAACTTATGTCTCAGTGTGACGGGCACAGTGTGGTGCTACACAGAAATATTCTGAGTAACACAGCATCTGTTATGGGCAGACGTTGCACTTACCAACAGGTGAACGTTTTGCTCGTCACGTCACTATATCAAATAATAAAAAAAATATATTTGAAAGTTATGTACACGTGACATCTATATATACCTAAGGCCATTTAAGATCACTTATTACCTAAGCAACAGCATAAGCCGACTAATTAGTCACCAACTGCGCAGGATATATTATAGTGCTATACAGGCGCTTGCTTCTCTTAACCTACCTCCGCTCGATGTTACGCTGTTGCGAAAATACACAAGTACAATTAAAACACAACCAGAACACTAACTATTGTGTATTTGGACAAATGTCGCCTCTGGGATTTGATCCCAGGACCCGAGGCGTCACGTGGTCGTCAGTTTCTATGCTTTACAACACCTGCGCTATATGCTTAAAACACTAAAAAGATTATAGTCTCTAATTGAATTATCCAATCACTGTACATTTTCACGAGCACTTTCTGCACTTAATAAAGTATCAATATTAAACACGTAAACTCAAAATATGCAAAAAATGATAATATTCAATAAAAACTCATCCGCCATTTTTCGAGTTGGCGCCAAAAGTCAGCAATATACTTACACTGGGTTCGTTCATGTCATTCCAAATGTGCACGTCCTTGCTGGTGCCCGGGAAGTTTTCGAAACGGTACCGCTCCGAGTAGTATTTGCTTGCAGCTGGATTGAAGAAGTCCAGGTACGAGGAGGAGCCCGGCCAACACCAACCTTTGAAAATAAATGATCAGCGTGTGCCTCTGCAGGAATACGTATAGGCAGCTAGGCACTAGTGTTGCCAGGGGTCCCGATTTTTTTATTATTTTTTTATTGGATAAAGTGATGAAACGAGCAAAACGTTCACCTGATGGTAAGTGCAACGTCTGCCCATAACATATGTTGTGTCACCTAGAAAATTTCTGTATGACACCGCACTGTGTCCGTCACCCTGAGCCTTAAGTTCTTAAGTCTCATATGCCCAGTGATAACGCTACCTCACAGTGCCCTTCAAACCGAAACACAGTAATGTTTGCACACTACTGCTGCACGGCAGAATAACTGGCCCCTGGGTGGTACCTACCTAGACGGATTCCTGCATAGGAATCCTACCACTAGTAGAATTTGCGCGGGGCGTCCCGATTTTCAGGGGTTTATTGACATGTCCCGATTCACCCTTGATAGGGTAAAATAAAATCAGGAGATGGGCAGCAGCATCTTTCTGGAACATCTTAATAAAACAACTGCGGTTGCCAACCCGTCTGCAAGGCGTGTCAACTATGGCAAAATCCCTGATTCGCGATTTGAAAAGCAAACTCTCGATTATTTTTACCTGCCTTTTCGAAATTTGACAAACTGGACTTAATAGAGCATATCTCACCAACTATTGGATTAAATAATATAGTGATTTTGAAACTTCTTTGATCCTTTTTCAAGACCGATAGGTTTTCGTGTCTGGTTTTAAATAAAATGTTTGTAAAACACAGTTACGATACAAACATACAATCACGCCTTTTCCCATATAAGGGGTTGGCAGAGACCACACACGTGTGGCCTACATTTCTCACTCGTGGGAAACGAGACGCGACGGGTAGCGAACCACGTCGCCGCAATTTTGGTATGAGTCAAAAAATAAACTTACTAGTCATTTTTTCCCACTAGCGTTATAGTGACTGCATATTATGGTTATTGTTCTGCACGAATAGTGGTAGCTCAGGGGCCTGGTGCTCGCCTTTGATTTCATAGTAAGCGAGTAACCTGGGTTCGATCCCCGGTGCCAGCCCCTCTAAAATTGTTCTACAATTTTAAATGCTGATTTACCACGTGCTTAGCGGTGAAGGAAAACATCGTGAGGAAACCTGCATGTCCGAGGAATAGAAATATTCCGTCAGAAGTCCGCCAACCCGCATTGGAGCAGCGTGACGGATTCTTCCTAGCTCCTAAACCATCTCAGAAATGAGAGGAGGCCTGTGCTCAGCAGTGGGACATTTATAGGCTGAAACTTTACTTTTTTTACTTTACGAATAATGGCTGCCCGTACAATAGTCGCCTCTTACGACACCTCGGTAGGAAAGAGGTAGGTGCTATTCTACTCTGCCGGACATCTATCGGTTACGCAGTTACGATACAGCATCAAATTATGAGATGAAAAAAAAATTGCGTCCCACTAACAATGTCATTCCAGCACTGAATTTAAAGATTCGCAAAGTCTTAGTTTAAATTATCTTTAAAAAAAACTAACTCATCAACATACCTTCATAAACGTTGCCGTCCTTGTCCTTCACGTACAGTCCGTTGTCCGTCGCGTCTTCGTGCACGAAGTAGCCAGCCTCCCTCTTTATGTGCGGGTCGATGATCACCACCAACCGTCTGCCTTTGGCCGTCAGATTGGCGACCATTTCACTTGGATGCGTGAATTTCTCTTGGTCCCATGTGAAATACCTGTACGGTAATGAAAAGGGTCAAAAATGTCACATGCTCCTCATTGGTTCTACGAATATTAAAAATGTTTGGTGGTGGCGTAAGAGAATCTAGAGAATTAGCAGTGACGACTTTCTAAATTAGGGTTGCGTAAAGTTTTACAAAACAAATAATTTTAAAGTTTTGTATGAACATTTTTAGTATTCAACTTTGTCATTAAATCTTCACCGTTGTGTTTATCAGATCAAAGTAGCATGGGTAGGTGCCGGGATGTTATACTAATTATGAATAACGTTGCATAGTGCCAATAGTCTCCAAAGTAAAATGACTGTGACAGACAGACAGGACGAAATTATAAGGGTTCCGTTTTTACTACGGAACTCGAAAAGTAAACAGCCTGTTAGTTTTGTGATATGATGATGTCCTCCTGGCCAAATTACGACAACGGCGACAACTTCCGAACACTGTCGGAAGCGCTTTTGCATAATATGGTCGGAGGTAGAATGCAGTGTCAGAAACACGCAGATCATCACAACTCAAATCAGAAAACCAACAATTGTGTTTTTGTATAAATGTTGGCTTCGGACGAGATTCGAACCCAGAACCTGCAGCGTAGAAGTCAAGTACTCCAATCACTAGGCCACACGGTCGTCGGTGTTCGGTAGTGTGTGTTACGAAATGGCAACACTCACTTCTTTCTGTCCGTATACTCGATGTCCAGCCAGATGACGTCAGCGGGTATGTCGTGAACGTCGAAGTTCTCGTCCACGCCCCTCACGTCCGCCTCGTCCACGTAGTTCCAGCGCGACTGGTGGTACGCCAGGGAGAATTTCTGTGGGGCGCAACGGAGTATCATTCTTATGCTCTTCATCATAAAGTACACTTTATTAATCACAACAATTCCTTTTACAATGGTTGTTTCGAAGAAATCGCTATCTGAGCGATTAGACCGCCTATTGTACATATCATTACACTTTTTTTGTTAATTTTTGTACTTATTCCTGTATTTGGGGTACAATAAAGAATATACTGATTGTTTGATTATATTAAATAGTAATTTTATAACCAAAAATGTCAGGCAAGGCAAATACTGGTGGTAGGATTCCTATGCAGGAATCCATCTAGGTAGGTACAACCCCTGGGCCAGTTATTCTACCGTGAAGCAGTAGTCTGCAAACATTACTGTGTTTCGGTTTGAAGGGCACTGTGAGCTAGCGTAATCACTGGACATATGAGACTTAAGAAGTGATGTCTCAGGGTGATGGGCGCAGTGTAGTGACACACAAAAATGTTCTGGGTGACACAGAATTTGCTATGGGCAGATGTTGCACTTACCATCAGGTGAACGTTTTGCTCGTTTCATCACTTGATCCAAAAAAAAAAAACTTCACTAGCTACAGTGTCCTACAAACAGTAACATAATAACGCTTGCACACTACTGCTTGACGTTATAATTGGCATTGTGGTGGTTCTTATCAAGATGGAATCCTACCTAGACAGGTATCCCAACTGCATAATCCTACCACCAGTAAGTTGCTTAGCATAAGAGACTTAATTACTCAAATTTAGAAGTTTTAGATTACATGGCAACTGTTATGGGGAGGCGTGGCACTTACCACCAGGTTAACTACTAGCCTTTCTCTAAATAACATAAATAGAAAAGCTAATGTAATGTTAATCCTGCAATTGAAGGGTGGACTGTCGATGATCATCAAATTTTAGAAAAAACCTATTTATATAATAAAAAACCATACCACTGCAAGATACAGTAAGCTCATTCCGCGTAGATCAGACCAAAAATAGTAATTAAAAGCAGCTTAAGGTACCCCGGGTTAACTATGATATCAGGACGTCTACGTCACAAAGTAATTTTATTAGAGTACTTACCGGTGGTAAAGGGGCAACACCAGTTAGTGTGGTGTACTGTCTGAACACGTCAGTGGGAGTGCTTCCAAGCATCACAAACACGTCCACTATGCCCGATTCACTAATAAACCTGGTGAGGAAGAGAGCAAACATGTAATTTTTAACAATTCAATGGCAAATGGCTATTTAGATTCCTTACCTGGATAGATTTTTTTTTATTCGATAAAGTGATGAAACAAGCAAAACGTTCACCTGATGGCAAGTGCAACGTCTGCCCATATTTTTTTTTATTGCATAAAGTGACGAACCGTGCAAAACGTTCACCTGATGGCAAGTGCAACCTCTGCCCATAACAAATTCTGTGTCACCCAGAACATTTCTGTGTGACACCACACTGTGCCCAATCACCCTGAAACATAAGTTCTTAAGTCTCATATGCCCAGTGATTACGCTAGCTCGCAGTGCCCTTCAAACCGAAACAGTAATGTTCGCACACTGCTGCTTCACGGCAGAATAACTGGCCCTGGGGTGGTACCTACCTAGACGGATTCCTGCATAATCCTACCAACGGTAAAAACTAAATAGCCAAGTTTGAGGACTATAAAAATCATAACTAAAACCGCGTTCCTCATCGAAATCATACCGAAAAGCCAAAGAAGACTTCGGCAACCGGAACCTTTGACTGTGGCAGTTATTTGCAAAATAACTTTAGATATGTTTCCAGTAGTAGACATTTTCTATTCGAATTTCCAAATACTGTCGGAAGTTAGCATCTGCGCAAGAGTTATTACAGTGCCACAAGTGCAAACAAACATGCACTCACTCATCCTAACCTACCCGCGCCCGAAGCAACGCTCATGCTATAACATCGGAGGTAGGCTAGGACGCAGTGTCAGAGACACGGGGACAATCGCACAACCAGACCCGAAAACTAACAACTTATGTTGTTGAACAAATGTTGGCCCCTGCTGGGATTTCAACACGGGACAGGCGGCGTGATGGGTCTTTAATTTTATATGCTACTCAGACGAAATCGCGGATGCTTTTTTTTCTCTGGAAAAAAAAAGGACTGGAAACTAAGAATAAGGAACTAACCTAATGATTTCTTATATTTACGCGAACACTACACATTTAAATTAAACTAATCTTACGGATATTATCTCGTTTAAGTTTATTAATTTATAACCAGACGTTCCGAGTGCTTTACAGCGCCCATGGTCACGGGGGGACTGAGGTGACAGATGTCCCGATGACATGACATATATGATATGCAAATAAAACATGATAATAAAATTAAACGCGACAAAATCCGTAAAATTAGTTTCATTTAAAGGTACTAACCTGGCATCCACGCGTCTCTTGTGACCGCCGGTTACCAAGTTGACCAGCGAGGACACGACCGTCTCGTCGGCGTAGTTCACCACGTCTACCCAGGTTTCGGCTGAGTTGTGCCAGAACACACCCACGGTGCGTTTGGACCTGCAAATAGATCTCTATATTAATATGTGAAGATACTTTGCAACCCTTTTTAAACAAATTGCGCGCACTGAGGAGTCTGAGATTTGGCATAGTCAAAGTTTATATGAAGAAGCGAGGAAGCTAAAATGTATATATATTATGTGTTACTACAATACAAATAATAAAACATTCATTATTTACGTTCATAATACAAAACAATACTCAAAAATCAATATCGTTCAAACTTAAAATTTTCATAAATTACGATGGAATTCGACTACTGATGATGATGATGATGATGATGATGATGATGATATTCTCCTGGCCGATTTCGACCACGGCGACAACTTTCGAATATTGTCGATAGCTATCAATTGCGCAGGAGATATTATAGTGCCACAAGTGTACGCGCAAACACAGGAGCACTCACTCGCCCAACCTTCCCGCGCCCGATGTAACGCTGACGCGATATGATTGGAGGTAGGCTAGGATGCAGTGTCTGAAACACGGGCACAATCACAACACAACCAGACCCGAAAACCAACAATGTGTGTTTATAATAGGGTTCCCAATCATACTCTAAAATGGAGTATTATACTTCTACAGAACTTCCTAAAGTACACCTACATGAAATATCATGTAGATGTACTCTATAACTATAATCTATAACTCTAATAGAGTTCGCTAAAATATTATTTTTACAAAAAACTAAAAATGAAAATCAATTTACAAAAAACTAAACATACAGTGACACAGTTTACATTCAGAAGTTACAATTTTAAAAGGGCGAATGATTAAACAACGCAATAATCAATTGCAGTCAAAAAAAAAAAACATTGCAGTGAAATGGCAATTACTTTTAATTAATCACCTGTCGAATTTTTATATTTAAAAAAAATGTTAGCAATGAGATACTTTCTGTACGCCACTTCAGCATTAATTGAGGCTTTTCAGTCATGAATGTGAAGTGATGGGAAAGGAGGAACCGGGCTTACGAAAATTGATAAAAATTAGCTCCTGATCTATGTAAACTTGGAACCTCAAATTCTGGAATGTTTAAAATTGCACAATTCTTTAAAAACCTACAAAAAATTGTTACGTTCGGCAAAAAGTACAAAAAAATACATTTTTAAAACTTGAATCATCTGATACTATTTTTTATTAATCTGTACTCTTTACTTTCTTCTCTGAAATCAGATATACTCATTTTTTTTCAAAAAAAAATTGTCAACCTTAGTTCAGACAGACTTGTATGACAGACTTGTGATAAGCTGAAATGATAATTATTGTATTTCAACAATATGTTTGTAAAAAAATTTGTATGTACGTGTATGTAGGTGATTGTATATCCGTGAGCGATAGAACGAGGTATTTAGTATTATAAATGTTAAGTAATCAAATACTAAACTCACCCATGTGCGTACAACACCGGTATAGCTCCGTAAATTGCCATCCTACTGTCCAATTCAAATTCGAACACGTCCAAATTGTATAGACGGTAGGGCTCCCCAGACGTTGTGGTGCTTAACGCGAACTTGTCGGTGTGTTCAGGGATACCTACGGGTGACGAAAACAGTTTTTTTAATGTGCAGTTTTTAAAATACATTTATCTGACGACCGCGTGGCGTAGTGGTTAGCGTACCTGACTTCTGCGCCACCGGTCCTGGGTTCGATTCCCAGCCGGAGGTAATATTTGTGCAAAAACACAAATTGTTGCTTTTCGGGTCTGGTTGTGTTGTGCATGTGAAATGTGTGTTTGTAAAACGCACCCACCATACATGAGAAAATCCTAGTGTGGGGCTTCGTTTTTTAAAAAAAAATAAAAAAAATTGTCGACAATAAACTACTGGTGGTAGGATTCCTATGCAGGAATCCATCTAGGTAGGTACCACGCCAGGGCCAGTTATTCTGCCGTGAAGCAGAAGTGTGCAAGCATTACTGTGTTTCGGTTTGAAGGGCACTGTGAACTAGCGTAATCACTGGGCATTTGAGACTTAAGAACTGATGTCTCAGGGTCACTTAAAAAAGTTCTGGATGACACAGCATTTGCTATGGGCAGACGTTGCACTTACCATCAGGTGAACGTTTTGCTCGTTTCATCACTTTATACAATAAAAAAATAAAAAAAGAAGGTAACTTTGTACTTTAACATGAATTATGTATGTAATATGAAGGACCGGACTAAATAACAAAATACTCGTATTTTTGTGAATGTGCACACTATGTACATGGATATGACATAGGTATATTTGTGGAAGTAGAATATTTTTACCGACTATGAAATCGCGTAAGGGAAGGCTTATGTTAAGAATGTAATATTTTTTATATTTATGTATAATTCTTATTTTTAGGCAAAAAAAATTTGCATTTCCTTTAATATTTTTTGTCGGTGGGAGGTGCAGTTTAGCCCACGCGACAAATTTACATTGTACCTTACATGATTGTACAAGAGAGTATAATTAAAAGCATTTAAAAAGCAAAAAAGTACCCGCAACCGACGAGCGTGTATGTAACGGTAATGAAAGTAGAAGCGAAAGATGTGTGTCAGAATCGTAGCAAGTGGAAAGATGTGGTCTCTGCCTACCCCAAATAGAAAGAGGTGTGCTGTGTATGCTGAAAAGCAACACGCCTTCTCGTTAACCACACACATCTCTACACTTGTTTAATTTTACTGTTTGTAACCTGACGTTTCGAGCGCTTTACATAACCCATGGATATTGGCTTGAAACTTAAAAGGAAACATCGGGTTATAAATAGTAAAATTAGACGCGATAAAATCCGTTAAATCTAGTAAAATGATAGTTCTTTTTTTTATTGTATTAAGTGATGAAACAAATGATAACAAATGCTGTGTCACCCAGAAAATTTCTGTGCCCATCACCCTGAGACATAGGTTCTAAGTCTCATATGCCCAGTGATTACGCTAGCTCACATTGCCCTTCAAACCGAAACACAGCAATGCTTGCACACTACTGCTTCACGGCAGAATAACTGGCCCTGGGGTGGTACCTACCTAGACGGATTCCTGCACAGAAATCCTACCACCAATAAACTTTTACTGAAGATTTGCTGGACTAGTGGAGACAGAAGGAATGTACAATTTCAGTTAAGTTTCAAATTTTCAGCCTATAAATGTGTTCCACTGCTGAGCAGGACTCCTCTCATTTATGAGAGGGTTTTGGAGCTAGAAAGAATCCACCACGCTGTTCCAATGCGGGAAGGCGGACTGCACATGTCTTCGATATATAATTTTTTTTTTCTTTTTGATGTTTTCCTTCACCGCCGTGGTAATTCAGCACTTATAATTTAAATTAACAATTTAAAGATTTTTTTTTTTAAATTTAGAAATTTAAAGCGACCGCCTAGCCCCTGAGCTACCACGGCTCTTGTTTTTCCAACCACTGTTCACACATTCACGAGCACTTGCTGCATAATAGACCATCAATACCACCAATAAACTTTTACTGAAGATTTGCTGGACTAGTGGACCTAGTCACCCAGAACGTTGCAATGGAAATTTCCGTGTGGAACTACACGCAATATGCTCGTAATCATGAGACATCATTTCTTAAGTTCATTCTCAATTTGCCATGACAGCGCTGCAATAAAAACTTCATATAAAAACTTACCATACACTTGGTCGGCGTCAGGAAAGGAAACATCCAGTGAGACAGCTTCGTTGCCACGAGGTTTGCTGTCATGATGAGACTTAAAGTTTTCGCTCCAAGTTCCCTCTTCCTCCTACAACAATAATGTTGCCAATCAAAATAAATAATATTATTATGATTATTTTTTACGGCAGAAAGTGACAAGACGAGAAATTCGTTCACCTGATGGTTAACTCTTTGCTTGTCTCGTCACTAGCCTTTAACAAGTGCTGTGTCACCCAGACTTCGGAATAATGTTCAACGTCCCGAGCTCCAAGCCCGCAATAATTTCTCCCGTTTTATCTTAAATAAAATAAATGAATCGCACCCAAAGACGCGACTGCTTGCCGCCCGTTCCCTGCTGTTTCGCCTCGTGTCATCGCGCTCTGAACTAGTTACGTAGTTTCCCGGTTTTTTAGACTAATAGAAATTTTAAAAATCAACACAGATCTTGACGCACTATATGATGAGCCACTTTTCATTGAGGAAAATCAAGTCGATTTACGATGGGCAAAATAAAAGACCGAAGTCCCTGCCCAGAATAAAAAAAAATCTTTTTTACTATCCAATTATCTTCTGGATTTATTAAAATCCCTATATAAAACTCCCGGGTTGATTCTTCCGAGAGTTGGTAACCCTACCCAGGACGTATCTGTATAGCACAACTCTGCGCTCACCGTGAGACCTACATACATACTACATGTAGGCAGACTACATCAGTAGCCCACTTTTCGCATCCTGACAAAAACAGACGTGCCGGGGAGGCGTACTACGTCGCCATCATTTCGGTAATAGTTAAAAAATCTTGCTCCCCAGTTGCGTTCCCACGAGCAACTAGGGTATATGCTATCCACCCAAACACGAGCCCCACATGCTTGAGTAAGGCTAGCGTTATTCTGGGGTACGCAGTAGCGTTATACTCAAGTTCATGGAGCACTTTTTTAACAAAGATACAAAACATACTACTTTTCATAGGAGATTTCGTGGCTTGTAACGCAGTCTACTTTTACGACACCCACAGAACGGAGATGAGTGACCAACAGCAGCTGTATATAATTTTTTTTATAAGGATAAAACGGTATCGAATCCGCAACCAAAAGCGTAGAAGCCAATCGCTTAACCACATCGCCAATCCAGCCGATGCTCCGTTTGTGGTTAGAAGACGTTTATTTTCGTAGCAAAATCACAATTTAGAGGTTAAATGATATTCCTAATAATACTGTTGTCCTTCCCGCTAAAGTATTGATAAAACCAATAAATTACTACATGGTAAGAGGTTATATTTATAACAAATACGATATGACTGAAGGCTATCACTAATATCTTCCTTCTTTCGAACTATTTCGACACCGGCGACATTTTACGTTAACTTTCAGAAATAACAGTTTCGCTGTACACATTTTAGTGTAATAAGTGTATCGATAGAAATCCTAAGCGATACAATTTAAGGAAGGTTCGATTGAGGAGTCACGATACATATGGACTTGAGAAACAATCACACGTCCTCGGTGTAACAAGTGCGATCGCGATCGTCACTAGATGTGGCGATCTAGAACACTTCCTCTAATGAATTCGCTCATTGGCCAAGGCCTAAAATTTTTTAAGTGCAGTAATTTGGTTTCATATCAAAAAACAGAATTAACCTAGTTATTAAATTATATTGACTCTACGACAGACAGTCACTTGTATAATTATTAACCAAAAAAAAAAACTTCCACTCAGTCACTCCAAACATGCGTATGTGAATTTAAGAGTTTTATTATTTTCTCATAGATCTCGCCATAAGAACTTTACCAAATTTATATGGGAATATCCCTTAGGTTACCCCCTTTCTTATAAAAAAGAATCATCGAAATCGGTCCACGTGGTAAAGAATTATCGCTGAATATAAATAAAAACAGTGCAACGTCTGATTTTACTGAAACATTTTTGTTTAAGACGTGTAGATGACAATTAATTTGTGTGGTTGTCCACGAATAATAACATAGAAGTAAAACGTCAGTCACATTACACGTACCTATCTTTATCAATAAGTAACGACTAATAAGTGACATGACTTCAACTCTACGACCTCACGTAGACGATTAATTAAATCATAATTAAAAGCGATAATAATGATAATTAAATAACCCAGAAAACATATGTATAACTTTGTAATGACGTTTGTTGTGTTTATCGAAATAAAGTGTGGAACTTAAACTTGAACCTTGCGGTAACCTAATGATTGTTACAATTTCAACTCTTATAGCTTCTGACTCAGTTAATCCATAACTTAATATTATTTTTAAATAAAACTACTTTTTTACGGATTTTATCGCGTTTAATTTTGAACTATTTTTACCCGACGTTTCGGACGCTTTACAGCACCCATGGTCACGGGGGGACTGAGGTGACAGTTGTCCCGATGTCATAGTTAACCCGGAGTACCTTCAGCTTTTAATTATTATTTTTAGTCCGATCTACGCAGAAAGCGCTTACTGTGTCTTGAAGCCTTGCAGTGGTATGCTTGGTTTTTGATTTAATTTTATTAATAATAGGATCCCAAGCCGATGGTAATACCCAACCATCTTCCCTATTGAAATTAGGATGTTTTTTAATTTCAATAGCCTCGCGAATCATCCTTGGTAGGAATCGGTGTTCTTTTGCAAGGATTTGTGGTCTATCAAATCTGATGTAATGGTTGGGATGATCCAGAACATGGTCGCAGACTGCAGACTTCCTAGAGAGTCGATGCTTCACATCAGCTATGTGTTCTTTAACGCGGGTTTTAATGGATCTTTTAGTTTGCCCTATGTAAGAGAGACCACATTCACCTTTAAAAGCGTCCGAAACGTCGGGTAAAAATAGTTCAAAATTAAACGCGATAAAATCCGTAAAAAAGTAGTTTTATTTAAATGTGTAATATTCGCGTAAATAAAAGAAAACATTAATATTATTTGTTTGTTACTATATTTCATTATGTGACTGTATCTGTACTACTGCCATTCTTTCTGTCTAGCTACTGACTGTCTTAAGATACAGACAGCTGTAAGTCTTTTGAGAGTGGTTAGGTGTCTACTGGCGTTTACTCTAAATGCTCCCGGAGATGGGAGACAGTAAGGTTAATGACGACGAATGAGAACTACTAGTACGTCCCACATAGTCATCGCTAGCGCCCCGCAAGGGGCGCCGGGAAACTGTTCAGGGCATTTTTGCCCTCTTCAGTGGCATCTTATCGCCGCATGCTACAACATGCGGGGCGATGGGTTGCATACAAAAAAAGGAGGAGATTCTATGTTCGTCTGTATGAATGTTTTTATGTATGTTCACCGATATTTCCGTCGACAGTGGACCGATTTAAAAAAAACTTTTTTTGTTCGAAAGGGTGGTCCCATTTTCACCAAGTCAGGATCTGATGATGGTCACGTATAGAGTGTTTGTTAAGTTTTCATAACTTATTCCGGTGTTTGCGTTCGGGAGACATCATTTTAGGCTGATCAATTACTTTAAGTCCTTCAGGGCTACCAAAATCTGGTAAAGTGTGGCACTACAAAATGTATGCATATGTAATTGGGGGCTTCCTCTGCTTTGGAATTCTATTCTATACCAAAAATCTGAAATAGTTACTCCTAAACATACGAGATTCATTTTTTTTTAAATCTCATCTAAGCGTTTACTCTTAGTGTGAATTGTCTAGCCACAATAACTGGATATTTGTGCACTAGTTCGAGTCGTTCATCTCGTCATCTGCTATTAGTAATTCTTTGATCATGCCTGGCCAGTTCAGATCGTTACATGAAAATGTAACAAACCTTTAAAGACTCCGCACAATGGCAATCAACACAGCGCAACATCTTTTCCAGTATGCAGCCGATCCTCTTATGTTTCTCATCGTTAGATGCATATTATCGAACGAGACCTTGTGGTGTACGTTCACCTTGCTTCATTCGACATGAGACGGAAACACTCGCCTTAGCTTTTAAATATTCAACAACAGACAACGCAAAGAATAATCTTCAAACAAATCAGTGTAGGTAGCGCATATAATAATATTTTATTTAGTTATATTAAATTACATTAAGAATATAATAATTAAGTAGGTACGTTATTTGACATGCAAATAGACGAAATAAAAAAACTCTTACGCGCATATTTGTCTTTTGAATTAAATCTATAATTCAGTTATTTTTCTGTTTTCAGTGCTTTTTTGTTTTTGCTTTATTTTGAAGTCAGTATATATTTTTTTTCTAAAACAATTCTTTATCTAGTTTGTTTAAGTTTCATTTGTTTAGTTTGTTGTACTAACCAATGGTGACAAAAACCTGTATTTTGAGGCAATTGTAACTGTCCCGATTGGAAAACCAAATTCCGGATTATTTTTAAATTCCTTCCTGAAATTCGACACAGTGAACCTGGGAACACTATCAACGCATCAGGAGAAATCCTAGTGCAGGCCTTAGGTTTATAACAAAAAAAATTACATGTAAAGGTAATCACGGGCAACAGGTAGCGTAGATAACATAGAAAAAAAACAATAAAAAATCAATACACGACATAGAAACGTTTTATCAGTCACGTAGACAGATAGAGAAACATCAATGACAATGACTGATCCCGCCGGAACTGTGTAAGTCGGATGGTGAGATCGATAAAAATGGCACTTTTCTGATAAAAAAATGTATTTTCTTCACTACAAGTATGTATAAGAGCTTGTCGTATTAAAATACTAAGTCATATTGGCGCCCTTTGTGTACCTGACGTTATACTATATGACGCTAAACTATAAAGAACTACCCAATTTGAATGCTATTATCAAAGTATGTAGCATAGCGGGAAAGGAATAAAACATGTTGTGCGAAAACAGCTTTTTAGACTGTCCTACAGTGACTTCTTTTATACGATAATATGCACGGGTTTTTTTACTTTGTTTTGTATGTGTCAAATTCACTTAACTGGTGGTAGGATTCCTATGCAGGAATCAGTATAGGCAGGTACCACCCCAGGGCCAGTTATTCTGCCGTGAAGCAGTTGTGTGCAAACATAAATGTGTTTCGGGTTTGAAGGGCACTCAGAGCTAGCGTAATCACTGGGCATTTGAGACTTAAGAACTCATGTCTCAGGGTGACACAGCATTTGTTATAGACAGACGTTGCACTTACCGTCAGGTGAAATTTCAATGCTATCACAAAATATCAACATAAACTATCAGAACAACATTCCTGCGTTTCGTATCGTCTAGAACTGTATAAATTAACATTCTATCATATCCTCAGTATTTTTTTTTCCATCAATGATCACGTCAAGCCTTACCATACAGCTACGACTTACCATCTGTGGAATGTGCTTGTTTGGTCCAATCCAATGGACCAATTAACAATGGATCAATTGGATCCAATGGACCTTTCTACACCAATGGTTATCTATTCCTAACCACTAAACGATCACGGCCATTGCATTTTTGCCTACCTCCGCCGTAGCATCAGCGCGGCAGACTTCCCAGGTCCAAAGCCCTCTCGAAAAAAAGAGGAGGCCTGTTCTCGGCAGTGGGACATTTATAGGCTGTTACTATACTTTTTACTTAGCTACCACCGATCTTATCGCATGAGCTTTACAATGGGCGCGGGTAGGTTGGGACGAGTGAGTGCCTGTTTGCACTTGTGGCAATATTATCTCCGGCGCTGTTGATAGCTTCCGAAAATCGACCAGGTGGACATCATCGGTACTACGAACTATATTCCCGGCCCTGCTACTTCAGCTTGCTGAGGCTGATTGGGGCTATGTCGGTTACTGCTCGTTCTGCTGCCGATATCTTAGTCGCGGATTTTAACTCGCAGAGAAACACCGAGCACAGCTCTTACCATAGCCCTCTGAGCGACTTTGAGCTCCCTCACGCGATCTGTAGTGGACCACGTGTCGGTTCCGAGAGTCTTCACTGGCAACAGGCACTGGTTGAAGACTTTTCTTTCGAAACATTGAAGTATACTCAACGAAAAGATCCCAAGAGAACGCAGTTTCCCGAACGCTGCCTAGCTGAGTTATTGTTAAACTCAGAAACTGGCGAGACAGGCTAATTGTTCACTTGAGTTAGTTGAGACTTTGAATGCAACATCTGTCAATAAAAGTAATTTAATAGTAATGTTCTGAGTGGCTCCGCACTGTCTTCGTCATCATGAGACATCAGTTCTTTAGTCCAATATGCCCTGTAATTACAGCAGCTTGCAGTGACCATCAAAGTAAAAACCAGTAACATTCGCAAATTACTATTTTACAGCGGAATAACTGGCACCTGCCTAGATGGATGGCTGCAAAGGAGTCCTACCACATATCAGTTTTAATCATGACACTACACAACACTGCTTAACATCAAAAACACATTAGCCAATGGATATGTGATGTTTGATTAATAAGAAAGAGCAACACTCACAACTTCAAAAGTATCCTCAGCATTTCCAGGTTCCTCGTTATCGCTCTTCTCCTTCCTTACCCGCAACGGTTCGACCAGCAGTTGTGAGTTGTCGTTGATCACCGCCGCAACATCGCCGTTCTGATCGTGGAATTCGAACTTGAGCGGCTTAGAGGTTATGACCACTTTGTGACCTTGGTTGTTTGACAGCGATAATTTTCCATCCTCATTTGAGATTAGTTTAAGACTGTAAAAAAAAGGTTTAAAACTGTTGAGACTCCAGAAATACCGATCCTCGAAAATTATGTAATGACTGTAACAATAAAAACTTTTTTATAAATTTATACCTCGCCTTTTTTATAATGGATTTGTGTAAAGTAACATCTAATCTTGAGACATCAGTTCTAAAGTCTCAAATGCCCAGTGATTACGCTAGCTCACAGTGCCCTTCAAACAGACTACTGCTTCACGTCAGAATAATTGGCCCTGGGGTGGTATCTACCTAGACGGATTCCTGCATTGGAATCCTACCACCAGTAAAGTAGGAAGGCATGTGAGACTTAACAGACTGTGGGTGACAAAGCGTTTGTTATGGGCAGACGTCATACTTAACATTAAGTGAACGATTTGCTTGTCTCATCACTTTCTTGTTTAAAAAAAAACTATTATGAAATCATTGAGAAATCAAATAGCTGCCTTTACAACTCTGTCAATAATTAATGTAGCCAGGATTTCATTTAAAATACTCACCCATCTGCTTTGGGTTCTCCGTTTAATGCCAGTTGTGTCCTATAACGAGGGTACAGAGGTTCAGCTTCGTCTAGTTCTATCCGGAATGTGCCGTCGACTAGAGCTGACAACCTCAAGGCATAGTGCCACTGAAACAAAGAAAATAAAAAAAAATTGTACAACTTCTAATGTAACTCTTTTAGTAAGCTTGAGGAAAGTTTGTGAAGGTGACACAATCGCTTGACACAAATGCTTCATGTAAGCTGAGAATTTAGTTAGCTCTGACACAGTATTGGCAGGAGAAAAACCATATTAGACACAAAAATTTCAGACTCATAGTTGTTATGACAGATATATGTTCTCACATTAGACTCACTACCAGGGTGGTAGCAACATAACAAAGTAAAAGAATACAACATAACGCTTCTAATCCATATTTACATAAGATCTTATCTTATATCTTATCTTACCTAAAGTCACTTGTGTAAGTTACTATGAAAACAAGGCTGGCCCCTGAGCTATCTTATGTTGTCAACACATTATTGACTCTCAGAAAATTACATTTGTATACCTGTGTAGCTCAGAGAAATGAGAAATGCTCTGCATAAAAAGCTTGTATTTTTATTTAGTTATTTATTCTTTATGTACACTATGTTATTAACATTAAATCAAATGATAAGTAGTTAATGTACAAAGGCAGGCTTAACTCTACAGGAGTTTTCTTCCAGCAAACCTTGGAGTGAAGAGGATAGCTGATGTGTGCGGGTAAAAGTGTATGTAGAACCAACAGACAAAAAAATATAAAATAAAATACTACTTACTTATTAAATATACATACAAATATGCTAAACAAGTATACAAATAGAACATTTTTTAATAAGTATTAAAATGATTGAATAAATATAATATGGTTAAAAGCACTTTTTTTTATATTCCTATCAAATGACTTGCGTGCATTTCATGTGGAAGTGAATTCCACACTTTGGCTGCATACATAGTGAATGAACTACCATAACTTTTTGTACTATGTTGAGGAATCTTCAATAGGAGCAAAGTTGTTGATCAACAGGACTTACCTCTGGGAATACGGACTTTCAAAAATGTTCATGAAGATAAAAAGATTCTATCTTCCTGAACTTTACCGTGGCTGTTTAACCTATTTATAAATAATTGCTTGAAAAATATGAAAGAGAGTGCATTTAGAAAATTATGCATGGTGCTCTTAAAAGCAAAGAGATGAAAGTGAATGTAGGATGGATTGTAGAGTTCTGACTGAAGGACAAGTAAAAAAGTTTGTATACTTGGGTATAAAGTTTATGAGAGACAGAAAGTATAACAGTGATACTGCGCAGAGATAAAGGTTGACATAGGAAAACATATCACATCGGATCAAAGATGTTTTATGAAAAAGCCACATTTAAAATACATACATAAGATCACGACTGTATCCCATAAGGGGTAGTCAGAGACTGGGCACTCACTGCAAAAACAGATGACTGCCACAATCCATGTTTCACCAAAACAATATAATGCACTTGATGTGATAGGTGGTGAGCTCATCGCCATCATGCGCTGTTGGGTGCACAGTGCACATCTAAAATACCCACTAAAAAACACTAATGAAAGTAGAAACAAAAACAGCAAATTGAAAGATGTTGTCTCTGTCTACCTTAAAGGGAAAGAAGTGTGTCTGTTTGTATGTATGTATGTAGCTCAGTGACTTTTTTGGTAAGACAAGGTATATATCTGAAGGTTCTAGGTATGAATTCATTGCATATAAAAAATTATAGTAGTGCTGCCTCTAACTCTAAAAGAATTTTAGATTTAAGTATATATGTGGAAGTAGGAAAGTGAGCATCAGCACCTTAAATCACTAACTTTAAAAGATGCAAATATTAAAAAATGTAATGAATTTTTGAACAGTAACAAAGAAATTTTCACTGGCATGGCATCCATCTTATTTACTTACCTAAAGGTAAAGTTTGAAGATATTTAAGTTTGTTAGAATTTTTTTTTTCCTAATACAATTAACAATTTGAATTACCTTTCATACTTTTGAGGTAGTGGGCCACAAAAGTATGAAATGTAATACAAATAGCTCTCAATTTTTTTCTCTAAAGTAAGTTTATTACAATTTATAATAATAAATAGTATCATAAAAGAACTATTACATTTTCAAACCAACAAAGACTTCAATAAAATGCTAAGAAATCCATATTTCAAAATTAGTCATACAAATAATATAGAATATCAAAAGCATTCTATGATAAGAATGAAATAATAGTTTATAAAGTCTAATAAATAGTTTTAGATCACTAACAAAAAATTCATTACTTCAATGTGCTTCTTTGCATTGCTAATATAGTTAATTATTGTATAACTTAAAATTCAAAGCTAAAAATAGCATTATGCCAATAAAAAGGGACACAAAAGTTTATATTCATACCAGGGTGATCTCTTTTTCTGTTTCCGTATTGACAGTGGTAACCTCTGCGGACAGGACATTTCCGTGGACAATGACAGAGTCCAAATTGAGAGTGTACTGAGATTTTTCGGGTTTAAATGATCTCAGTCGCTTACAAAAACCTGACTGATCACAAGTTTTGAAGTTGTTTCTGTCCACACCAAAAACACAGTTAATCGCCAATATAACGACCAAAGGAAGACCTAGCGCCTTCATTCTGAAAAGAAACGAAAAATGTGCATTGTCTGTCTAATACACAAAGGCCGGTTGTCATTGAGATTAGAGGATACTTGGGCTTTCAGAAAATACCTGTTCTACCTTATTAAGAGTTAGATGATGCTACAACTTAAATATTTTTTTTTTTATAACACCATCTCAATCAATCGTCCCTAAAATAACTTCTTCCACACGATAAACGCGATAAAATAAACGGTTGCGTTACGTGGAGAAATTCTGTTTGCTGACTTTGACAGTGATCCTGTTAACAAAATCGATATTTAAGAATGATATTTTTTGGAGAATATATCGATATAGACTAGGAGACTTTTTAATAAATTGCCATTGACTTTTGGCGCCAACTCGAAAAGTGGCAGTAGTGTTTTTATTTAATTTTGTAATTTCTGTATATTTGGCGTTTTGATGTTTAAATATTGATGAGTTTATTATACAGGAAGTGCTCCTGAAAGTGTACAGTCATTGGAAAATTCAATTCAAGACCAATATTGTGCTTTTCGTTTTGTCGCCATCGGTCCAGCAAATCTTCAGTAAAAGTCAACTATCAATTTACTGTTGATCGAAATCGAAATTTTAACGAAGATTCGAAGATTGTATACTTGGATATATGGCTGACGCACAAACCGTGCAGGCCAAGAAATGGGGAAATAAATAAATAAAGTGAAAGGATCATCTATTTAAAGTCTAATGTTAAGGATCAAGAATTGTCAGTGTAAATGCATATATGCGAGTGATTAATAATTTGAATTACTAAGTAAAAAGTTTGTCAGTGGCATATGCGCTAACCGCGCGATGCCATAATTAAAAAAAAAAAGCAATTCTACGTTTTCCTCCAAGATTATTTAAACTAAAGGTGTGTTTTTATATCCACTTGTTTTTTATTTATTTTTTATTTTTAACAACAATTGAATAAAACATACTAAATAATGATTGAAACAATAACAAACAAGAATACTTTCTCAACCAATGTAGTTGTATTACTAAAATGGATATAAAGAGAAACTGAATAAAAATTAAAAAGAAAAATCTCTTTAATAAACCATGTCCGCATAACACCAGTAGCATCCAGAACGTGCCAGGAGACAAACTGGAGTCACGAAATACATATTTCATAGACATTAAAGCAACGTACGCGCAGTCGCGGAGTTGCAGCAAAACACCATACGGCTACCAATGATTTTGTGGGTAATATCCATGAAACCCTCATAGACTCCATCCGAACTAACTCCATAAAACTGTTTTTTTTTTCAAAGTAAATAGCTGTCCTTGAAATGGTTCTTATTCCATCTTGAAATCGAAATTTTATCAGACAAAATCTCGATATGGGGCCGACTAAATTTAGTCCAATTCAACCCTTAGAAGACACAGGACTGCGCGTCTACCGCTAAAAAGAAACCATTTGTCGCATCGAATCGCTTAGAGAATACTCCCCTCTCTGCCTCGGCTAGTATCGGAATCCTTGGCGTTGAGATATCGAGTGACGTTCAATTCGGCAGTAATCTGGAAGGAAAGGCCAAATTGGTGTCCAAAAAGCTTGGCGTGCTCGGTAGAGCAGGACAGTATTTCACGCCGGCCCATCGCTCGCAATGTGCAAGGCTCAGGTTCGGCCGAACATGGAATACTGCACCCCAGTGCCAGCTCCTTTCATTTGACCGAATCCAACGTGGAGCGGCTCGAATCGCCAACGACCAAGTTCTTTCCGATCAACGCGATCCACTAGCTTTACGAAGAGACGTTGTGTCTCTTTGCATTTTCTATCGAATTTACCATGGGGAGTGTTCCGAGGAGTTGTTCAGATTAATTCCTGCTGTTAAATTCCACCATTGCACATTGCGGCACAGCACAAAATTTCATCGGCACCACCTGGTTGACTGACATTTCCCCACTTTTGCGCTTTGTCATTAATTTTCTGCCACATACAACCACTTTGTAGAATCTGTTGCCGGTTAAATCGATGTTTTCGATGCATCGATGTATACCGAGTGCCACTAAATGAAATGTCTATTATAAAGTCAAAAGGAAATGTTATCACCGGCTTTTCTATACGGTCAATTTTGTAAAAACTTGCATCTGCATCAGTATCGAAACTTGATTGCCGGTTCTATAGTGTATCGCTCTTTTTCCTTAGTCAAAATGACTACACAATCTAAATGGAAAATTGAGAAAAATCGTATTCTAAATTTACCATTAGAAGAAAAAAGGAAGCTTTACAGAACAAGTGAATACATTACTTTGGATAACATCAATACTTGGTCTAAACATGCGAAAGAAAACGAACATATTAAAACCAAAATTCGTACACAAGACGATCTTAACGAGCTAAAAAAGATTAAAATCAATCCAGAAAAGAATGTTACACTTGCTGAAAAAGTATCTATTTTTAAAGGAGATATTACAAAATTGGAGGTAAGTATTATTGTTTGTACCAAGAAATTATTTGCTTAATAGAATCTATGTTTTCAATATATTATGAACATGTTTTGAAATAATTTATTATAGATAGATGCCATTGTTAATGCTGCCAATTCTCGTCTTAAAGCCGGTGGAGGAGTCGATGGAGCCATACACCGTGGAGCAGGATCGTTGCTACAGGTAAGATAGCCTATATGAACTTTAAAGTTAATACTTAATTATTAAATGGTTATATTTAGATTTCAACTTAAACCTTGTTATTGAAATATTTTTTGTTATCTATAGATAACCTTTAATAAAGTCAAAGCTACAGAATTCTTGAAATATAGCTAGAGATATCAATTAAAATTTCAGTGGAAACTTAAACTTTGAAAGCATAGTGGAGAATAATTGTTTCACAAATTTAGATTTTTTTTGTGATAAGCCAAATAGCTTGTTTCTCTGTTAAAAAATAATGTCATACATTAGGGATTTCTCCTGTATTTTGTATGTTTTACAGCCATAAATTTCACATGTGCAACACAATTTGGATTGGGATTTAGGCATGGAAACGAACCATTTGTGTTTTTGCACAAATGTTGGCCGTGGCTGGTATTCAAAACAGGACCCATGGCATACAAGTCAGATACACTGACCAATTGTGTTGGTTTTCGGGTCTGGTTGTTGGGCATGTAAAATTTATGTCTGTAAAGTGCACTCATAATACAGAAAAAATCATCAAGGGGCATCAAATTGTAAAAAAGATAAAAAAAAAGTCAAGACATTCAAGAATTTTGGTTACATAAAATAAATATATGTATTCAAAACTATATAGTGCACTCGCAGTCATCTGACAATTGTTTTCCAAAGCAACATAAAATTTCTCGACTTTAGAGTACTGTCACCAACCCCTTGTAGTCCATAATATTTTAAAGAACAGAAGTCTTGTAATTCGGCAAATTATAAAGAAGGTGAGGTGGTGTTGGTAATGCAAAAAAATTATACTATACGGTATGCAATTTTGTAAATAAAACAAGAGAAAAGATAACACAAAGTTGCATCCTGTTCAATCATCCATTAAGGGAACATTTTCATATACAGTTAGCATGTGCTATTACCCCCCTATCTAATCAAAAGCAGAAAGCCCCCCTCTTTGGATTAGACAGGGGCCAGATTACTGAGGGTTTACTGTAGTTCATAAATCTTTGTTATTTACAAGAGCTTTTGCTTGTGTCACAGGATGAATGTAATTCGCTGGGAGGCTGTCCTACAGGAGAGGCTAAAGTCACAAGTGCATATGATTTGCCTGCTAAGTGTAAGTAACTGCAGTTATTATTTTCATATATTTATAATCATTACAACCCTTCCTGTGTTTTGCCCTGTGTTATCATGTGGTCTAGGAAGAAAGCACACATTTTTTTATACTAGAAATTAATGAGACAAGCAAAACATTCACCTGATGGTATGTGTGATGTCTGCCCATAACACTTCACTTCTCATATATAAAAACACTATGCAGCCTCATCTACTAATAGTGGGCAGGCCTAGTAACACTTCTCACCCACTTGCACACTTAACAAGCATTTACAGCGCTAACTGACGGATGTGTAGTCACAGAGTCATGAATCATCTTCACACCTCTTGTAAAAAATAAGAACAAATAAGAATTACGAAGAGAATTTGTGGAGTTATGGTCACCAGTCAGTCATAAACCACAACAAAATGATATCTTTTTAAAAAAAATCATAAGCTAGAGCTATTTTTAACTATGAAACTACGATCCCATCTGAGCGTAAGTGGCGATGTTGTTTTGGATGGTAAACGCTAGCTATGAAGAAGCCTCATTCTCACTGAGATTCATCTTCTCTTAAGACACCCACATTGTAATCGGACGAGAAGACTCATGCAGGCAAATTATTCCAGTCCTTTGCTGGACGGATTAGGAAACGACTAAGCAAAAACGCTTCGTCCGAATGCAAGGTATGTCCACAGCAAAAGGATGGAAATCCGCCGTGCGTCGTGTTGTTCGATGATGGAAAGGCGAAGGGGGAATTAATTCGTGTAATTCTTGCGCACACTCTCCAAAATTTAACATCGAGAGACTAGCCACCCTACGCCTGTGTTTGAGACTTTATACAGAGTTAGAACGAGTAAAATACCTCCGCACTTTTGCAAGGACTCCCAACTTCCTTGCAGCTGTTTCCGCTTTAGTCTCAATGAACCGCCCAAAGTTAAGGTTTGACGCGATGTGAGATTCATACGCTCCACCACGGCCTCCCGATCAGACGGGATCTTGACATGACCCCGACTGGCTCGAAACACACGCTACACTGTACTGTCATCTGCATATCGTAAGATACCAGGCTCAAGCAGGTCGTTAATGTGTAGCAGAAAGAGTTGCAGAGAACAAACCCCTGAGAAACTCCAGCATTAATACGCCATAGACTCTAGCGAGCAGCGACAGCTGATAACAGAGACGGTTTCATCAAGAAGTCTTCTATCCAGGCGATCAGTCCACGGTGATGGAAGCTTGCTGATAAGACTATCATGTCAGCCCTGTCAAAGGCCTTCGAGACATCGAGCGAAACAGCGAACGCTTCACCACTGTTCTCATAGGCCTGATCCCATAGATGTGTATGCCACAGATCCCCAGTTGACCGATTTCGACGCTCCTGTCCTGACACAGGTTTTAAGCATTATGGCTAATATACCATGAGGTCCACTGGCATTGTTAACGTCCCGATGCCGCAAAGCTTTGAGGACCTCTTTGTTAATAATGTGGACCTTTGATATTGAAATATCACAGGTAGGTATGGAAGTTGGAATTGGGTTCCTTGTGTCCAGACGTGAATAACTGGCAAAGAGATTCACAAACAAATCTCCCTTCTCTTGCCGCATGAACCAATGTCCCGTCAGTTTACCCGTCAGTTTACCAGCGAAGGCAGTGAATGCTTCTAAAAGTTGCGTTGCGATGATGATGACGCGTATAGAATTAATTCACCTATGGGAGCTTAGCTTGTAGACGTCAGGGACGCCCGAACCGCCCCAGAGATGGCCATCGGGTCCACTCACCGGCACGATGGAGCCATCCTGGGATTTTTCGCTAGTTGGCGGGACAGCCTTTCATGAGTAGCTAGTTAACGAATTGGGTCCTACTACATGCGGTCAGCCAGCGGAGCACCGTGTTTCGGATCACGCTACCCTCCGCATCCACGCATCCGACACAGTAAAACTTGACGCATCATACTCGGTTCTCATACGCAACGCATCTGTTCAGACTCATCCTCCATGAAGCCCTAGCATCTTGCCGGAACACGACTAAGGTCATTTGGCGACATGACTTTGCCTTGGTGGTAACTTATAGCCTGCGGCCGAAGCCTACTACCGGAAAGAGGTGATGCTCGCTTAGCCCTACCTACCTACCCTACGAAGAAATCCTGGGTCGTTTTTCTTTAAAAAACATCAAGAGCTATTTTAAATATTAAACAAAATGGACAATTTTGTCATACAATATTTATTTAATGAATAAACCGACTACAAGGCAACAGCTACAGACATGCTTGCAAAATTATATGGGAAAATTAGAGGGAAATTATAATGCAAAATTAAATTATATCCCCTTTCAAACAAAGAAAAATTCTAATTGGTACACATTGGTCAAAAATATAGGTGGTACTTAAAAAAATAGAGACTAATATAGAGCCTCCGTATATGAAGAAGGTTAAAAAGTACTAAATTATTTTTCTCGCATCGGAAAATCTGTCACCATTCTCAAATGGTAGGTTTCTTAAGAGTCGACTAAGGGTAATTTCTACAAAATTTCAACTTCCGATCGCTGGCGGAATAACCATCTCAAAAAATGCCAGACTGAATACACAGACAGCATCTAAGGTGCGAGCAGTGGTGATTACTGCTTCTCCTCCAGTCTAGTTCAGCAATAGCTAATAGCAGGCTGATAAAGAAGAAAAAGAAACTGATTTTATATTTTACTAGTTGCGCCGCGAGGTTTCCCCGCGACCACGTCTGTTTTCAAAAGTGATACTTTAGATGATTATGTGCATAACATTTGTGCTAAAACACAAATTGTTGGTTTTCGGGTCTGGTTGTGTTGTGTTTGTCCCCGTGTTTCTGACACTGCATCCTAGCCTACCTCCGATCTTATCGCATCAGCGTTACACCGGGCGCGGGTAGGTTGGGACGAGTGAGTGGTTCTGTGTTTGCGCGTACACTTGTGGCACTATAATATCTTCTGCGCAGTTGATGGCTCTCGACATTCGGATTCGGAAGTTGTCGCCGTGGTCGAAATCGGCTAGGAGAACATCATAATTTAACATTTCTTTTGTAAAACTGATTACAGCTCAATTTAGTAAATCTAAATTTATTATTTAATATCCGCGTGAAAAAAATCATCATCCCATTAAATTTCTGCTTTTTTCAGATGTAATTCATACTGTGGGCCCTCAGGATGGTTCAGCACCGAAGCTACAATCTTGCTACGAGAACTGTCTTGCTCTTAAAAGTGAATGCCATTTCAAATCAATTGCATTTCCATGCATCTCTACTGGTATATATGGCTTTCCAAACCGCCAGGCGGCACATATCGCTTTAAGAACTGTGCGGAAATTTCTGGAATCCAATGATGATATGGACAGAGTCATCTTTTGCACATTCATGCCTGTGGATGTTGATATCTACGAGACATTGATGCAATTATATTTCCCAGAGGAAGATTAAATATGATAATGACACTTGCATGTGATGCAAACATAATTTTAGGAACCTTTGTATTGGGTTGCTTGAAATATTTATATACACTATAAACAATAAAATGATTAAAGTTTTTCAGTTTCTTATTAAATGATGTCCTTCTGGCCGATTATCGACAATGGTGTAACTTTCGAATACTGTTCGAAACTGTTAACGGCGGAGTAGATATTGTGCTACAAGTGTACGCGCCAGAGTTGCCAGATTTTATTTTGGTGAAGCGGGATCGAAAGCGTGACATTAAAAAACAATTAAAATAGTATTTTTTTAGCATTCAAACACCGTGTCCGAGCTTATTAGGAATAATGACTTCTCACAAACAACAAATGGCTTTCATTTTGTTCTAACACGGACATTGGTGTCACTGACCGCCCGACAGGTGAACTGATCGGATTCCAAATGACACATTGGTACTGACACAAAAATACCACAACCTTCGGATCAGTGAATCGGTTCACTAAAGAGAGAGCTACACAAGTGTACGTCGTGCGGCCGGCCATCAACGCCTTGCCTTGTTTTTGATCTTTTTGTCGAGCTAATGATAGCAAAATACGAAGAAATCGAAGAATTTTAAAATAAATCTTTACGTTATTATCGCAATTACATCCGAAAAAATCGAGTTGCACTCGGGTCTAACACTTGGTTCTATACTAAAGACCTGTGCCTTAACGTAATGTCGTATCCAAGTGAATGCGTATATGTGTACTGAGCGTTAGTTGTCTTAAATGTGGTATCTAAAGGGGGTAATCTATGGTCCTGACGCACTGAAGACCAGGGCACTGCTTCACCGCATTGCCAGACTACATATCATCGTTTGACCTTTCAAGATTCCTCCTCGCTCACTTCGACTTCCAGTCTCAGCGGGGGAGTGATGTTGCAACATCTATATCAACACCCGGAGCGTTCCACCAGTGGGAAGCTTTAGAAATAACTTAAAGGCTCCACATCGCGCTACTTTTTACTCGCTTAAAGTTTGAAATGGTAACTACTATACTATTATACAATAATACTGGTAGGATAAGATCAGTCTACCACATCACCCGCCAAATTAAAAATAAAAGAATGTTTATGGTGTTCTATTATTTTATCTTCTATAAAATGTTTAGTTTTGAATCCTTCGATCACTAATAAAAACTAAATACATAATCCGATACAAATAGTATACCATAAAATTGATGAAAAACAAGCAAAAATAATTTATGAAATTTACTATTTTTTAGTTTGTAAAAGGTGAATATGTATTGTGAAAAAACCCCTCTAATAAAATTAACCCATTAAAAAAATGTTTCTGAATTCTAAATTTACAAGTAACAAATTTACCGCGAAGACGGGCAAAGCAGACCGCCACCTTTGTCGGCTCAATGCATGCAGCCGCTTGTGTCGGTTCAAAACATGCCGCCGCCTGCTTTACAAAATTATGTGAAGTATCATATGTCATAAAGTCTATGTTAAAACATTTTATTATTATTCAACGGTGTAACAAATACATAGACAAAATGTGGAAATATTGATCATCTCCGTAATCGTCAAGTAGTAACATAATTTAGTGTTTTACGATTAGTAATCTTAGTGCATTTATTATGTACGAACGAACATTTTAAAACTTGCAAGTAATCGCTCGGTAGTTTTAAACAGCAAAAAGCTGAGTGATGACACGTTACGAGTTTACGACCTCCTACCTAGAGCGGCTGCGCGTATTATTTAGGAGCTTGCCATCTTTCTCTCTGACTTCGCGTCATTGCTCGCTCCATGCAGAACTGCATTTTAATAAGTTAATTTTACTTTACAAATAATAATAATTTAATTATATTTATTGTAAAGTTTTTCCTTATGTGTTGTTTTCTTAAGTTTGAATGTCGATACTTATAATGCAGCTTACAGGAACAACGGTGGTTTCCTTACACACTGTATAACTTACCTGAACGTAAATATGTTTTCGGATATATCACGACATTAATTTATCAATGAAACTAATACAAAGTCATTATTATTTATTTTTTCTTTTTCTAGTGTGAACAATAAGGTATTGATTTGTTAGACAGTCCTAAAAACAAAAAAATAAGCATATTTTTTGGTAATTTTAAAAATTGTATCTGGCAGTACTGAACATAGTAGTCAATATCATCTGTTTATTTTGTAATTGTCAAATTTTTATTATTCCCAATAATCCTTATTCGAAAGTATTTAATTGGGTATTCACTAAAATTTATTTTCATTTGTATAAACGTATGTTAATTCCTAAATAGTCATTTTTTTATTACCGTGAAATAAAATTAAAAAAATCTAGGTTTTAGCGCTGTAACAAGTCTCGAGGATATTGTTATAACGTCATGTCTGTCGACTCGTCGGACTGAAAGGCCACAAAGTATACTTGATTTTAGCTTTTCATATATTAGATTGGGGTGCACCGATGGCCATTTTGTTAATACTCCACGATATTGTGTAGTAATAATAATTACTGTACATTGACTGAAAATGTCAGCAACAAGTGCTTTAGAGAATAATGAAGATCTTGAGAATGTGCCGCTAGTGCGAATGGAGGATGTACAACCACACAGAAGTTGTGAAGTGATAAACCTGCAGCAAATAGATTGTGTCAATGTCATTGATGATGAATGTATTATAAATGACGATGAGGACTCTAATATTGGCAGTATGGTATCAATACAATCAGAAGAGGTTGTGGATTGCCACGACGACCACAGTGATAGCGGAGAATTTATTGTACCCGAAGTCTTGGAACCTCCATTCAATGAAATTCAAATAGTAAGTCTTTAAAAAAAAGTTTCAGTCTATAAATGTTTCCTGGCCGCACCATGGCTCACAAGTCTTTAAATGCTTAAAAGTAAGAGCCTATTAATGTCCTACTACTCAACATATTGAAGGGGTTTTGTAGTCAGAAGGAGTACTTGCTGCAATGTGGGTCGACAGACTTCACTTGAGAATCTCATAACATAAGCATTTTAAAAGAAAGTAATCGTTAAACTATAAATTATATATACCATTCTTTTAGGATCTTTTAGGGTTTATAATGAATAGTTAATACTAGTATTTTTTTAACTAAAGTGATTGAAAACCATTTCTTTTGAACTGCAAATCCAAAATTACTTTTAAATTATACTATATTAATCTCACTTTAAACATTTTTAGGCTGTAAAACCACTAAAACCTAAAGCCCCTGAAAGTTGGCCCACATTGGAAATTCTTCCCGGTGGAGTTATAAAGAATGCAAACCAATATGAAGACGACTTGATTTCATCATGTCCTACCGTAACAGATAAGATTAAGAATGAAGTTGGGGAAATGATGTATGTTTGTGCGAAATGTTCTGAGAGTTTCAACAACTTAATTTTGTTAGTGAAACATGTGCGATGGCACGAAGAGGAGCGAAAGAAAGAAAAAGACTTAACCAAACTGAGTAAGTTTAATTGTTTTTGTTAAACAAAAAGTATATGACAATTGCTAAAATAACCATAACACCATAACTGCCATTCAAAAATAATCAAAACACTTATTTCGTTTCTGGAGACACGCGAAGGTGAGGATCTGGTATTACGTTTCTATTTGATGTTTCCTTTTCGGTGCATGGTGTGACTCACTTTGACTTTTGTATACAATTTTGTCGCTGCTGGCCAGCAGACCATTTCCTCACCTCCACACTCACTATTTATTTTGTGTCTTATAAGTTATACATTTACAGTTTAAATATTATAATACAGATTAAATATTATAACAATTTCGGCCTGCTTTACGTATTTACAGGTGAAATATATGTTTTAATGCCTCAGCGGTTTAATTATAAAACGGTCTGCATGGAGCTCACGGGTTTAGTCGCCGCTCTGTGCCGGCAGATCGGAAATATGTTTTTAACATCATTTATTCTTAGTTTCTTCTTCATTTCTTGATCATTTATTTAGTAATTCTCTGCAGATTTTCAGTGTTTACATTACATAAATGATATCACACAAGCTTTAAGGGCTTGTTTTTAAGTGTTAAGGTTCTCAAATTACTATAATACATATTCTAAAACATAGTTAAATATATATCATACACAATTTCGACTATATATTATAACAAAACATGATACTACATGAAACAGATCAACAAAACATGCTGGTACATGATATAAATTTACAACAACATCAACAATATGAATATTACTTATGATATTACCATATGAATATTACGTAAAAAGTAAAATAAATGACTTAATATTTTACTTAATTTACCAAGTTTTATTACTACCAAAACCTTTTTTTTTCATACATCTGTACACAGCATCTAACCCTTGATGGTTGTTGCACCCTAAAAGTTTAGCTCATGCTCCCCATGAAGCCATGGGATTGCGTCACGCTCACTGACGCAGATGCGAAACCACATCCATTTAATTTGTTTGCTCAATTGGCAATGGTATTTGATGTCACACTAAATTCAATTTAGCGTCCTGTGGAGGACTTACAATTTTAGTGGTGCTGCAATGGGAACCGAACCCAGTTCACTACGAAGTTTAATAATTACTAACATCAATGTTACTAGCCAGGGAGCAGTCCACTGTTGAACATAAGATAGAAGGATTTATTATAAATGATATGATTGTCTGTTGGATTAAAATATTCAGTAATAAAAGCATCACAGTAATGTTCACACCATACTGCTTCACGGTAATAACTGGTTCTGCGGTGGTACCTACCTAGGAACCTACCTGGGTACCTACCTACCTGAGTAGGAATCCTACCTCCAATATTCAGTCTGAGATGCTGCTGCACTTTACTGGCCTTGATATTTGTAGCTATAAGACATTACTGAAATTTTCACTAGGACAAATCATTATACTTACCATAGGATAATGTCCTATGCAACCAGCACTGTAGTAAAAAAGTAAGAACTTATAATTTTTTTTAAATTGAAAAAGTCATGAGATTAGCAAAAAGTTCACCTGATGATAAGTGCAACGTCTGCTCATAATGTATGCTGTGAAACTCTGAACAGTTCTGTGTGACACCACACAGTGCCAGTTACCCTAAGACATAAGTTCTTAATTCTCATATGCTCAGTGATTACACTAGTCCTCAGTGTCCTTCAGACCGAAACAGTGATGTTTGCACATTACTGCTTCACGGCAGAATAACTGGCCCTGGGGTGGTACCTACCTAGACTAGAGTTCTGGGCGACATTTGTTATCGGCGAACGTTGCACTCACAATCAGGTAAACGTTTTCTATTTTCCTATAAAAAAAAAATTGGTTACGACAATGAACCAATATAACCTAAACCTTGGTGGACTAGACAATTACAAACCCGATTTACGTTCCAGTAAATATTCCTGATCGTGTAATGCCATCCTTTATTTAATTTGATGTTGTAGACGGCTTTTCATACCATTTAATGGAATACATGGACATATAAATCTATTATTTTTAAAGCAATTAACGATATTATCGCCATAAAATTTCAAATCTTCGGTTCGAGCACGGGTCTAACACTTGGTCGATACTGAAGACTTGTAACTTAACGTTCTTTCGTTCAGTTGCCTTGTATATATCTAAAGGGGTTAAGGGGACCAAAAACAATAATTAAATGCTACAGGTAGGATTAACTATGATATAAGGACCTCAAACATCTCAATCTTCCATGAGCGTCAAGCGCTCGAAATGTCGTATGATGAATAATAAAAGATAAAATCTGTAATGGTTTTATTAAATATGTAATATAAGAAATTTTCATTTTATTTAATTTCTAGAAATACAATTATTTTATTGCCTCTAACTGCATTTGTAATAAATACATTGTGTTTGCCATCTTCGGGAGCCGTAAGAGGCGCAATTAGCATCTCGGAAAATACCAAACCACAAATACACAGACTGGAGACAGGCAACAGTTAGCCAATCCGTCTGCCAAGCCTGGTGATTGATTCTTATGTCCATCTGTAGATTATAAAAAGCATGTGATTATAATAATGGTTAATAGAAATCGTACGAGGCGTGTTAATAAGTTCGTGGGATGAATGGGGAATGTCGAGTGAGTTCACTTTTTTATATCTGCATTAATTACGACACTCACCAATAGAATTATTATCATTAACTAAACAAATAAATCGGTAAGACAATTTGAAAAATGGATAAAATCGAATTTGCACTGTCATTAAGTTCCTTATTAAACAGGGCAAACCGAAAAGAAATGTCCTCGGTCTTCAAATATTCTTGCCCTAGGAAAACCACGATTTCCAAGTGGCACAATCTCCCAGAGACTCGATTGAAGACGATCACAGGGTGGGACGGCCTGACGAGGCAAGCACTGCGGATACTGTAGAAAAAAATTAAAAAATGAATATTGACAGATGCCAGGTGAAAAAAGAAAAAACTTGCAGAATTGGTTGGAGTATCAGATACATTTTTGAAATACCATTTTGAACATTCTGCATGATCGTGTTGACGTGTCCAAGGTGTGCGGTAGATAGGTGCCGAGAATACCCACGCCGCATAAAATGTAGCGTAGTGCAGTTGCACAAAAAAGGCACACCACCTCCCAAGAAATTCAAGGTGTCTCAATTGGCCGGAAAACTCATGGCTATACTTTTTTTGGATTCAGAAGGAATTTTCTTTTTAATAATTACAAAGAAAATAGAATACTATGCCGGAATAATTGAAAGGATGAAAGATGCTATGAGGTTATAAAGGTGCTGAAAATTGAGTAAAGGCGTGCTGCTTTTGCACGACGACGCGTCCGCGCACAAGGCGCATGTTGCGGTGGCTGCTGTACAAAAAATGGACATTGAAATTTTGAATCACTACAGCTCTATATTGTTAACACTTAGCGATTATTATATATTTACAAAAATGAAAAAGGGCTTCGGGGGCAAAATTTACGCGTAAAGATGTGGTCTAAAACGCGATTTCTATTTTGAGGAGAAAGTGAAATCTTTTATTTTTTCGAAGGTAGAATGTTAATTATCCGATCTGAAAAATGTATAGGTCCAAGGAGAATACATTGAGAAGGAGAAATAATTTTGTGTAAAATTTTATAATTCTTGACCATATTCCCCTGAACTTATTTACCTCCCCTTTTGTCAAGTTTTACTGCGTAAAAATAAACAAGTAAACAACTGAAACTTCATGAAAAAAGTGTTGCCAAAACTTAGGGACGGTCGTAATTTTTCGTTTAAATAACTTAGTAATAAATATATAAATTTCAGTGTTACAGCCTATTTTCCCGAAGAGATGTTGAACAAGAAGTTGTTGCAATAGTTGCATAACTAGAGGAAACAATAATTTAGAGTAACATCAAGGTAACATAACGTTTATTAATTGTTCATAAAGAAAACAAAAAAATAAATAAGAAGTATTAAGATGAGATGAAAAATGTTAACATTGTTTTTGCTGAAAGTGTATTTTTGCTATATTAATAACCATTACCACTTTTTGCTACTACACAGATATATTTTCATTTTTCAGATTATATAGTCTGTTATATATACAAATGGAATTTAAAATAAATTTATGACATTATACAGGTAAACTGTAGCTGTATTTTATTTTCATACCATCTATCCTTGTAAATAATTAATATCTACAGTTTACATTAATTACAGTAAATAATTAGTTGACTTATAGACATCGATTGACAATTGGACGTAGGTCCAAACAGAACCAATCCACAATACATTAAAAATAATATCACCTAAGTCTGTTTAAAAAAAAACCATCGGTAAATTTCTGGGGTCAGGAGATACGGGTCCAGGATTAGGTGGGAAAAATAATTAATTTTCCCTTGATTTTTTAAGTAGACCTGTACATTCTGTTACGACCGATAACTCCATTAAAGAAATTTTGTGGGTTGGTTCTAGTTTGCTTCATCATCATCATTTCAGCCTATCACTAGTCCACTGCTGAAGGGTCTATGTACGCCATAGATTGCCTCAGATTGTAGCTCTCATTTTGGGGGGATTTTGCCATAATTTTACCCACCCAGGTGGGTTGGCAATAGGGATGCAACCGATACATCGATGTTTGCAAGAACGATACATCGGCAAAAGTGTCAAACAACGACATCGTTCATTCATTCCGTACGTGCTCTGCTCTGTGATTATAGTTACATACCTACACTTGTTTTCAAATATGTGAAATGAAATGAAAAAAATACCTTATTTTTCGACGTAAGAAATATAAATTTCGTTTGTCAAACGTCATTTCTTTACAATCTACCGCCGTTTCTTGATGAGGTTCCTCTGTCGGTGAAGAAACAGGCGAAATAAACTCCGTAGGTATCCTATTATTTGTAAATCGTCATGTCTCAGTCAAAAATTCATTATAATTAAATTTCTAAAGAATAGTCTCTAGTGTGAATTGAGTTCCTATTAAAATGTATTTTCTAAAATTCCATTTCGAAAATTTAATGTCCAAATATATAAATATTCTCAATTGCTGCGATGTTTTTATTTATATGATGAATTTTGTTGTTTGTGGTCTAGTTAATTAGAAGTTAGCTAAGGTTTTAGGTTAAACGACGGTAAGTTTGGTATATTTTGCTATTTAGTTACGTATACAGGTATAACTACATACTTACATTTGTATTGAATATGACAATCTAGTTCCTCTATGTTTATTTAATTAAACAACGTTTAAGTCGCGTGAGTTTGATGGATGAGAAAATGAAAACATCGAAAAAACATCGATGAATCGTTTTAAATTAGGAATGCTTTTTAACATCGATGTTTGTCGTGGGAACATCGATGTTTTGAAGAGCAATGTTGCATCCCTAGTTGGCAACCGCCGTTTATTTGAGTAGGTACCACCCCAGGGCCAGTTATTCTTCTGTGAAGCAGTAGTGTGCAAACATTACTGTGTTTCGGTTGGAAGGGCAATGTGAGCTAGCGTAAATAAAATATGCGACTTAAGAACTGATGTCTCAGTGTGACGGGCGCAGTGTGGTGTCACACAGTAATTTTCTGGGTGGCACAGCATTTGTTATGGGCACACGTTACACTTACCATCAGGTGAAAGTTTTGCTCGTTCCGTCACTTTTATGAAATAAAAACACACTTCTGCCTCTCGCCAGAATAACTGTTCATGCGGTGGCACCTACTTAGAAGGATTTCGGCCTAAAAAAAATACCTTATTGTAGGATCTCATAAAATGAAAAATGGAATGAAATGTATTTATTTCACAGTACAACTATAATTATCTAATTCAGTAATGTAGTCTACTTAATTATTATAATAAAGAATACACAATGTGTTTTTTTGAAGTCGTTCTCTGAACAAGTTCGTGCACAAAGTCGCAAAGTTCGTGCTTAAAGCGCTTTGGATTTGTTTGTTACATGAGTACAATCATCAAAAATGAAAACCAGCTAGAATTTGTATCTCTAAAATGGATGTAAACCCAGAACCTTTTGTGATATTATGATAAAACAAACACCAGCATATCCGTGTATTTGTGAAAAACAGCAAGTCGAAATGTTTTTTCAATATGAAGGAAATCCGACCGATAAGCCGCGCCAATAAAAAAAACGTTATCAAAAATAGCGGCGAGTGGTGATAGTGACGGTCATAAAAAAAAAGCAGTATAATACAACTTATTAATTGTAAGGTGTAAGTGTAACTGAAATGCTTTTATAGGTTGTACCAATCATAACATTTTATCTTTTTGCGGACGAAATTATTTCGTTTTGTATATTTGTAAGTTCTTCTTCATTTTCTTCTACAGCGACTACTTAAAGATTTTCTTAAATAAAAATAAAATTCAAATAATTTTAACATAGCGCTTTTAAGTATCGGGTGATCGGTGCATATTAGCCAAACAAGTTTGGATACATAGGCTGTTCGTAAAAGTACTTATACGAGTGCGAGTTTTTCTGCTTGTGCATATGAGTGCAGGCGTGGGTACGTGTGTGCGTTTAACCGCATTAACTAAATGTGTAATGAAAAAGCAAATGTAAACTAAATTTGTGGGTTCACCCCATAAATTAGAACAAGAAGAAGTAGTACTAAATAATGCGTAAATGTTATAAAATTTTCACGATTCCCGTTCGCACATATTGTTTTTACAAAATTACCACAAATCTGTTTTAATTTTTACAGGAAAAAATGGCCAGTTGCTGGTCTTTGAGTGGAGAATGAGTAACGTTTTCTTGCTGGTTTTGTTCGAATTCCTTTTAGATAGTTAATAAGTTAGGAATGTCTTAACTTCTAAGAAAAAGCGATAAGACTTTCAGTAAATCTTGCTTGTAACCTTAATGTATACTGTTTTTATTTCAGAACTGCAGAGCAACAAAAAATTCTGCATACAAACATGCAAAAGAAAATTAATATCAGAACTGAAGACCAAGTGTAAGGTGCCAAAGAAATCATAGCCTATCGTGTTATTTTTTTTCTATGCAACGAGCGCGTCCAAGACTGCCTTTTGAATTTTATTGCAAAACTCATAGTTTGGATTAAAATATAGCTAGTGTAATTATGAATTTAACATATCATAGGGTCAACATAACGCTAGCGTATAACGAGCGTTCATAGAACATGATTGTAAAAAACCACAATATCATAAATTATTTAGGCGTAATTCTTTCCAGACCAATTAATATTATTTTATTTATGAATATGTGCTATTATTTCCTTAAATAATTTATGGAACAAGTGTTATCAAATAAATAAAATGTAACGAAAATGGCAGTATAAACACTACTAGGAAACATTCAGCATTAATTTATAGAGTAGGTTTTTATAGCCGAGGGCTGGTCACCTTGCACCAAAAATTTCAACTTCATATTTCTTAGGTACCGTCACCATAATTTGCCACTAGCGACCAAGGCGCGGTCAATATAGAATTGAGGAAATCTTGTTGTTTCTACAAGTTGCTTAATTTTTAACGAATATTACAACAATTTTTTTTTTTTTATGTTAGAGGAGGCAAACGAGCAAGCGGCTCACCTGATGGTAAGTGATCACCGCCGCCCATGAACATCTACAATACCCGAGGAATAGCAGATGCGTTGCCGGCCTTTGAGGAAGGAATAGGCTCTTTTCTTGAAGGGCCCTAAGTCGTATCGGTCCGGAAAAACCGCTGGCGGCAGCAGATTCCATATGGTGCTTGTGTGGGGCAGAAAATTGCGCGAAAAACGCACTGTGCTGGAACCATCAAGGTGGTGACGATGGAATTTCGCGCTATGCCGCAATGTGCGATGGTGAAAATCAGCAATTATACAACGAGCGGATTTTTTTTTCCTTCTGGATTTTTGCAGTGTATTTAATGGCCGGGTTACCTTCCTGGGCCGACGTTTTCTTCCCTTTTCTTGTTTGGAAACGCAAAGAGCCAAACCTCTTTTTGTAAGCGAAAACTTCTTTAGAACCGTTGTGATTTGAAATTCTATGAAACCAAAAAGCGACACTAAAAAGAGAGGATTTAACCTGCGAGAGAATGAGAATACAGTATAAAGTGATTCCTATTATATTTATATTTTCGAATTCGTACAAATCTTCGATTTCTTCGTAGATTTTGTTCTCATTAGCTCCACGACCGGATAAAAAACAGTAATTGACGATGTATTTCAAAGATATATCAAATCCAATCCAAAGCATTTATTTCATACTTTAGTTACCATAAGCCACTTGTGTCATTTGTTGAAATTGAAAACTTGGAAGTGTGTTCAATATGTAGACTAAAAAGTAAAATAATTTTTAAATTTCGAAATGTCCGTAGTCTTTCAACGAAAGTTTGCGGTTTTAAGAAGACTAATGTTATTTTTTATGCGGTCATTTATATTTTGTTGTAAATCACTTCTATTACCTACTTTTAGTGTATTTTTAAGGAGTTATGAAACATATTTCATTACACGAATTACTTTATGATTTACTTTAATTAATAATCTTTTAGGGCACTATTAACAAGCAACGCCGATGTCAGCCAGTATTACATTACGTGTTTTATTATATTTGGCGATGACTGATTAATAGAAACGTTTGTATATTGCGCAAATTACCCATATATCAGGTAACGCTATTTCTAGTTATAAATTTGTTTTTTCTTATATGTATACATGTAACAAAAATGTCAACTGCACGTGTCTGTACGTTTTAAAATTTTGGCTAAAAATAAATAACTAAGTACATTTCTATCATATTTAGAATTGCCTGTCTGTCTGTTTGTTTGTTTGTGAACGACTCTTTGTAACATTTAGTCTTTGTTTTTATAAAATCTGTTTATTCTATAAAAAGTTATGAGTATTTGTTCAATGGTGGCGATTAGTCCATTAAGTGTACATTTAAATCTCATCTAAGAAATGGTAATTAAAAATGTGAAATAAGGTTCTATTGTATTAAACTAATACCTCAACCTGAAACACAGCAAATAAAAAAATAATATGATATTTTATTACAAAGAATATAATTTATACAAAGTACAATATTAAACAGTATTACCAAAAGATGGCGTTGTGTAAATAATGTAATTTTCTGAATTGCGTTCTCTGCCGTTGAATAACGTTGAGATTTTAGCTTAAAATATTGTCACTCGTTGAATACTAATTTTTGTGGTAAGGTTGAATTCTGAATTGATGGATGGAAATGTAAACTTAGTGATTACAATTTTCGTCGTATTATATTGGTTGGTCCAATTAAAAATAGGCTAATTATTTGCTGTAGATTTTTTTTCATTACTTATAAGTATCTTTTAATTTGGATTGTTTGTAATATTCATTATTTCTTGAACGTCACCTTGTAAATCTTTACGCATTTTTCGCGTCAGACAATAGTTAATTATGCATTGTCAATACATGGCGTTGTGAAAAAAGACCCTTTTCTGAATTGCGGAGTTAAGATTCTCCACCGTTGTATGACTTAGAGACACGATTTCTTCAAATAGTTTTTCCTACCCCACGAGAACGAGAACAGTTGTCCGATGAAGCTGTAAACCCCAAGGAGAATATAGTCACTACGGTACAACGGTTTTTAAGTTTCGGTTAAACCTCGCGGGCCCTGGCAGGTTGCCAGGGCCCGCGAGAGCAGAGCTATCAGAATCCGATGAAGCTGTATAACCCACAACGGCTAATAGCAAAAACATCACCGAAATTATATCAAATATTTGTCGTTAAGCCTGTGAGTGATGAATGCTACGTGATATATCACATCTTAAAACTCTGTATGTTGTTGATCGAACAGTCTGGATGAATGTTATATAGCAATTGTCACAAACTTTGGGAATTTAACTTTTGAAATTACTTAATTTCTTTATTTATTTTTATTATTATAGGATTATTAATTATTATTATAGCTGAGGTTATTATGTTATATTTATTATACATATTTTTCATTAGTTGAAATTCTTAATTTAATTTGAGCTATACAAATCAATAAAATTGTAGTATCTGTCTGTGATTTCGCAATGATTTTTTTCGTCAACTCACATAATATATATGAGATTAAGATAAAAATATAATTTGCAGGGTACCAAAACTCAAACACGCTTTTTAAAAATTTGTCTGTCTGTTTTTCTTTGTGTGAGTTAAACTCCAAAACCGCGGAATCGATTTCGACGGGACTTTCATTGGCAGGTAGGGAACTTTTCAGAGAGGATCTAAGGTACTTTTTATTTCGGAAATACTCAGGGCTCCTACGTAAAATCTGAATGATCTCTTCCTGTTTGTTACCTTATCACGGTTCAACCGCAGAACTTATTTTGACGAAATTTGCCACAGACATCGGGCGGACGAAGTCACGGACATCAGCTAGTTTATAAAAAATATTTAAAATATAGATTTTGTGCAATTATATGAAAAAAATATTTACAATTATATGGTTTAAAAATAGTTCTTTCACTTTAACACTGGTTTATTGAAACCATTGCCTCAGTCCAGGGAAGAACTAGCAAGAACCCTAGTGAGGGTTTAAAACAATATTTTACTATACTTCTTCAGCCTGGTAATTGTCCACCTGCTGGACACAGACCTCTCCCAGGAAGGGAGGTATTGCCGTAACACTACGGTCGGCAAACGTATTGGTGATACAGTGTCTTTTGTCTTGCCTTTTTCGAGATGGTTTTTTTTTATTTCATAAAGTGACGAAACGAGCAAAACGTTTACCTGATGGTAAGTGCAACGTCTGCCCATAGCAAATGCTGTGTCACCCAGAACATTTCTTTGTGACACCACACTGCGCCCGTCACCCTGAGACATGAGTTATTAAGTCTCAAATGCCCAGTGCCCTTCCAACCGCTTCACTGCTTCACGGCAGAATAACTGGCCTTTGTGTGGTACCACCAGTAACCATGCTGGATGCAACGGATTTTCTCCCGCCATCCACACACGGCAGTTTATTGGTTAATTAGTAGTGTTCCACCACACATTCATCACTCATTCGTTTTATTGAAAACTGTTTTACTGCTCTGGCATTAATCACGTCTTTTGCTACGTTTAAATTTTTATCCGTTATAGAGATCACAGTATTTTAAGTTATCTATTATATATTACTTCCAATGTTTTGCAAAAAGTTACGAAATTTTCGTAATATCTAAAATATATAAATCTAAATAATAAATATCGATATAAATTTTAAGGTTATGTTTGTTTTTAATGTTTAAGTGGGAAAAATGTATTGTTCTAGAAAAGGTATATAGTTTATGTAGTGTTAATTTTATGATTGTTGGTCAATGTAAAGTTGAATACTTGAAGAGTAACCAAGCTCACCAGTGACGAATGTACATTCAAAGATATAATTGTTTGTTTTTAATAAAATTTTATTATGGTAAAATAAAACATTTTCCTTACCATTAAAGTTTTTTTAATAGAAGAAAGTGACGAGACTGCAAAACATTTACCTCGTGAGAAGTGCAGTCTACCCATAACTAATGCCTACACAGTTCAGTCATTTTGTTTTTTCATCTTTAACACTGTGGTGTATTGTGAGAGGTGAGGAAAGCATTCTAAAGACATGGAAGGAATATTTCGAAAGCTTATTCCAGAAAGAATATATACGAGCACAGGCCCCATCTGGGGACATGAATGAATGTTGCGATGAAAGAGATATTAGTATGGAAGAGATTGTGGAAGCGATGAATAGTATGAAATTGGGAAAAGCTGCAGGGTATGTTAGAATTACGATTGAGATGCTGAAAGCTGGACAGGGCGTGGTAGCTAGTCATCTGTACCGCCTTTTTAACCTTTGCTGGAGGAAGCGGCAACGTACCAGTAGACTGGTGTAAGGCCGTTATCGTACCGCTTTACAAAGGAAAAGGGTCGCAGCAAGACTGCAAAAACTACCGAGGCATTAGTTTGCTCAGTATCGTCGGCAAACTGTATGCAAAGGTTTTGATTAAGAGAGTGATGAATGAAACTGAAGAGAAGATATGGGATGTACAAGCGAGATTCAGGAGAGGAATGGGATGCATGGATCAGGTCTTTTCCTTACAAAGCATAGCCGAAAAATTCTTGACTCAAAGTCAAAAAGTCTATTGCGCATTCGTGGACTTGGAAAAGGCCTATGATATGGTAGTGAGGACTGAATTGTGGTCGACATTGCATATGTATGGGGTGAATGGCAGCTTGATACGAGCACTGAAATCACTATAAGAATTCCAGTGCTTGTGTCAGGGTAAACGGGGCTTACACAGACTGGTTTAATATCGAAAAAGGTGTTAGACAGGGATGTGAGGCTTCGCCGTGGCTGTTTAACCTATTCATAGACAATTGCTTAAAAGATTTGAAAGAGAGTGTGTTTGGATTAAGATTAAATGATTTGACCGTCAAATGCCTCCTATACGCCGATGATCAGGTTATATTAGTATCATCGGAGGAGGAGTTGCAGGCGATGGTTAATATTATGCATGGTGCTCTACAAAGCAATGAAAATTAATGTAGATAAGACGAAAGTAATGGTTTTTGAAAGAGAAGAAAGTATGTCGGATTGCAAAGTTCTGATTGAAGGAGAAAGAGTGGAACAAGTGAAAGAGTTTGTGTACCTGGGTTCTAAATTTACGGGAGACGGAAAGTATGACTGTGATATTGAGAGAAGAGTATTAGCAGGAAATCAAGTGAATGGGGCTCTGCATAACTTTATGTGTAGCCAGAACGTATCTAAAAAGGCACGACTGGCTGTACATAGGGGAGTTCTGGTCCCCACACTTATGTATGGTAGTGAATGCTGGGTCTGGCAGAAGAAGCATGAAAGTAGGATTAACGCTGTGGAAATGAGAAGTTTGAGAAGTATAGCTGGAGTAACTCTGATTGACAAAGTGAGAAACAGTGTGATAAGGGAACGTTGCGGTGTGGTTGAAGATGTAGTGACAAAGATAGAAAAAGGCATGCTTAGATGGTTTGGACAAGTAGAGAGGATGAATGAAAGGAGATTGACGAAACAGATTTATGAGGCAAGTGTGAATGGAAAAGCCGGTAAGGGTCGACCTAGGCGTACGTATCACAATCAGATCGGTGAACTTTTGAGGAAAGGTCACGTAAAAAGTACCCGCAACCGACGAGCGTGTGTGAAAACGCTAATGAAAGTAGAAGAAGCTAAAGATGTGTGTCAGGATCGTAGCAAGTGGAAAGATGTGGTCTCTGCCTACCCCTATGGGAAAGAGGCGTGACTGTATGTATGTATGTATGTAACACTGTGGTCTGTTATTTGGTTAATAAGTTTTCTAAATTCTTTACTAAATATCTGTAATCACATTAAATTCAATTTAAAGATAATTTCCGAGATCTGGCCGATCGTCTGTGAGAACTGAGGGACCACACTTCAAAGGCTGTTATTTTTTTTTTAATTCCAGGATTCGTTCTACAATTGTTTTAAGCCTACTACTAATTCCTTGGTAGATTATTTCGCAAATTCTGAGCGTGGTCCCTCAATCCTGACGCACATTAATGTTTGCACACTACTTTTAATAATAAAAATAATTCTGTTACCAGTTTTTAGTAGACTATACATATTTACATTGCTTTCGACGTCCGATTTTAAAACCATTAATAAATAACTGCCTCAAAACCTCTGGAAAGGTTGCATTAAAGCTAAATTTGATAAATTAAGCTAATTTAATTAATTAAGATATGTGACATGGTTATTTTTTTTTATTATTATTATAGTTATTATTGTAAGCCGTGGTAGATCAGGGGCTAAGCGCTTTTTAATTTCAAAGTACGCGACTGACCTAGGGTCCAGTTCCCGGTGCCCACTAAAATTGTTGACTGCAATTTCAAGTGCTCGGCGGTGAAAGAAAACATCGTGAGGAAACCTGCATGTTTGGGAAATATCAAATATTTCTAAGACTTCAGTCCGCATTGGAGCAAAGCTTCAATGGACCCCCCATATAGGTATCTAAACTAGCAAATTGACTTAGTACTGCGGCTTATGTTGTAAGAAAAATAAGAAGTCTAACTAATGTTGAAACAGTTAGAACTGGTGGTAGGATTCCTATGCAGGAATCCGTCTAGATTGGTACCACCCCAGGGCCAGTTATTCTGCCGTGAGCTAGCGTAATCACTGGGCATATGAGACTTAAGAACCTGTCTCAGGGTGATGGGCACAGTGTGGTGTCACACACGAGGTTTTCTGGGTGACACGGCATTTGTTGTGGGCGGACGTTGCACTTACCGTCAGGTGAACGTTTTGCTCGTTTCATCACTTTATGCAATAAAAAAAAAAAGTTTATTTTAGTTATTTCCGCAGCCGATGGCCGATGTAGAAACAATTTTTGCATTGCAAAAGAGGGCCTAAAGAGCTATTTATAACCATGGTTCTCGAGTATCCCTTAGAGATGAATTAAAAAAAATGAGTATCCTAACATTGGCCTCTCAATATATCTATGAGAATGTCATGTACGTACACAACAATATAAATAGCTTAAGTAAAAAACTGATGTACATAATGTAAATTATCAACACCAGGGTCAAACACGATACTTGTAACGCCGGTTACGAAGTCAGTAATTCTATTGTGGGGCAAAGTGTAAATTTTTATAACAAAATCCCAGAAAGTGCGCAAAGTGGGTAGGAAGACCCATAGGTTCAAAAAGTTTATTAAGCAAAGACTTTTTAAAGTGTTATTATAATATAAAAGAATATGTGGACGATAATAACTCCTGGGAATGAGCTGATCGCTATCAGGCTGTTTCTAAATACTAATAAGTAATGTACTATTTATTACATAAATTTCAATTCCTCCGTACAGAGGAACCTCATTAAGAAACAGTCTTAGTACGTAAATGACACAAGTGTGGATTCACCCTAAAACGACGGGTTTTATCGGAAACGGCCGATATCCATAAAAGGTGAGTAACCAGGCGAGGCTGAACGAATATATAATAAGAGTATATTAGTTCGGATATGTGCATCACGTTTACGCGGGTTATAATCGTGGGTACATCTAGTTAGCCAATATACATTTGATTAAATATAAAAAATCCGGCATCATCCTTGGGTGCATGTTTTAACGAATAATTCTTTCAGTCTCTTATCAGAATTACTATTAAAAAAAACAGATTCGCAAATGTCGAAAAGAGCGTTGCAGCTGTCAGAACGGTAAAAGTTAAGTTCCGCAAGACGTTCAAACGATTATCGTCCTACTTAACTTCCAAATGCAATGAAATGTTATAAGTTACAGTCAGAGGAAGGTTCAGATGCAGTATCGGAAGCACGGAGACAATGACCAGTCCGATTTTGACCACGGCGACAACTTTCGAAATTTGTCGGGAGCTATCAACTCCGCAGGAGATATTATAGCAACAAGTGTACGCGCAAACACTCGGCACTCACTCTTACCGATCTTCCCGCGCTCGATGTAACGTTGTTGCGATAAGCTCGGAGGTAGGCTAGGATGCAGTGCTAGAAACACGGAGACAATTTGTGTTTTAGCATAAATGTTGGCTCTGACTGGGATTCGAACCCAGGACCGCGGAAATTACCGCTGAGGTATGCCGTTATCAAAACAAAGGATATACATTGGCTATCTAGTAATTTATTGTACAACCTAATGGCTAAGGAATACAATTCCTAAAAGCTTTTAGAGTTATTTACAGCAAATAAATTGCGACATATCTTGCAGCAATAGACGAGTTTATCAGTTATATATTACTGAATCAGTCTTTGCAATTGCCTCAATTCTTCTTTCTTTACCAATATTTTTTCTCTGTCTAACGCCTTTGTATGTTCCGGGATGGAATTAATATAGTGACGACTGGACAATTTAGCTTCTAGTTTAGCCAAATTCTCTTCCAATTTTTTTACTTTATTCCTAAGTTTTTCTTTAGCAGCAGTTATTATACTAACAGCATTATCTCCTTCGATTTCTACACTCACTTCAGTATCTTTTCCAAGCAGAGCGGTTACGGAATTCTTATTCGAATCTACGTTAACTTTTACACTAGTACACCTTGTTAAATGTAAAATAACATCTTGGTTATTATCTATATCTAACATTAGGATATCGTCATTTGTTTTAACAAGAATCGATGATCTAATTTTATTTGAAATATTGTACAAGCCTTTTAATTCTCTTACTAGTTTTATAACGGTTAGTAATCTACCAACTTGGTTTTCTAAGTAATGATTTTTCCAAATTTGGAAAGATTTTGTTTCTGGATAATCATAATAATTCTTATTTGTGTCGTTAAAATTGTGGATGATATTGTTTTCAAAAACAGGCACTTTTGGTATCATTTCCTCAGTAACGTAAATCATTATCGGTGCGAGACATCTTAATGAAGTGTTTAAAACTACTGAAAGCGTGTGTGCGTGTGCGTATCCCATTTTCTCATCGTCATTATCAAATCCAGGCTTAGTTGCTTCAAGATAAATATCACAAAATTCATTATAAATTAAAGTCTTTATTGCTTTTGTTGCTAAGTGAAAATTATATTCGTCCATTGCCTTATTTACTTTCTCCACCATATCGGCTAGTCTGCTTAGAATCCACTTATCAAAATATGTCAAGTCGCCCTTATTTATTTCGTCATCAATCTCTTTTAATTTGTCAAAGGATAACTGCATGTATTTAATACTTTGCCAAATTTTATTACAAAATAATTTGTTGGCGTGACATTGGAATACGTCAAAATTAACAAAATGTGACTTTATATCTTGAGACAATAATGTAAATCTGAGAGCGTCTACGCCACATTCCGGTATTCCATTAGTACTAGTATAATTTGATTTGTAATAAGATAGTGCTCTTTTGAATTCTTCTTTATTAAGTGCTCCGTCTTTCTGCATTTCTTCTGCTTTCGTTCTTAGAGTATCTATAGAAATTCCATTAATCACATCTATTGGATCTATAACGTTTCCTCTACTTTTAGACATCTTTGCACCTTTATTGTCACAAATAACACCATGCAATAAGACTTTATCAAAAGGCAATCGTCCAGTTAATTCAAGACCTAACATCACCATTCTATGAACCCAGAAACCTAAAATATCATGTCCAGTCACCATTAGACTTAGCGGATAAAAATCTTTATAATCATTGCTACCATGATGTTCCGGCCAGCCTAATGCTGCAAATGGATAGATACCAGATGAAAACCAAGTATCTAGAACGTCCGAGTCCCTTTCGACAGTGATTTCATCAGGAACAGATCTCAGATATTTTGATGCTTGAATCTTTGCCAATGCTTCATCCATTGCTGCAATCCATATTACATCGTCATCTACATTACACTTATACTGCTGGTATCTGATGACCCCACCAGAGCTGCCTAGATATGCACCAGTCCCTTTCATCTGCTGCCCAATTATTCCAATTTTTTATATATTTTTCAGGATTTATTTTTAATTGGTTTGTGTTGACAGCATTTGCTGCTGCTTCATTTAATTTTCTACAAGACAGGAACCATTGTTCTTTGGGCAGATGTTCTATTACATCACCCGTTCGACTGCAAACTGGCAAAGTCATTTGGTGCGGATGTACTGATTTTAGGAGTCCCTATTTCGTCCATCATTTGTACTAACTTTGGTCTGCAATTATAGCGTTTCATTTTATCGAACTTTCCAACAGTTTGCATATCACCGTCTTCATTTATTACTTGGATTAAGGGTAGACGATGACGTTTTGCAACTTCGTAATCGATTTTGCTATGAGCAGGGGTAATTTTAACTGCACCGGTGCCAAGTTCTGGGTCAACCATTTCATCAAATATTACAGGAATGGTTTCGTTTCTGAACGGATGTGCCGCTCTTTTACCACGGAAGTTTTTGTATCTAGAAATTAACAGTTTAAATATTTAAAACATTTCCACAGAAAACATGTAAAAATTTACTTCATGCAAAAACGTAAATATATTAGACTTAGTACAGTAAGAGAACTTTAATTGTTTGGTTTATCAATCAAAATATGATATTTAACTAAGTTTGAAACAGTACCTAGAATCGTTTGGATTAACTGCAATCGCCGTATCTCCTAGCAATGTTTCTGGCATAGTTGTAGACACGACAATTTCTTCGGAACTATCGCATATTTTGTACACGAAATTGTACATAAGACCAAACTTTACAGGGTTTTCGTAATCAGGTAGCTTCAGATACGTTGGTCCATTTATTGGTAAATTTTCTACTTCAATATCTGATACGGTAGACTTGAGAGCATTGCACCAATTGACTAGAGCTTTTTTACGATATATCAGACCTCTTTCAAACAATTGAATAAAAGCAGTGTTTACAGCATGAGTGTGAGTTTTGTCCATCGTGAAGATCATGTCGTGACCAATCAAGGGAACAGCCCAATGTACGAAGTTGATTACATATGGTATTGCCGTATTTTTCCTTCCATTTCCACACTTCCTTATTAAATTTCTCTCGGCCAATGTCATGACGGGAAATATTCTGTTGGCTTTTCAAACAGTTTTCGACTACACCCTAAAATATAAAGCATGAGTGGCAATTTTAACTCAAATTAGTGCACACATATATAATATGAGTGATTCGACTTCTGAATATTAAATACCATAATCTAAAAAAATGCGAAATATGTATTTGTTCTTTTGCATTGTACTTGCTTCCCATTTAAGAATACTAAACCAAACCTAATCAAATTTTTATTATAAGTGTTATTTCCCAAAATACAACAAAAATTGTAAGAAGGAAATAAACATTCTCTTAGTAATTGCATAATTAAATTGTCAATGTCAAATCAAACAGATATGAAGATTTTTTATTTTATTATTTCTTAATCAATTGTATCTGCCCATAATAAAAGGCGTCACTTAGAATAATTCTGTGGGGCACCAAACTGCTCCTATCATCCTGATACACCAGTTCTTAAATATGCCCAGTAAATGCCATAGCTGTCAGTGAACTTCAAACCGAAACAGAGTTATGATTTCACACTACCACTTCATGGCAGAATAACTGGCACCGAGGTGGAACCTAACTATATAGATTGTAGATACAAGAGTGTAGAAATCCTAGCCCCAGTAAAAGTTATTCATAGTCAGTGTCAGTTGATACTACAGAACTAGTTTTAAAAGAAATTCTTTCTAGGTTTGTTGGATTACTTGCCCATTTCAGATGGAGCATCATTCGGTCATTTATTAAATATTTAGCTGGTCAGGAAAATACTACAGTCCCAATTAAGGTTTTAATATACCTGAGTTGCTATACCAGCATGGTCAGTGCCAGGTAGCCATAAAACATTGTGACCTAATGACCTCTTACGTCTTACAATCACATCTTGAACTGTACAAGACAATGCATGACCTGAAATTAAAGAATAGTAAAAAATACACCCACAAATTATTAAATGATTTTTTGCTAATGTGTTCAACTTTATTTCTGTTTTCTTCTAAGCCCTAGGAATTGTGAATTACTTGTTAATGGTTTTTTGATGCCCTGATAAGATTAGTAGTAGTAATAAATAATTAGTATTATTAAAGTAATTTATAATTTAAATGTTTGAATCAAGATCTTAAACTTGGCCTTTGGTGCTAAAATGAAATAAATATGTCTGGGTCTTATGAATTTAAGCATTATCCATAAGACATCACTTGCATAGACTAAATTTTAAACCTTCTGCATCTAAGTAAGAAAAATATAAAACCAAATTTACAACATGCTTTGTTTTTTTTTTTTTTAAAACAACTGTACCAAATACAACATTAGTATATTCAAGCATTCCTTTGTCAGATTACTTTAAATACGCAGTGTAGTTAATTGTGTACACTTGGTGTACAAGCACTATATTTATTGAGTGTCCCAATTATTTTACTAGTTTTTAAATAATTAACCAGCTTTATAAAGATTTTACATGAATATCTTATTATCATCTACAGTATAGAATAAGCTGTCTTTTAAAGAGTAAAGCAATACTGTTATCCAAAAGAAAAGTACAAAACCTCACAAGTCGTATATTGAAAGTAATTTACTAATAAAATTTAGACATGAAATTATGCAATATATAATTTCTCATTATTATTTTATAATTATGTTGGTTTTTATTAATTCAGGTTTAAACCCACCTAAATGAAGTTTTCCTGTAACATTTGGAGGAGGTAAAACAACACTGAACACCGATTTTGTACGTGAATTATCTGCCTTAAAAAGTCCTTTGCTTTCCCATTCATGGTATTTGTTTTGTTCAACAACTTTAGGATTATAAGCCGGAACAGGTAAATTTTCTTTGACAATTATGCGAGTAGTGCTTGATTTTAATGTTCTAATTAGCAATAAATTAGGAATTGTGTGGTTTGAACGTGTTAGAGTCATCTTTTTGCAATAGCGTGAATTTTAGTAATCAATATTAAAACTGTTCGACTGATGATTTAAAACTTTTGATACACTAGAACATGGATCACTTATAAACATTGCATTAATTTTTATAAGAAATTATTTTGTCTTGTTTTATTTTTGAAATATATAGGGTATATTTTTTTTTGTACAAAGTTAGGTTAGGAGGCAAAGGAATCCAAGTCATATGCTATACATACGTCAAATGTATTTGTTAAATGTATATTATATTTTACTACGCCTTCGTGTGCCATGCGTCGCGGTCATATGCATGCGCAGGCGCTGACAATGTATATTAAAAATTGCTAACACAGCATTAAGCTCATCCCTCCCATAACAAGCATTATATTTGTATTTTTTTATTTACAATAATGATGATGAATGATGAATGATGAATAAATCTAATTATTCATTTACATTTCTTGTCTTTTCTTTTCAATAAAGGCACGATTTTTTTTCTTGTTACACAAATTACTCAAGGATCACCGACGACAAGATACAATCAAAAACTGCATTTCGAATATTAAGATAAGCGATAATTAAAACTTTTTTATAGATGAGTCTGTCAAGATGAGCAAAATGATTCACCTGATGATAAGTGTCTGCCCACTACCCCATGCTGTCTCACTCAGAGCAATTCAGTGTGGCACCACACTGCGCCCGTCACCCTGAGACATCAGTTCTTAAGTCATATTCCCACTAGCTCTTCAGATTCAGGCAGAAACAGTAGTGTTTGCACACTTCTGCTCCACGCATGGGCATGTATGAGGGTTTAGTAATAACTGGCCCTGTCCTGGTACTTACCTAATTGGACCACCAGTAACTTATACAATGTAAATTTAATGTATACTGTCTCAAAGTTAAATAAAACATTTGTATTCTATTTGTATTAGTGTTCATACCAAGCATTGACTTTATATTCTTTTAGAAATTAAAACAACTACAAATAAAATCATCATTGTCCGAAACGTAGTTAATGGCACATGGCAGTGACATTTGATTATGACCTTTGTTTGTCAGCTGAGTTTTATTTACAAATTAATAATACCTAATTTTTAAATAATATTAATATGCCATATTTTTTAAGCATTTTTATTTAACTTTCTAACTTAGGTACATACCTAAAACACATAAATAATACTTTGTTTGTAAAACATCATTACGGAACCTTATCTTTTTAAAACTTTATCTACCCATTAAACTGATTCCCACATCTGTTTCCTTGACTGTTTTTATGATAAGCTGAAATCCCTACTGCTTATTTAGATATAGAATATATCTAGTAGAGATGGCTCTTTTGGTTTATTTAAATCCATTGCGATTCTTTAAGGATTTTGTACGTATTCCGGTCGAGGCTTTTTTAGGCAAGCAATATTTGGGTTATAAGAAAAAAACTAATCAAGGTATAAACAGTGTAAAAGAACTACTGCTAAGGGCAGGCATAATAACAGTGTTTTTATCAGCTATTTTGTGGATTTCTATTTTTATGTATGTCATTTTCTACTATATTTACATGCCGAACGTAACACATATAAGGCCAGTGCATTTGCAATTCAAGTAAGTATAGTTTAACATTTGACATTTTTCAAATATTCTAGTTATATTTTTAATGACATTTTAACAAATCATTCTAGACATTATTTTTCATATAGTGTTAATTTAAAATAACTTGGAGCTGTGTAATTCATAAGTAAATACGTATGTAATACAGATGTGTATGCTCCCAGTGTTCATATGCAGTAATCCGCCTGGGTAGGTACCACCGCAGGGCCAGTTATCCTACCGTGAAGCAGTGTTGTGCAAAAATGACTGTTTTGGTCTGGAGGGCAGGTTAGCTAGAGCAATTACTGGGTATAATAGACTTAAGAACTGATGTCTCAGGAAGATGGGCTTCTTGAGAATGAAGTGTGGTTCCACACAGAAATGTTCTGGGTGACAGCATTTGTTATGGGTGAAATTTTCATTTTCATTAGGTGAGCATTTTCCTTGTCTCCTCTCTTCCTCCAATAAAAAGAAAACCATTTCAATACATCTCTTTTAAACCCATCCATGTATTGCTGTAAAAGTATAGTTGACAAACTACAGTATTGCTGGAGCTCTATTAACATTTCCAAGGCATTATTGTATTGTACTTGAAGAGCACTGAAAGGTCTCCTCCATGTATGCACAAATTGCACAAAGTTTTACACAAGGCCTTAGAGAGAAACAAATGTGGAAAGTAATAACAAGACACTACTGTTACTGTTACTTACTGTTACTTGCTGTGTGGTGGCTGCTTAAGAGAATCTACCACTTCATCTCATTTACGACACCCACAGGGGGTGTCGTAAACATGGCAGCAGCATGTTCCTGAAACATCTGAATAAATAAAACTGAATAATAAACTGCAATTGCCAACCTGCCTGCCAAGTGTGGAAATTATAGCAAAATCCTCTCAAAATGAGAGCTACAAACTTTTGTGACAATCTATGGGGGAGGCCTATGTTCAACAGTGGACTAGTTATTGGCTGAAATGATGATGATGATGATAATGATGAAAGATTTTCTGTATGTATGGTTGTCAACCAGTTAATAGTCCGTTACTGGATATATACCTCCCCCAAGAAGAGTGAAATTACTGTACTTAACGCCCCTGGTAGGCAGATTGGCATTCACAGTACAAAACATTGTCAGCATAGCCTAGTGGTTAGTGTACCTGACTACTACACCAGGTTGGAATCCCAACCGGAGCCAACATATGTGAAAAAACAAATTGTTGGTTTTGGAGTCTGGCTCTGTATGTGATTGTCACTGCAACCTCGCCTAACTTGCTCATATTGTATGAGCTTACGTTGACTTATATATGGGTAGGTTGGGATGAGTGCCTCTGTGTTTCTGCGTATACTTGTGGCACTATAATATCTCCTTAGCAGTTGATAACTTCCGACAGTATTCGGTAGTTGTCGCCGTGGTCGAAAATCGGCCAGGAGGACATCACCAAACGTCTGTGTGCCTGTGTATTTTCAGTTTGCCATTTTATGCAATGGTTATGGTGCATGAGCTCTGACATTTAGACCTTAGTGAACTCCACGAGATGACATTGTATTGTAGATTTTCTTGCACCGTCAACATATACTTAATCTCATCCATTGGATCTCGTAAAAGGCGAGTAAGGAATTAAACTGCACTGTGCACCCAACAGCGCATGGTGGCGTTGGGCTCACCACCTATCACACCAAGTGCATTATATTGTTTTGGTGAAACGTGGATTGTGGCAGTCATCTGTTTTTGCAGTGAGTGCCCAGTCTCTGACTACCCCTTATGAGACTTGTGAGGTTAGAATTTTGTTCTTGAGGTAAATGTGATCTTTCATATGTATTTTTCAGAGCATGCGAAGAACACGTGGGGGTGTGCTCCTTTCCGTCAGCACATGTGCAACTGACACGGCGGAACAACCTGCTGATGTCGGGTCAGCCATACCGAATAAAGCTACTCCTGGATATGCCTGAGACGCAGGTGAATAAGGACTTGGGTATGTTTCCATTTTATTCTTTTACATTAGGTTTAGATTGTAGTTGAAGATTGCAACGGACCGGTTTCCGCAACTCCACGTCATAATCTAATTTAGCCACCCAAATCCCACCAAGAATCGTAGGAAACCATTGATGTTTCCAGCGACCTCGGGGCGATCTCGGCGAGCCGTGATACTCGGCCCGGTATATCGCGACCATAAGCAGTCCAGCAGTGGTAATTCTTGATGTTCGGCTGGGTGCGTAGGAAACTTTCGTGAAACACATATTTTGTAAGGTTTAATATGCTAGCTGAGCGGGCTTATGTCCTTAAGTCATAATTTCGATTAAAAATAAATAAGAAGTATGCCAACTCGAAAAGTGACGGTGGTGTTTTATTGAATTTTGTGATTTCTGTGTATATTTTGAGTTTTGATGTTTAATATTGACAGTTTATTATGTAGCAATCGCTCGTGAAAGTGTACGTGTGTGTGAGAAAGTGTGTGTCGTGTGTAGTGATTGGAAAATTCAACTCATGACAGAAACTGTACTTTTCGTTTTGTCTCCACCAGTCCAACAAATCTTCATCTCCATCATCATTCATCAATCCAGCAAATCTTCAGGAAGTCAACTATCATTTTACTTTCGATCTAAAAAAGCTAATTCCCATGATCAGAAAACAACAAGAAGAAAAAATAACATAAAAAATGTATCGAAAATATTGAATAAAAAGTATATTGGCGATAAAGTGCAACGTAGAGGACAGTGTTACATATTCTTCTTTATGACGCTCTTCGTAAAATCTGTATTTCCTCGATAACATATTTCATTAGAATCTTACGTTATTCTATTTACCCTAAAAACGAAAATTGTGAAATGATATTTTCCATGTAACAATCTGAAGTTATCTACGCAGGATATATTATCGTTATCCATTGTTGCGCTAAAGCGATAACATCGTAAGGTCAAATTCAATCGTTTGGAGTCAGCCACGTTGCATCATTTTAATCATCTTGGTAAATTATTTTGGTTATGTAAATAGACTGACCCATTATGTTCTTCAGTTTGCGAACTCGGCTGGCAGGACTTTGGTGGTTGTCGACCAGAAAAATCCTAAGTACAAACTCATTTCTTTGCTGTCAAAGCAGAGAACTATTGTAATGAAATTAGCTAAAAGCTAGCTAAAATTCAATAATATTTGTTATGCACAAAGCGAATGACATTTAATATTTGTTTGCAGGCATGTTCATGGTGTGCGCTCAAATGCGAGCGAAAGGCGGTGTGTTCGTCTCGTCGTCCTGTAGATCTGCCATGCTCAGATATAGGTAACTAAATGTCACAAAACAAAATGAAATGCTTAGTAAATATGTACTGATTTGTTTTTGATGTTTTGTAACGTATTTTATATTATCTTCACAAAAGATTTTCGTTAAATATTCATGAAGTACTTGAATCATACAAAATTTAAGGTAGTTTTCTATTGCTGTTTCAAATATTAGTGTGAAGGCCGGTGTCTAGCAGTGGAACAATTATAAGCTAATGTACTTCGTTATTCTGTTTTCAGTTATTTTCAGCGACGCGTGACTTTTTCGTTTAGACTCTGTGTTGACTGAATCAGTCACAATACATCTAGAATAAAAAAACAAATAATTTGTAGGTTGTAAATGTCAATGTGCCGTGTGGTGGCGGCTCGTTAAAAGAATACTACCACTCCATCTCATCCAATGGATCTCGTAAAAGGCGGGTAAGGAATAAAACTGCACTGTGCACCCAACAGCGCATGGTGGCGATGGGCTCACCACCTATCACACCAAGTGCATTATATTGTTTTGGTGAAACGTGGATTGTGGCAGTCATCTGCTTTTGCAGTGAGTGCCCAGTCTCTGATTACCCCTTATGGGATACAGTCGTGATCTTATGTATGTATGTAAATGTCAAAATCAATATTTCTTTATTCTATTTAAGGTTTTTTAAACCTCTTGTGAATGCCAAAATAAACACCGGTCCGTCAAATAAGACCTCAGAGAAACGGAGCAAGAAACTATGGACTTTTTTTAATGCCATATTACATAGTGTCATTTATAAATTACAATAAATTATGACAACATCAGAGCCGGGCCCCCACTATAATTTTCACAGTACACGAGTGTCCTGAGTTCGAGCTCCGGTGCCCGCCTTAAATTGTCCTGTATTTTTAAGTCATTATTTACGTGCTCAGCGATGAAGGAAAACATCGTGATTAAACCATGTCTGAGGAATAAAAATATTTCGACTTGTAAAGTCCACCAACCCGCATTGGAGCAGCGTGGCGAACTCTTCCCGGCTCCTAAATCCTTTCAAAAATGAAAGGAGGCCTGTGCTCAGCAGTGGGACATTTGTTGGCTGTTACTTAGAACATTATATTTTGTGCTAGACGCAGGGGTGCTCAAACTTGAACTGCTGGCGTTCTCTCAATATTGTTAGACTACGATCGATCGACTGCAAGTATGTGTGATGCAGGATTGTCGTCTAGGTAGGGTGTATCGTGGCGTAGATATTACATTTTTGTATATATAATACATTATGATAAGTAAATCGCGATTGACTTATCGACAGTTTGAGCACCCATCTAGAGGGTTTACAAGTTTTTATTATGGATTACGGCTGGCATTCGAATGATCCATTCATAAACGATTCCGTCGCGGTCTTTTATTATAAAGAATTCTGGCAATATTCGTGATATAGTTTTCCCCTCAGGTCTAGATTACATCAGTTCATTAGGACAACGGTGTTCGCGCCGCTGTTACTCAGCGGACTCGATGAAGAGAAGCAGCAGGTTCAAGTCGAGTTGTTCAGCGACTTTGTAGATGATCCGGTAAGTCCATTTATAAAGAAAAGTAACGGCCTATCATCCCAATGCTGGGTATCGGCGAGAGTCCGCCACCCAGCTCCAGCGCAAGCTGATTGGCTTCACATGTCTTGCTAATGTTTTTATTTCCTTAAACACTACGCCGGACCAATTAACACTTTAAATTGCAATTAAATATTTAGTATTATCGGCAAATGGGGATCAAACTGTACTTCCTCGCGTACTATACAGTTAAAAGTGAGCTCCCAAGATCGAATCACGAAGTTTCTTTATTAGTATTGCTGTTATGCATATTCATATTAACTGTTACTAAATTATTCTCATTCGTATACGAATTAATTACTCCAATTTGAACGATGAACTAGTTTCCATTTGGACTAAGCAACGCACCCACAACATTCCTAAATTAGAACATCTGTTTTTTATTAACAGTTTGGCTGATGAATTGTTTCCCATCGGACTTGGCAAAACACATTTATGAAGCCTAAAGTCTATTTTTTAAGGTGTTTGCAGAATTTAACTAAACGTGATCTGACCAGACCCATTATCCATAAAATATATCAGTGAATCGATTGTTAGCTTGTGCCATAAAACAAACAATTACGTCACTGATAATTTTCAACACCGGTGTTTGTAGAATAGGCTACCAGACATATATAGCTACGTATTCACTATCTTTGTTGCCATTTTTACTGGTGTGAAACGTACCGTACAACATTTCAAATGAACACTAATGTTGAATGAGAATCTTAATAAAGTAACTAATTGATAAAAAATAATTATAAAACATGCGTGAAAGGGATCTTTTGTTTTTAATGTTCAAGTATTTTTAATGTATGGTGATAGATTTTTTTAATTACCAGGAGTTACCAGTGACAGACGCGTACGTAGAGTTCCAATCGCGTTTCGCGCAAATGTACAGCTGCGAGTTGCACATCCAGGCCCATTTCACTGGATTACGCTACGTGATGTATTATTGGCCGCGTACCTCCGCGCTTATTGGTAAGTTACAATTAAGTATTTTTAGGGTTCATCGTCATCGTTTCAGCCTGTCACAAGTCCACTGCTGAACGCCCCCCCCCCCCCTTATAGAAAGCCACAAAAATTTGTAACTCTCATTTAGGGGCGATTTTGCCATAGCTGCCGCGCTTGGCGCCTGCTGCGGGTTGGCAACCACATTTATTTTATTTATTTATTCAAATGTTCCAGCTGCTGCTCATCTACTGGTTTTCATTTTCTCTCTGTTGACTTTTACGACACCCCACGGGATGATATAGCGTGGTAGATTTCTCTAGTCAGTTGGCCCCCGACTTATTCTCTGAAAATACTGCTCCTAAAACTTGAAAATATTGAGAGGAAATCTGCACGTCTGAGGAATAAAAATGAGAGTTAATGGAGCAGCGTGTCGGTGTCTTCGAAGCTCCATAGCCCATAGCTACTTTCCTGTATATATTATTGCCGTGTGCTAGCGGCTTAAGAAAATCCATCACACCATCTCATACCGCGGGTGTCGTAAAAGTCGACAGAGGGAAAATTTAAACCAGAAGATGGGCAGCAGCATCTTTATAGAACATTTGAATCAATAAACTGAGGTTGCCAACCCGCCTGCCAAGTGTGGCAACTACGGCAATATCCCCCCAAACTTGTGGCAATCTACGGAGGAGGCCTATGTTCAGTGGTCTCGAGATAGGCTGAAATTATGATGATGATATATTATTACCGAAATTATAGTTTTTGGTACTTGGTAAAATTTATGCACCTTTTACATTTCAGGTATCTCTACCAACCTTTTCTTCGTTTCGCTTATATTCATTCTCAGCTGGTATCACCTGCAAGATGGAATTCCCGAATTTATCAAGGTATTTACATTCGCATACGGAATTAGTTCACCTTGTTGTTTTATCATCAGCTTGTAAGCCTACAAATGGCCTCTTCTTAGTTTGAAGGACTTTTTTTACTTCATGAACGATACAATTATTTCTTTAGGAAATGCCTTTTCTCTTTTTTAGTACACGAATGCGATTTTATCGGGTTTTGGTGCGGTGAAGAATACATCGTAACTGAACTTTGTGTGTTCGAAAATTGTGTTATTAATAGCGTTCGCCTTAAATTACATTGTATGCAACTAACTGATCTGGGTTCGAACCCTAGTGCAGGCACCATTAAAATTGTTAGTTTTAATTTTGAGCCGATTTACCAAGTGCTCGGGGGTAAAGGAAAACACCGCGAGAATTGCTGCATATAAGAGAGGTATCATGTATCACGTTCACCTAAAATGACAGTATGCCTGTCCACGCGAATTTTATATATCCTCCTACCCTCACTTCATTTTATCTTCTATGATTCATCTCAGACATATATAGGAGGAATAATGATCACGTTCGTTTGTTACACAGAGTAAATTCAGTGCCATTGAAGTGAAGACCGAAGTCGACGATAAAAAGATCGTGGGTAAGGTGAAATTGGAGAGAGAAAGTATAGGTTTGTATCATCATCCTTTCACTAGTCTACTCCCCCATAGATTGCCACTGAAGTACGTAGCACTCATTTAGGGGGATTTTGTCATAGTTGCCAGCCTTGGCAGGCGGGTTGGCAACCGCAGTTTATTTATTCAGATGTTCCAGGAAGATGCTGCTGCCCATCACCTGGTGTGTATAACTCTGATGATTTGTTTTTTTTAATGAGAAACATCTGTTAGTAATGGTAAGACCGACTCGTTGCCGTGACGGCAAACGGCATGACGCCCTCTACTCCGTTGTGTGTGCGTGTCGCATATACTATATACTTCTGTATTTATTATTATAATAAGAATACAAACATACATCTAGTCACGCCTATTTCCCAAATAAGGGGTAGGCAGGGGCTACACATGTAGCCCACTTTTCGCCTCCACGGGAAACGAACCACATCGCCGCCATTTTGGTACAAGTCAATTCTTACTTTCCGTTGCGTTCCCGCGAGCAGTATAGGTAGGTGCTATTCTACTCTGCCGGACACCTATCGGCAATATACGAGTATATCTATACAAATGGTTTGTTTGTTCCGGCTAATCTCCGAAACGGCTAGACCGATTTTGACGGGACTTTCACAGACAGATAGCTGAAATAAATTAGGGTACCGCGCAAAAAAAAATTAAAATCCCAAAATCCGATTGAAACAGGTATATATGTATATAATCGATCAGGGACAGCTAGTATAAGAATAATATATTATTAACGATACGCTGTTTTTATCTATTTCACGTCATATCCATTTATTGGTTTTCATTAATAATAAATTTATTCAATAACCATAAATTTCGATGTTTCGCGTCTGTCCCGGTTCCTTGACGGTCACATTATTTATTTTGGTTGCCCTTGGTTTGTTAACGAATATGCAAAACTTAGATTGGATTCTGTATATAAATTGTGTATTTTTATGATAAATCTTCTACTCACAATTAAGAAACAAAAACTTTTTCAGAATCTTTCCCATTCTTTGAGGATGAAGCGCTTCTTGAGGAGTTCCACAGATTGGAGCAAAAGAAGACTTGAAGCAGACTGATTATTTTTTATTGAAAGACTATTTTTTATATGTGGTTAATGTAAATTCTATGAAATGCATAAAATATTTTTGAGGTTCATGTGATATACACGTGTAGTGTCAATCGATTTTGATAGCATTGTTAAAATCTTACTAAAAAGAATGATACTAAACGTAGCTAAATATTTCAACATATCGATGCAAGGGAAATGTAAAATGTTAAGAATATTTACTATACAAATAAAATATTTGTTCCTTCGATTGCAGTTTTACTAAAATTGGCCACGTTACGTACGCTTAGAGACATTATGGAGGGTAGTGGTTACGACCATCTTTTACGGGGTGTCAAACTGAAAATGTGGCAATTTAAATAAAACTATTTTTACGGATTTTATCGCGTTTAATTTATAACTATTTTTAACCCGACGTTTCGGGCGCTTTAAAGCACCCATGGTCACGGGGGGACTGAGGTGACAGTTGTCCCGATGTCATAGTTAACCCGGAGTACCTTCAGCTTTTAATTATTATTTTTAGTCCGATCTACGCAGAAAGAGCTTACTGTGTCATGAAGCCTTGCAGTGGTATGCTTGGTTTTTGATTTATTAATAATAGGATCCCAAGCCGGTGGTAATACCCAACCATCTTCCCTATTTAAATTAGGATGTTTTTTAATTTCAATAGCCTCGCGAATCATCCTTGGTAGGAATCGATGTTCTTTTGCAAGGATTTGTGGTCTATAAAATCTGATGTAATGGTTGGGATGATCCAGAACATGGTCACAGACTGCAGACTTCCTAGAGCGTCGATGCTTCACATCAGCTGTATGTTCTTTATCGCGGGTTTTTATGGATCTCTTAGTTTGCCCTATGTAAGAGAGACCACATTCACAATCCAGCTTGTATACTCCTGCATCTTGTAGAGGGATGTTACACTTGACAGATGGTAAAAACTGACTTATCTTCTTTGGCGGCTTGAAAAATGTTCTTATAGAAGCTCGCTTCAAGATATAGCCAATCTTGTCCGTGACTCCTCTGACATATGGAAGAACAGCAGGTACACGCTCGACTGTGGCAGTTATAAATTAAACGCGATAAAATCCGTAAAAATAGTTTTATTTAAATGTGTAATATTCGCGTAAATAAAAGAAAACATTATGTGGCAATTTCAAAACATTTAATAAATATTTATAGTCACGCCATTTTCCCATATGTGGGGTAGGCAGATGCCCGCGTAGCCCACTTTTCGCCCTCGCAGGAAATAAGATACTGGTAGCGTAACAGCGTAACATTGTGCCGCCATTTTGGTACGAGTCAAAAATTCCTACTCCCCATTGCGCTTCCACGAGCAGTACTGCATTGCATACTATGGTGTTCCGCACGAATAAAGCTGTTACTTAGTCGCCTCTTACGACATCTCGGTAGCAATGTGATCTTAAGCAAATAATACAAAAAGAGTCGACCGCTGAAACCTTCAAAAACATGTAGAATTTATTATAAAGTCACTCAAACAATTCAACAAATAATAAAAAAGTATATACTCGTAATATGAGAAACAAAAACCACACTAACTAAGCTTGATTAAAAACAAAAACTCTCTGAGTAATGCAACTTGTATGACACCACAAATTTGAAAAATAAAACCTAACCTTACCTCTTCGCTTCAGTGTGCGACACGAACACTTACCGTACTCATTGGCTTGGTCGTTTTTTAATATGTAGTACGCTTTTGCAGCTTCATCTCAAAAGAGTTGCGAGCAAGAAAACTTACGACTGTCGAAACCTTGTTAAAGAATAAGGCACACGACCAACAAAAAGGGACCGGCCAAGATGATGTAGCGATATCTATGTCGCCACAAGGCGGGTAGTTACCCTCTACTTTGGCAATATCATCAGCCAAAATGATAATGTCCTCATGGCTGATTACAACCACTGCGGCAGCTTCCATCTTTATTTATTACTAACTATGCCCCGCAGTTTTTCAGGCCTGTCCTGTGTTTTTAAGTGCCTGTTCTATGGGGGAAGCAACTTCTATCCCAAAAACGGGAAGTAAACAATTACTCCGACTAATAACAATTCTAAAGAAAAAATAATGTTTTGTGATGATAGTACTTATTAAATGAAATATAATAAAAAAATTTAAAATACATAGGAATGACAAAAAATGAAAAGCATAATGAGATTTACATACATGCAGTCACGTCACTTTTTCCCATAAAAGGGGTAGGCAGCCCCCGTGGGAAACAAGACGTGACGGGTGGAGAACCACGTCGCCGCCATTTTAGTATGATTACTTACTCCCCATTGCGTTCCCACTAGCAGTATAGTGACAGCGTTGCATATTATGGTATAATTCGGAACGAATAAAGGCTGTCCGTACGTCCTTAGTCGTCTCTGTCGACCTCGGTAGAAAAAAAGTAGGTACTATTCTATTCTGCTGGACACCCATCGGTTATAATAAGATTTAGACATCTATTTTTTTGCAATAGTTGCTACGTTTGGCAGGCGGGTTGGCTACCGCAGTTTATTTATCCAGTTGTTCCAGGAAGATGTTGCTACCCATCTCTTGGTTTTCATTCTCCATCTGTCGACTTTTACGACACCGACGGGATGAGATGTGAATGGTTGTATAGGGTTTATTTTATTTTATACTTTTGTTTATCTTTATTATATATAAATTTATATTATCTATTTTGTTTTTCTCAGACGATAGTGACCTTGATAGATTTTTCTCTGCAGATAGTGGAGACGGTAGTTTTACAAGTTTTCAGCCTCTTCTGATGATACACTTGTTTCGCAATTTTCTGATGTATCCAAACATTTTAACGTCATTCATATAAATGCCAAAAGCATTCCAGCTCACTACGCTGACATCCTGGCGATCTTCGACTCTAAGAATATCCATGTCATCCTCGTTTCTGAGTTATGGCTTAAGCCATGTCTCCCTTCCACAAGTTATTCTTTACCTGGTTTCCAAGTTATTCGTAATGATCGTGCAAACGGCTGTGGTGGGTGTTGCTTTATATCTCCGAGCGTCTATTTCTTTCCCTGTCAATTGATATGTCGGCACAGCCACCTCCGTCTAGTGCAGGTGAACACCTTTTTATAGAGGTCGAACTTTATCCGTTTTTCCGAATCCGAATTTGGCCGTGTGGTGGCGGCTCGATAAAAGAATACTACCACTACATCTCATCCAGTGGATCTCGTAAAAGGTAAGTAAGGAATTAAACTGCACTGTGCACCCAGCAGCGCATGGTGGCGGTGGGCTCACCACCTATCACACCAAGTGCATTATATTGTTTTGGTGAAACGTGGATTGTGGCAGTCATCTGTTTATGCAGTGAGTGCCCAGTCTCTGGACTACCCCTTATGGGATACAGTCGTGATCTTATGTATGTATGTATGTACGAACTTTATCATACTAGTCTTACTCGGTGCGTATTACTGTCCTTCTTCACGTGTAGATTTTTTCACTTTTTTTTCTTGTTATAAAATACGTCCTACTAAATCTAAGTCGAATTACTTTTTCAGCGCAATTTTGGCGGCATGTACTTAGGTAATCTTCGCTAGGACACTACAAACGCTTACTTGCTTTACAACGAAAAAGTAAAAAAAAGATCTTACCTTATATTGAACGTTTTGCTCCTTTCGTCACTTTATCCAATAAAAGAAATATGAATCCACGCAAACAATACACATATACGTACAAATCTTAAATAAAAAATCCAAATTCATAATAATTTTAAATAGTTCCTAGACATTGTATACATTCGTACAAAATTAGATTGGAACACACTTTGGACAATGAAACAAAATTACCATCGAATCGCCATATTTATTATTTTATTGTATACATAAGTAAATGTTTAAATACCATCAACATTGATATGTACAGATCTTAAAATAACACATTAAATTTCTAAATACACATTTGTATAATGTATATAGATTATAGAAAGCGCAATCATATATTTTTAACATTCGATTATTTTATATTTCAAAGGCAAAGAGGGCAGTATGCGTCGCGTGAAAAATCTTGTGCCACATTTTGGCTATAGTAGATATTCTAAATCTAAAGTTTTCGATCGTTAACGAGGTAGTTAGTGTCCCAGATACACTTTGGGAAACGCAGGAGCGTTTATACATTCTTATGACAAGTTAGTGTAAGGTGTGTAGTGTTGAAGCGTCCAAGATGCCTGCAAATACTGAACACTTCCCAGCATATCAGTTCCAATCTACATTACTCCAAAATATTTTCCTGCTCCAACCTCCAACGTATTTTCGATATCACGTACATGTATTAATTGCAGGTCCCGGGAACAGAATATCCCCTGGAATTTCTAAACCCAATTCACGTTTTAGTAGCAGTTGTCTTAATTTATGCTTCAATAACTATGACATAAATATATTATAATTATGTTCTCTTTGTAACACATTGTTTTTATATAACATGTTATAATTGTGTGCGTGTTGCATTTGACAATGTGGTTATTGGAAGAACTGGTGTCGAATATAATTTTCACAAATACACCTCATCTATGTCTTACGTAGACAATCTTCAGTATTAGTTTTTTTTTTGGGAACCTGCCTACCCCGTAAACGATTACAAGTGTGAATTATTCACACATTTCTCCTAAAAGTGTGATTTGATTATTTTGGATTCCTAGGCTGGAACCGATGAGGATCTTACTAATAACTTTAAAAGGGTAGTTAGAGCAACTTCGAAATTGTAAAAATTACAAATAATTTGAAAGAATGGTTATGCTAAATATACACGTAGCCTAACCTGACAAGATAATTTTTATTCAATACAGACCGAAGTTTAACATTAGCCATATTAAAACAAAGAATAGAGAGACAGTAGAGAACACTTTCAACTTTTTAATAAAAACTTTTTAGTTGTTCGTGCATTTAACAGCTGGTACGATCAATTTCTTTCTATTGACACGTTTTTGTATATCTATTTATTTACATTATTTTACTATAGTTTACAATAACTGGCCATTATGTAAGCACAGCTTTCATGAAATAATGTAAATAAGTTTACTCAAACATGGTTTCATTCGGAATACATTTAAGTTACCTTCATCTAGACATACATCATTGATCTTCGGCGTATCTAATGTTTTTCTATTACTTTGTTTGATACATAATACTATATTCGTGTTTTGTGTCGTTATTGGAATATTTCACGATCGATGGAATTGCTAAATTAAAGAGAATAATATTGAAATTCGTTATTACATACAAAAACACATAATTATTATAAAAAAATCTAAATTAAATTTTGTAGTATTTTTGACGACAGTCGTTCGATTTCTACCAGTTTAAATGTAGTGGTACGAATAAGTAGCAATAAAGAACTTCAAAGTTTCAAAGTAAAATTATAGTTCACTGTTATTTTAATTTTACTGACGATTTTTTGGACTGAAGGAGACAAAACGAAAAGTAGAACTTCAGTCTTGTATTGTATTTTCCAGTCACTGTACACTTTTTCGAGCACTTGCTGAATAATAAATTATCAAAATTAAACATCAAAACTCGAAATATGCACAGAATATACAAAATAAAAAAGAAACACAACCGACACTTTTCGAATTGGCGCCAAAAGTCGTCTCCTTATTTATTTATGAATGGAAACAGTCATAAAATATTTTCTAGTGTCAAGTAACATATCCAAGTATACAATCTTCAAGCAGCAAAACTTCAAAACTTTGATCGACAGTGACATGATAGTTTACTTTTACTGAAGATTTGGTGGACTGATGGAGACAAAACGAAAAGCACAATTTTGGTCTTGAATTGAATTTTCCAATGACTGTGCACTTCAAGGAGTACTTGCATAATAAACTATCAATATTAAACATCAAAACTCCAAATATACACAGAAATTACAAAATTAAAAAAAAGCACTGCCACTTTTCGAGTTGGCGCCAAAAGTCCGGCTCCTTATTTATCTAATGTCTGAAAATATTAACTTTTTTGATTTTCTTAAATGATCGAAGGTGAAAGCCGTCCTTTTTATGCACTACACATAATACACATAAAACAAAGCTAACAAACTCCTTTAAAAGTTCTTACAAAATATTCTACAACAGTTCAGGTTATGCCTTGTAAAATAGCTTAAACAACTTAAAAATAGTAAACTATCTAAGATACTCAAAAACGAAACAACATTATGCATCGAATAAATTGCAGCATAATAAAAAAATTAAATAAGACGAAGGTTGGCTAGATTTTATTGTTTTTAAAGACCAGTTGTGTCTATTTTTTTGGTTTGTAACCGACTGGTCAACTTGTATAAGTTACTTTTTCTTATTTTTTTTTTGATCTTGGCAATTAGATTCCAAATCGAGCCATTTGTGCCAATGTCCAGCAATATTTTAATAATAACAAAGACTTCACTTTTAGTGAAGATTTGCTGGACTGATGGAGACAAAACGAAAAGTACAATTTTGGTCTTGAATTGAATTTTCCGATCACTGTACACTTTCACGAGGACTTGTTGCATAATAAACTACCAATATTGAACATCAAAACTCAAAATATACACAGAAATTACAAAATTCAATAAAAACACTACCGCTACTTTTCGAGTTGGCGCCAAAAGTCATTGTGGTTATACCACATTTAAAAATTAGTGACTATACAATTAAGTAGTCTGTGTACTAGTAGTTGTGAAATACTTTCACTTAATAATTACTCTACGTAATTCGATTTTTAAAATTGTGCTACTAATATTTTAAAGTTATATCAAATTCTGTACCATTATAATTTTTTTATCCTAACGATAAGTTTTGCCAAATAAGCGAATACGCAAAAAGAACAAGTATTCGGCTCGGTTGGCTCGTAGTGAATAAGCGTTTAGTTTCTGCGATCCTTGTCGCTGGTCCGATTCTAGCACGGTACGCCAACTAAAACGCACCTACGATCATTTCATAACATTACCTATTCATTTAAGTTACCCAAATCAATAGGTTATCAGATCAACTGGGTAATCTACCTAAAAGCCCTTCATCCGCTTAAGAGTTACCTCTTCGTTTGAGTAAGCCAAATGTTTTGGTTTACAGGGTGAACAAATGGGTAACATAATAAAGATAACCCTTTATTTTTGATAACTGTAGCTAACTAGCTGACTGATCTTGAATTGTATATGTTATCCGTTCGAAACTGCTACCGGAGCAGTCCCTGCCTAGGATACAGAAGAATTCCTAGTGTGAGGACCCTTTTTTTAACACTAAACCTACCGACATTTAGTATATATCTATTTCTTCTATATTCTACTATTTCTATGGTATAGCCTTTTAGAAGATAGTTTGACAATTAAACATCAAAAGTCAATAAATAAAGTTCGAAGATACAAACTGATGTCAATTTAAACAACAAATGTTATGGATTATTCCAAAATCTTACTTTTAACAATTTTGATTAAAGTCTCAAATGCGGTAATTTGACCTCTCTGGTAGATTTAGTGTTAAAATTAGCAATAGCAATTTAAAATGAGTTTATGTAGCCGCAAAATGGACACTGATTCGAATGACAGTTTCTCTAGAAAGTAAGTACATATTAATTCAACGCAGAGAGTAATAAGTGAGAATATTTATTAAAAATGAATTTTTTTTACTTAGCATTTATTAAAAATAAAAGGCGGATAAATTATTTTAGGCCAAAATAATACAGCAACTTTTAAAGTATTAAGACAATATTAACAATACTAATAGCTAATTATTGTACAGTTTTGATACCCTAAAGATTTGGTTTCAAGAAGCCACAGCAATCGAAGTGCAAATTACACTTTAAAAGCAGCAATTTACTTAATAAATATTTTATATAAATATTTTTTTAGAATCACCATTGAGTCACAAGCATCAAGTAGTAATTTTTATTTAAACAATTAATATTGTCTCAAACTAAGTTAATAACATTTTTTTCGCAAAATAGCACCTATTAACGCCGAAAGGACTATGTATTGGCACATCGCAAAGAATGCCAGTGATTTATTCGGCCCTTCATTGTGAACATTTGATTTTTAATTGTGATTAAATTTTTCATTGGTATAAAAATGTTTTTGGTAAATTTTTGTAAAAACTGTTGTGCCTGGTAAGTGGTAGCACTGCCACCCAAAAAAGATTAATCGTACTTAATGATCATAGACAATTTAGTGACCTTAGAAAGGGATATTACATAAAACATATGAAAATATAAGAATATCATATTATTACGTTTACATTTTTTAAATATGATAAAGATAATAAGTAAAGTATTTGATATATTTGGTTAGATTTATAATAGTTGCATAATATCAAATCCGCAAGGCCCAGCTTTCTGAGTTAAAGCATGAGTCAAAAGTCAGAAGCCTGTATTTGTGGAAAAAAAATATAATTTCCTAATCTAAAATTTATTGTAATTGTCCCTGTGTTTCCGATACTGCATCATTACCTTCATCAGATATTATCAGGGTATTATTACTACGATTCGTGCAACTTAATTTCTTATCTCATATTTTTGATTTGAGAAAAAAATATCCTGATTATACCAGCGGATAAACCGACACCGATGTTACAATTTTCCACGAGTTCATTTTTTTAATTTTTAATTAATTCACCCTAAGTTGATTTCGAAATAAGAATATTTGTAACTATTTTTGATTTTAGTGATGTAAATAAATATATTTAGTTACAGACGATTAATCTACTACTATAGTTTAAGTTACGAAGAAATTAATAATAATGAATTTTAAGTTTAGTTTATAATTTTAAAAGTTTAGTTGGCATGATATCGTGTCTTGTAGAAAATGATTTACTTGATGAGAATTACTTATGGACATATTCATAAAATGTCAATTCAGTTTCTATATTCAAATTACACATTCATAGTTAATGTTCATAAAAATATTAAGTTGCATTCATAATTTTCATGATCACAACATATATCAATACATATATAATACATAAAGTTATCCTAAGACGCGAAATTTTCTGCCAGCGCCATTTATAGATACTGAAGTGTTGTCAGTTGAAAGTTTCCAAAGTCTACCAGTTGCAAGTAATTCAGCTCGCTGTCGAAGCGTATCGGGAGAGCTCTGGCAACACCATCCCGATAGCCTGGAAGAATTGAGCGAACTAGCGTTAGCGTGTTAACATTACCGTCCGTGTTAAAGGAACATGCAGGATTGGGTAGGTAAGGATTTTGTGATAGAAATTAGTAGTAGTATTAGTAGTATGGTAGTAACATTTTTAACCAAAAATCGTATAATTGCAGAATCAATTTAAGAATTATTAATTGATTTGTTTTTTATTTTTAATATGAATTCTAAGTTTAACTGCCAGAAAATTTACATAATGGTATAGTTAGGCATTTTAGTTTATCTCTAGAGTAACTTACTTCGTTCTCAGCTCTTTCCTCGTCACTCTGGTACTGAACATCCAGTTCTGAGCTGTTCACACTGTTCTCCCAATCTTCGGAAGACTCGATCGATGAAGCGTCTAACTCCATTTCCGCTATTCATGTAAAGTCATAATCATAATCTTTATTTGCTGGAATATGGATTGTACAAAGATATTATAGTTTAATTTTAACCTTAATGTAAACCTTAGTCTTGCAAAAATAACATAAAATGGCGGTTCAGTATACAACCATTTCGAATACATAATTTAACTCATTGTAGTCTTAAAGCAAAAGTGTCTGCATTACAGAATGCGAATTCAATGTAAAACAAATATTACAATTAAAATGATTTAAAAGAAATATCATTACGTCCAATCAATTATATACTTATCAATTATATAAAGAAATAACCTTTTAGGATTTTGTAAAGGGAAAAATGAAAATTAATGATGTAACTGCAATTTAAAAAAATACTGATCTATTCGAAATATATGGGAAAAGTAAAGTAAGAGCCTATAAATGCATCACTGCTGAGCACATGGCTCCTCTCGTTTCTGAGTGCGTTTTGGAGCTGACCATGGTAGCTCAGGAGCCCGGTGCACTCCTTCAATTTAGTAGTAAGTGAGTAAACTGAGTTCGATCCCCGGTTCTGGCACCTGTAAAATTGTTCTGCAATTTTCAGTGCTGTTTTACCACATGCTCAGCGGTGAAGAGTCCGTCACGTTGCTGCAATGCGGGTTGGCGGACTCAGGTCAGGTCAATCGCGTACTATGAAGTTTAAGACGAGGCGGGCCCCTTAACTACCGCCTCCAATAACTAATGGCGGTTTTCAATATTGACTTGAATGGGATATTTTTTGAACGAATATTGGGACATATATCTCAGATATTAAAGTGACTTGTGTATAGCGGGGTAGTGACTGTTAGCTAGTTACTCTGAATAGTGTTTACCGATGACAAGAGGATCGGCATGCCTCGGAGCTGGTACAGCTGGTAATCTGAGAGCGGTCGCGTTGACTGCCAGAGCTTGTGTAGCGTGCGCTCTACTGCTAGATGGTTGGGGATTGGGAGCAATTTCGTCACTGAACCTGACGAGCGGATAATCCTGGAAATTTTAAATTATATAATAAAATCAATAAAACACATAAAAATACTGCAGTTATCGATTTTACATGTCAATCTATATATATTGACACTATATTGATACACGCACTGGCACAATTAGCGGAACACAAATAATTTTTTTTAATGATATTTCATAAAAGACTGGCCAGTTATGTTACTTTTTTATTTAGAATTTTTATTTAAAAATTAAACATAAAGCGACAATAATTTTTTTCACCGATTAAATTCTGTTTCTTTGTAATAGAAATCTGTTAGTGGTTCGAGCTCGATCTGAGGAGAAATTTAAAAGTTTTATAAATTTAATAAATTCTCAATTTTATTAGTAAAAGTTATTTTTTTATTAGTTAAAATAAACTAAAAATGCTCGATTTACCGCCACCAAAGATTATATGAGCAAATGAAATGCGAAGAAATGGTCATACCTATAGATCTATTGCCGCCAGACAGCAACAATCAATTTCAACGATTCATTGCAGTATACGACGGTACCGGTTGACTGACTCTATTCCAAGGGAGAAAAAAGTGCACTTCGAGGAGGGATGACAGTTTTCTACAATTTCGAGGTCGCAGGAACACTCGGGTAACGGCTGTGCAGGCCCGAAATGAGCTTGAAGTCGTGCGGGGAGTGCGAGTGAGCGGGCGTACAGTTTGCAGAAGATTTTAAGGAGTGAGGATAGGTTCGTATGTACCGGCCAAATCTCCAAAACTTGGAGACACCATCGTTTACATCGGTTAAACTTTGCACGCGAGCAACGTTTTTGGGACATAAACCAATGGGGGCGGGTACTTTTCACTGATGAGTGTATGAGTGCTCTTAAACCAGATCGATGGAAAGTAGAGAATATCGAGACGCAATGGAGAACGAAACATATATATTCAGACTAATTTTGAAAATACGGTGGCTTATGGTGTGCGGAGGGATAGTTGGGAGGGAGTTAGTAGTAGTAGTAGATGGTCGATGGAGGGAATATGACTGCTGATGCCCGATGTACCTACATGTATCAGGGATATTTTAAAAGAACACGTTGTGCCATTTGCCCCCTATAATGATGACGGCTTTATTCTGATGCAGGATAATGCTCGGGCTCACAGTGCTCACTCAGTCCAAGCATATCTAAACCATGTGGGTGTAACAGTTAAACCAGCAAGAGCCGGATATTAATCCTATAGAGCATGTTTGGGACTTGTTAAAGAAAACTGTTAAATCCAGAATACCACCCCCCAACAACCTTAGAGAACTGAAAAACGCATTACTTGAAGAGTGGCAGAGCTTGTCCCAAGATACAATAGACGACATAATTCGCAGCATGCCTAGAAGGATGGAAACGTTAGTTAGAGCACGAGGAGGAAACACACGTTATAAGTCTTTCATTTATTTAATGTTAAAATCTTAATAATCTTTAATTCACAACATTGTTTGAGTTTCCACAAAATGGAGAAAAAAAGTGTTTTCTTTTTTAATTTGTTTATTTTTAATAAAATTTCATGAAAAGCTTCTTTAAGTCGATGTTAAAAGATTTTTATCAGTTTGTTACTTCATGTCTGATTATTATTTGTTTTAATAAAAACGTTATTATTTCTATATTCTGCCTTTTTCTAACGTTCCGCTAATTGAGCCGGTTTGTATATATATATTTCACACAGGTGTTTGTAGTCGATTTGAAATATTTAAATGAAACCATTTTTAGGGATTTTATCGCGTTTAATTTTGTACTATTTACCTACTATTATATATCTATCTATTATATACCTATTTATTAACCCGACGTTTCTAGCGCTACGAGTGCAAAATTGAACGCGATGAAATCCGTAATAATATTTTTATTTAAATGTGTATTATTCGGGTAAATATAAGAAATCAACATGAATTATATTGTTTGTTTTTCATTGAGTTCCTCCGGGTGTGCTTGCTATTGATGCTTGCCTAAAATGACTGAGCTTACTAGAGAGAAAACCGCTTCGACTTCGCTACGTATGATTTTAGCACTATGTCTACATGGAAGGTTGACAGATGCGATAGTGACTGGAAAGTTACCGGTGATGGCCAGCGGACAGATCGAGGCTTCAAGGTGGATAAAGGACCTTGTTTCGGGGGGTACACAGTGCAAGGATTTTTTGTAATAGATATAAGTGCCGCCGGCCTTCTGCGTTAGAGAGAACGAAGGCAGGCGGGCCGAAAGTGGCCAAGTGTTTTTTCTTATGCACAAGAACAGTTTGTGGTGTCGTGGTCAACTATGATCACTTGGTGTGGGCGTAGCAGTTTCTCGCTGAGTGTTTGTATAATTGGCATTTATAACATTGGCTAGGGCATTTTTCTGATGGGCTACTGATTGTGCGGAGAGGTTGCAACAGGCTTTATATCTTTTTTACGACTGGGGCCTTAGACGTTTTCAATCGGAATTTACTTGAGAAGGTTCTTGTAGTTCTTCTGTTTAATTTTTTCGACCTTTGTTATAATTTATTGCTACTGTTATGTAATATTAATGAGTATTCGTTTTTAATTCAATGTTAAGAATAAAATTATTATTTTACTGGTGCAGTATTGTGCAAACTGTGTTTCGGTCTGAAGGGCACTGAGATCTAGTGTAATCACTGGGCATATGAGAATTAAGAACTGATGTCTCAGGGGGACGGGCGCATTGTACCACACAGGAATGTTCTGGATGACACTGCATACGTATGGGCAAACGTTGCACTTACTATCTGGGGAACGTTTTGCTCGTTTCGTCATTATTCAATAAAAACAATTAATTTAAACCTCGAGGTTTAAATTAATATATAATATACTGCGTTTTTGCTAACATAATTTTTAAAGCAAAATAAAAAATGTAATTAGGCTTAACTAACTTTAATTATTATCTGTAATTATATTTTTTGTAGCGTATTTTCGTTAAAATATTTTATTTGTACTAAAACAATTATTCCCAAAGAAGGGAAGCCGACTTCGTGGCCTCTAAGTCAGGGTTACCATTTCACGGCTCAACCGTTGAAACGATCTTGACGAAATACACTTTTTATACACATACTTTTTATAGACATAGAATACTTTTAAATTCTAAGCAGCGGGACATGCGTTCGAATACCGGCCCGAACCAAAATTTGTGCAAAAACACAAATCGCTGTTTTCCGAAGAAAGTCGCTCCGAGTGGACTTGGTAAGCCCATTCTGGATGCGGCGGTGGTGGGGCCGCGGAGGGAGAGGAGTGTTGGTGGCTATTCACAGACTAAATCCGCTGCCGGGGCTGGGAAGACTGGTGCTTTCGAGTGCAAGTCTCCTGGCCCCGTGGCCCCCGCTAGCCGAACCCGGGGTTTTCGTTGCGCGCACAAAGGGGGGCCGTGCTGGACCCGCGGCATAGAAGTCAGGTACTCTGCCACGCGGTCGTCGATATGTTTAATTTTAAGAACAACTATATACTTATATATTCATAAATGCATAAAAGCACTTACCAGATGGGGCGTTTCACATACGGGATTTAATCGCAAGTCTATCATTTCCAACATAGTCAGGCAGCTTGTGTCGAAACTGTCAGGCAAAGAAGAAATCTGAAAATAATATTTATATAAATACCGTATCTTATATATATTTAGCTATATTAACAAGCTTTTTTAGCTATATTTTAGCTGATGCCTGCGACAACGTCCGCATGGATACAGCTTTCTTAAATATGCTATGGGAACTATGATTTTCCGGATTAAAATTATTTTATGTCCATCTCCAGGACACAAGCTATGTCTGTGCCAAATTTCGTTGAGATAGTTTCAGTGGTTAAACCGTGAAAAGGTAACAAGTAGATGGAGGGCTGAGAGAGTTACTTTCGCATTTATAATGTTATATCTTATAGGAGGGGAGATTAGGTAAAAGTATATCTTTTTCGCGTAAGACAATTTTCAAAAGAAAGTTACTTAATAGTGGTCTAAATTGACTTGGAATTCGAATCCCAAACAAAAATAGATGCAGAAAACCCAAAAAACACAGAATGAGCCACATGTGATGTCCGCCAATCCGCATTGGAGCAGTGTTGCAGACTCATTCCGGCTCTGAAACCCTTTCAGAAAGTTGGGGAGGCCTGTGGTCAGCAATGAGACATTTAAAGGATGTTGCCTTAGTTTAATTGTAAGACATTCTGAAATTACTCTATTCTGAATTTTCAGCCCCTCCTGCTACCCTTTTGTTACGCCACTTAGGTACGTACCACCATAGATTCTACTGTCAAGCACCTACTGTGGAAACATTATTTACTGTGTTTTGGTCCGAAGGGCACTAACCTGCTAGTGTAATTACTGGGCATATGAGACTGTACTGTATGGAAATGTGCTAGATGACACAGCATTTGCTATAGGCAGGCATTGTTATTAGCATCAGGTAAACAATATGATTGTCTCACCAAATTCTTCACAATTTTTTTTAAGAAACTTCATAAATTATTTATTTTGTAAAGCTAACAAATATATATCTATAATACTTCACCTGGTTGTTATTGAGCTGCAAGAACATCAGGTCTGGGCATTTCATTATGGAGGCTGGGAACTCTTTGATATGATTGTTACGCAAATTACAATGCACTAGCGATTCCATCCCATCCATTGTTTTGGGCAATGTTTCTATTTGATTGTTTTCGAGAGTTAACCATCTGAAAGACAAGTTAGAAAATTGTCATTTAAAAAGAGGCAGGTGTGAGGTAGGGGTGTTAAAGAATCTGCCACAACATTTTATCTGGACATAGTGAAAGTCAACAAAGGAAAAATGTTTTCATAAGTTTCTTTATTCAGTTTATTTATTCAGATGTTCTACGAAGATGCTGCTGACTATCTCCTGGTTTTTATTTTCCCTCTGTTGACTTATACAACACCCACAGGATGAGATGGGGTGGTGAATTCTCTTAAGCCGCTACTACACTGCAGATTGACAATTTACCAAACTGTAATTATCCTGACTGGTGATGAGCAGCATCTACGTGGTACCAAGTACTGGTATCTAGTGCCTGGTACTGCAAGCATCAATACATGCGCCAATATGGCAATTATTTCTTGATTTTTTATAAAAAATTATGCCTCACAAGCAGTATTCTCCTGTATTGTGGGTCAACCAGAACTGAAAACTGATGTGTGTTTTTGCACACAGTTTAGCAGTTATATAGTAGTCAGGTACTATGACCAATAGGGCATGCAGGGAAATGGAAAATTCATTGAACATGAGGGAGACATGTGTTCAGCAATCAACTTTTTCCAGGCTAATGAAGAAGGTTATAAACTAGTATTTTCATTTAGCTGTACTAATCTAGCATGCTGCCAAGTATACATGTTCTTCACTGAATTACAGCATTTGTATTATCTCTGAGCATGGCACCAAGTAACCGTCTTACAGCCAATGGCAACAACATAGCAAATAAAAAAATACATTTAATATTGGAAACAGAAGAAAATATATCTTGTATTTTCTTTTCCTAATAAAGCATTGTAAAAAGTGAAGTTTAGCATTCATTAACAAATTGCAGGAAGATGTTAAGTTTATAAAATAGTATAATACATTTAACACAAATTAAATGGTAAGTTACTAATACTAAATGGTATGCAGTAACATGATAGGAGTATAACATACCTTAATTTATGCAGTGCTGTCATTTCTTCAGGTATTGCTTTCAATTCATTTCCCCTTGCGCCGAAAGTATCTAGTTTTGACAACTTTCCAATCTCTTTTGGAATCTCCCTTAAACCAATTCGATTACACCAGAACGCTTCCAAGTTTTCCAACTCCCCAATTTCAGGAATCAATTCATTCAAAGGATTGTAACTTATGTTTAAATTCACAAGGTTTTTCAAGTTACTGATTTCAGATGGTAAAGAATTTATATTATTATAATCAAGAGTCAAAGTAGTAAGATTCGACAACTGAGTTAACTGTACCGATACCGAGCTTATTTTGTTTTTATGCAGATATAGATGTTCGATGTCCAAACAGGTGTACAATAGATTTGGTATTTCAGTAATTTCAAACGCGTTAAGACTCAAACGGGATTTCTTTTTCACAACTGCCTGTTCTATTACTGCCAATATGTGGTTCTCACGGATGAATTTAAGTATTGCACTCATCATGGAGCTATTTTTGGTCTTATTGCATTATGAATTGCGTTTGAATTTGTTGGTGACCAGATGACAAGGACGACAGACTAACAACAGTTGTTCGGATTCAGATGACAAGTGCAAGAGACAACAAAAAAAATTTTGTTGCTATATATAAATTTATAAATTCTACCAATAATTTGATATTCAGGTATTAACATAGATTTAAAAATAATCATTAAAAGACTATTGAAAATATTAATAATATACAAAAATATGGTTTACTTCATGTGAAAGTAAAGGAGTAATGTAATGAAGTAGTATACATAAATTGGTAGTTACTATTTTAGTTGTTGAACTTCCTCTCACGTATAAAGAAACGTAACCTTCGCTATCGATTTCTTGAGCGGGGCTCAGAAGATCGATATCATTAAAAATAAACAAGTCTGTTATGTGGTGTTAGTGAAATTATTATGAAGCAGTGGTAAACTAATATATTGTGTGATATTTCGTTTCACAAAAATGCCTATTTATATATCTGAAACAATACTTTTCATAATTTTTGTATCGTGTCTTATTACATATGCGCAAGGTACTTTCATAAAATATATTTTCTTTGTGCACATTTATTATCAAATTAAAATGTTGATGAAATTGCAGCTATTCAACAAAATAAAACAATTCACCATGTTCGAAGATCAAGCGTTGAGGACGGCTTCTATAAAAATAAGAAACAAGAGTCTTACCGATCGTACCAGCCGGTTTCAATTAAATATCATAAAACTTCTTACCCTAGGGCTGACGACCGAACTGACTATGATATAACTTCTTACGATACGGAATATGGTGGTGTTGTGTCTAATTTTACGTCTTCCATTTATGACGATAATCCACCTTTGTATCCTAATCCTGAAGATTTTCCTAAAAATAATCTAGGTAAATATGTCTTCTGTTAATTAGATCATTGCTTTTTAGAGTTTACACAGTAGATTATATTTTGTTTTTTTATTCAGCAATTAAAATGGACAATAAAGCAGAAAATGAAGTGGAATTACCTGATGATTCTCTAGCAGACGCTGACCTAAAAGAACATAATATTATCGATAGTGTTACATATCTATACGGATTTAATAACTGTCATGGTCTTCGAAACGAATGGATAATATTGGTAAAGTATTATATGTTACATATTATTGTATATCGTATATACTGTATATATAATTCAGCTGATGCAGGTGCTATCGTTGCCAACTTCTATTATGGCAAAGTTTTCCGGCTACTTCCATAAGATAGCAATAGCGTTAGATATATAGTAGGTACTGCAAGAAACAAACCGTACAAAAAATGTATCTTTCCTGTAACTGATGGAGAGCAAAACATTACCACTGGAGAAAGATTGAAATGCAGTTATCAGGGACCCGAGGACTGTTGCAATATTGCACGATTTCTGTGAAATATGACTGTTTTCGAATAACTATAAATGTAACTATACATGTATTCCATAAGTAAAGAAATACCTTAATTTATTTAACCAAAAAAATTACAGTGTCCTGTTTCTACAGGATACTGTAATTTTTTTGTTAAATAAATTAAACTGTAGGTTCCTATGTTTAGGTTGGCTAAAACTAGAAAGTCTTTTCTTAGTAGATGTATAAAATTCTTAAAAGTGTAACACAAAAATCGGACATAGATTTTAAAAAACTTGTCAAGAAGACATTATTAGATAAAGCGTATTATAAGACATAGATATGTGAAAATAACACATACTCTGCACTTGCAAACCCCCTGGCTACTAAATTTATTATGTAGTTAATAAATTTTAAGTAGTTTATAAATGACATTGTATAATATTTTGACAAAAAAAGAAAGCCAAGAGTTTCTTGCCGGTTCTTCTCTGAGGTAATTTATTGAACCGGCGTAGATTTTGACGCTCATAAGAGCTTCAAACAAACCTAAATTGAAAAAAAAAAATTACTTTGACTTTGTACTATAAAAGTAACTGTAATTTTACTTTACAGATCTTTATTACCAGCGCAATAACAGTAATACTGCTCTTAGCGGCAATGATGTGGCTTATGTGGAGCGAGTACGCATCGGAGTTTCGAAAAAATGGCAAATTATATCCCATCATAATCAACCTCTGTTGTTGTTTGTCGGCTTGTACCTTAATTTATATTCAAGCTGTTATGGTAGGTATCTAAAATTATTAAAAGCAATAAGAAATTTTATTGCTTCTATTATTTTATTTCCCGGCCTTATCGCTTAACATAATTTGGTGCTAGTTTTCACGATGTAACAAATTAACTATTTAAGCGTTTCCGGCGTATGTTATTACAGTCACTCATTACATATCTTTCCAAAAAAAGTTCACCTTTTTAATTTGTTTACCACTTGTTGTGGTTATAATAGCAACTTGAAAACGACGTCGTCCATCATAGCTTTATCTAAAATCATTTTTATTAAGTGCTTCGGCATGTCACAATGTTAACACGTTATACAACAAGAGAATCCACCAAAACTAAAGAGCGCGTGCAACTCAGAAATGAAACTTATTTATATTAGAAATTTAATAAATATAAAAATACATAAACAGGAATTTACAAAAATATTACTCAGTGTAAAATAACTGCTCAGTATCGTCGTCTTCGTCGACGTTTCAGCCTATCACTAGTACACTGCTGAACATAGGCCTCCCTCATAGTTTGCCACAAAAGTTTGTAGCTCTCTTTTTGGGAGGATTTTGCCATAGTTGCCAAGCTTGGCAAGCAGGTACTGCTCAGTATATAAACAATTATTTATTTATCGATAAATATTAAACACAAATAACAGAAACCTTGCATTGCACATTTGCATTACACATTGCATTACACACTGCTTGCGTTGCATTTCAATTCGACCTTGAAATTTTATTCTCATTTGCAAATATATTCATTAAATTATGTAGGTACTTCAAAAATGTGTGACAGAAATCGTAAAATAAATTTAATTTACGAGTATGTACAGGGTGTTTCTTCGCCGTCGCAATGCGAGAGGATCGCGTTGCTACTACATTACACCTACTTGACTTGTGCGACGTGGATAGTGACACTTGCAGCAGCTGTGGCAGAGTACTGCGCTTGTGATACATTTATGCCACTCAAGTATAACTATCTGCTGGCGTATGGAGTGCCAGCTATTGTAGTAATGGTATGTATGAAATTCATTTCCATAGCCGAGCTATTATTTTATGACAAAAACATTTTGATATTCTACCTGTAGAAGAGAAAACTGACATTTCTTAAGAACTTCGGCTTTGTAAATTCACAGTATTCGATTTTAATTTAGATATATGTTGTAAAAGACTATCAGGTATATAAGCATCGCGATGCTCACAGCAGTAATTACTTTTAACAATTATTTTTTTAAATCCCATACTGTCCAAAAGTCACGTAGGTGTCGTAATAATTACAACTGTTAGAGATACAGACATTCTCAACATACCAAGTCGGATCATAAGTTCTGTCACTTCTTTAAATAAGTTGTACGATTTTTATTGTTAGTATAAAATAAATATATGAAAACAAAAGTAGCTACTCGTATATGTAGTTTAACATTTATTAAAGTTATTTGAAATGATTTTTGAATTATTCATTTTGAATAGAGGCTTGAGACTCCGACGCCAGTCACGCTAGTGAGGTATAGCACAGGTTTTCTCCTTCAAATGTTGCCATATTTTGTAATACAACGGGTTTAAGTCTGCGTGGAAGAGGGTCAACCGTCGTGCCTGATGAAGTCCATTCCATGGGTGATAATAAGCCAGTTTTGCGTGTTTGCTACCCGATGAGCTGGCTCGAACATTCTTTAAGAAAGAGGTTCCACAATGTTTGTAATAACGGTATTTTCATACACATCAGCGCTAGTTTTCACACCTTTTTCCCAGAAAAACATCTCAGTTAGGTCGAATACGAAACTCCAAAGCAAATCATAATTGATAAAGGATAATGCTGTCGCTGGATTCTCGGGATATGCCTGCCCGCTTATTCTCTATTGATGGCACACATTTTATCATTTTGTTTGTTATAACTGTCTTCGGCGTTAATATTTTTTTTAGTCCGAAAAAAGAACTTCGCGGTATTTCTTTCCGCGTACCGCTTTAGCAAAACTCGGGATCTCTCGAGCCTTAAATTTTTTTTAACTCTCATTAACAATTGCCCTACATATGCCCTGTTTTTCGTTGATAAGCTCGGAGTCTCACGTCTTCAATAACCACTCTTTTGACCGTAGCTCTGCTTAACCCCTAATTGAATAGCTTACACTATTTGCATGCGGCCAGGATTTCGTTGGATTCGCGCTCGCATCGCCGTGATATCCGCTGGTGTCCTAACCGTACGAGATCGGCCGCTCATATAACGGTCTCCAAAAATTTAATCTTCACTAAATCGTTTGATAGTATGATATACGGACCTGAGCGTTATTTCTAAATTTTGCAGAAGTTTAAAAATGTCAGTTGCGCCCAACCGCAGCGTACACTCCATTTTTTTTAAATGGAACAAAACCAAATTCTTTTTTAATTTAAGATTGCGCAAAAGTTCCTAGTTCAAAATCAGTTCAAAATATTCTGGCTAGTATTCGAAATTTAAATTAAATAAGGATGTGACAGAACTTATGACCCGACTAGTTAGGTTCATAACATGTGCTTATATAACAATCATGATTGTGTTGCATTGTAAAAGAATCCATCACCATCGTTTCGTAGAGTGGGTTTGTAGGAAATGATTTATTTGTCTTAAGCACTTAATTACAAATTTATATATTAATAAAATCTTATTGCAGTTTAACTATGCATTGTCAATGGAACATTACGAAATCAAACATTATTGTTGGATGTCATTAGAAAAAGGTATGGTCATGGGTTTTATGGTCCCTGTTATGATTCTGATCATAATTAACACCGGAATTATCATGCTTGGGCTACAAAGTGTTCACAAGAAACAAGCTAAATCACTACAAGCTAAGTTACAAGAATTGTTTGAACGTCACGAAGCTGGTTACTCTAAGAATGATCAAGATAATGACAATAACGGAAATGATAGTGTAGATACATTGGATAACATATATATTGCGGGAAGTAGCAGAAAGAATACGGATAGCTCTGAAACACTGGATAAAGATTACAGTGCGAGCGAAGATAATTGTCATTATGTTAATATAGGTATGCCTAACGAAGAAAATGCTGAAGACGGAAACGAGGTGTGTTTTGCCAGAATTAAAATGAATGCAAATTTTTACATTATAAATACGCCTAAATTTAAACTTATATAACAAATGTTTCATTTTATAGTCAAACAATCAAGAAAAAGTTTCACAAGACCGAGGCCTATTGAACTCGGTTTATATGGAGAATTTGTGGCTGAAATGGAATTGGAATAGCGAAGGCAATGAACTTAAAACTTATCTTAATCTTTGTTTAGTGCTGGAGCCATTTTTCGCTATTAATTGGGTGATGGGGGTCGTCGCTATAGAGAACGCTGCACATTGGTCTACACCGACAATTTATTTAATCTTAGCCTTGACAATGGTAAGTTCGAACGATACAAAAAAAAATCTATTCTATCCTATATAGCTGTAAATTCTGCGTATTCTTGGTATTCAATCAGCTAACGGCTCTGTTGGTGCAGTGTCTTAGCGATTGCATTTTTGTTATGGACACAGGATTCGAATACGACACGTAACAAACACTTAGATGACTTAAAGATAGTTGTTTCGGGTTCGGGTGTTTATTCATGTGTAACATACTCGTATGTCTGAAGTGCACCCACGATACAAAAACTTTCTGTACCCATTTATGTATCATATTTAATTTTAAAAACAGCTGATGCCAGTATTTGTAATGTTCACAAATAATTAGTTTCTTGGACTTTCATGTCATATTGCTTAGTGATTCCACCTAATAACAACACAATTATTTTATTAACGATATAGTATAATGTTATGCATAGAGTTTAGTAGTTTTTTCCGTGTTGCGAGACAACAGTAATGTTTTTTTTATTAGAATGTGAGAACAAGTGGGTAGCTTTATATTTGCACAAAAATAAACAAAACCACATTTTTTTTGTTTTCGGTTCTGATTGTGTTGTGGTTCTTCCCGTATATCTGAAATGCGTCATCCAAGCCCACCTCCGATCTTATCGCATAAACGTTACATCGAACGATGGTATGAGTGAGTACCTCTGTATTCGAAAATTCTGAAAATCAACAACAAGGATATCATCAGCGCCAACTTTTCTAAATTAAAATGTGATGCGTGGCCGACAACTTCTGAAAGTAATAAATAGATATGGAGATTACAAAAATTTGAAGATGTTGCACTTTTACATTTTTTAATATTATACCGACAAGGTTTTATTACGTTATTCTAATTTAATCTTTGTGGTTTTTTCATCTAATTTTTGTATCGAGAATGAGCTTTGACACCACAACATCAATACACACCACTGAGGGTAGGATTTCTATGTAGCAATCTCTCTAGGTAGGTACCGCTAGAGTGTCAGTTATTTTGCCATGAAGCAGTGGTGTGCAAACATTACTGTGTTTCGGTCTGCAGTGCACTAAGAGCTAATGTTAATTACTGAGTAAATAATATTTAAGAACTGATGTCTCAGCGTGACGAGCGCATTGCGATGCCACACAGAAATTAATTTTCTGGGTGACACAGCATTTGTTATGGGTGAATCAGGAACATTTTGCTCGTTTCGTCACTTTCTTACAAAAAAAATCTACCTGATGCAGGTTGAGAATTGGAGACTAGATTCATAATGGTAAGAAACTGTCAAAGGCCATTCTCCACACGGCGTCACGTGTTGAAATTGTAAATGCCTAATTTACCACGTGCTCATCGGTGAAAGAAAACATCCTGAGAAAACCTATGTCTGAGAAATAAAAATATGTCGAAGAAATGTGAATTCCGCTAACCAGCGTTGCCGCTTCCCTGCTCCAAATCCTCTCAGATATGAGAGATGACCTGCGCTCGGCAGTGGGAGATTTATAGGCTGTTACTGTACTACTATACTACATAACTATACATTATTAATAATGTGTATTCTTAACAGTATGTGTACTTCACCACAACAATAAGCATGACTTTGCCAATAATACGCATCAAAACTACCACTTCGTTATGTTGTGAAGATATTGTTGGTGAGCCTATCATTATTCCGACAAGGTAAGAATTATTTGTATACATCTCATAATACTCACACGTATTTATGTACTCATCGGCTCTGTATTATACTATAGTATAATACTAACTAGCGATCGCCCAATGTTTGAAATTCAGCCGTAATTCATTAACTCTTTTTTATTGAATTTAATGTATTTGCAACATATATTATATATACATTTTAGCTTTCTGCACTCCTTCCCCAAATATACTTTAACTATGCCAAATCTCACACTTCTGCGTGCATTCTATATGCCAAAAAGGGGTTCAAATTTTTCACTTAACTTTGAGGTCAAAGATTGTAAACATGAAAATAGACGAGGCCTGCAAAGAAGAATCTTCAGAAAAGGACTTCCAAAATATATTCCATCCATTCATACTAAAATTAAATGCGAAAGTGACTCTCTCTGTCCCTCGGTCTGTGTGTTACCTTTTCACGGCTTAACCGCTGAATCAATCGTTACAGAATTTGGTACAATAGCTGGTGATAGCTTGCAACGTGGAGACGGACATAGGATATTTTTTATCCCGGAAAATAAAATTCCACGGGACATTAAAAAAACCTATATCCACGCGAACAGTCGCGGGAATCAGCTCGTAATAAGTATATATAACGATGACGTAATATATATAAATATGCTAAGCTAATTAGAAAAAGTACGGCCCTTACTCTGGTGTTCAAAACTTAACGAAACATAATTACATTTATTTCTACTTAAAATTGTATTTACTTTTATTGTCAATATTTCAGAACCACGGACAGCATTCCTTTATTGGACCCAGCGGTGCAGCAACCGAACGTAACTCACGCCCCCGCAGATACTATCAGCACCATCAGTATCTAAAGAGTAAATAAAAAAGAAATGGAATCTAATTGAAAATAATTTTGCTAGTTGCGTTTATTGCAACCTAATTTTGTTTCGTTTGCCGACACTTGGTGTCGACAAAATTTCGAAATGAAATGAACATAATTATGTGTCAGAAGATAAATGTTGAAAATATTATCTTTAAAGTATAACTTTATCATTATGTCTGTTGATAAATATGTCAAATTTTATGACAAAAACCGAACACTTAAAAATGGTCAAATAACACTGACACTAAAAATTGTACGTCGATTAAAAAAAATTTCTTCTATCCCTTTCTGTAAGATTTAGCATGGACAAAGCTGGTTTGCCCATGAAAGGTCGACTTCTTTTTTGAATTATGACTTATTATGTAAGCTTAGAAGAGGCTTATGCCCAGCTGTGGACGTTTACAGGCTAATGATAAAGCCGTCTTCTCATAACCCAGTATGCAAGCCCAATCCAATTGCGTATACTACAAGTATATTGTCGTCAGTGCCATGTTATCTTTTAGTGTTCGGATTATCAGTATATACACAGTATATATATATAAAGAGAAAAAATATACTTAACAGTTATAAATGCGAAAGTATTTCTCTCTGTCCCTCTGTCTTTTTATTAACTTTTCTCGGCTCAATCGTTGAACCCATCTTGACGAAATTTGAGCACAAAGATAGAGAGCTGAGCACAAAGAGAGATATGAGCACATCCTGGAGACACAGACATAAAATATTTTTATTCCGGAAAATCAAAGAGTTCCCACAGTATTTTTAAAAAACATTAAATCACGCGGACGTATTCGGCGGGCTTCAGCTAATAAAATCTAAAATAAGAAAGACGCAGTCAATCTCTGGCGTAAAGAACCGGAAACATTTGCAAGGTCCTATGGAGCAAACATCTTGCTACTACCTACTTGCCACTAACTGCATGCCACAGACTAAGTAGATTGGAGATTCTAACGAATCTGCGTGTAGGGGCCCTTCAAATCGTGGATTATTTCAATAATATTGCCATTAATGAAAAAAAACATTAGTATAGTTGGCGGTAGAATTTTGTTCTCATTTAAAATAGATGTGATTTATGGCTTATGACTTCTTACCATATCATTGCCACGATCTTTCATTCAATTAATGTTATGTTGAGTGAGTCGTATTAGTGCTTTTTCTCATTTTTCTGCTAGGAGTTCATAGACATACATGCATATTTCTGTTCCACAGAGTTTAACAGTAATAATAAGTGCCAAAATACAAATAGGAATATATTGATTATTTAATATCCTTTATGCCATTCCATTGATGTGTAACTTGATAATTTTTTTCCAAACTGGTTTTTTTGAAAATCGGGTTCGTTTCATTATTATTAGTTAAAAAAGAAAACAAACCGTAGAGTACTGATAATTCACGTGTAACTCATAATTGTACTTACATTTTGGGCTATAAAAATAGGCCTACTTTTGAATTAATCAATCGAAAACATTTTGTATCACTTTTTTTAAACCTACAATTGCTTCGTCCGTAACAGTCGATTTGAAAATTGCGAAACGGATTTTAATATTAGATTCAAAACAAATTAGTAAAGAAACTTTTCTAGTCTTCGAATGTGATAACAATTTTCTAGTTTATATTTAAAAATATAGAATTAGTGCGTAGGTATGTTGTTACATGTTAAAAACATATCTTTTCGACGATATTCTTTCCTAAAAAGTAGATTTTCTATGACTGCTTCTAAGTCCTATTGCCTAAATAAAATTAGTGTACGTATTAAAAAAGTAAATGGAGTATTAAAAAACAATTAAAGTTACCCGGAACAATACTGTAAGATATTAAAAACTTATTTACAAATATCCGCGTATAATTATTATTGGATATAAACCTTTGATCATAATACTTATTTCAGTTACCAAACAGCAATAAATATCTTTTAGATAGGGTGCTAATGCATCGGCAATACTACAAGCAGTTTTTTTAATGAAGTGAAACAGTAGCATGTTGGACATCACGGTATTAAAATTGCGTTGAAAGAAATAATAAATAAAAAGGAATTTAATATCATAACATTGTCGTTTCCTCAACAGTTTAAAAAAATGGTTTTATTAAATTAATATTATTTCTCCAACTATGATTTTCGTCGATCATTTAGAGTAAAAAAAATGTATAGAAATACGTGTCGAATATTTATTGTACTTTAGTGTGTTTATGTGACGGCAATTGTCATTAAAATTTTAATAAACGTTTATAATGTTTCATTTATGATCTTCGGCTTTGCAGATTTTTTTTAAAATTTAATTTAAGGTACACTAACGAGTACAGACATTGACACAGTGACCACAACACTGTGTAAGCCTGACCTTACTCAATCTGACCCGGTAAATGCAGCTAAAATACTGTTTAGGCGACTAAATGCCTAATTCACGAAATTGCTACTGATTCTGGAAAGACCAATGCGCTGAAAGACTAAGTCGCGGAAGGACAAGTCGGGAAATAGTTAATTCGCTAAAGGACTATTTCTGAAAATGGCAATAACAATATTATATTATTGAAGCGTCAATAGTCTAATCGCTTAGGTTATTGATATAAATGAAGTGATCTGGAAGATAATATTGTTGTTTTATTTACATTCAACCATTACATTTTAAAAAGACATTACGTTCATATTAAAATTGATACAATAGAATGAGAATGACAGACATGTTTTAAAAACAAACGCTCACTAATGGCCAGTATGCTATCGTTTCGTGCAAGTAGGTTACGTTAGCTCTTCAACAGTTATGGACGGCGGGACTACATGTAGTAGGATCAAGCCCGCCGGCAATATTCGTCTATTGTCGTGAACCACATCCGGGCATAAGCTTTTAAACTTTAGAGTGGTTAACAAAAAGTGGTTATAAGAAGCATTGCTAGTATTCTTTTTTATATATTAATCATCAAAGGAAAAAAATAAAGCATTACCAATAATAAAGAAATAATTTTAGTGGTAATTCGAAAAGAAAAATGAACTACCCACACATTAAAAGAGAAATGAAACACTGCCATACAAAGCATTGTAATACTAAAATAAAAACAGGTAATATCGGAGTAAATCTTAATAAAACGTACTCAAAATCGGTGCAGTACGATGACTACGGATTTTACTGAAATTATAACACAATCGGAATTTATCCTATTTTTTTAATGATAAACGTTTGAACATTAAGTAGGGCCATTTTTATCAATAAAAGTGCTTGCAAAGATTTAAAAACAATGTTTAAACGCTTGTAAATAGCTTTATGAGACATCCAGTTGTAAAAGGTCGAAAGGTCTCAACAAGATCTTTAAACGAAAAAAAAATCTGAGATACACGATGGCGTGTAGCTCGTATCTATAGATATAGGTATATAATAGGTAATAAATTCAGGCTTAAGCTTCCTTCATCAATAATCAGAAAGTCTAGAGTCCTGTCCTGGTACAAGTAAATTTAAGGTTATATCCCTCCCACGTGCTGCAATAATCGGATGGTTACCATAGAGTTAAAGCGATTTTGCAATATGGCTGAAAAGAACCATTGAATTGGTTTTGTGAATTATTTCTTATGTATAGCATGAACATTTATCTGTCATAATGTGTATTCATAAGAAGTTATTGATGATGTCGTGCTTCCGAAACTCTATTAAATGATAATTGAGACGTAATTATTATAATAGCATACCGTATTCGGGATAATCAAAAACCATTTTCTTTAATTTTGAAACTGGCATTGGCTTTTGATTCAGGGACTGGCATTTATTAAAGTCCAGTGTTTTTTTATGGAAGAAACTTTCGTTTCATAAGTACAACACCAACTGCGCTAGACAACCTGTGACATCAGTTCTTTAATCCCATATGCTCAGTAATTCCACTAGCTCTCAATTCCCTTTACACCAAAACACTGACACTGTTGTGACACCTACATAGATAGGATAGGATTCCTACCACCAGTATAGTCAAACTAAAACTTAAAGTCAAAAAATATGTTTGAAATAGTAAAACGGAGATACAGGTCGTAACAGATGCTTTGTTCGACTCTTTAAATAAGTCTGATTTTTTGCGGTGTTTTGTTTAAAATATAAGAAGAATACCTACCTCCGATCTTATAGCATCAGCGTTACATCGGGCGCGGGTAGGTTGGGACGAGTGGGTGCCTCTGTGTTTGCGCGTACACTTGTGGCACTATAATATCTCCTGCGCAGTTGATGGCTCTCGACATTCGGATTCGAAAGTTGTCGCCGTGGTCGAAATCGGCGAAGAGAACATCACTAAAGAAGTTAACTACTAACTTAAAATAAAATATGTCGCGCAACTCGCTTATGAAGAGAAGAATTTTTATGAAGTCATTGTTGAATAAAAAAAAACTTTTTGTTTGAAAGACTGCACTTTCTGGGATTTTTTCAACATTAGTGAAGTTCCTAATTTTTTTAAGGCATAAGCTGCGGAGCTAAGTGTACTTGATAGTTTTGATATATAGGGGCTCGCTTGAAGTTTCGCGTCGAGAGTCGTTCCAAGAAATACAGTGGTATCTACCAGGCTCGACTCATCCCCCTTTACATCTAATCGTTTACATTTGGCGCTGCGACACCTGCATCGGTTGTAGAAGGACCCCTTGTAAAACCAAATTGGGTCAGGTAACTGAGATTTTTTTTAAATTATTACAAATAATTTGGATTTTATTTTATATGTATTATATTTTAAAAATCGGTATAAAAAATTCAGGACGATGGGACATTCATTGGCAGGTAGAGAGCAATGTAAGCTACTTTTCTTTTCGGAAATATTAGAGTTCCTGCGCAAAATCTATAAACTGTAGAAATTAGAGGCTATGCTGTTCGACGTAATTTGAATCTAACGAGCGGCTTCAATTTGAATTATGGTCATTATTATTTTAGTTCATGGCAGTTAAAATATTACACTTAATATCTTAATAAGTGGTTTAGAAAGTTCATAGTACTTTTATACGTACGTACTTTATCTTATCTTACTTACTATAATAAAGCCATTCCGTACGGCGTAATCGTTGTGGGCTTCTTTCACGCCAGAGCTAGTAACTTATATAAAATAATACACATAACCTATAGATTTCTTTCGCAATAATGTCTTACAGTTGCTGTTTGTGAATCTAAGTCATATTAAATAAATAAAATATTTTATTGCCCTAGTTTTTTAGTATACCGTTACATCATTATAGACAAGTTTTTTTGACAAAATATACACGATCCGCTTCATGCTTCCACCAAGCTGCGGTATTTACCTTGTCCCTTGACCTAGGTATCTACTTAGGTACTACTTAGGTTACTGTACCTAATACCTACTACGCCGCAGGTTCTGGGTTACCGTGTCTCTGAAAGTGAATTTTACGCTACCTTCGAGCTTACATCTTAAAAAAGGGAAAGGGTAGGTTAGGTCGAGTAGGTGTTTGCGCGTATACTTGCGGCACTATAATATCTCTTGCACAGTTTAATAACTACAGACTGCATTTGGAAGTTGTCGCCTTCCTTGAAAACCAGACATGACATTATAGTCTCAGTTTTCAGGGCGTAGTATTACCTCAAAGTCAAGAGTTTTTGCCTCCTGTAACTATTTACTTAATTGATTAAAAATACTCATTAATTAAAATAAAAGCCTCTTAACAGATTATCGCCTCGTTTAGGTTTTCTCAAATAACTGCACAGGTGTACACGGTTACACGCTCTGGTAGACGCGTACAGGTGCATCTGTTCAGTCTTCTCCGGTAGACCGTAACGTGAATGGCCTGCTTTAAAACTATTGACCTTGTAGTGAAGGCGTAAGAGAATACAACCTCCATGTAATTCTATTCGTGTTTTAAGTCGACTAAGTGACGATTGCAACACTAGGAAAGGAAAGAATTTGTCTCTCGATTAATGTCTGCTTGCGGCGTTCAAGCGAGCGATGGCTGCCACATGGTTCATACTTTTGAACAGGTGCTGTTTATGGAGGCTGGTCTGCTTTCGTTTACAAGACACTTATGTGTTGTATGTATGATAAAATCTATTCGCCGGTTGAGAATCTACCACCCCTTCTCGTCCCGTGTGTGTCGTTAAAGTCGACAAAGGGAAAATAAATACCAGATGGGTAGAACCGTCTTCCCGAGACATGTGAATAAACATATTGCGGTTGCCAACCAGCCTGCCAAGCGTGGCAACTATGGTGAAATCCCCTCAAAATGAGAGCTACTAACTTTTGTGGCAATCTTTAGGAGAGGCCTGTGTTCAGTCGGCAGAAATGAAATCTGTTTGAAAATTTGGGACATCCGATTGTCTATGAGACTGACTATTCTTTGTGTTTTATATGCCTAAGATAAAAGATATACATAAAAGAGGATGCCTGCGGAGTTCCTTTCGCCTGTTTCTTCTCCATCAGAGGAACCTTAAAATGAAACGGTGATAGATTATAAAGAGAAGTCCTTTGACGAACGAAATTTATATTTCTTACTTTAAAAATGAGACCTATACTCAGCATTGCGACGTTAATATGTTGTTATTTTTTAAGCCGATAGGTATTCGACAGAGTAGAGTAGCACGCACCTCTTTCCTACCGAGGTGTAAGAGGCGAATAATATATTGTACCGACAGCCTATAATCGTGCATAATTATACGATAATATGCAATGCTGTCACTCGGCTAGTGGGAACGCAATGGGCAGTAAGAATTGCCTGGCTAGTACCAAAATGGGGGCGATATAATACGCCATTCGTCTCGTCTCGTTTCCCGCGGGGCCAGAAAGTGGGGTGCTGGAGTGTTCTCTACCTACCGTTTATATGGGAGAATGGCGTGGATGTACGTATTTTATATGTAGTCTAGAATTTTGCAGTTTGAGATACTAAGTAATCCCTGAGACAAACTTGTGTTTATGTCACTTTTACTGGTGGTAGGATTCCTATGCAGTAATCCGTCTAGGTAGGTACCACCCCAGGGCCAGTTATTCTGCCGCGAAGCAGTACTGTGCAAACATTACTGTGTTTCGGTTTGAAGGGCACTGTGAGTTAGCGTAATCACTGGGCATGAGACTTAAGAACTTATATCTCAGGGTGATGGGCACAGTGTGGTGTCACACAGAACATTTGGAATCAGGTGACACAGCCTTTGTTATGGGCAGACGTTGCACTTACCATCAGGTGGTTATACAATAAAAAAAAGAATTTCTTACCGGATGAGCGTTAAATCGGCCGCGTGTAGGTTAGGACATATCAGAGCCACTACTTGTCGCACTATAGCCCCTTATAAAATTGTTGCCTTCCGACAGTAGACGGAGTTGGTCACAGTCGGTCGAAAATGAGTCAGGAAGAACATCTTTAGAGAGCTTAAAGATTTTCAAAGTTTGGGTGCGATAAAATAAAACTACCAATGTTCACTTATATCGAGTGTATTTCTGGATAAATTGGTTACAAAATACTCATCCAACCGCTCGCGATTGACGAGCACCGACAAAGCTTACGCAATGTTAGCAAGTTGAATCTCAAACGAAAGAATTTAGGCGACCGTATAAAATCGTACCTCCATTATATTACAATCTAATCAGTATAAAAAGCCTACCGACATTCGCTAACCTGTTATCCGTAGAAAAAAACTGACGCTTCATCCACTGCATTTAATTTAGTTTGAGCTTAACTTACTCTTTAGTTACTCATAGGAAAAATATATATAATAATTAGTATAATTTAAATTATTACATAAAGATTCCTTAATCGCTATATAGTTGTCGCGCGGCGTCGGCCGTTGTGGTATACAGTTGAAAACTATTGCTTAATCTGTACATACATCCGACCTTAACCACTGTAGACATCAGAAAGCTAAGAACTGAAATGATATATAAAAAAAATCCAAGGTGCAGGACGCGCCTAGCGGAGTTTGGGACTTGGCGTGACTCAAATGACCCACGTGGGTCACTTACATCTGGCAGGTCACACGTAACTTATCTCATAGACCGCGGGGGTCGTATTGATATAGATAGAGGAACTCGGATTAGTCACACAGACCCATTGGGTCACACATTTCACATACTTTGATCACAGTAACACTAAACACGTGTAGATGTTGACCGCAGGTGTCACTTTGATAGGTTACGTATCCCACATAAATTGCGTATACCGCTTGGGTCACAAATATCGCGTGGGTCAGCTAGATCGCGCGAGTCACATGGCCAGCGTGGGTCACGCCCGCAGCTCGGTGATAGCGGCAGGTTAAGTGCTTGGTTTATTGGCGGTCGGTGGCGCGGAGTTTCTCCTCGACGGCTTCCTGCGAAGCCTCGGAGAGATCGGTAGCTTGAATGCATTTCTGTACGCCGACGAGCGATTTCTTCAACGCGTCGAAGGAGCTGCGGGGGATAAAATATTCCGTTAGAAATAGGGAACGATCTCAATTGTAGTTTTTAGTGCAAATCTCTCCCACAGCCGGTTAGCGTTAGATACGAGGATCATTTAGTAACTCTCACATGCCAAGCTGGAATGTCGGATATCTGCTCGTCCACTGTGTCCACAGTTCGTCGGAGGGACACGCGGTATTTCATTGGAACTTTAAAATTATATATATATTACTATTTATAATAACGTTTATATTAAACTGGATAATGGATAAATTCCGTGGGAACTTTTTGAATTTTCCGGGACTATGAAAGTATCCTAATATATTTTTTTTTATATTGCGCTAATTGCAGTAACGATCTATGTGCTGGAACAGCACTGAGAGCTAGCGTAATCACTGGGCATATGAGACTTAAGAACTGATGTCTCAGTGTGATACCGGCATTTCGGGCTACCGCCGCCCATTTTCCTGATCATACATTTTTATAATCCCCTAATTAGAACGTGTAACGTAAGAAGTCTAGAACGAAAGAATCTCGTCTTTATTACATGGTTTTTCATTAAATTCTTTCGCACTCCTAAAATTTTCTAGCGCTCACAGAGTGCGGTACCGCCCCACTTTGAGAACTACTGAAATATGTCATATTCATAGAAGCGCTCATTTGCTTTCTATACAGAACTTAGTGTTCATAGAACACGGTAATTGATTGGTCACAAGACGATTTCTCATGAATCATATATTATTTGGCAGAGAGCAACTAATAAAACTAAGTTATTTGCGACAAATCAACGTATGTTTATAACCACGTCGGCAAACCGACGTTTACTGGTGTTGCGTTTTAATATACATATAGATGGCAGCTTGAAACTAATAAAATCATTGACAATTAACATGATTGAAAATATATATGTATCATCATTTATCACCAGTCCACTGCTACATTGGTTTGTAGCTGTCATTTTGGGGTGATTTTGCCATAGTTTTTTTTATTCAGATAAACCGGGAAGATGCTGCTGCCCATGCATTTAATTTTTTTTGATTATTGTTGATTGTATAATTGCTTGGATGAGATGGGGTGGCAGATTCTCTCTACCGCCACGTATGATGTATATATGTATACATAAATGTACTTAGTTACTGTACATTTTCTAATAAGACTACGTCCGCGTGTATTTAGGTTATTTATAAATACCGTGGGAACTCTTTGATTTTCCAAATTAAAAAGTAATCCTATGTCTGTCTCGATTAAATAAATAAAAGACATTATTGGTAAAAAAAAAAGTCGTGCAATACAATATCTGTTCGAACTTAGCATGCTGGACATGGACCCCCACCCCAAGGAGAGGGATTTGTTATAATCGCCACGATTGGCGATAAGCAGTACCAAAAAAAAATTCAGATAACATATCTTCCTTTTGTACGCAAAAACGTCCGAAAACATTATAGGATTTTGAAACTTACCTAGAGTACAACATCTTCTTCTTGACCTTAGCGGTGTCCGGGCACCATGACATGAGGAACAGCTTCTGTTTCTTGCTCGCCTCCGACGTGCCCTGACACTGGTGCGTGTACTCGAAGTCGTATAGGCCATATCTGGAGAGTAACGGTTCATTGTTAAAGATATTTCCGGTTGAAATCGTATTTAGAATGTGAAATATCGACGGGTGTTCATCCTAATCATTTCAGCCCATTACAGTACACTGTTGAAAATAGGCCTCCCCTATACTTTGTCACAAAACACGGTCCTGAGCCACCTGCACCCATTAAAGTAAATAAATTAGCCATAGTTGTTGTGCTTGGTACTCAATTTATTTCATCACGGTATCGTTATTGGTTGTCATATTTTTCTCGTGACGCACAACGTCCTTTATTTTCTTAGTCATAATTTACGACATCGTAGGGTTTTTTAGGTTTTTTTTTATTGGATAAAGTGACGAGACGGGCAAAACGTTCACCTGATGGTAAGTGCAACGTCTGCCTATAACAAATGCCGTGTCACCCAGAACAACGAGTGGCAACCACACTGCGCCCGACAGCTTGAGACATCAGTTGTTAAGTCTCATATGCTCAGTGATTACGCTAGCTCTCAGTGCCCTTCAGACCGAAACGCAGTAATCTTTGCACAGCACTGCTTCACGGCAGAATAACTGGCCTTAGGGCGGTACCTACCTAGAAGGATCCTGCATAGCAATCCTACATAGCAAGCAGTATATAGTGGTGTTAGAATCTCTCTTGCAGTAATATCGTGGATTTAGAATGACAGTCGATTCATGTTATTGTTATATCTTTTTAAGTTATTTCTCAAATTGGAATGGCTATCAGATAAAAAAAAACGACAAAGATGTTATTTGACATAAGCTTAGGTTAGATGATTATGAAGAATTTTTTATTGGATAGATGTGACGAGCAAAACGTTCAACTGATGGAAAGTGCAACGTCTGCCCATAACAAATGCTGTGTCTCACCAAGAATATTTCTGTGTGACACCACACTGAGCCCTGAGACATCAGTTCTTAATTCTCATATGTCCCGTAATTACACTAGCTCCCAGTGCCCTTCAGACCGAAACACGGTAATGTTTGCACAATACTACTTCATGGCACCTATATCCACTAAAGAAGCATTAAGAAACATTTAATGGTGGTAGGATTCCTATGGATACCATCGTAATAACTGACACTATTCAGACGTCAATCAGTGTGCAAACATTACTGTGTTTCGGTATCGGTGTACAGATCATACAGGACTTTAATAATTGATGCTTCGAGTGACGCGAGAACAGTGCAAAGAACTTTGCTATTAGTTCTTGGTGATACAGCAACTGTAATGGTCAGATGTTGCACTGACCATGAGTTGGTACAGTTTGAGAAAAGACACATACCTGCACTCCCCAGTGCCGCCTTTCTGCAGGTCCTCCAGGAACTGATCGTATTCGGCGTTCCTCTCCCCTATCGTCTCCACGTCAATCTGTTTCTCATCGCGGATGTAGAAGACAACGTAGCGGTGCTTCTTGTCCTTCTTTATCTCCTCGTACGTAGTTTTGCAAGCGTCCGAGACTGTCACGCCAGACGCCTGAAACAAGACCGCGGTGATTTTTAGGTTGGAAAGCTAAGTCTATAAGAAACATTTTTTTTTATTGTATAATGTGACGAAACGAGCAAAACGTTCACCTGATGGTAAGTGCAACGTACGCCAACAACAAATGCTGTGTCACCCAGAATATTTCTGTGTGACACCACACTGCGCCCGTCACCCTGAGACATCAGTTCTCAAGTCTCAAATGCCCAGTGATTACGCTAGATCACAGTGTCCTTCAAACCGAAACACAGTAATGTTCGCACACTAATGCTTCACGGCAGAATAACTGGCCCTGGGGTGGTACCTACCTAGACGATTTCCTGCATAGGAATCCTACCACCAGTAATAATTTTTAATAGTTTTTGGCGGGAATTTTAAATTGCTACTTGTTGGCGGGAGTTTTATATTAGAAGTATTCGGAGTGTATGGGCAATAAAAAAGAGAATTCATAATTATATTTCATCCCACGAGCGCCACTAAAGATGACTACGACGGTAAATTATTCAGGAAAAACACGTAACCTCCGGCGGATGACGTCGGTTTTGTAAGCAGACACGATTTTAAAATTATTCTCAATTAAAAGTTTTCTGATAAATAGTCCTGAGGTACATGTTTTTACCATTAACAATATGTATGTGTAATCAGTAAAGATAAATATATTTATTTATCTAATCGTAACAAATAACGATAACATTTCAACGACTTTAATAAATTGATTGCAGCAGTTTCGATTTGTTTCAATTTTTACTAGTCGTTTATACTTTTGATTAGTCGAACAATTTTGCACTTCCAATAAAACTATATCATGTACTCTTCTAAAAGGCGCGTAAATTCAAATTTAGAATCCATTTTCATGTATTAAAATAGGTATAGTCCGTTCTAAATACAACTAGCTCATGTAATCGCGCAGCTGCCGTCACGTTTCACTCTATTTCCGAACTTACGTTTTTGCGTCGATTTAGATTCTTCACAGATTATATAGGTATCGAAATTATAAATATACGTATCGAAATTATTTCAATTGTCTTACGTTAATATTTGTGGCCTTTATTTTCTGCTCCTTATATATTACAGCACAGCGCGTTAGAATATATTCAGATTTACATATATATTAGAATAAAATTAAATTAATGGTGTTATATAAACGAATTTCATATTACACTTTTACGGCATATACTTCATTATTATTTTTACATTACATTATTGGTAATAATTATTGTAACTGTTTTTTTATTACAGCGAACATGGCAATTGCTTTTTACCTAGGTTTTAAAAACAGCTATTAAAAGCCATAAAATAAGCATACTTTTTGAAAAAATTACTTTTAAGTAGGTAATGGCTATATTGTCGATAATTCGAAGGTGAGTCATATATTCGTCATCGTAGTTAATGTCCGTATCCTTTCAATTCAGCGGTTTGCATACGTTTTCTAATATCAATGTGCCACGTATGAGAATGTACATTCGCAGAGGAAAGTGATTATAATTCTTGGCTTCTATGAATTATACTTTTATTTTTTAATTTGGTCAGGTGACCAGGCGAGAACAAACGTTCACCCAGTGGTAAGTGCAACGTCCGTCCATAACAAATGCCGTGTCACCCAAAATATTTCTGTGTGTCACTGCATTGCGCCCGTCGCCCAGAGACATTAGTTTTTAAGTCTTATATGCCCAGTGATTACACTAGCTCTCAGTGCCGATTAGACCGTACACTAATGCTTGGACACTACTGCTTCACGGCAGAATAAATGGCCCTGGGGTAGTACCTACCTTGTCGGATATAGGAATCCTATCACCAGTTCACTGTCAATTTTACAAAATAACCACATAAGTTCTTAGTTATAATCGGCCAAGCAAAAGGTTTTTGATATGATTTATAGTTTGACGTCGGCTTCTGATTATCAAAATATACCTCGTAATCTTACGTTTTATTAAAATTTATGTCCCAAAGTGTAAACTTTGAAATGTGATGGCACGGTTTGAGATGGCTAGGCGATTCGGTTCAGCGCTACGGGTCGCGGGTTGGATGCCTGCCCGTAACTAATATTTATATGACCTTAATGATTGGGTGGGGTGTGTAGTTAACTGATGGAGACTACTATACAGGAATCCGTCTAGGTAGGCACCACACCAGGGCCAGTTATTCTGCCGAGAAGCAGTAGCGTGCAAACATTACCGTGTTTCTGTCTGAATGGCACTAAAGGGCTAGTGTAATCACTGGGCATATTAAAAACTGATGTCTCAAGGTGACGGGCGTAGTGTGATGCCACAAATGTTCTGGGTGACACAGTATTTGTTAAGGGCGGTCGTTGCACTTACTTACCATCGAGTGAACGATTAGCTCGCCTGGTCACTTTCTTGTATAATACAGGTTCGATTCCTGCACGGGACAAACGATTATAAGGCGTACAGACAATTGATCCACGTTTGAGTGTTTGTGATACGGACGTTGATAAAATAGAAAAAAAAAATGGTTTCTTTTCTGAAAAAAATCGATTTTGCGATGGTTAAATAATCTTGTAAAGTTATTTATATTCAAGCAATCACACCCTCCCACACAAGGGGACCAAACACATAGCCAACGTTTCGCCCCCGTGGGGAACGAGACGTGACGGGTGGCGAACCACGCCGACGCCATTTTGGAACAAGTCAATAAAACTACTTACTGCCCATTACATTCCCACGAACAGTATAGTGACAACATTGCATATTGTGGTGTTATTCTGCACAAATAAAGGCTGTCCGTACTATACTTTAGTCGCCTGATACGACACCTCGGTAGGAAAGAGGTAGGTGCTATTCTACCCTGCCAGACACCTATCGGTTATTTATATATATAACTTAGATTATTTTCTTCACTCGCAAGTTCCTACCCATTCATACCAAACAAATGCCACATGATAAAACCACCTCCGATTCATAGCCATAAAGGTGAAGACACGAGGAACGCCTCCCGCGTTGTTCAACAAAAATAGACTCCCGCTTAAAACATTGGCCGTGCTGCTAATTATAGTCACGCGAAGAGCATCGCACGTGTGAATGCTCCTTTATGTACCGCTGAACCTTCGTTTATTATTGAATACTGCAGTATGTGAATAGCTGCATAAATAAAGTTTAAAAAAAATATTAAGACGCATAACTTGTTTTTTTTTTTAAATGTTACGAAAAAGCAAAGTTTAGTAACTATAAATATCCTATAAATGTCCTGCTGCTGATCACAGGACTCTAATTTTTTAGAAGGTTAAGGTTTTAGAGTCGGGTAGATTCCGTCACGCTGCTCCAATGCGGTTTGGCGGTTTTCACTTGTCCTTGGAATATTTTTATTACTCAGACATGCAGATTTCCACACGATTCGGTTTTAGTTCACCGATGATCATATATATATCCATATCCATATATATATATATATATATATATATATATATATATATATATATATATATATAGGCTGCTACTATCACCACTTATTGCAAACAATTTTAGAGGTGCTAGTTTCCGTTTTGAAATTTAAGTTAAGCGCCCGTTTCTTCGGCTACCACGGCTTACAGGCTACAAAGTTTAGGAATTTACATTAATTTTAAAATTACTGGTGGTAGTAGTGTGTAAACATTGCTGTTTCGGTCTGAAGCGCACTTAGAGCTAGTGTAATCATTGGGCATATGCGGCTCAAGAACTGACGTCTGAGGGAAACGGGCGGTGCCAAACAGAAACATTCTGAGTGACACAGCATTGCTATGGGCGGACGTTGCACTTACTACCGTCAGTTAAACATTTTGCTCGTCTCGTCCCATATTCCAAAAAAACAAAAAAAAAAACGCTATCCTACACTAGAACTTCTCCAGTATCGTCGATTATACAGACAACTTTTACAGGCACAGCAGACTGGAGCAACAAATAAGTGCAGGCCATACATAAATGCGGAAATAGAACCTCCGACCCAGAGCCCAGAAGCCAATTGCTTGGTCGCCAATCGCGCCGACAAATATGAAATAAGTTTTTACATTGATGAAGTATGTTTGTAATAACAAAATAACAGTTGGTTACTCAATGCTTGTGAATATACGGTATATACGGTACTAATAAGAACAAAACAAAACTTTTGTCTATCTGTCTGTTTGTTCGGGCTAGTCTCCAAAACGGCTGGACAGATTTTGACGGGACTTTCACTGACAGATAGCTGATATTATAGCGGGTAACTCAGGCCACAATAATTTAAGAAAAATAATTAGGGTTTCGCGCAAAAAAAATTAAAACCCCTAATCCGATTCAAATTGGAAAGTATATCATCGATTGGGTCGACTTATTTTACGCGGGGCACAGCGAGTATAAATATATATATAATAAAAAATATATTTTTAGATTGATTATTAGCCTGTAAATGGTTCACAGATGGACATACGGGTAGATATTTCAGAGTCGTGACGATTTAATTTAATTGTGACGATTCGTCGTAGGTAGCTAGGTATGTACCACCAGAAATGTTCTGGGTGACACAGCATTTGCTATGCGCAGACGTTGCACTTACCATCAGGTGAACGTTTTGATCGTTTCATCACTTGACCAAATAAAAAAAAATCTAACGACGACCTCGTGGCCTAGTCGTCAGAGTGCTTGACTTCTACGCCGTGGGGCCCTGAGTTCGCACAAATGTTGGCTCCAGCTAAGATTCAGCTGGAGCCAACATTTGTGCAAAAACAAATTGTTAATTTTCGATTCTGGATGTGTTATCCATGTGAAATGTATGTCAGTAAAACGCACCTACGATACATGATAATTCCTACTGAGGTGCAATATCTGCCCGTTTTCTTGGCAAAAAAAAGGTCCTTTTTTTCTTAAGAAAACGAGAAGTATATTTGGCAACTGTTTCGCTAAACAAATTTTCTTTCTCCACTTTTACAACACCCACGAGACGATTTCATCAACAAAGTCACAGACAGACGGCATTATTAGTTCGAATAAAGGTTCCTTCAACGATTTACGACATTAGAATGTTCGAATTGCAGTCGGCAATTCTCTCACGATTTCGACAAGATTTCTCAATCTACTGAATTCACTGCTTAGAAGTACAAGCAATAAATTCCTTTATTCCGATAACGAAATAGGTACTGAATTTATAAGGGTTTAATGTGATATAATTGTTATCTAAATCTTAAGTAGTCTTTGTAGCTGTTCAAAATTATCATTAAAGTAGTGTAATTGCACTAAAGAGTAATTGAAGCTAAACAAATAGCCTGTCTTACGCCGATATGCGTTTAATACAGAGCATATTTTTCTGCCGTATATCGTATGCCGTGCATAATAAGCTACCTATTAAGAGAATCTACCACCACATCTCATCCCGCGAGTGTCGTAAAAGTCGACAGAGGTAAAATTGAAGCCAGAGGATAGACAGCGGCATCTTTCTGGATCATCTGGATAAATAAAATGCGGTTGCCAACCCGCCTTCAAAGCGTGGCAACTATGGCAAAATACCCCAAAAAAGAGAGCTACAAACTTACGTGTTTTGTAGCAATCTATGAGGGAGGCCTATTTTCAGCAGTGGACTAGCGATAGATCTTTTTCAACAACGCCTAACTCAACCGTTTGGACATTTGAGGTCTTAATCACGACGCATGGCCTACCTCCTTTCATCGCACCTTTAACACATGACACATTTCCAAGCATTTCATTCAGTCTCTTAAAACAACTACGGGATGAGATGGACTTGCAGATTTTTTTACTCCGTCATCCGGTTGTCAATATACCTCGTGTCTGTCCGAATATATAAAAATATATCATCAACCTCTAAAGCACTCCTCCTCTCTCCACCTCTCAAGTTGAATGGATTTGTAGAAATCGCAACGCTTGGTAGGCGGAACTGGCGATTGAAGTACCAAGCAACTTGCAGCTCAGTCATTGCAGGGGCTGTCGGTAGTCGGGATAAGTTAGATATGTGTACTACCACTCCATCTCATCCAATGGATTTCGTAAAAGGCGTGTAAGGAATTAAACTGCACTGTGCACCCAACAGCGCATGGTGGCGAAGGGCTCACCACCTATCACACCAAGTGTCATCTGCTTTTGCAGTGAGTGCCCAGTCTCTGACTACCCCTTATGGGATACAGTCGTGATCTTATGTATGTATGTATGCAATGGTCTTATGGTATACAGTATAACAGACGTTCTTTTATGCCAGAAAGTGGCGAGACAAACAAATCGTTCACTAAATGTTAAGTGAAACGTCTAACAAAGTCCAACAAGCTTAAACTGAATTTTTTATTGAATAAAGTATTGAAACGAGCAAAACGTTCAACTGATGGTAAGTGCAACGACTGCCCATAACAAATGCTGTGTCACCCAGAAAATTTCTGTGTGACACCACACTGTGCCCAATCACCCTGAAACATAAGTTCTTAAGTCTAATATGCCCACTGATTACTCTAGCTCACAGTGCCCTTCAAACCGAAACACAGTAATGTTTGCACACTACTGCTTCACGGCAGAATAACTGGCCCTAGGGCGGTACCTTCCTAGACGGATTCCTGCATAGGAATTGTTGAGTCGTCTCACTCAACAGCACAGGCGAGGCGAGGGACGTGAGGAGCGGGGGACACACGGCGCATCTACCGGCTGGTCCGAGCGGCGTCGCGGCGGGCCAGTCAGCTGTTACGCCTCAGAAGAAGCACTCACGCATATTAACTTTGTACCGTAGCTTATCGACAATCGTTGTGCAGTTTATAATTACAACATCATTTATACAGTCCGCTATTTTATTATCTCACCACTGAGCTATCGGCGTTACAGGAATACTAGTACCAATAATACTGTTAGGAATGGAGAAACCCGTGAGAGTTGATTGCCTTCGAATACCATAAAATATTTGAGCCCATCTACAATTCTTTTAATTAATTTCAGGTGCCGACACGATGAACAAAATGTGTAATGTTGGTACATCTCGGCAGCATCTGACAGTATCCAGTTTATTTTAAATTTTCGTAGACAATCTTTCACGTTCCATCAATCACTCAATGAATTGGCATTAACAAATAGTCTTTAGTCACTCACTCTTGAATCATCATGTGAGGTCCTCGCGGTAGCAATATGAGGTAGTTAAGGAGGCGTTGCGGAAATCCATTATAGTAAAGGAGTGAAAGTTAATTTGCTAAGATCCGCATGCAAAATGTAAAATGGTGTGCACTACCTAGTTTTGAAGAGCATCGCCCGCCCTCCCTCAACAGCGTTTTACAATATGAGGTAGGTACTTGGTTTAACTAACTCACCAAAATTCCTTGTTTGTGGTCTGCAGTTTATTTTAAAATGTTCGAAGCGTTAACGTCATAATCAAATTGAAGGAAATAATTGGGTTAATTAACTATTCGGATAAAGAAATTTCATTTATAATAGTGTCGTCCTGTCCGCGGCTCTTGTATGCTAGTGTAAAACATTTTAGCACCCGCTAACTCGCTTTAGACACTCCAGGCGTGAGCAGTAACAACAAATGAGGTGTTCCCCGTGATAGCCACATACTATGGAGGACTCCTCCATCCTCGCTTTTAATAAACGAATTACACATCACTATAATTATAACAAGTGTTGTCAGTGGTTGTAAACATCGATTAGTAATCTGTGACATATCTTGTCTATGACATATCACTGAGTCATCTAATGTTTTCACATTTAATACATATTAAACAGTCATGAAAATACCCTGACGTAATCTATGATAAATTAGTAAAAATTATTTATATACTCGATGTTTGAGATAGCCGATTCGTAATCGCTCGGCGAATGTTAGTGCGATCGCCTCAACTTTCATAACAAACCAGTGACCACGGGGGTCAATGTCAAATTAGTAATTAATTTTATTTCTAACTAGCTGAAGCCCGCGACTAAGTCCGCGTGGTTATATAGGTTTTGTAAATATCCCGTGGTATTTAATTTTTCGGGATAAAAAGTATCCCATGTCCGCCTCCAGGATGCAAGCTACCTTTTATCAAGATCGGTGTAGCGGTTGAACCGTGAAAACGTAACAAACAGACAGATGATACAGTTACTTTCGCATTTATAATATCAGTATGGATTGACCAAGTGATCGACGGTATAGTATAATACTGTTAGGAAATTTTATTTTGCCAATCATTTTCGAGCGTAATGTAACGACATGTATCTTTGACATGCAAGAGAACGGCACGACCTCACGAAAGTAATGACTGCTCCTATTATTTCTGCTAAGGGTTTTGAAGCCGGAAGAGTCCGCCGCGCTGCTCCAGCTTGGGTGGGCCGACTTCACATGTTTTCTATTTCGATTTTGCCACGCTTGGCAAGCGCGTTGATGAACGCAGTTTATTTATTTTGATGTTACAAGTAGATGCTGCTGCCCATCATCTAGGTCAAATGTCAATGTTTGTTAATTTAACACGAGTACACTAACAGGAAATACTTTACAAGGAATATAGTATGTACATATAACAACGCAAATATATTATAATGAATAAATATTGCACCCGTCATTACCAAGAAACGGTTCACTGATCACCAAGGTTTGATCGGCGGTGCTGATCACCTACATATAATATCAAATGACGGTGTATACTAGGCGTTCAACGCATTTGTGTTCGTGACATAATATTTTTTAAGCAAATTCTTGGTTACCGTGGATCAGTGAAGAAGAGTACCAGCCTTTGGTAGAGTGGCGAGTTCGAACCCAGCGAAAGCCCCTTTTTGTGCATTACAAAATCGATGAGTTGAAATACTTAGTATAAACAGTCAATACATAAAGGTTTGACAATACACTCATGAAAATACATTAAGCAAAAGTCAATAATAATTATATCTGAAAAGATTACAGCCTGATTCGAATCCAAACAGAATCATTATCATTATAGCCTATGACTAGTCCACTACTGAACGTAGGCCTCTCCCATAGATAGCCACAAAAGTTTGTAGCTCTCATTTTGGGGGGATTTTGCCATAGTTGCCGCGCTTGGCAGGCGAGTTGGCAACTGCAGTTTATTTATTCAGATTTTCCTGGAAGATGCTGCTGCTCAGTCTCGTTTTAATTATCCCTCTGTCGACTTTTACGACACCCACGGGATGAGATGGGGTAGTAGATTCTCTTAAGCCGCCACCACATGGTTATGAGCTACCACGGCTCCCAATAAACACTACTTAGTTTATAACGTAAAAACTTTTAGTAAACCTTACGTTATCCTTGAATTCAAATTCAGATTGAAGATTATCATCACGGAGACTGTCCACTGCTGGACGTTGAAATTTACCCACTACGTGTCGTAATCACCAAGTTTGGCGATGGACTAACGATCGCCGTTAGGACTCTTAAGACTCATGTAATCGATTTGTATTCGCTAAATAACTAAATTAAAACATATTGTCATTTTCTTTTATTGCCCCACACCAGGACTTCTCCAATCCTGTGAGTGAAACCAAATCTGTGCTTTTACAGAAAGTTTCAGCAGCAATTAAGGGATTCAAACTCAAAAAAACCAGTACCCGCGATGTAAACGTAGGTACTCTGACCACTGGGCAAAAGAAATTTGACTACCGATTTTTTTTTTATTTGAAATATTTATCGTCTGTATAATATCCTACGGAAAGTGGTGGTGTCGTCGAAAATATAACGAAGCGACGCCACCACACTGCTTCACGTTTTTGGTCCGACAGCTGAGGTTCGTCGTCTATTGAGCTTACATTCGTCGATCGATGAGGCTCTAAAATCTATTTTGTATTAGCCCGGGATCGTATCTGGTTTGGACAGCCCTGGTCTGAGCCATCAAAATCGATAATGCGCAAACCTACTGCGGCAAATGCTGGCACTTTTAACGATTTAGCAATAACAAATGTAAGGACATTCTTTTGTGAATTTTATTTTTAAACACTTTTTCATCCTGGCACAACGCTAAGTCCATTCTACAACCTATGTGATGTATGTAAGTAATTGTAGTCGATTCTTAGGGATCGTATCTACCGCAGTAATTCTGGTTTTACACCCTTACATGCACCATAATACAAAAAAATATTGCTCAATTAGTTGTACAATACTTTTTGTTAGAATGTGTAAGAAAAATATAATAAGAAAACCTAATATTCAAAATGAAGGCATTTTCTGTGTATCACAGCTTAAAAAGTAAAAACGCCGTAAATAATTCATAATTCGCCGTAATTTCTAGCAAACTATAGAACAGATCTGACAGCAAAACTAGCGAGGGTAGGAAGTGAAAGGGAGAAGGTGAATGACCTCGCGCATTCCCAAGTTCACAACACGACACGTCTTATTAAAGTATAGTGATTAATATTTTGAATCATACAATTCCGATTTGCCTTCACATTATTACACATAGATATAATATAGCAGCACCTTTCTTGTCTGTCTGTACGAACGGATTTAACTGGAGAACTACTAAAGCTATTTTACATAGAATAAAAGACTGAGACCACGTTTTACTGTATCAACGTGTTGGTTACGTCAGTTCCGAAGAGATGATTTTTTTTAATTTAATAGTATTCTACAGAACGCCTTCTATGGTATAATTGCAGATCCATTAGATATAAAACAACTTAGATGACATGTGAAGTCCGCCAACCCGCATTGGAGCAACGGGGCGGAATCTTCCCTGTTCCAAAACTCTTTCAGAAATGAGAGGAGGGCTGTGCTCACTCAGCAGTAGGACATTTATAGGCTGTTACTTTACTTTTTTGCGGTTAATTGACTATCAGACTCATATTTTAAAGAACGTAAACAGGTACTTATACAAAGGTGATGTTGTCTCCCTGGCATTTTAACTGTTTAACCTTCAAAAAAGTAGGACGTTCTCAATTTGTCTGTATAGTTCTTTTATGGATGTTCGAACACAACTTCTTTGTTTATGACTTGTGACAGAATTGTGGACTAATTTTAAAAAATCTCGAAGAGGGATAGATACCGTGAAGCGTGAAGAAAAAGGATAATTTGGCATATTTAGGAAGAGAGTCCTGCTCTCGGGACGGGCTATCGTTCTAAAAGCGAGGGATTGGCTACGGCTAACGTATCCTCTTTTGAGTAATTTTTCAATGTTCATTTACAATAATAGTAAAAAAAAATACATGAGGAATTAGTATTTCGAAAGAGCCTGGCAGCAATAACCTCATTCCCAGGGGTTATTATGGTCCATAAATTCTTTTTTTAATATAAATATTTATCATCCATAACCTGGCTGCTCCCTCTGGCCGGTCGGGTATTCATAAAGGACTTCCCCACATAATAAAAAGAGGTAGCATATTTAAGGTGGTTAGTGTATTTGCCTTTTTTTCCTTTTTAAACGCCAAAGGGTAGGGGTAAGTTCAGTAAGTTTCAGTAAATGCTTGCGTAAAAACAGACTTAAACTACAAAGAATATTAGACGATAACTCAGTAGGATGAGATATCATCCAGTCTGGTAATGCGCTGTGAGATCATTTCTTTAGTCATTTGGTTAAGGAAAAAAGTAAACAGGCTCCACGTGGCGAGGCCTAGCCTACCTGTCTTCTATGCGGGATCTGGGTACGAATTCCAGATAGAATCGACATGTGTAAAAACGAAAATCAGGGGCGTCACTTCGGAAGTGGTTAGTTTAGGATGAGCTAGTGCGTCTGTGTTTAATCGTACACTTGTAGCACTACAATATCTCATGCGCAGTTGATAGCTAAAGATTATTCGTAAATTGTTGACGTGGTTGAAAATCGTCCATGAAAGTACAACAGCTCCACCAGAATATAAGCATGTATAAGTGACGCCAAACAGACACCCAATTTATTACTTCTCATACCAAATGATAAATAACCATGGCGATTCTACGTGACCTTGTATACAGGTCAGGTTGAAATTGTGCTCTATTTTTTTATGGAAGATAAGAGAAAATAACCTGATTGTAAGTATAACGTCTGACCATAAATGCCTGCGTCACCTGAAACATTTCTATGTGACTCCACAGTGCGCTCATTAGACATCAGTTCTTGAGTCTCATATGCTCTATACGCCCGACCTACAGCTATCAGTGCTCTGCTCATCATGACACTGCGCGGACCCTAGACGGATTCCTACCAGTGAAATCGTTTATCATTCATTAGAGATTTAAAGAAAAAAAAACAGACGAATATAAATAGAAGTATTTTGAACCACACGGCGATAAGAAAATGAACCGACTGAAGGTGAACAACCCCGCGCATGACTAAGACGATCAAATATCATCGGCTTGTTATACCGCAACTCAGGTGTCTGGCAATGAGATAGAATGATCTATATACGTAACTCCAATTTAAGAATGCCCTGTGCAAGGTTCAAAACCACCTTACGTGTGTTGATGGTGACGTCAGATTGTAGATTAAGAGAAGTATTTTTCATTACTCTTATGTTTAAAAAAAAAAAAAGACAACCCCCTCCCGTCCTCCGGTAGGATTTCTTTAGTCACGTGTGTAGATCCGGAAACTAATAATTTATTTGCAATTACGCGGGTTCGATTCCCGTACATAACGAATATTTGTATTCCAAAGATATGCTAGACATAGTTTTTCCGATAGGGTTCTTATCCAGTAATGTGTATATATACGGAAGGAATACTGTGCTTCGGTCTGAAGGGCACTGAGAGCTAGTGTATATAGGGCACATGAGACTCAAGAACTGATGTCTAAATGTGAGGAGCGCACTGTGGAGTCACATAGAAATGTTCTAGATGACGCAGCATTTATGGTCAGACGTTACACTTACAATCAGGTTATTTTCTCTTGGGAACTGGGAACTGACGTCTCATATATATTTTCGGTGATGTAATTGCTGTTAGCCTTCTCGGCTTTTACAGCTTCATCGGATGTTACAGCTTCATCGGATCTTACAGCTTCATCGGATTTACAGCTTCATCGGATACTGACGTCTCAGGGTGACGGGCGCAGCGTAGTGTCACATAAATGTTCTCGGTGATTCATTTTTTATAGGCTGACGTTGCACTTACCATCAGGTGATCGTTTCGTCACTTTATCCAATAAAAAAATGTGAAATTTATGTCTGTACACGAGAAATCCTAGTATGGGGAAGTTTACTTTAAAAAAAAGCCAAAGGTTACTAAAATAGTTCAAAGATACAAACATAAACAAGGAATTCTATCAAATTACTGAGATTGAAAAAATCGCGTATTCAAATTGACTTTGCTTCTGCACTATCAGTGCTTTTTAAACTAATTAAAAAAAAAACTAACGCTACTAATTTAAATGAAACTAATTTTACGGATTTTATCACGCCATGGTCACGGGGGCCCCGTGACCATGGGTGCTGTAAAGCACTCGAAACGTCGGGTTGTAAATAGTAAAAATTAAACGCGATAAAATCCGTACAATTAGTTTCATTTAAATGTGTAGTGTTCGCGTAAATATAAGAAATCATAACGCTACTAACATAAAATTTGTGAAAGTTACAGTTAGTACCCAGAGACTAACTTAGTTTACATCGTAATAACTCAGGGGATCTAATGAATTCTGTGTCAAGAAATTATTGCAAATAGCGCTCCGGGACTAACTTAGTCTTCATCGTAATACCTTAACGGATAAATGAAGTCCCTGTTATGTAATCTCCATCGTAATATCTCAGGGGGTTAAATGAATTAATGTTCAAGCGAAAAAAATAGCTTGTGAGCAAAATCCTCTCATACCCGCATAGATAATGCACACACCAAAACAATAAAAAGTAACAGCATTAATTTGATAAAGTGACGAAACGTGCAAAACGTTCACCTGATGGTAAGCGCAACGCCTGCCCACAACAAATGCTGTGTCACCCATAACATTTCTGTGTGACACTACACTGCGCCGTCACCTTGAGACTGTTCTTAAGTCTCATATGCCCAGTGATTACGCTAGCTCTTAGTGCCCTTCAAACCGAAACACAATAATGTTTGCACACTACTACTTCACGGCAGAATAACTGGCCCTGGGGTGGTACCAGTAAACTACTACTACTGGGCTAACTTTCATTTTTGATAAGGTTTCGCTTCCGAAGTCGAAAGCCATGGTATCTCAAGAGCCAGGTGGTTCGACTTAAATTTAATATTATGCGGGTGACCTAAGTTCGATCCCCGGTGCCGGCCACCTCTAAAATTGTTCTGCAATTTTACCGCGTGTTCAGCGGCGAAGGAAACCCACTGCTGAACAAGTGGGACCTTTAAAGGCTGCCACTTTAAACTTTCTTAAGGTTTCGCTACGCTACCCCAGTGCGGGTTGGCGGACTTCATGTAGCAATGTTTTATATTTCAGAAACATGCAGGTTTCCTCACGCCTTCAATGTGGGGGAGCGGTCATGATGGTTTCCTTGACACCGTGATCGTGCTAAATCAAAATATAAATTAGAACGCTTGAAACTTAAATAGAATGCAGTTTGTACGCGTCGTGACAATTGAAGCGAGCATTCCCCCCCCCCCCCCCTTCTCAAAGCAGAGCGTCGATAAAAAATGTTCATACGTAACGACCTACAGCGACTAATGGCCTATCTATTGCGTATTTGCTCATGAATCACCCATAATCCGCTAGTGGTTTCGTTGTTGAACTTGAAACTTGCGACCCGTGTGAGTCTTATGATCAAGGCAATAAAGTTGAAACTTTTATAGTGTTATATCACCTTTCAATTTGTACAGTTGGTGGCTGTGATTCACTTTAATATATTATTTAGTTTCCTAGTAAGTAGCAAATTTGCTTGAATGTTTTACTTTGCTAGTTAACAATTGCTCCACCCTTTTTAATAAACATCAAAACGGAAGTTCTCAATTCATCTGTGTATATTTCATGTATGTTCGAAGTAACTTCTTTCCTTATGAACAGATTTAAATAATTATATTTTTTATTACAAAGAGGGTGTCTTGTCCTTGTCTGATAATGGGATCCAAAGGAAAATCATGACACTCTTAAATTTGCATAAGCATGTTTGGAGATGCTGCGCGGAAGACGTTTTTTTAATAAAATAATTAATTTGTTATAAAATAGTACAAATCTTAAATTTTCCTGTAAGTACTTCTGGCTGGCTATTTCAATTGTGAGTTCCCTGAAGTTCTATCAGAACCGATCAATAAAAAAGAAATGGTGGCCCATCCTAAGATTTCTCCTGTATTGAGAGATAGTGTTACTGGTGGTAGGATTCCTATGCAGGAATCAGTCTAGGTCGGTACCACCCCAGGGCCAGATATTGTCGTGAAGCAGTAGTGTTCAAGCATTGCTGTGTTTCGGTTTGAAAGGCACTGTGAGCTAGCGTAATCACTGGACATTTGAGACTTGGGAGCTGATGTCTCAGGGTGGCGGGCGCAGTGTGGTGTCACACAGATGTTCTGGGTGACACAGCATTTGTTGTTGGCGGACGTTGCACTTACCATCAGGCGAACGTTTAGCTCGTCTCGTCACTTTATACAATAAAAAAAAAACATACACAACACAACCAGAAAACAAACAACATGTGCTTTTCGAACAATGTTGGCTCTAGCTGGGATTGGAACCAAGGACTTGTGACGTAAAAGTCTGATACTTTGACCAATGATCAATGTTTTTCTTAAAGTGATAGTCAAAATGTAATTGTACTTGTATATATAATAGTATTTGTATTATATAGATAGTAAAAATGCCCCATACTAGGATCTCTTTAACATTACAGTTTCAGTCAGTGAAGGGCACTAATAGTTAGTATAATCACTGAGCATATGAGACTTAAGAACTGTAGGTGGAAGTACTGTGTCACTCAAGTGTTCTGCTTGACACAGCATTTATTATGAACAGATATTGCACTAAGCATCAGGTGAACATTTTGCTCTTCTCATCATTTTATAGAATAATAAAAGTACACACTCAGACCAGTGGTATGCTAACCAAACTGGTAAATTATGAGTTATGATTAAATGTGAGACAAAGTTGTCCAAGCAACTATATACATTATTCCTGTGGTGATGGGTGACTAATCTTAATACTATAAGAAAGTTGGAGAGTTTGTATGTTGCAGAAAATTGCGCGAAAAACGCACTGTGCTGGAATGCCAACCATCAAGGTGGTGACGATGACATTTCGCGCTATGCCGCAATGTGCGATGGTGAAAATCAGCGGCTGGAATTAATCCGAACAATTCTTCGGAACACTCCCCATGGTAGATCTTATAAAAAATGCAAAGGGATGCAACATCTCTTCGCAAAGCCAGTGGATCAAGCCGATCTGATAGAACATGGTCGTCGACGATTCGAGCCGCTCTCCGTTGAATGCGGTCAAATGGAAGTAGCTGACACTGGGGCGCCCCCGCCCAGAGATGAGAACAGTACTCCATGTGCGGCCGAACCTGCGCCTTATAAAGTTGCAAGCGTTGGGTCGGCATGAAGTACTGTCGCGCTCTACTGAGGACGCGAAGCTTTTTGGAAGCCAATTTGGCCTTCCCTTCCAGGTGACCGCGAAACTGAACGTCACTCGATATGTCGACGCCAAGAATACCGATACTGGCTGCGGCAACGAGGGGAGTGCTCTCAAAATTAGGTGATACGACGAAGGGTTTCTTTTTAGCGGTAAACGCGCAAACCTGTGTCTTCTTGGGGTTGAACTGGACTAGATTTAGTCGGCCCCAATTCGAGATTTTGTCTAACAAAAACTCGACTTCCGACACAAGTTTGTTCCGGTACTCGTCAACGTGTTCCCGAGAAATATTAGCACGGCCGGTGTATACGGCATCACCAGTGCTGTCATCTGCATAGCAATGAATGTTACTAATTTGCAACATATCATTGATATGCAGAAGAAACAGGGTTGGTGATAGCACACAGCCTTGTGGGACACCAGCATTCACAGACTTAGAGTCCGAGCATGCACCGTCAACTACGACCTTGATGCTCCGGTCTGTGAGAAAACTGGTGACCCAATTACAAAATTTCTCGGGAAGCCCGTAAGAAGGCAGCTTCGAAAGAAGTGCTTTGTGCCAGACCCGATCAAAGGCCTTCGCTATGTCCAAGCTAACTGCCAGGGCCTCCCCCTTACTCTCGACTGCCTCCGCCCATCGATGAGTGAGGTACACTAGAAGATCACCAGCCGAGTGACCCCGACGGAAACCGTACTGGCGGTCGCTAATCAGCTGGTGCTCCTCTAAGTACCTCAAGAGCTGGCAGTTCATAATGGACTCCATAATTTTGGAGAGCAAGGAGGTGATGGCAATCGGTCTGTAGTTGGACGGATCTGAGCGGTCGCCTTTTTTAGGGATCGGGTGCACCAAAGCTGTCTTCCATGACTTCGGGACGACGCCTACAGAGTAGGAGTACCGGAAAAGACGCGTTAAAACCGGTGCCAACTCTGGAGCACACATCCTCAGCACAATAGGTGGGATGCCATCAGGCCCACTCGATTTGTTGATATCTAGGGAGAGTAGTGCTTTGCGCACTGAGCTTTGCCAGAACCTGATGTCGGGCATAGAGCACCCACACCGCGCGATGGTCGGCGGTGAGCTCCCCCTGTCGTCAAGAGTCGAGTTGGACGCAAAAAGAGAGCCCAGAAGATCGGCTTTCTCCTTTGCGTCATGGGCCAGTGAATCGTCCTCCCTGTGCAGAGATGGTAGTGATGGCTGACAGAAATTCCCTTGGACAGCCTTGGCGAGAGACCAGAACGCACGGGTTCCCGAAGGAAGGCGACCTAGTCTCTCGCCAATTCTGCCAATGTGCTCCGACTTTGCTTTAGCAATTACTCTTTTGAAGGACCTGGAAGCAGAGTTGTACTTCTTTTTAAAGTCGCTGGTTTTTAAATCCCGAGACGCCGATGCATAAGCCCAGGCCCGGTAACACTGCTGCTTTTGGCGAGATGCCATTCTGCAGGTGCCACCAAACCAAGGTTGGGACCTACCGCCGACGGGTACCACAGAGGATGGAACGAAGAGTTCCATTCCCTGAAGCACCACATCGGCGACAGACCCGGCAACGACGTCGGGATCATCCAGCGAGAAGCAAACCCGCCCCCATGGGTAGGATGCAAAGAAAGACCGCATCCCATCCCAATCCGCCGACCTATAGTGCCATACACGGCGCGAACCTGCAGATCGCGATCGCATTGGGCACAAGATAGGCACTGTACTCCGGATCAGACAGTGGTCCGAAGATCCCAGAGGGGCATCGACGGAGATCACATAGCCGTCCGGATGAGAGGTCAGCAGAAGATCCAGCAGGGAAGGTGTATGATCCTCCACATCTGGTACCCGCGTCGGCGAAGTAACCAGTTGTGTCAGATCATATGCCAGGGCAAAGTCACAGACAGATCTCCCCGCATGATCGGTGGTTCGCGATCCAAGCCATTCGGCGTGGTGGGCGTTGAAGTCACCGAGTATCACGATCTCTGAATGCACTAATCTCAGGAAATACACATAAAATTTGAAAATTTTCTTTTCATTTAGATACCACTTTTATTGAGGAAGGTTCTAGGCTATGAAACTTTGCTGCAGCCTTAAGGAGCATGCTGAAAACAGAACATCAATGAGAAGGGCCAAACTAAATATTCAGGTAAGAGGTACCATGCTGTACAGCGCAATCATGTGGTTGGCTAATTTTACGCGGGTGAAACTGCAGGGCACAGCTAGCCAAATTCTAAAAAACTGAGTCATATAGAATGGAATTGGCATTGGCTTGAAGAAGAGACTGTTATTGTACGGTCTCCTCAGACCATCTTGACTATGACTGTATCTTCCTGCTAAGACGATCCTAATCTTTGCTGGATATGCTGTAGTGCTATAAATATACACAGAACAATATTGATGACCACATGACCTAGTGGTGAGGGTACCTGTATTCAAAGCTGTGGGTGTTTGAATACCTGCTGCAACCCACATTTACATAAACATCATTCATTTCATCCTATTTTAGCCCACATTTGAACAAAGGCCTTCCCCATAGAAGCGTGTGCTAGATGGTTCACAACCCAATAATGCGACAATATGTTTTGCAGTCCGTACCTTGTTAGCTGTATCCTAAATGGTACATTGCAATTATTTATTTTTGTTGAGAATCTAATAGTATACTTATTGTTTCAATATGTTAATTGCTGCACCTATGACTAAATCTCACCACACCATTCACTGGAATACAATGCCTACCTATTAAGGAAATGGAATATAGAATAAATAAATATAACACATGTAATGGAAACTGAAGGGATAAGATGCAATGTCAGAAACATGTTGACTATAACAATACATCCAGAATATATCATGCAGTTTACAAAAATAAAAAATCTCTGGAAGATTGTCTGTAATCAAAAAGGTCATGAAGATACATAATGTATAATGGCAACTATGGCAAAATCCCCCTAAAATGAGAGCACCAACTACTTTTTCTGGCACTATGGGGGAGGCTTTTGTTCAGCAGTGGACTGGTGATAGGCTGAAATGATGATGATGATGATGATAATGAATTGAATCAATGGTTTCAAAACTAATGTAGGGTACATAGCTTTTCCAGCTTCTAAAAATATTTGAGTTATAATTCCGCAATTTCATCGGGTTTATGTCTTGGCACACGATGCAATGTTGTCATGACTGTAATCAACGATCTCCAAATAGAATTATAAAATAAATAATGTAAATTTTATAGCTGTCATTTCATGTTACTGAAGTTTTGTCATATACAATTCCGACACCACACATTTAAAAACAAAATAGACCCTATTTTGAATTAGGAGTGTCCTAAAAGTCAATTTTGACAACCGCATGGCCTAGTGTCAGAGTACCTGACTACTAAACTGAGGGTCCTGGGTTCAAATCCGAGCTGCCAACACTGGTGCAAAAACATAAATAGTTGGTTTTTGGGTCTGGTTGTGTTGTGCATGTGAAATTTATGTCTGTAAAAAGCATGATAAGGGAGAAATCATATGGTGGAGGAGTTTTAAAAAAACTTAGGAAAAAGGTTAGTGAATCAGTTACAGAAATATATAAACCTAGTATTTCCAAGCTGCCAGAGCATGATAGCTGAAGCAATTACCTCATGAATAAGTTTAATGAGTTAATGAATTAAAAAAAATAGGTTTCTTGCTGGTGCTAAGGTATTTTTCTTTAGAAGTAATGGTAAAGTAAAAAAATATATATTCTAGAGGGCGACGAATACCGCCGGCGCCAGAAGTCAGGTGCTCTGACCACTTACCACTAAGTCATGCAGTTGTCAAAATTGTATTAATTTTGTTCATTATTGAAAGTAAGTTATGGATTTGTCTTTTTGGCATATAAGGTCTTAATAAATGTAATAATACTATTATATAGATGTTTATAAACATTTCTATGTAGTTACTTGATACTTGTATCTTATCAATTGAAAATTATCCAATAAGAAAAAAAATTGTTGCTATATTTCATATACAGATAGGAATTTCAAAATAGATATTTTTTATAGCATAGATGCGATTAAGTATGAAAACATAAGAGCAATAATGATTCATCAGAAAGCGATCCGTAAATCATGAATCATTACAGAGGCGAATGTCCCCAAATTATCAATACTGGACAAATATGGCAATTGGCGACTGCAAAGCGACATATTAAACTAATATAATTACGATATGATAAACAATCGATAATTCGCATAACAGAGTGGCGTACTGAATGTAACCTTGACTTTGGTATATAGATATATTAGCAATGAGAAAGTTATGTGTGGGACGCGCCCAACGCCTATATACACCCCAAAATAGACTTGAAATGGATGTGACAGGCCACTGCGGTCGCTATACCAAATATGGGCAAACGATATGCGATTGCGCGGCTATGCAATGCCTCCTCAGTTCGATGCCCCCAACGAAACAGGCGACCGATAACTCATCTAACGCGCTTTTAACATATTTTGCCATGGAAAATGACGCCTCTGCGAACAATCCGGCGCGCCTGCTCGTCATAAAAGGCGTTGCAGGATAGTAACCTTTCCAACAAGCGTGAAATATAACACCGATATACAACTCTTTATCGCCCTCCACCGAGCCATCCCATCACTAATGGCTGTACATAAATTTAAAACCCGTAAAATCACTACACGTGGCATAAAATCACTGAAGAGTGACAAACTATTTTTATGAAAAGGCGTGCAAAGTCGGCAAAGGGTTGTGCGAAATATGGCGGCACCGGTCTTAAGAGAATGTGTTACAATGTAAATTCGCTATAATAAATATTTTTCATCACTTCCTGCTTAAGAAAAGTACAACACGGTAAAACAACACTGCAATTTAATTTTCTTCACTTACCATTTTATGATGTTATAACACGTAAAAATTCCACTACTTAATTCACCGACTCCACAACGGCGACCGGAACGACACTGAATATTTGTGAGTTGGCTATAAGTTATTTTACGGCAGCCAATGAGCGCATGTGTCAAAAATTGTTTCTATGAGTCAACACACTGATTTAATTTAGAGATTGTTTTTATTTACTAGAAAATAAATAAAAAAAATGTCACTATTTCAAAATGAATATTCTTGTCATAAAATTGAGTAAAAGCAAAAATTATGTTTAATATTTTTTTTTAAAACAGCTATGCGCCACAAGACGACAACTTTTTAAATACGAGTGAAGTCTGTTGCTTTATTCTGTCAATGTACAGGTAATTGTTAATCTTGATATATAAAGACGCTTTCGTTTAGATTAGATTAGATAAAAAAACGTCAGCATTTTCAGCTAAGTGTAATAGTGAATTATAAGCTTCCACACGTTTGATTACTACTTGAAAAATGACTCACTGATGACGATAATATATTGTCCAATCCACATTGAGTATTCAATAAATGTCCTTATATGGGCAGACGGAAACTGACTTAAAACCGTACGTTGCTTTGAATTTTGGCGCTTTCTGATAAAAATTGTCAATTTATTTGATTTTGAAGCGATGTTTGTTTCTAATACAATTATATCATTGTTGTTAATATAAATTCTATATTTTCCTTTTATTATCTATGTTAGTATGTTGTTAACTGCCAGTTGGGTATGATATAAACGTTTAGTACGTCACCTTGTGTAAAGTGCCGGGTTCACTGAAAAAAAATATAGTAAGCGAGCGGCCTGGGTTCTACATCCGACGAGACCATTAAAATTGTATTGCTGATTTAACATGTGCTCGACATGTAAATACTTTTATTCGTAATCAAAACAATAAAATTTGTTTCTTTTTCTTTTGTTAAAGACTTAATTCTTTATATTTATTAAGATTTCTATCATTAATTAAGTGTACTAACATTTATTTCTCTTAAAAAAAATAATTTGGGGTGACATTTGTCCTAGAAAAAAATAAAGTTACTATTTAAAAAAAGTACACAGTACACGCTAAAGGATACTTTGAATATATGACTACAGTTGATATTTATTTAGATATTTGCCAATATTCGAAAATTTAGAAATGTTCGAAGGTAAAAAAATATATAAAAAGTATCCTATAATATATTCCGTAACAAAATGTAATTTTATGCCACCCCTTCAGACCTTTGATCGTGATGAATTTGAAACAAACTTTTACATTTCTAATATATATAGGGATAAGGATTTAGGAATAAGTAGCAATTTGGCTTTCAGTTTGCCAGAGACAATAAAATGACAGTTCACTTGTATTTGAAATATGCTGGTGTAGTGAAGACAAAACGAAAAGCTCGATTTCGGAATTTTCGAATCACAGTACACATTCTGCATAAAAAAAAAAAACAATATTAAGCATGAAAATTCGAGAAATACACAGAAATTATAATATTCAAAAATGCACAAAGCACTTTTCGAGATGGCGGTGAAATGTTATATTTTTGTTATTATTAGTATATATTTATATTTAATTTTTTCAGTTTTCAAGTAACGTATTCGAGTATTAATATATTTTTTTTAATAAGTAGCAATATTCAGGCAGTAAGACTTCTAGACAAAAATTTTATCGAAAGTAAAATTATAGTTCACTTTACTGAAGATTTGCTGGAGTTATGGAGACAAAACGAAAAGTATAATTTAGGTCATAAATTGTATTTTTCAATCATTGTTCGTAACAAACTACTTATCAATATTAAACATCGAAACTCAAAGTATACAAAAAAAAATACAAAACTCAAAAAACACTACCGATACTTTTCGAGTTGGCGCTAAAATTTTTTCTTCTTTGATTCTGGCAATTAGCAGGTAGCTAATTTTAGGTTAGGTGATCGAGGCATTTTTGCCAATGTCGAGTAATAATTTAATTAAATTAAATTGCTGGACTGAAGGAGATAAAAGAAAAGTAAGATTTTGGTTTTAAAGTGAATTTACCAATCACCGCACACTTGCAAGATCACTTGCTGCATAATAAACTATCAATATCATCATCAACCTTAAAATAAACACAGAAATTATAAAATTAAATAAAAACACCACCGCCTCTTTTTGAGTTGAAAGTTTATATTTTTTGTTTATTAGGATGATATTTCGATTTTAAATAACAATCAAGCATTGCCAACGTATTTATGGTATCTTTTGTACGTTGAATACATGTTAGTCATAGTCATTTGCCCAATAGAGCCAGCTAATGCTCGCCGTAGGAATGCCATAGCGTAAGTTGAGTCTGAAGCTTGTATCAACAAAGCAATGGAATTTTCTAGATGCTGCCGCACTAGTTTTGGTGGAGCTGTCTTCTCGATCCATGTACAAATATCAGCGACAGCGTAAGCTGCAATTCTGGAGACGTGGGCTTTCCTTTTGCATATTGATTGGGTTAACCTGCAAAGAAAACAAATTTAAAAAACGGCTGACAGCGAATATTTACATGTGGGACTGGGCACTAAATAAAAGCTTAAAATATTTCTTTAAAATAGACTTATTTAATTTTTTTGTTTGTTTTAAATTTTTTCAATTCGTTCCTACCACTCTCTTGAACACATCTCTCTCTTTCCTACCTCTTACGTTCCATTGCTACATATTACATACAAATTATATATTTTCGTGTAACGGTTTGAACCAAGACCAAGCTAAGAAAAGCACAGTTTATGTATTTCAGTAATAATGCGTATTGTTCAAATATTAATTTACATTCATAGTACTCCTGGTCGATTTTCGACAACGACATCTTTCGGATACTGTCGAAATTGCGCCGGATATATTATAGTGCCACAAGTGTACGCATAAACACAGGCACTCACTCGTTTTTACTTTTTTATCGTATTTTCCGATGTAACGCTTGTAAGATAAGATCGGACGAAGCGTTTGACGCCAGCGCCAGAGACACTAGATTGACTGACTGAGACTGTCCCTGCACTAAAGAACCATACCGTGGTCGGCCGGACGCTTGCTTTAAATTTCATAGTACGTGAGTTCGTTTCCCGGTGCCTCACGAAATTTATCACTTGCTCAGCGGTGAAGGCAACATCGTGAGTAAAGTAAACCTGCATGTATTAAAAATAAAAATATTTCGAAGACATGTGAAGTCCGCCACCTCTTCGGAGCAGCGTAGCGGACTCTTCCCGGCTTCAAAGCCCCCTTACAAATAACGGGTTTTTTCTCAGCAGTGAGACAATTATAGAGTGTTACTTTACTTTTATTTTTACTAAAGAACTAGACTGGGAAAACCAATGAATCGAGTGTTGGGAACAATTTGCTTTGGTTGCGATTAGGCAGGTACGCTGACTATTAAGCACGGGGATAGTTACGCATATTTTGTATCTTTTTTGTTAGTAAAAATTCCACTGCTGGATATAGACCTATTCCGCTTTCCCAAGGAGGACATGCCGTAATCGCCAGGCAGGCGGATCGGCGATCGCAGTACCAGACACATCGTCCTGACCGATAATTTAGGCCTGGCATAATTGAGATGGTTATTCTGCTATCAATATGAAGTCACGATATTTTCCCTGTATTTCCAGTAGCTGACAATTTCTTTATTGAGCAAATTTTCTAACGAGTATCATGGGTATGAAATACTATAAACAAATTCGTTAGGTCTTTCAAATTCAGGGTCATTAACAGTATATTTACGGGCACTATCGGACGGGAAGGGACGGGTATATTACGAATAGGGTGACAATATCTAGATATAATAAAATATAGGTGTTCCAGATAAATTTACTAGATATATATATTCGATGCATAATATCATTAAAAACCAATATATAATCGCTAAAGAATAATATTTGTTTGTTCAAAATTTAAAACAGCGGGTTTCGTAAATCTAGTGTTACAAAGAATATTTTAAGACTGGTTTTCCTTATAAAATATATTGTTTGTCCTAATAAATAAGAGAAGGTTTATCCTCTTCTTCTATTTGTTGGGAGTTAACTGTTGTAGGTTTTATCCTTTATAGTACAGTTATACAAGCTGCAACAAACACTCCAAAACCGTAGACACTGTATAGGTCATGTTGGTTGTCGCTAGATGTCGCTGTTTTTTCATTTATTGAAATTTTGTTTTATAGCAATTACTTTAACAAATGGAAAGTCGAAACGATCATACATTCAACCTGATGAAGTATTTACTGGCATACACGTACGTGAACCAAGAGTAGAAAAGTTTGCCAGATTTTTTTTAAAAACGATTTCCACTGGAATATTTCCTGTATCGTGGGCGGTTAGCCCAAAACCGCCATATAACAGAGAGAAAACAGTGTTCCATATAAGAATTTCTCCTTTACCGTGAGTGCATTTTACAGACAATTTAACATGCATAATACAACCAGCTAGCATTCAACTCTCTGACAACTAGGTCACGCGGTCGTCAAAACTGGTATTCTCCGAGGTTTTTATTTATTGGATAAAGTGAAGATAGAGTGACGCAAAACGTTCACCTGGTGGTAAGTGAAACGTCCCCCATAACAAATGCTATGTCACCCAGAACATTCCATGCGACACCACACTGGGCCCGTCACCCTGAGACATCAGTTCTTAAGTCTCAAATGCCCAGTGATTACACTAGCTCTCAGTGCCCTTCAGATCGAAACACAGTAATGTTTGCACACTACTGCTTTACGGCGGAATAACTGGCCCTGGGGTGGTACCTACCTAGACGGATTGCTGCAAAGAAACCCTACCATTACTTCTGGTACTTACTTTTCAATAGAATGAGCTGTTTCAGACAACTTCTGCTCCACACTTCGGTCTATTTGGTCGAGGGATGTGGCTCGCTCGCACAGACATCGTATCAACGTTTTGAAGCATTGCATGTAACATGGCCACCTGTAAACAAAACAAAATAAAAAAGTTTAGTTCCCATTTCAGTTTCTACATTATCCATTACAGTAAATAAAAAAACTTACCTATCTTCCAAAAGCTCCTCTCTTGACAATAATAGGTAGTTCAATACCATCATACAGCCTTCATGCAATCCAAAGAATGCCTGCCAACTGATTTCACACTCTGCTGCTATTGTCTTATGGCCTAGAATGTAATGAATCATATGAAGGAGCTCGAAGATTGCATCAAGGCATCTGTAGTCTAGAGGCACCTAAAATTAATTAAATTACCATTAACTTAATACAACAAAAGGTAAACGATTTCTTCCTCATAGTACATGTTTTTTAATTTCTTTATAGTTATTGTTGTCTTATCATACATACATATATAAAAAATAGAAGAACATTATTTGTCTGTCTGTACGAACGGGTTTAATTCGAGAACTACTGACGTGGCTATTGACGTGTAATTTTACATAAGTAAATCTCCTGGACCAACTTAAACAGACATTATTCATAAAAAAAAAAGTTTGAAAGTTATTCATCATCATCATCATCATAGCAGCCTATCACTAGTCCACTGCTGAACATAGGCCTCCCCCATATATTGCTGCAAATGTTAGTAAGCTTTCGTTTTAGTGGGATTTTGGTCCTAGTTGCCACGCTTGGCACATGAAGATGCTGTTGTCCATCGCCTTGTTTTCATTTCTACTTTTACGACACCTACGGGATGAGATGGGGTGGTAGATGCTCTTCAGCCTCCACCATGACAATCTCTACTCCGTGCGACTGTTTGACCAATGTGTCATTGGGCCACAGTCGAGCGTGTACCTGCAGTCCTACCATATGTCAGAGGAATCAGCGGGCTTCCATAAGAACATTTTTCAAGCCGCTGAAGAAGATAAGTTAGTTTTTACCATCTGTCAAGTTTAACATCCCTCTATAAGATGCAGGAGTATACAAGCTGGATTGTGAATGTGATCTCTCTTACATAGGGCAAACAAAAAGACCAGTAAAAACTCGCGTAAAAGAACATAGCTGACGTGAAGCATCGTCACTCCAGAAAGTCTGCAGTCTGTGATCATGTTCTGGTTCATCCCAATCATTATATCAGATTTGATAAACCACAAATCCTCGATAAAGAACACCGATTTCTACCATGGATGATTCGCGAGGCTATTGAAATTAAAAAAACATCCTAATTTTAATAGAGAAGATGGTTGGGTATTACCACCCGCTTGGGATCCTATTATTAATAAAATTTAATCAAAAACAAAGCATACTACTGCAAGACTTCAAGATACAGTTAGCTCTTTCTGCGTAGATCGGACCAAAAATAATAAATAAAAAGCTGAAGGTACTCCGGGTTAACTATGAGTGACCATGGGTGACCATGACCATACCCGTGACCGTGGGTGCTGTAAAGCACTCGAAACGTCGGGTTATAAAAAGTAAAATTAAACGCAATAAAATTCGTAAAATTTGGTTAATTTAAATAAGATAACTTACTATATCGTTTAGGTAAAAAAAGCGAGCGTTAGTGCTAGCCTTGTGGCACGCCTGATTATATCTGTATCTGCATCGAAATAAACCCGTGACTGTGGGTGCTGTAAAGCACTCGAAACGTCGGGTTATAAAAAGTAAAATTAAACGCGATAAAATTCGTAAATTTGGTTCATTTAAATAAGATAACTTACTATATCGTATAGGTAAAAAAGCGGGCGTTAGTGCTAGCCTTAAAGCACGCCTGATTATATCTGTATCTGCATCGAAATAAACCCTTTGAGTGTTATTTATTGGCTTCTATTGTCGTACATAATTTACGTAGAAGAATGGGTTGGTTAACTTTATCGAATGGCTTCCTACATAAGCGATATAACAGCCATATTCTTTTCCCGGCCCACTTTGGATTTTGCAAACATTTACTCCTTAATGGGTAAACGAGGTGGACACATTAAGCCCAGCGAAGAGGCAGGTAACAGCTAGTACATATAGATAAGTATTTCTATTCTATATAACAAAAAACGATGCCCCGCAGATGGATTTCTTCTGTATCGTGGGTGCGTTTTACAGACATATATTTCAATAAACACAATACAACCAGACTCGAAAATGAATAATTTGTGTTATTGCAAAAATGTTAGCTTCGACTGGGTTTCGAACTCGGAACCGGCGTAGAAGTCTGGTACTCTCACCACTAGGCTACGAGGTCGTCGGTGTACACATAGACTAAAAATGATTGATTTCAATTGACAGTTAGTAATGAATCTCAACCAATCTATACATATAATAAATCTGTAAACTTCACGTGTCTGTACATTTAAAAATTTTGGGCAATAAATTATTGAGGGACGCTAAAAATAAGTAACTGAATACATTTCTATCATTTTTATAAAAGTCTGTCTGTTTGTTTGTGAACGCATCACACCTAAAGTACTAAATTTAATCAAAAGACACAGCAAGACAATCATTAAGGGTATCTTCCTGTAACATTTAGTCTTTGTTTTATTATTAGTAGGTTCTATTAGTAGTAGGTGGTTATGAGTATTTGAAGTTTACGAATTTGTTCAATGGTGGCGATGAGTCAATTAAGTAATCTAAGAAATTGTAATAAAATATGTAAATAAAGTTCTATGGTATTAATCTAACACCTGAACCTGAAACACAGCAAATGAAAAAATGTTATTATATTTTCTTACAAATAAACGCGATCAGTTCAAGAAAAACGAAGTTTAAGCGTTTAACTGAGTTCAATGCTACTGTTTGCATTTCACCAACATCAACTGAACGCGATTAAAGCTAAACTCGGTTCAAATTCTGAACGCACAATTTTCGACGTTCAGCTCTTTAAACGCGTTTAGAGAGCTGTCATTGTCAATTGCACAACTATGTAAACACAAGAAATATTTTTAATACTTTTTGTGTCTTATGCATAAAAACAGGCTGTTTGATGTCGCAAAATAATAAATACATCGAGTTTTTGTTTTAGATTGTGACGATATTTCACGTAAACTTCGTTTTTCTGAACGCGATTAAAAATGGAGGCGGTGAAATCGGTTAGACGAAAACCGAGTTCAAATGATACATTTGAACTAAGTTCAGTAAAACGTGGTTTTTATTAAACTTGGTTTCGAAAGCGATCGGTGAAATTGGGTCTTAGGGCGGATTTCACAGTTGAAACTGAGGATGCCAGGAGTGCTACGACGACGGTGAAGCCAGTGGAAGCCAAGAAACGCGCCGCGAAAGGGGATTCCGGATGCTAACTCGGATACCGCGTCGCCGTTCGCCTCACGGAACCCGGCTAAGAAGGGCGTGTCTAATACACGCAAAACAATAGAAAAGTCGCTGCCCACGCATCCCGCGGCGCAAGTCACTAAGTCTCCACCGCCAATAATTCTACAAGATAAGGCGCAGTGGAACGATTTATCACTCTGGATGACAAACAAAAAAATTGTGTGCCCGAAGGCGCAGACGGCAGTGCAAGGTATCCGCGTATACCTAAGCACAGTCAGCGACTTCCGGGCCGTCACTAGCCATTTACGTGGAAGGAACATCAGCTTCCACACTTGCTCGCGAAAGAACGTAGACTCCGCGTAGTCATAAGAGGCTTGCCCAAGGAATTAGAGACAAGCCACATCCTAAGTGACCTTAAGTCACAGAATATACCCGTGTTGGAGGTGCATCGCATGCATCACCCACAAAACAAAAAGTCGTACGACCTAATTCTTGCCATACTGGAATTAACTCCAGAAGGCAAACAAGTTTTCAACGTGAAAACGATTTGTGGCCTCTCAGGCCTTTCTATGGAGGCACCCCGTAACAGGGGTATCATTGGCCAGTGCCACCGATGCCAACTGTACGGACACTGCCCGTAATCGTTTCGCCCGCCCTCGTTGCGTCAAATGCCTCGGGGATCACGGCACTCAGGAATGCGCTCGTACACCCGAAGCGCAAGAACCCCCAAGCTGAATACTCTGCGGCGAGCTGGGACACCCTGCGAATTACAGCGGGTGTGACAGACCGCCGAAGAGTAAGAAGCGCAGGGGAGGTAAAAAGAATGGCCGTAGGAAGGGCCCCGGGGTCCCGCAGCCTCAGACTCCCGCTCCTAAACCGGCAACTAAACCCGCGCCAAAATCAACTGCCCGCGCCCGGCCGCAGCGAAACCCGGTCTCTCTGACGGGACTACCGGGCCGCGCCAAAGCAAGAGCGCCGCATCGGCGCCTAACGCCTGGACGAAACCTCTGCCATGGGCAGAAGAGCGCAGCCGCTTCACGGCCCGCTCCTCAAATCACAACGCCCAAAATTCAGGGCTCATCAAACTTCGCCGCAGATTTCTCGCTAATTTGCGGCTTCATGCGCAGCATAAATGTTGCGGAGTTATCAAGCTAAGCGCGCAAAATCCGCGAAGCAAAGTCTCCTAAATACCGACTTATGGCGACCGCTAGAGCACATTAGCGTAATCGACGCGATTTGGACGTTTCAATGCGCCTAAAACATCACGCGCCGCGTTGAAAATAAATCATTAATTGTTACCAATGGCGTCCCATATAGGTAGAATTAAACCTCGTTCTCTGTCTTGTATTTTAACGCAAACGGTCTTAAGACGCAGTTAGTTGAAGTCGCGAATTTCCTTCGTGATCATGACATCGACGTTATGCTAGTGCAAGAGACTTTCTCAAAACCTAGTATGCGCGATCCTAAGATAGCCAATTACAAATGCATTCGTAATGACAGAGCGATCGCGAAAGGCGGCACTCTGATTTACTATAAAAAGTCCTTGCACTGTATCGCGCTCGATACTCCAGACTTAATTAATATAGAAGCTCCTGCCTGTTAGGTTAGCAATGACCGGCCACAGGTCGCTTGTACTAGCATCAGTTTACCTCTCGCCATCCAGACAAATATTAGAATCAGATTTAAAATCTCTACTAGATTTAGGTCGTTCTGTTATACTTGCCGGAGACTTGAACAGCAAGCACGGCAGTTGGAATTCCAACGGTAATAAACTGTACGACTTAGCGGAGAGCCTTAACGTAAACGTTATAGCCCCCGAAACACCAACTAGAGTACCGACGCAATTACATCAGCAGCCGAATATTCTAAACGTAGCTATAATTAAGGACGTGAACTTAGCAATAGACTCTATAGTTACGCTTCACGAACTTGAGTCGGACCACCGTCCGGTCATTTTTAAGCTGGGCCGGCCAAATGGTGAGGTCACTCAGACCAAAACCATTGTGGACAGGCGTACCCTTGCAGTCAAACACGAGGCTACGAGCTCTCGGCACTTAGACGAAATTCCTAATACTATCGACTCCCCAGAGGTAGCCTGCCGAGCGATAAAATCCTTTTCGAATCATCTCAAAACAGCCGTCGGAGAATCCTCCCGGAAGGTTACAGTGTCGAGCGATCGACGCTGTAACCTACCGGCGGACCTCCGACGCCTGATTATAGAAAAGAACTGTGCGACTAAAGCGCACGATAGATATAGAACAGACGAAAATAGACTCAGACTGCGCCTCCTACAAAGGGACGTTAAAGAGCGCTTATCTGAGTACAATCAAGACAGCTGGGACACTATGCTTGGAGAAATCGAGCCGTCGCACACTGCCTACTGGCAGCTCGCATGATCTCTCAAAGCAGAGCCGGTCTCACCCATGCCGCCACTCATTAGATCTAACGATAACTCGCTCGCCTTCGACGACAGCGAAAAAGCCGAATGCCTCGCAGACAGTTTAGAGAGCCAATGCACTCCGTCTCTCGCGCCTGCGGATCCCGACCACCTGCAGCAGGTGGCCGCGGAACTCGAACGCAGGGCTGTAATACCACCAGTGGGTGAACCACTGCCTCCCGTGACTCTCGACGAAGTCACTAAGATAGACAAAAATCTTAAAAACCGATCCGCGCGTGGCCTCGACTGCATAAACAACAGGGTGATGAAATGCCGACGTTATAGGCATTCCGAAGCCTAATAAGCCTAGGAACATTCCGTCTAATTATCGTCCAATAAGTCTCCTCAACTCGATGGCTAAGATTTATGAGCGAATTATACTCAGTCGATTAAAAGACTATGTCCTTACAAATAATATTCCAGACGAGCAGTTCGGCTTTCGCCCCGAACACTCGTGTACTCATCAAGTGCACCGCTTAACGGAGCACATTTTAGAGAATTTGAACGACCGCCCTAAGCCTGTAGGCACAGGGGCCTTATTTTTCGATGTCGCAAAGGCATTTGACAAAGTCTGGCACGACGGCTTGTATTACAAGTTGTATCACACTAAAGTGCCAGACAGACTCGTGAAAATCATACAAGCCTTCTTGTCTAACCGCCTATTTCGCTTCCGGGTAGGGGGAACGCGCTCCTCAAGCCGCCCTCTCCGAGCGGGGGTCCCTCAGGGCTCCTGCCTCTCCCCACTCCTTTTCTCGCTATACACTAGCGATATTCCTAAAGACCCGAAAGTCAATCTTGCGCTTTTCGCAGATGACACGGCCCTATACTATTCCGACAAGCACAAGGGCCGCATAACGATTCAACTCCAAGCCGCAGCCGATCGCCTAGGCGAATGGTTCCGGAAATGAAGAATAGAGGTAAACCCCGAGAAAAGTGTAGCGATATACTTCTCGAGGGGCACACTAAAGCCCGCTAGACGATGTCACCCAATCGGCAACAATCAGCTAGGCACGATCACCCTGTTCGGACGCCATATTCCCTGGGAAAAGAGCGTCAAATACCTCGGGGTCACTTTAGACGCAGCGATGTCGTTCGCTGCACACATTAAAAATATACGCAATAGAGTGGCTTTTATCTCAAGCCGTCTATACCCATTAACTTGCTCCTCAAGCAAAATGTGCTTAAGACACAAACTTCGCCTCTATAAGACTTGCATAAGACCCGTAATGGACTATGCTTGCGTCGCTTTCGCTCACGCGACAGGCAATCAATTAAAGAAGTTACAGAGCGTTCAAAATCGATTCTTGCGAACTGCCACCGGAGCCGGTTGGTATCAACGCAATGTAGACCTTTATCACGGCGGTTTTTCGAAAAAGCCGCGGTTCATTCAAACCCGCTGGTGGTTAAAGCAGCAAATTACCGACCAAACAGAAACACGACCGAACGCAAACGTCGCCCGCGAATCATGCTAGGCGACACGGACGTCTTAGCACTCCCTGACCACGATACCGTCAGTCACGATCCAGGCTACACTGTACACACAGTCAATAGCTTTAATATAACACGCACCACGACGCGCGACCGCCGTAGAGAGCGGCGCGCAATAGTCAATAATCACATCGCGTACACACGATTCACCCGTGTTCCAGGGCGGTTCTCACCGCCCAGAGTTACCGACACACAAGTCGACAGTCCGAATGGACGCGCGCAGCCTCCTTCGGACGGTCAGTAGACGACTTAAAATGTTTAAGATTTTCGAAATCGCGAAAGCACGCAGCGAACGCGACACAGTCCGAACTTCGAGGTTTTTGTAGGAGTTTTTATTTATTTATTTATGTTTGGGTGAAACCAAACCTGTCACGCGGGCCCCTGGCCCGCGAGCACAGTATCCGATGAAGCTGTAAAAGCCGAGAAGGCTAACAGCAATTACATCACCGAAAATATATATACAGTTGAAACTAAACGCGATCTATTATTTAAGACGATTTATTTCGTATTTTGCGACATCAAACAGCGTGTTTTTATGCATAGTTTACATAAGTATGCAAACAATAAATAATAATAATTAAAAGTAAATATTGTGTTTACACAGTTCTGCAATTGACAATGACAGATCTCAAAACGCGTTTATAGAACTGAACGTCGAAAATTGGGCGTTCAGAATTTGAACCGCGTTTAGCATTGACTGCGTTAATTTGATGTTGATGAAATGCAAACAGTAGCATTGAACTCAGTTAAACGCTAGAACTTCATTTTTCTTGAACTGATCGCGTTTAGTTTCAACGGTGAAATCAGCCCTAAGTCTGTGGGTGCTGAAAGTTACACGATATATGTATATCTTAAAACTCTGTTTGTTATTGATCGAATAGTCTGGATAAATGTTTATTGCTCATAGCGATTGGCACAATCTTAGGGAATTTATCGTTAAAATTTTAAAATTTGTTTTTTTATTTAATAATTGTAGGGTTATTAATTATTATTATAGGTTATATTAGGTCAGTTGGTTTGGGTTTACATATGTTTCATTAACTGTAAATACTTATTTGAAATTATGTTGTAAATATGTACAAATTAAATAAAATTGGTGTGTCTGTCTGTCTGTGATTTCGCAATAAAGTTTTTTCTTAAACTCATATAATATATATGAGATTTAAAAAAAATTGCAGGGTACCAAAACTCAAACACTCATTAATAAAATTTTTGTCTGTCTGTTTCTTTGTCCAAGATAATCTCAGAAACTTTCATTGGCGGGTAGGGGACTAATCAGGGAGAGTAATCAGGGAGTAATTCAGGGTATCTGCGTAAAATCTGAAAAATTGAAGAAATTTGAGGCTATGGGGATGGGTGTGTTACGCGCGGATTTAATTTGCGTTTGGTCATCATCATTTTCGTTCATGGCAGTTTTTATTCACACATACATATAATCACGCCTTTTTACGATACAAGGGGTAGGCAGAGGCTACACATGTAGCCAACTTTTCACAACCGCGGGAAACTGTATTTTAATAAGTGAGACATTTTAATATTTCGCTAGTATCTTAATAAGTGGTTCACAACATTCATAGTTCTTTCTTTTACGTCTTTCCCTTATACCTTACCTATACATATAAATAAAATTGAAGTGTATGTCTGTGATTTTGTGTCTGTCTGTGATTTCGCAATAAATATTTTTTCTTTACCGAAACTCAAAAAAAAAACGTGTTTTTAAAAATCATGTGTCTGTCTATTTGTGTCGTTTTATTTCAGAAATATTTAGGGTTCCTGCGTAAAATCTGAAAAACCATAGAAATTATGTATTATCTCCCCGGCTTTAATTTGCATTTTGGTCATCATTATTTTCGTTCATAGCAGCCAAATATTTCTCTTAATCCATACTTAATATTATAAATGCGAAAGTAATTCTCAGGGACAGACCCTCTGTCTGTTTGTAATCTTTAACGGTTCAACCACTTAATCATGACGGCACAGAGATAGCTTGCATCCAGGAGACGGACATAGGATACTTTTTATTCCAGAAAATCAAACAGTTTTCACGGGATATTTGAAAAACATATATCCACGCGGACGAAGTCGCGGGCATCAGCTAGTTATTTCAATAAAAAATAAAATACCTTCTTTGCCGCCAAAACGACGTCCGAAAGCATATCCAAATCGATCCTTAACAATTTACAAATGACGTCTTCGATTTTCACAACAGTCAATTCATTGTCATTTACATCTTCATTTTGATCAACGTTATATTTTCTAACAATCTTTTTATCCTTTTCCAATTCTGGATTGCTCTCGTAATGTTCGTGGATCCAGAATTTTATGTTTTTACAGACGCGAAGCATTAGCTTCGCTATACCAGTGCACTTGGGTCCAACAATGTTTGCTTTAAGACAATGTAGGAGCAAATATTTGGATGTGCGATGTGACGTCAATTGAGAATTGGTTATATCTTCGTGCTTCAGGATTAACGATGGTTTCTGAAATTAAGGCATGGGTTTAAAGAAAAAAAATATCGTTGCTGCAATTCAAGGTGGATACATATTCGAAAATAAAAGGTTCCTACCAAGGTGTCGTACGAGGAATAGAATAGAAGAGAATAGAATATTTTTTTACTCAATATAGTTCATTAACATAATACTTATTGAACGTAATTTTTTTAAGCTACACTGGTTCGCAAAGAAATGTATCTGTCCTGGGAAGAACCAGTAAGAAACCCAGCGGGATTTTTTTTCAGTTATTTTAAAAGTTATATACAATTACAGTAGTATTATAAAGATGTAGAAATACCATGCCAGCGATCACCTCATACCGAGGGGTTATCATCATCCATGTTTCGTTAATATTATAATAACCCTTCTTCAAAGTCTTTGTTTAACAAATAGTTTAAAACTTTGTGTCACTCAGAAATGTTCTGGGTTGTGTGTGACACAGCATTTTTTATGGGCAGACGTTGCACTTACCATCAGGTGAACGTTTTGCTCGTTTCATCACTTTATGCAATAAAAAAAAACAAAAAAAATGTACACTAACGCTTGATGGCAGATTTGTAGCGACATATATGTCGTCACATGAGAAGCTCAAGAAAGATTCCCATACGTCCATAATCGCGCTATGAAAGTTTTCGCACCTGCCAACATTAATTTTTCTTCTCCCAGGGTTGACTGGAAGAGAATGCCACAAGGCATTGAGTCCGCCCGTTGTAACCCCTTAGAGTAAGGTGTCTTACAATAAAGTATACAAAATCTATATATACAACATCTAAATATTAATAGTTGGAGGAGACGACCTCCCCAGATCAGACCACCCGATCTGGCGGGTAGCTACCCTTTTTATTGGCAATATCTTCCGCTAAGATTAACTTACTTATAAAAAAAAGTAAAGTTTCAGCCAATAAATGTCCCACTGCTGAGCACAGGTCTCCTCTCATTTCTTAGAGGGAACCTGTGCAACGTCTGCCCATAACAAATACTGTGCCACCCAGAAAATTTCTGTGTGACACTACACTGTGCCCATCACCCTGAGACATAGGTTCTTAAGTCTCATATGCCCAGTGATTACGCTAGCTCACAGTGCCCTTCAAACCGAAACACAGTAATGTTTACACGCTACTGCTTCATGGTAGAATAACTGGCCCTGGGGTGGTACCCGACTCCTGCATAGGAATCCTACCGCCAGTGATTCGGCCCGAAGGCCACTGAGAGGTACTGTAATCACTAGGCATATGAGACCTTAGAACTGATGTGGCGCAGTGTGGTGTACAGAGGTATTCTGGGCATTTTTTATGGGCAGACGTTGCGCTTACCATCAAGTGAACGTTTTGATCGTCTCGTCGCTTTCTCATGAAAGGCTGATGAAGAATATGATTTACCTTTAAGATTGCCAAACTGGTTACGTCTCCAAGGAAATGCGACACAAAACAATCCGTAGAGGACAACTCTGCTAAGAATTTCAATGTCACCGATACTCCTTCTAATAAACAGTTGTTCAGTCTTCTTTTGGATGTATTATCGAATAGCAAAAGCAGCCTTGTTTTTACGCATTGCCATATCTTTTTAAACAGGGCATCTTTGTCTTGGAATATTTTATGCGATTCCAATTTTTTGATGTACCGCAGAGTGATGTTTAAAAGCTGGATAGAAGAGTCGAGGTGTTGGCTTTTGGTTTTTGGATTTCCAACGGCTTTTATCTGTAACATAATGGAGAGAAAACTTTTAATAATGTCGAATAATGAAAAAACATGTGTTCATTCATTCTAGACTAATGCGGCGTATCAGGAGTAGGATAATTGTAGGGTTTATTTATTATAATATTGTTACCAAGTTTAAAAATTATTGAAACATTATATTCTACATATTACATTGCATATAATACAGACTTCACGTTTTCAATTTCAACAAATGCCGCGAGCGGCTTATTATATGGTACTCGTAACTAATGTAAGAAATATATGCTTGGTTTGGTTTTGATCATTATATATTAAGACATATTATCTTTGAAATACAGCGTCAATTACTGTTTTTGGTCTTGTTATCGAGCTGATGAGAGCTAAATCTACGAAACAATCGAAAATTTGGTCGAATACGAAAATATAAATATAATAGGAAACAATGCATACTGTATTCTATCACATTCTCTTGCAGGCTAAATCCTATAGACGTGTACGTTTGTGTCTTTTTAATGTCACTTTTTCCTTTTATCGAATTCAAATCACAATTAAGAACTGATGTTTAAGGGTGGCGAGCGCAGTGTGGTGCCCTATACACAGGAATGTTCTGGGTGACACAGTATATACATTTATTATAAGCAGATGTTACTAAGGGCGGATTTCACCGTTGAAAATAAACGCGATCAGTTCAAGCGGAACGAAGTTTAACCGTTTAACTGAGTTCAATGCTACTGTTTGCATTTCACCAACATCAACTGAACGCGATTAAAGCTAAACGCGGTTCAAATTCTGAACGCGCAATTTTCGACGTTCAGCTCTTTAAATAACTATGTAAACACAAGAAATATTTTTAATACGTTTTGTTTATTGTTTGCATACCTATGTGTCTTATGCATAAAAACAGGCTGTTTGAAGTCGCAAAATAATAAATACATCGAGTTTTTGTTTTAGATTGTGTCGATATTTCACGTAACCTTCGTTTTTCTGAACGCGATCAAAATGGAGGCGGTGAAATCGGTTAGACGATAAACCGAGTTCAAATGATACATTTGAACTAAGTTCAGTAAAACGTGGTTTTATTAAACTTGGTTTCCAAAGCGATCGGTGAAATCGGGTCTTAGATATAGACAAACTAAACGGTATTTTTAGAACTATGATACACACAGGCTAAGTCAGGCTAAGTAGAATGCTAACGCCCGTGTGGTGGCGGCTCGTTAAAAGAATACTACCACTCCATCTCATCCAATGGATCTCGTAAAAGGCGAGTAAGGAGTTAAACTGCACTGTGCACCCAACAGAGCATGGTGGCGATGGGCTCACCACCTATCACACCAAGTGCATTATATTGTTTTGGTGAAACGTGGATTGTAGGCAGTCATCTGTTTTTGCAGTGAGTGCCCAGTCTCTGACTAACCCTTATGGGATACAGTCGTGATCTTATGTATGTATGTAGATGTTACTTGATCACATGATGTCACTTTAGGAAAAAAAAAGTCAGACAGTAATTAATGGGATTTATACTCACAGCGCTCTGAACAAAGAACTCCAATCCAGACCATAAGCAGTCCAATTTCTTTATTCCCTCGGCATCAGTCATTTCACAATACTTCAACAACGTCAACGAATACGCACCAATTGCGTTCAGTGTTGCCACATTCAGTTCTGATTCAACAACATTCTCATCAGTGTCGTCAGTACCACTATTACATATGCTGTTAAAATCTATGTGCTGAAATGACTCCAGTATAGCTTGATGTAATTTTTCTTGTAAGTTTGCCAATATAGACCTAAAGGCGCTTGCTGTTATGGCTCTTTTTTCTTTAGCAATGATTGGCAAAATAATGCACTGAAGCTGGAATACTGTATCAGCAAAGTATTCGACGTTAGATATGTTCTGCGAGGTTTTACCTTTCGATAGAAGAATATCAACTAAGTTTTTCACTATTTCACTATCAGTTTTAACTTTCTTTACTGCTGCTTCTAGTATGCTCCTAGTTATTAATAAGCTATTAGATGTTTTTATGGATAAAGTCAACAAATTCAAAATAATGCTGTCTTCAAAAGAAAATATGAAATCTACGGGAAATATTTTATACAGATCTGGGTACTTGGGACTCAATTCGTAAGCTGTTTGCAGTATGTGATCAACGCCGCGACGTATTTTTTTAGCATGGAAACACTTTTTAAGTACTAACAAAACGAATATGGCGGTCAGTTGATATTTCTCTTCCAGATTGTGAATATGCAGATCATTCAAAATTTCCACGTATTTTATTAAGTTTTCTTCTTGAGCATCATTTTTTATTGTCAGTGCATTAAAATAATCTCTGACATTGACAGCTTGAAGAAATGTTACCATATCAAATTCTATTTTGTTCATAGCTTTGCTGAGGGTATTGGCATTCTCGAAAAATTTACTTATGTTCTTGGACGTTTCTAATACCAGAGCGTTCAGTAAGGTTCTATTTTTAGTTACGGCATCACTTTTAAATATATTACAATTGTCGCCATTTATGTACATTTTTACTAAGGACTTCGCCAATTGTTTTGCCTGATTTGGGTCTAAGTTTGTAAGTAATTCTCTAGTAAAGTATGTATTACTACTAATCATAGTAGAATTCCTTATCAGTTCCTTTATTAGGTGCGATTTAGTTAAAGCCACTGCTTCTGTTTGACATTTCTCTGAATTCTTAACATTTAATAATTCGATAGCCATTGTTTTTACGAGAAGTAGATTATCCTGAAATTAAGTATTAGGTGGCCTTAATTTTATATAAAAAAGTAAAGTGCAGAAGAAAGAAAAGAAAAAGCAAAACAGCCTATTAATGTCCAACTGCTGGGCACAGGACTCTTCTCATTTTCGAGAGGGTTTTGGAGCTGGGAAGATTCCGTCACGCTGCTCCAATGCGGGTTTGACGGATTTTACATATCATCGATATATTTTATATTTCTCAGACAGGCAGGTTTCCTCACGATGTTTTCCTTCACCGCCGAGCAGGTGTAAATCAGCACTTAAAATTGCAATTAACAATTTTAATGGTGCTGGCACCGGGAATCGAACCCAGGTCACTCGCGTACTATGAAATTTAAAGGAAACGCCTAGCCCCTGAGCTACCACGGCTCTCTTCTATATAAAATCGGCTTCTTTTATATAAAATTATAACAATATAATTCGGTTACTGTTGGTAGGATTCCTATGCCACCAGGCAGACGTTGCACTTATCATCAGGTGAACGTTTTGCTCGTCTCGTCACTATATTCAATAAAAAGAAATCCTTATCCCATCCCATCCCATTGCTGGGTACAGGTCTTCTCCCTCGTGTTATTACAACTGATATAAAGCAGTTTTAGATCTAAAATGTTGAATGCGTTGTCCTAGAAACTCATCCACTGTTTGCTTTGGGAGAGGTGAGGTTGCCAACCCATCTGCCAAGCATGGCAACAATGGCAAAATTCCTCAAAATGAGAGCAACACACTTTTGTCACAATCAATGGGGGAGGCCTATGTTCGGCAGATGACTAGTAATAGGCTGAAATGATGACGGTGACGGAGAAGCGCGTTCCAACGTGCGAACTCTCCAACTTAATCAATGTAGTAAGATAAGATTTTCTGGTGGTATGATTCCTGTGCAGGAATCCATCTAGGTAGGCAGTTCGACTTATTCTGTCGTCAAGCCAGTAGTGCGCAAACATTACTGTGTTTCGGTCTCAAAGACACTGAGAGCTAGTGTAATCACTGGGTAGATGAGACTTAAGAACTGATGTCTCAGGGTGATGAGCGCAGTGTGGTGCCACACAGAAATATTCTGAGTAACACAGCATCTATTAAAAGATGGTGGTTAAAACCAAGTAAACGATTTCTCATCTCGTCAATCTTCTTTAAAAAAAGGCACCACAGACGCGAGTTTTTTAAATATTCTTACCCAAACTAACGCAGCTTCATCGTCTTGTATCATTTGCGCGAGAGATATCCATTGATCGCTATTCAAACAAGGCAGAATGATACTACAATCGAAAATCTCGGTCGCATCAACAGCTTCTGTTTCCTTCAGCTTAGTGTTGCCATATTTCAAGTACAGTAATTTTAGCTGAGAATAACTTAGGCAAAGTTTTAAGAATGAAAGCACCAGTGGTGGGTTCTGAAAAAAATATTACAAACAGGTTACCGTCCACCATTTTAAGCTTCGTAAGTATTCTTTTTAAGCGACTTGAAAAACAGAGATTCTCAATTCGAATGAACATTTTTTTTGTGTGTATGTTACGCGATATATTCGCCAATTGTGTAACCGATTTCAATGATTTTTTTGGGTTGTATTGATTATACTCGAGGTTGGTCCCATACAAATTTGGTCAAGTTCTGAGGAGTGGAATCCTTAAGAAGATCATGATACTCTTATTCTCTAGCGTGCGGCTCATTAAGGCCGTATCACAAAGTTTCATAGCCTAGAACCTTCCTCAATAAAAGGGCTATCTAATGAAAAAAAAAATATTGAAACTCGATGATTTGAAAGTGACACTAAAAAGAGGCAAACAGGGTCATTCCTAATGTTCTATACATTCCGGCAGGCAGGGCTTAGGGACGACGTGTATATGCCCCAAAAAATATAATGAGCCTCGTAGCGTGATAGCTGTAGGAGATATGTCGACTTAACGAATTTGCTTAAAACTCATAGGTGACTGTTCTACAGCTGATCGAGGCAATGAACTCATAAATTTAATTGAGCGTTTTTCCATAGAGCTGCCATCGAAAGAACTCGCAAGTACTAGGATAACATGAAGCTTAAAAAAATCTGTTGCGAAGTAAATCTGTTAGCATGACGCCGTAGTAGGGTATAACATAAATTAAATGGAGAAGAAAACGTATTTTGAATTTGTCTGGTTCGGGGCAACGACTTACAGAGTTAGAATCGCGTAAAGTTTTAAAACACAAATAATTTTAAAGTTTTGTATGGACATTTTTAGTATTCAATTTAGACATTAAAGCTTCACCGATGAGTTTATCAGATCAAAGTAGCATGGGTTGGTGCCGGGACGTTATACTCGTACCAATTATGAATAACGTTCTATATTTAACTTGCAGTTCCACTGCCGAGAGGACATCCGCCACGCTGCTCCAATGCGGGTAGGCGGATTCCACATGTCTTCGAAATATTTATTATTTCTCAGACATGCAGGTTTACTCACGATGTTTTCCTTCACCGTCGAGCTCACAGAGTGGTAAATCAGCACTGAAAATTGCAATCAACAATTTCAGTGGTGCCGGTACTGTGGATCGTACTCAGGTCTACTCGCGTCTACGAAATTCAAGGCGAGCGCCTAGCCCCTGAGCTACCACGGCTAACCAATAACGTTGGCTACAATTGACTAGCGTAAAGTCAACGCTGCACTGTTGTTAAGAGACGAAGAACTGAGACCCAAATACTGACGAAGAGACTTTCGATGATAATCCTCGGGGGTGATAACAGCGGGCGGGTGTTAATTTTCATCATGGGTACTATGTGACCGATGGTAGGATTCCTATCGAGGAATCCTTCCAGTTATCACCCCATGGCCAGTTATTCTATCGTGAAGCATTATACAACATTACTGTGTTTCGGTTTGAAGGACTAGAGTAATCACTAGTCAAATGAGACTTAAGAACGGATTACTCAGGGTGATTGGCGCATTGTGGTGTCACACTGTTCTGGGTGACACAGCTTTTGTTATGGGTAGACGTTGCGCGTACCATCAGGTGAACGTTTTGCTCGTTTCGTCACATTATGCAATAAAAACAGAAATGGAAGTAGGTGTTAGTGTCTATAGGTATGGGCCGTAACGACCATCGCCGGAGGACTATCTGCTCATGTGTCGCATGTTAAAGTAAAAAGATGTTTTTTTTTTAAAAAAAAAAACGAAGCCCCACACTAGGATTTTCTCCCGTATCGTGGGTGCGTTTTACAAACATACATTTCACATGCCCAACACAACCAGACCCGAAAAGCAACAATTTGTGTTTTTGCACAAATGTTACCTCCGGCTGGGAATCGAACCCAGGACCGGTGGCGCAGAATAAATTGTTGGTTTTCGGGTCTGGTTGTGTTGTGATTGTCCCCGTGTTTCTGATACTCCATCCTAGCCTACTTCCGATCTTATCGCATCAGCGTTACATCGGGCGCGGGTAGGTTGGGACGAGTGAGTGCCTCTGTGTTTGCGCATGGACACTTGTGGCACTATAATATCTCCTGCGCAGTTGATGGCTCTCGACAGTAGTCGGAAGTTGTCGCCGTGGTCGAAATTGGCTAGTAGAACATCATACTTACGTAGCTAAGCTTCAAAACACATTCACCAAATTTCTTTATACACTCATCCTCGAATTTCTGGAAAGAACACCAGAATTCCTCGCCAACTGGCTGTGGTACAGTGTGATCCGCCATCTTGCTGTATCTGAAGAAACTAGACAAAATGGCCGACAGCATTTCCGTAAGTGTAATTATTGAAGGACCTGGAATTTACAGGTAAAGATATGTACAATCGGAACATTTGTTAAGTTTCATTCTGCTCGGACAACCGTTAGATATGGAAGAGAAAGTTAATTTAAAGGCAATAGGACTTTATATTACACGCGTGCTTTATAATTTACGCTAGTTTTTTTTATGGGGAAGAAAGGCGGTTAGTGTTGGATTTAGGCTAAGGCCCCCGAAGGCAGGGTCTAGGGTGGCAACATTTAAAGAGCGCATAAACATCAATATTGATGTACTTCGATCCTTATGTTTAAAAGGCGTTTTAATTTCAAGAGTAGAAACTTTTTAACTTTTTTTTTCTTTTTATCAAAATAGGCCTGGGACGCTTTATTGCATTGTGCCTAGGGCGCCGCCTAACTTAAATCAGCTTTTTGTTTGTCGAGCAAATCGTTCACACTTACTATCAAGTTGAACATCTGCCCAGAACGAATGTTGAACAAACCCAGAAAATGTATGCGCCCGTCACTTTGAGACATCAGTTCGTAAGTCTCATATGCCCTGTACACTAGGTAACAGTGCCCTTCAGACCGAAACACTTTATATGCTGCCTGACGGTAGAAGAACTGTGGTGATGCCTACTTCGACGGACTACCGCAAGTAAGAGTTGGTTGGTGTGTTATAGTTACATAAATAATCATGTAGTTGAGGTGATACATACTAACAAATCCTTCTTCCAGCATCATCAAGCAATTTTCCTCCAAATCTTTTTGTAATGATGTCAATAAGCTATTATTTTGTCTGAACATCAATTCAGAAGTCCACTTTCCATATATTTCTACTGACTCTTGAGGGAAAATGTCATTGCCTGTTATAATTTTATTTTTAATCTTTTCTTGATCATCTATGTCATCTGTGCTGTCTTTTAATTTTTGTCTCAATTCAAATTGGCCAACATTCAATGCTTCTAAACTCAGTTTTATGTGTGTGAGAATTTGATTAATCAATAATGTGCCACGGCTGAGTTTGAAAAGTGTTTCAATAAGGCAATTTAGCATATCTGTGTATGATTCTAAAATATTTGAATTACTCTTCTTAGCAGTCATTATCGCAGGAAGTATTAAGGTCTAGCTTTTGTTCTACTATTGAAGGATCTAACTTTAATGCAACTTTTATAATCTGTAAAGTTGTTTTATCCGGTTTTCCCTCCAATTTTAATAACCCCATCATTGTTGCTTGTATGAAAGACATGAAATTCTTCTTTATTTCTACCTTTGTAATTTTTTCACCCAAAGTGTCAGTTAATTTCACACTAATGTCAATTTCGCTAGCTAACAATACATTTAACATTTTCAAAAATATGTTCCTTTTAAGTTTTTCATCATTTTCTTCGAATGTTATTGGTGGCATTTTCATGGCGGGATTTAAGTAGTTTTGAACCATGCTTAGGGAACTTACGGCCATAATGTAGAATGCGAGAAATGACTTGACTTTCACTACGGAAACAAGAGACAAACACATCTACAAAGTCAGTTAAGAATTTCTGATCTTTCACAGTTCTTCCTTTCGGAAACATGAAGAACGCACTCATTATTTTTATGACTGATTGTATGTTGTCACCTTTCTCAGCAATAAGCTCATCTATGTTGTCTTTTCTTATTAAATTTTGAAGGAAACTAATATAAAATGATTTCTTTGTCATTGGAAATAGAATATTTTGACAAACATTCAAAACTGTGCCTCTATGTTCCGAGTCTAAATAACTAAAAAGTGTTTCTATATTTTCTCCATCTAACAATTTAACAATAAATTCTAACTTCTTTTTACATTGTTTGTAATATTTTATTAAATTATGGAATAACTTTTGACTCAAGACATTTATCACCGAGTCATCGTTTAGTAGATTTTGAAGCAATGTTGTGGTAATGAAAAGATAATCATCAAGTTGATGACTTAGACATGTCGAAATATTGTCATTTTCGAGAAACGAAATGATGTACTGTATGTCGTCAGTTATTTAACGGATTACTGTGTAGGTACTGGGATACAACCTGTAAACAATAAATATTGCCTTTTACCTCCTAATTTTTTTTACATTTATACAAGGTGTTAGGTAGATAGGGTTCCAAGCCACAAGGAGGTGAAACTACCTACCAATACAGGTAACTTTTACTATAGGATCAAAACACAGTCGCAAAAAAAAAAACAGCCATTTCATACAAAACTAGCTGTGCCCCGCGGTTTAATTTAAAAGAAATCGCTCTAAGGGTCGTACCTTGTTGTTTTGAAATGGGCTATCACTCGAAGAATTTTTCAATTCAAACCACTGGTTCCTGAGATTAGCGCGTTAATATATTCATCATCATCATCATCATTTCAGCCTATCTGAGTCCACTGTTTAACATAGGCCTCCCCCATAGATTGCCACAAATCAGGGTCCTGAGCCACCTGCATCCATCGACTTCCCCCAAAATCGCGCAGGTCGTCGCTCCATCTAGTGGAGGGGCGCCCTACACTGCGTTTGCCGGTACGAGGTTGCCACTCTAGAACCTTTCTTCTCCATCGGTTATCGGTTCTACGGGCTATATGGCCGGCCCATTGCCACTTCAGCTTGCTAATCCTTAGGGCTATGTCGGTTACTTTAGTTCTGCTGCGGATATCATCGTTACGGATTTTATCACGCGGAGAAACTCCGAGCATAGCTCTTCCTATAGCTCGCTGAGTGGCTCTGAGCTTCCTCAAGCGGCCCGCAGTGAAGGACCACGTCTCGGTTCCGTATGTCATAATTGGCAACACGCACTGGTTGTAATCTTAGTATTAGTATAGATTAAATACTCAACCATACTATATGTAGCAGCTGATTTTTTTTGCGATTTCCGTGTTTGTTATATCGCCAAAACATCTACCGCCGTTAGAATATTTATTAAACACCTTGTATATGCATTATTAAAAAAAATCATTTTAACAAAACATACCAACACTAGCATGAAAAATAATTGTAATTCAGTTCTTACAGGTGATTGCGTGAGTTTGTAAAAAAATCTTTTTTTCTTTGGAAAAAAGGGATGAAATGAGCAAAACGTTCATCTGACGGTAAGTGCAATGTCGGCCCATAACAAATGCTGTGTCACCCAGAAAGTGTGACAAGACACTGTGTCCATCACCCTGAGACATAAGTTCTTAGGTCTCATACACCCAGTGATTATGCTAGCTCACAGTGCCCTTCAAACCGAAACACAGTAATGTTTGCACACTACTGCTTCACAGCTGAATAACTGGCCCTGGGGTGGTACCTACCTAGACGGTTGAAACTTTATATCCTTCGAAATTTTATATAATGGTTGAGAATTGAAATATAGGGATAAGAGTAATGATTTCATTATTTTTATTATACCCAAATGTGATAGTAACTACAAATTGGCAAAAAAACTGAGTTACAATGTTGTTCCATGCAGGTGACCATACATTAAAACTATTTTACATCCTTATACACCTCATCACTTCAGCTTATCACTAGTCCACGACTGAACATAGGCCTCCCCCATAGATTGCCACGCTTGGCAGGCGGGTCGGCAACCGCAGTTTATTTATTCAGATGTTCCTGGAAGATGCTGCTGCCCATCTGCTAGTTCCTATTTCCCACTGTCGACTTTTATGACATACACTTTTATACACCTGCCTACCTAGTAAATATACATTACTATTACTCCGTCGATAGGTATAAAAGAACTTCTTCCAAACATAATAAATGTCAAAGTATTTCTGCTCTGATATCGGTCTTTCATACATACATACATAGAGTCACGTCTCTTTCCCATAGGGGTAGGCAGAGACCACATCTTTCCACTTGCTACGATCCTGACACACATCTTTAGTTTCCTCTACTTTCATTAGTGTTTTCATACAAGCTTGTCGGTTGCGGGTACTTTTGACGTACTTTTCGGTCTTTCAATAATGCTTGAATGGCTGGACAGATTCTAATGAAATTAAGCATAGAATTCGATTGTGTTGTGGGAATAAGACAGTGAAAACTTTTTATAATACTATGAATTTTATATTGGATTTAGTAAAGAAACAAGCAAAACGTTCACCCGATGGTAAGTGGGTCTATAAGTAACGCTGTCACCCAGAACATTATTGTGCCACACAACAGATGCTTGTCTCCTTGAGACATCAGTTCTTAAGTCTCTTGCATAGTGATTACGCTAGCTTTCAGTACCCTTCAAACCAAAACACAGTAATGTTTGCACATTACTGCTTCGTGGTAGAATGAATAAGTTTATGAAAAATTATTTATTTATTAATGCCTAAATTAAAAAAAAACCAAATAGATGTACCTTAATCAGCCTGCATTTAAGATCAGTTGTCAAATCATCTGCAAATTGTAACCACCCAATAACATCCCTGATATCTTTGTTTGAAAGGCCATGTCGGTTAGTAATATCTTCCAGCCACTCCGCAACAATTCTCTCCTTAGGAGCAGCAGGGAAATGAGCTGAGTGAATCACATTTTTGGCTAGACGGAGTCTTTTAGGTAATGGAGTACTGTCATCATCCAATCTCCTTTTTAATTCTGGAAGAAGTATTTAAGTATTACAAAAAAATTGTATTTTGTATAATAACTACTGATTTGGTTCATGGAGATGCAGAGTAATAGAGAATAATAGAGAAATCCTACCACCAGACAGGTACTAAAAAGCATTAATCGTATTAAATTAAAATTATATAAATTAAATTAATAAATGTCAATTGTAGTCAGAATACATGGGAATTTCATCAAGACACTGCCTGGTCTACTATTATGCAGTTCCTGGGTTTGAATGCCAGCCATAGCCAACATTTGTGCTAAAAACACAAATTCTTGGTTTATGTCTTTGGATATGATGATGTGCCGATGTCTCTGACACTGCAACATAAGCTACCTCCAATCTTATGACATGTGACTTAGAACAGTGTTTCTGTTTGCTAGTACATATGTGGCACTATAATGTCTGCTGCGCATTTAGCTTCCGGCTGCATTTGGAAGTTGGCGCTGAGATCGAATCGGCAAGGAGAATCTTTTTGTCAAAACAATAAATGGTGTGAAATTGATAGTTTTAATGAGTCGAGATATGCCAATAGCTATATCCATGCAAATGAATATTATTCATAACCAAGATTTTAACCCACACAAAGTTACTAGATGATTAACTAAAATCTATGATGGAACGGGATGAGCACAACAATTAGTATCTATAAAATATTGATAATGTTTATAATATTGTATTACTTCTATCTCAGAAGATGGTGTGGTAGAAGATGTAGTGACAAAGATAGAAAAAGGGATGCTTGGATGGTTTGGACACGTAGAGAGGATGGATGAAACAGATCTATGAGGCGAGTGTGAATGGGCGAGTCGGTAAGGGTCGACGTAGGCGAACGTATTACGATCAGATCGAAATTGTTTTAAGGAAAAGCCACTTCAAAAGTCCCCGCAACCGACGAGCTTGTATGAAAACACTAATGAAAGTAGAGGAAGCAAAGACGTGTGTCAGGACGGTTGCAAGTGGAAAGATGTGGTCTCTGCCTACCCCTGTGGGAAAGAGGCGTGCCTCTATGTATGTAATTGATCTCAACTGTAAACATTTATACTTTGCTTTACCTTATTTTAAATTTTACAGCATAAGGTAGTTAATAAAAGAAATATAGAAAAATCTAAAAATATGTGAGTAGTTAGGTTATAAAGTGTGATATTTACTGTTTTTCTAGAAATTTTCACTAATAGTAATCAATATTATCTTACCATTTAGTGGATTTAAGGACATATTTTTTTTATAATGTTTTTTTTCAATAATCGAATTGAATGTATAATAAATTTAAGAAGTTTAAGCAATCTAAATATAATATACAATCCACATGGTGTTGTTGTTATTTCCCTTCTGTCTGTCAAAGCAAAGCACCTTGTCACTTTTTTTTTAATTTGGCTTCGCGCGGTTTGCGCATATGCCAATATGTCCTATATAAGATATTTTCAAATATTAAATTCCAAAAAAAAACACTCCCGCTCTTTCCACCTCGTCACTTTCAAAGCACATACGAATAATAAACGAAGAGAGGAGAATATAATCAGTCAGTGCACGCTTCGACTTTCGATCAATGTTGCCCTAGTTTTTAATCAGAGGCTAACGTAGTGGAAACGACCTACAACCTCCTAGAAATACTTAAATAAGGTTGTTAAAAAAGGGTAATCAGGTTGCTGAAACTTTTATTGAGATTGATTACCTTATTACATTACTTATACAAGATTAAAAACATACATAATATACAATATCTAAAGAATACTACTAATAGGAGGAGACGTCCTCCCAATTCAGTCAACTGGGTGCATAATCAAAAAAAGGTCCTTCTTTTCATTATGTCATCTGCAATTTAACTAAAGATATTTTTAAATGAAGGACTCATATATTTTATAACCTATGCCTAGGACTGAGCGAGCGAGCTGGCAGGAGTTGCAAGAGCGAGACGGCCGACAAGAATTTTATTGCTTATAATTTTTTTTATTGGTTATTGTATTTTTCCTTTGCAGTTGTTTATGTATATATATCTCATAATTTTTCGAATAAAAGATTCACACTCGGTACTCAGCAATCCTTTTTTCTAAATAAGAACAACCGACCTTCAAATCTTTCAAAAGATTTAAATCAGCTTCATTTATCAAATTTAGCTTTAGTGTGACCTTTGCACTAATGTATTAATGGTCGGTATCAAATCGTACATCAAAAGCAAAATCAAGTCTAAGGTATGATCCGCAATTAGGGGGTTACGATATTTGTTTATAAAATATGTAAGAATAGACTACACTTTTTCACAAAACAACATATGAACTAAAAAAATTGCAAAGCAATATCACAAATTACTAAAAAAACAAATTTTTGCGGGCAAATTCAAATGCGTCGGCGGGCCAAATGGTGGCCCGCGGACCCGGAGTTTCGCAACTTCGACTTATAGTTTTGAATTACGAATTACATCTTTAAATCCTCATTCAACCTTTGAGTGGATTATCATCATTCATTCTGAGGAATGGTTAAAAAAAAGACTTAAGTATCTCTTAATAAGTTAAATATTGTCGTCATAAGTCCGCGGCAGTCCACTGCTGGACATAGGTCTCCCAAGAAGCTAGCTCGATCTTTAAGTTTAATTGACGCTGTGCATTAATTGCCACGTTGGGCAAACGGGTTGGCGATCACAGTGTCATACTTATCGCACCTGTGACGCCGTAGCCCGTCGTCGGTTTGATCACTTGACGTTTGACTATTTTAAGATTGTTATTCCGCCATCTATTAGAATCGGAGAACGTGGTTGACATTTTCCTAAGTCGGCTTTTATGACATCCATGGTAAGAGATATGGTGGCAGAATTATAAACGGCATCCATACGGACAGGATTCCTATGCACGAATCCGTCTTGGTAGGTACCACCGCCGGGCGAGTTATTCTACCGTGAAGCAATACCGTGCAAACTTTACTGTGTTTCTGTCTGAATGGCACTGAGTATACTGTAATCACTAGGCTTAAGAGACTTAAGAATTGATGTTTCAGAGTGACGTGTGCAGTCAAAGTCAAAGTCAAAATTTCTTTATTCAGTTTAGGCTTGTTTATAGCTCTTATAAATGTCAAAATCTACACCGGTTCCAAAATAAGATCCTCTCAGAGAAGAACCGGCAAGAAACTCTGGGGTCTTTCATTTTTTTTAATGCCATATTACACAATGTCTATAATGTAGTACACATAATGTCTTGTTTACAATATATTATTTAATTACAATAGCTATATTTTATAGCCAGGGGAATTGCAAGTGCAGAGAATTCATATGTGGAAATATCCACACATGAATTCTATTTCAGTTTTTTGAGTCACACTTTTAGGAATTTTGTTACAAAATTTTATGGATCTACTAAAAAAAAGATTTTCAAGTTATGGCCAACATAAACACAGGAACCTCTAGCGTGTCGTCCTCGGCCTATTCCACAGTAGACAGTCACTTTTTAATAAGATAAATTCATGTGCTTCCGCTATACGGTCCGCTATACGTACATTATACTCGTATTTTCATAAATGATGATGATTTCATAAATATACAACGACGGAAGTGTTAAAATATTAGTATCCTTGAATAGTTCTCCTAGCTACTCGCGAGGACCCAATTTATATATTGCCCGAAATGCTTGTTTTTGCAAAATCAATACTTTTCCAATAAAAATAACATATAGATACGTATCGAAAAAAAAACAAGATGTAAAAATATTTACAGTCTTTATGAAGTTATCTAAAAACTAGTGTTTGAATCAACACAATTATGGAGAACACTGATTATAATCAACTTGTTTTGTAAAGTATTATAGTAACGTTTTAAGTTCTTAAACCTGCCGTTATTTTACATTTCAAAAGTGCACAAATTTTTTCAGGTAAAGGCACCTAACTCCGCGGTGTTTTCACCATACCTTAAAAGAACTTTAAAAATTAAGTATTTATTATACCTTTCTGTAGAAGTGACTATTTTTATCGGAAGTGTTAATTATCTTATTTTTGAAATATACTCACAGTTTAACAATAAATGTTTGATAAAAACGTTAAATAATTTAAAAATATGATCAAGACCGAGGCACCTTATTCCGATTTAAAAATCCTAATTCCGTTGCATTTGGTTCTTAATTCCGAGTGTACAAAATAGAAAGGAAAGGAGGTGGGGGAGATTGATGCATGATGTTCAAAAATCCAGTTTATTTATTGCATTTGGATTTTAAATCAGTCTTAGTCTCTGTCTTATATGATTAAAAAAATGGCACCACAACATGTAAACAACATTATTTTAAATATAGATGGAAAATTAAATAAATCGCGCTTAATGGACATTTTTTTGACGTACATAGTATTATATAAATAGATATAAACATATCGTGACATTATTAAGCACAATCAATTTTTCTTTAGTTAACTATTAAAAAATCTTTGCAGAAAAGTCGTAGTGGGAACGAAATATGCGAGGTATGGCCATCCATAAAAAGGCCATTATTATTTTGTTTTCTAGTACCTAGTTGTAAAATACATTCGCGACATATTCATAAAAGGCCTCCATATTCATCCACCCTGATCCTGTGCATCCTATACCCCACGCAGATGGCACCGTTAAAGGCAATTTTTTGGCAGGTGTTTGTGCGGATACATTGCCATAGGTGGGGCTATTTTGTCACCAGCAGAAACGTTGACTAAGACAGTTAACCATCTAAAATATTTGGTACCTAATGCCGCTGTATTTTACGAACCTATTTTCTCCTCAATGTGTGAAGAAAATACTCAAATGTTAAGTGTTTTCGATTAAAAATATAACCCTTCCAATATTCCAACCTAAACAAACCTCCTGTCCTACAGTATAAAACTATCATCTAAAACGCTATTTAGCAAATCTTAGTACTAACGTGCATAAGGTCCGAAATGTATGAAGAGCCTGTTTGAGTCAGCTACTAACGTCAAACTGACCGATTATTTTAAAACGTACACTCCCTAAAGCACACCTTTGCTCATGTAAACATGCTCAGATAAATTATTAATCGAATAATGTATCTTGCAGACAAAAAGAACTAGTAAATTTCTTAAAATCGCTGTTATTCTAAATACATCGGAATATGTTGCCATTTTTAGAACCCCTCGGAATAGAGTGACAAAAGTTCAAATTTTTCATTAATCGAAAATTCTGTATGAAGGGATATTATAATATTTAAGAATACATTGATGATACTGATGATGATGATGATGATACTGGATAAAATCAGAAACCAGGATGGAAGTATTGTGAGAGGTGAGGAATGCATTCTAAAGACATGGAAGGAATATTTCGAAAGCTTATTTGAGAAAGAATATATACGAGCACAGGCCCCATCTGGGGACATGAATGAAGGTTGCGATGAAAGAGATATTAGTATGGAAGAGATTGTGGAAGCGATGAATAGTATGAAATTGGGAAAAGCTGCAGGGTATGATAGAATTACGATTGAGATGCTGAAAGCTGGACAGGGCGTGGTAGCTAGTCAGCTGTACCGCCTTTTTAACCTTTGCTGGAGGAGCGGCAACGTACCAGTAGACTGGTGTAAGGCCGTACCGCTTTACAAAGGAAAAGGGTCGCAGCAAGACTGCAAAAACTACCGAGGCATTAGCTTGCTCAGTATCGTCGGCAAACTGTATGCAAATGTTTTGATTAAGAGAGTGATGAATGAAACTGAAGAGAAGATATGGGATGTACAAGCGGGATTCAGGAGAGGAATGGGATGCATGGATCAGGTCTTTTCCTTACGAAGCATAGCCGAAAAATTCTTGACTCAAAGTCAAAAGGTCAATTGCGCATTCGTGGACTTGGAAAAGGCCTATGATAGGGTAGTGATGACTGAATTGTGGTCGACATTGCATATGTATGGGGTGAACGGCAGCTTGATACGAGCACTGAAATCACTCTATAAGGATTCCAGTGCTTGTGTCAGGGTAAACGGGGTTTACACAGACTGGTTTAATATTGAAAAAGGTGTTAGACAGGGATGTGAGGCTTCGCAGTGGCTGTTTAACCTATTCATAGACAATTGCTTAAAAGATTTGAAAGAGAGTGTGTTTGGATTAAAAATGAATAATTTGACCGTCAAATGCCTCCTATACGCCGATGATCAGGTTATATTAGCATCATCGGAGGAGGAGTTGCAGGCGATGGTTAATATTATGCATGGTGCTCTACAGAGCAAAGGAATGAAAATTAATGTAGATAAGACGAAAGTAATGGTTTTTGAAAGAGAAGAAAGTATGTCGGATTGCAAAGTTCTGATTGAAGGAGAAAGAGTGGAACAAGTGAAAGAGTTTGTGTACTTGGGTTCTAAATTTACGAGAGACGGAAAGTATGACTGTGATATTGAGAGAAGAGTATTAGCAGGAAATCAAGTGAATGGGGCTCTGCATAACTTTGTGTAGCCAGAACGTATCTAAAAAGGCACGTCTGGCTGTACATAGGGGAGTTCTGGTCCCCACACTTATGTATGGTAGTGAATGCTGGGTCTGGCAGAAGAAGCATGAAAGTAGGATTAACGCTGTGGAAATGAGAAGTTTGAGAAGTATAGCTGGAGTAACTCTGATTGACAAAGTGAGAAACAGCGTGATAAGGGAACGTTGCGGTGTGGTTGAAGATGTAGTGAAAAAGATAGAGAAAGGCATGCTTAGATGGTTTGGACACGTAGAAAGGATGAATGAAAGGAGATTGACGAAACAGATTTATGAGGCAAGTGTGAATGGAAAAGCCGGTAAGGGTCGACCTAGACGTACGTATCACAATCAGATCGGTGAACTTTTGAGGAAAGGTCACGTTAAAAGTACCCGCAACCGACGAGCGTGTGTGAGGACGCTAATGAAAGTGGAAGAAGCTAAAGATGTGTGTCAGGATCGTAGCAAGTGGAAAGATGTGGTCTCTGCCTACCCCTATGGGAAAGAGGCGTGACTGTATGTATGTATGTATGTACATTGATGATGGTAATCCTTACAAATGAGGTAATCGTTGCAAAGCTATTTCTACATCTTTATTATGCTTATGCTACGGTTATTGTACATTATTTTAAAATGACTAAAAAGAAAAAATGACCTCTGGTTTTCTTGCTGGTTCTTCCCAGGAAAGAAGCATTTTTTGCGTATAAGTATACTTTAAAAAAAGGCGTTCTATGAGTATTATGTCTATATTGAATAAAAATTATTCTATTCTTTCTTATAATAAATTGACGTTGAGTTGTTTATTGCTTACCAAAGGCAATTCAATACTTGTTTCAGGGTATATATTTCACAGTAGAGTCCTGAAAGAAATAGTTTAACGCGTCTGGCCTAGGTCAAGCGTATGTAAGAAATCTGTATGTGTGTCTAATCTTTCCCGTCCGATCCTACCGCTTATTGCCTATTAGCCTCCTCAAGGTCTGAGGCAAAATCTATGAGCGATTACTTCTTGCCCGTTTACGAGACTTCATGCAGTCACAAGTGATCCCCATCCACAATCAGTTTGTATTCCGAGCTAAACACTTACATACCCAGCAAGTGCACTGCATCACGGAGCATTTACAATTCCATTTCCTTCATGGGCACCATACCGAAGCGCTCTTTTTAGACGTGGCGAAAGAGTTAGACAAGGTCTAGCTTCAACGGGCTCACTTTTGGGGTTCCCCCTTAAGTACCTCTTATGGACGGATGTATTTATGACAACTACGGGTATGAAAGATTGAACATAGTTGTCAATAAAAATATCCTATACTACTACAGATATATAGGCGACATAATTATTTGCTGGACAGATACCAAGAGACAGCTGGACGTTTTCTTTAATAAAGTACACCCTAAGATTAAAATTAATGTTGGAATTGGGCGAAATGTAGGTTACGGGAATGGTATCTGCCTACCCCTTATGGCAAAAGGCGTGACTGTATGTATGTATTTATGTAGTACCTCAAGGCCTGAGATGTTGTTGCTCATTATCGGTCATAGTCAGTCTGGTATTTCCTTCACAGAAATCATCTAGGTAGATCACCGCAGTGCCAGTTATTCTGCCGTGACTCAGTAGTGTGCAAGCATTACTGTTTCGATCTAATAGGCACTAGCTAGTGTAATCACTGGGAATTTGCGACTTAAGAACTAATGTCTCAGGGTGAGAATGTTCTGTGTGACACAGCATTTGATACGGGCATACGTTGCACTTACGATCCGGTAAACGTTTTGCTCGTTTCGCCACTCTATCCCTTAAAAGGGATAGGGGTATTTCAAAAGTTTCCTCGTGTGGTTAGATAATTATATAAGATGAAATAAATAAGATAAACTTAGAAATAAACTAAACATAATGTACTCATGTGTGTTTAAATAAGAGCCGATGTTGCTTGTTTGATTAGACTCCTTAGATTGACAAAATATAATCCTACATATTTATTAGATAACATTATGTCAATCTATGGAGTCTAATTAAACGCGAGAAACCCACGCGTGTAATGTCGCGTGGGCTACACTACAATAAAACATACAATAAAGTATATAAATAAAACCCCGTCCAGACGGAAGCCTTCCGCAGGGGAGACCAAATATATGAAACTTTTATATGATTTTTGGTTTCTTTTAAGTTTATAATGTAGACAGTGGAACCCTAAAACAAAACTGGCAAGGCGTAATGGCGTCAAAATCATTAGGATAGCGTACATATACTGCATACTTACATACAGGTATGGCTAATAGAAGTGTGTAAATATCCCGAAATCTGGTCATCTAAACGTGCGAATGACTACAGTCAGATGCGAAAACGTTGAATAAGAAACGAGTACGTGTTCTTCACCGTAACGTGACTTGTATTCGCCAACTGGGATCGGGAACGGAAAGCGCAAGTTTTGAATAATAGTAAAAATATTAATTTTGTTAAAATATTAACACCTTTACTTTGTTAAGTCGAGGTTGCACAGGGGCCGGTGCCTCAACATAAATGTCACAGTACGCGAGTGGCCTGAGTTCGATCCCCGGTGGCGGAACTGCAATTGCTGATTTACCAAGTGCATAGCGTGGAAACCAGTCGTAAGGAAAGCTTCATGTCAGTGGAGTAATAATTTCTAGGAATTCGTTGAAATTCGCCAACCTGCATAGGAACAGCGTGGCAAACTCTTGCCAGGTCAAAAGCTCTATCATAAACGAGAGGAGGCAACATGAGAGGAGACCCAATACGCATCACCCACCGCTGAACGCGAGTTCAGTTGTTACACCACTTTTACGTTTTTACTGCAGAGGTTCTTTGCGCTCCATAAATTACTGCAATGTCAGCGTTGCCTAGTGGCAAAAACACTTAATTTGACCGGAGTCAACAAATCTGCAAAAACACAAATTGTTAATTTTCGGGCCAGTTTGTGTGGTTCGTGTGAAATTTATGTCTGTAAAACGCACTCAAAATACAGCAGAGAAACAAAAAGAACAGCAAAGATCCAAGAGTTATTTTGTTTTCCATATGCCCTGCCAGCTTAATGTTAATTTTTCCCTCACTTAATATTTTCTTGATGAATGGGCGGATTTATGCGGGCCCAATAACATGGGCGTTGGCTAATAATTAGACAAGGCAAGAAGACAAGGCATTTCTCATGTTTATTCCGATTTTTTTTTTATTTGATAAAGTAGCGAGATGAGCGAAACGTTCACCTGATGGTAAGTGCAACGTCTACCCATAACAGATGCTGTGTTTCTCAGAATATCACCTTGAGACATTAGTTCTTAAGCCTCATATGCCCAGTGATGACGCTAGCTCTCAGTGCCCTTCAGACCGAAACACAGTAATGTTTGCACACTACTCCTTCACGGCAGAATAACTGGCCCTGGGGTGGTACCTACCTAGACGGACGCTATGTTTTTCTAGCATCTCGTTTAATTAACCTAAACAATTCATATAATGAAACATAATAATTGTTAAAGCTTTAATATAAGTTAGAAATGTTACGATTTCATTTTGTGATCAATAAATGTTTTTATTTTTATTTATTTACTGAGATCAAGTGGAAGCCTTCTGTTGTGTTCCATTCCTTAATTAAATGTAACAAGGTATGTCATATACTTATCTTGGTCCCCCGACCTTTAATGTTAAATGTAATATGACTGGTCCCTGTTTTTTTTATTGCATAAAGTGACGAAACGAGCAAAACTGTTCACCTGTTTGAGTTTTGGTATCCTGATTATCTATAACATATATATCAAATTACTATTTTTTCTTAAACATATAACGAATTTTGTTAAATGTTCGGTTTTGTGATATTGTTTAATGTTTCTTTCTTTTTGTCTGTAAATAAAATTTACAGGCACATTTCTATAAAATGTTTGCTTGTATGTTTATTGCCTAATTTTATGTTTTTGTGTCTGTGGCGTATTTCCACAATGTTCTTTCTTCCGCGGAAGTGCTATTGTTTGTGAAATACCAGCATGTGAGTTGGAATAGGAAAATGTTAAGCGCTTTATCGATATCTACACTTTTTATGGCGCCTATAAGCAGTTCCCAATAAGCCTATATCCTGTCTGAGCCGTCATGATGTGATGACGAAATGATGACGATGATGAAAACCTATATTTCTGAGGAATAAAAATATTTCATGGATCTGTCAACTCGCATAGGGGCAACGAGGCGGACTCTTCGCAACTTCAAAGGCCTTTCAGAAAGTGAGCGAAGACCTGTACTCTGCAGTAGGATATTTACCTATATAGGTTGTTACATTATCTATTTTATTTTATTTAGTTAAGTAACCAACAAGAATTACAACAAAAATAATCATGAAAATATATAAGTTAAACATATAAGACCAAACTTGTATCCCTTAAATAAAGGTTACTACAACAACTCAAAAACATGAGAAGAATACAAAATTAATTGCTTATAATGAATTACATTTTACTGTAGTAGAGGGCTTAGAATCACGTTTTTAATTTTATAACGTTTCATATCATTACACTGAACTAAAATACAGGTCAGTGGTTGAGTAATTACCTAAACTACTTTTAAAAGTTCTAGTTTGCTAAAAAAAACACCTATGGCTGCGGTGTTTTCTAAGCGGTATATTAAAATTAATCCTATCAAGCAATTTCGGACAGTCAAAATTATATCTACCGTTTATTATTGATGGAAAAACTTAGAAATAACGTGATAAGGGAACGTTGCGGTATGGTAGAAGATGTAGTGACAAAGACAGAGAAAGGGATGCTTAGATGGTTTGGACACGTAGAGAGGATGGATGAAAGAAGATTGACGAAACAGATTTATGAGGCGAGTGTGAATGGGCAAGTCGGTAAGGATCGACGTAGGCGAACGTATTACGATCACATTAAAATCTTTTTAAGGAAAGGCCACGTCAAAAGTATCTGCAACCGAAGAGTTTGTATGAAAACACTAATGAAAGTAGAGGAAGCTAAAGATGAGTGTGAGAATTTGTAGGCCCAACAAATACTCGTACGGTGCGGGAATCGAACCCGCGATCCATAGCGCAAAAAAAATCCGCTCAACCGCTGCTTCAAGCGAGCCGACATGAATGAGGCACAGAAAACGAATTTAAATAACAACATGATAATTTTAGATGAATTTTGTTTTATTTTTAAAAACCGAATACGAATAAGAATGATATCGAAAAGAGGAATAAATGATATCGAAACTCAAAGTGGCTAGTGACAAATTTGGTCTCTAATCACGGGTGGCAGGATTCCTGTACAGGGATCCGTCAAGTAGTTACTACAGTAGTGCCTGTGATTCTTCCGTGAAGCATTCGTGTGTAAACATTACTGTGTTCCGAAGTGCACTGAGAGCAAGCTTAATCAATGGGCATGTGATACTTATGAACAGTATCAGGGTAAAGAGCGTAGTGCGCTGTAAAAAGCACCCAGTAGTTTGTAGGTGTCGTAAGAGTAGAATTGCACTTACCTCTTTCCTACCGAGGCGACAAAGGCATTACACGTACAGCCTTTATTCTTGCACAATAACCCCATAATATTATGTATTGCTATCACTATACTGCTCCTTCCTTTGACGTGTGTGTGAGAAAAAAGAGGGCCTCTGGCTGACAAATGGGCTTAAATTCCAGTCTTCATCAGTCTTCTTCTTACGATTTTAAAGCAAACCGACATTTGATAAAGTTCGTGGCTTTGACTTCAGAAGTTCTGAAAGTAGGGTTTTTAAGCACACAGCTCACAATAAGTCTATTCCCCGTCGTCCCTATCTCTCTAGGTGTTGTTGCTTTCTTGGATATTATGAAGAGTCCGCCGTTGCCGTATACTTTACGAAACACGATAGATTTAAAAAACTCACTAAGCTTGTACCAATTGAGTGTATGTTTATCCATTTTCAATTATAGCTTTGGAGACTTCACCTACGCATGAGAACAGCAGCATTATCAATTGAATTCAACAAATGATGTGTACGTAGCACGACAGTTGTGAATTAAAAAAACACAACTTTCAGTGATATGCATTACATAAATTGGTACAAAAATTAAAAGTATAAATTCGAAAAATAAAATCTTGTATTTTTTAATAGCATGCGCTATGTGTCCATAAAAAGTTTATGGCCGTAAAAGTAACAGCCTATAAATGTCCCACACAGGCCACTCATTTTTGTGTGATCTTAGCATAAGTGACCTAAGCGTAAATAGAATTGAAATAATAGAATAGAATAGAAAAAAAAAACATTTATTCGGAACAAGAACGTAAGAAGAGAAAAAAACAAACAAAACAAAATTACGTAAAACAAAATAAGAACATAATGGACATCTTATTCCGATCGCTGTCTCTAATTTGAATGTTATAATTATAATCATTATTATATAGCTTATCGCAAGTTCACCGCTGAATAGAGAATAGAGACCTCTTTTATAGACTGTCCCAAATTACGATCCTAAGCATCATAAAAATAGGTTCGATGTAGGGATGACCCGTCGTTACATCGAGAAATAACGATTTTCATTTTAATATTATACTAGATTTATATCACGCAAGACTAAAAGTAAACTGTGTATTATATATAAATCATTAAAAACTTATATTCTTAATAGTTGTAATATTTTTAAAATATGTCATTACTTATTTTATACTGAAAAGATATGGCATCATTAAACTGAAAAAAGGAAATGACACAAAAATACAAATTTAATTATATTAAGTGCCCATGTAAAAATAACGATTGAATGACCGTTGTATGTTCATTCATAAAAACTGTCCGCCATTTTGAGTAGCTTCTTAAAACGGAATCCGTCACGGTCACGCATCTCCGCCATGAAATAGGCCAAGGAGAAACATTGCGCATGCCCTGAAGGATTGATTTTAGTCAATATGACGTCACAAAATGTCCGCCATTCGGTAAACTCACTCGGTATAAAACCTAAAAAATATTTCTCAACACCAGTTTGTCCCAATACCCTAGCAGATGTGGAAACTTTAGAGCCAAAGCTTTCGGTGCTTTTCTTGATTAAATACACTCGAGTAAATTGTATACATAAATGATATAAAAAGCAAAGTCTCGTTAAATCGTTCAGTGATACGGTTTCTAAGGAAATCAAAATGGTTTACGGCATAGTAGCTAGGAAAAATTTCTTTGCGGTCTTTGATACTACGCTCACAATGTTGGCGAAAATACTGTGTCTACGTAAGTAAATACTATTTTTCACATTAAACATCATTTTATTAATACTACTTTTATTTTTACGCAAGTATTGAGTTCTAATTTTTTTATTAATGGCAATATTATCACATAAAATACCTAAGGAAAATTAAGTATTATTTTTTAAACTTATGAGAGTATTTAGTTACTGAACTCTGACAACTTTTTTATTAATTAAAAATATTTAGAAAAGTTCATAAGAACGTCGATTTTAAAAGTTTATTTTCCATTAAGATAATCCTATCATTCCATAATGTAGAGATTAAAACTACGCTTTATTTTCTTTTCATAAAACGAACTTGCTATTAAAATGTCACAGCCACGGTAGTTTTATTTTAGTATATAATACTCAGCTTATGTATGATTGGTATAAATTCATTAATTTTTTTTATCTATGGATGTAATATATATATATAATGTTATATAATTTCGTAGTCAGAAAATAGACGTTTTATCTGAACAGTTTTTAGAGAGATATTTTAATTTAAGCGCTTATGGTGTTAGTATACGGATTTTTGCAAATGAACTTTGTTTTACTCACATTGTTGTAACGGATTTTTGTAAAGTAACGCCTGAATATATTAATTATTTCTGAAAGAGTTTTAGAAACGGGAAGAGTCCGCCACGCTGCACCAATACGGGTTGGTGGACTTCACACCGTGTCCTTAGAAATATTGTTGTTACACAGACATGCACGTTTCTTTACGCTGTTTTACTTAACATGCACCTCTTTAAAGCAGTAATATTTATAATTAAGAACCTTTCCCAATAAACGGGATATCTAATGCAAAAATAAATTTTCAAATCGAAGTAGCATTCCATGAGATTAGCGCGTTCAAACATACACCCTCTCCAGCTTTCTTATAGGTAGGGTAAATGCATAAAACAAGTACTGGTGGTAGAATTCCTATGCAGGAATCCGTGTAAGTAGGTACCACCCCAGTGCCAGATATTCTGCCGTGAAGCAGTAGTGTGCAAACATTGCAGTGTTTCGGTTTGAAGGGCACTGAGAGCTAGTGTAATCACTAGGCATATGAGACTTGTGAACTGATGTCTACAGGTGACGGGCGCAGTGTTTGGTGTCACACAGAAATGTTTCGGGTTGACACAGCATTTGTTATGGGTAGACGTTGCACTTACCATCAGGTGAACATTTTGCTCGTTTCGTCACTTTCTCAAATAAAAAAAGGACTTTGAAGTTTCTACAATTATATCCTGCAAATTGACGTATGAGATTAAGAAAAAAATCTTTATTTCGAAATCACTGACAGATACTGCGATTTTATTAATTTGTAAGTATGGTGGCGGCTTAAGAGAATGTACCACTTCATCTCATCCCGTGGGTGTCGTAAAAAGCGACAGAGGGAGAATTAAAACCTGTAAGATGGACAGCACCATCTTTCTGGAATATCTGAATTAATAAACTGCGGTTGCCAACCCGCCTGCCAAGCGTGGCAACTATGGCAAAATCCCCCCAAAATGAGAGCTAAAAACTTTTGTGGCAATCTATGGGGGAGGCCTATGTTCGGCAGTGGACTAGTGATAGGCTGAAATGATGATGATATATAAAAGCGATTTACCACTAACGCATTACAATATCTCCGAAACTACAAGACCTATTGACTTGAAATTTGGCATACGTGTTCATTTCCCGACAAAGGCAACTATTAAAAACGGATTATACGAACATATACTTCTAAAACGGGCTGGTGCTGCTTCTTTATACAGACAAACATACCAATAACTTCCGTGCGAGGCCGGGGCGGCTAATTATTTATGAATGTAAAGAAAACTATTTACCATCGAGTCTTTCATTCATTTCAAAAACAAATAAGCCGCAGTTGGTCAAGTCTCGATAGTAGGATGAAGCAAAATTAATAGCTCAATTTCGCTAACATAACGGCCAAGATAACGGATAAATGGACCGATGCATTGTCGTGCTGGAACGGCAACGTTTTCTCTGCCAAATGGCAGTGGTTTTCTATAAGTTTTTCGTGAAATCAATCGCTCTGATGAGTCAGCTGTTATGCGATAGGTTTTCAGTTTACAGATGGTCGACGAGCCTTGTAAAGTCAAAAATATCGTAGCTATGACCTCCCCAGCCGATGTAACAGTTTTTCCCTGCTTTGTGACACGTTCGCCAGAAGCAATCCATAGTTTAGATTGTTCTTTTTCTGATGTACTAGGGTGTATCTCAATTACGAAAATCCAAAAAAAAATATCGATTGTCTAAGTTTAAGTCATTACTAGACAAAGCTAAAATGTACCAAACCTTTAAAGATATTGTATTATGTTAACATTTCACGTTCTTTAAGCAAATGTCGAAAAATGCTTCATATAATATTAACGTTCTTTTTAAATGGGAGACGAAAATTTTATAGAATATTAAATGCTATGCTAAAGTGCTCTTCATTAAATATTAAATTTAATCAAGGGAATATCAAGCGTAGTTGGAAATTTATAGCGAATGCTCGACCCATCGGATACCACGGCTTCTAATATAATTTTAAAAAAAACTATGCATTATCTACATATAGATTTCTTTTGCAATGCTAATGATTTTGTTAACCACACCAGGTGAACAATTTGCATGTCTCGTCACTTTCTTCCATAAAAAATAAGAAATCGCATCATCATCATTTCAGCCTACTAGTCCACTGCTGTACAATAGGTCTCCCCCATAGCTTGCCACAAAAAATTTGTAGCTCGAATTTTGGGGAGATATTGCCATAGTTGCCACGCTTGGCATGCGGGTTGGCAACCGCAGTTTATTTATTCAGATGTTCCAGGAAGATGCTGCTGCCCATCACCTGGTTTTTGTTTTCCGTCTGTCGTCTTTTACGACACCCGCGGAATGAGATTGGGAATCAGATTCTCTTAAGCCACCATCAAAAGTATAGTAATCTACGTAATATTCTATATGTAATAAAGCGATATGTATTTTAAATTATAGCTCCAAATAACAAGTTTCTTTCTTTCTTTTGCTTCAATTTACTCGTAGATTCTCCTCGGCATCGGTCAGATTAACAAAGCTTTGGTATAGTTGATACGCTTATGCCGTTCTGTGCCGGAGGCCGCGAGATTAGTCTGGCATTTTACTTAGTCGACTCTTACGGCCTTATCGTGACCCTATATTAAACGACATATATAATCGGGTTTCTATATTAAACGTCATATAGTTTATTTAAGAATAACGAAACGTAAATAAATCTTTTAGTAGCGTCAGCTAAGTCTGCAGAATCCTTGAAATGTAATGTGTCGGATTACGTTTGATCCATTTATTTGGCGAGAAATATAGTTAGGAGAGTACATGTACTCGTATTAATGTTTCGAATTCTAAATAAAATATTTATGAATTACATTTTGCCATCTTTGGTCCATTAGTGCATTTTACCTTATGTGGTTGACGTACATTGGACCTGGACGAAGCGTTTTGCTTCTCTGTTTCTGATGAGTACAACGAGGGACTGCAACTATTTATTTTTGTCTATATGACATCACAAAACGTCCGCCATTAGGTAAGCTCTCTCGGTACACCAAAAGAATATTTCACATCACCAGGAGGAAGTGAAACTCTTTACCGGCCTCGGTCTTCCCAAATTAGGAATATGAATGTCTAGGCTGATGTGACCTAGGTGGATCTTGGTAAAACAGTTGTCTCATACACAATACAAATAAATATACCGAATTTAAAATATAACTAGTTTTTTTTTGTAAGTATTGTATGAACTGTCCCTGAACCCTTATGTCACTTTGGCTTCTGTTGTCTTAGACTGTCTTCGATTCTTGACTCATACCAAAATGGCGGGCACGTGGTTCGCCACCCGTCACATCTTGTTTCCCGGGTGGGTCTCTGCCTACCCCTTATGGGAAAAAGGCGTGACTGTATGTATGATGGATTCCTAAACAGGAATCCACCTAGATGGATACCACCGTAACGCTAGATGTTGTGCTATCAAGCAATGGCCAACAATGGCGATTACAGGGCTAATTACACTTGAGAACTGATAACTCTTGATCAAGCGTTTTACTGCTGGTAGGTGTCCTATGCAGGAATTCGTCTAGGAAGGTACCACCCCTTATTCTACCGTGAAGCAGCAGTGTGCAAACATTACTGTGTTTCGTTTTAAAGGGCACTGAGAGCTAGTGTAATCACTGAGCATATGAGACTTAAGAACTGATGTCTCAGAGTGACGGGCACAGTGTGGTGTCACACAGAAATATTGTGGGTGACACAGCATTTTTTATGGGCATGTTGCACTTACCATCAGGTGAACGTTTCGCTAGTTTCGTCATTATATATATAAATATAAAAGTTGAGAATATAATCTCTTGCAAAGGGCAGTTCAGTCGAAGCAATACTTTGAGGTAAACAACCGAGTCCAAAGCGGTGATATATCATATACACGTATGCTGTCTTCTGGGCCGAATATACAATAAGTATACTAAGTAACAGCTTATAAATGTACCACTGCTGAGCACAGGCCTCCCCTCATTTCAGAGAGGGTTTTCGAGCCGGGATGAGTTTGCCACGCTGCTCCAATGCGGGTTAGGGGACTTCACATGCCATCGAAATATTTTTATTTACTCAACATGCATGCCTTACGATGTTTTCCTTCACCGCTTAGCACATGGCAAACCAGCACCGGGGAGCGAACTCTGGTCACTCGCTTACTTAAAGCGAGCGCCTGGCGCCTGAAATAGCGAAATTCATTTATCAACCTTTTCACACAAAATCGCTATAAAATAGCCCATTCGTGTACTTAAGCAACAAACATTTAGTATTAATAAACGTCAGGGAAGAAAGTTTCTCTAGTTGCAACCTCGTAACGGTAAACGCAATCTATGGGAGAGGCGTGCAATGGATTTGTGATGGGATGAAACGATGATGATGTTGAAAATTTGCCCTTTAATACCAGGCCACCGCAAAACTATAAAGCTGTACCATTAATATGCGACATCAAAATGTAATCTTCCAAAGCTTTAACCGTGAATGTGGAGTGTACACCTGGGTCCCATAGAAGCTAAAATTTCCGCATTATAAATGATATACCTTTGTGGAATATTCTTTGAAAATATGGACCATGGGGAGCACTGTAATTAAAGTGGTTCAGGCTGCAATAATTATACGCATAGATGGAAAAAACTAGTTATTAAAGTAAAAGGGTTTGCCTTTATCTTTCTTTGTCTACGTAAGTTTAATTTAAAAACTTTTGAAACTACCAGGAGACTAATAAAGGGAGGAGATCCATTTAGTAGAAAAGTTAGCAGATTTTTTTCCAGTACTTGCTACTTTTGTACTTGTTATTTGAAAAGGAGAGTTTTTGAAAGTTTTTGGATTAATCAGAAGAATTTCGACGTTCTAATAATCTTCATGAAGCAGACATTGAAATTAATAATTTTGACTAATTAATTAACTTGACGACCGCGTGGTCAGAGTACCTGACTATAAGCCGCAGGTCCTGGGTTCAAATTCGAGCCGGAACCAACATTTATGCAATAAAATAATTTGTTCCCGGGTCGCTGACGCTGCAACTTAACATACCTCCGATCTTATTGCTTAAGCGTTACGTCGGGTGCGGGAATGCCAAGAGGAGTGTCCCTGACACTGTAATATATAATAGTTTCTTACAGTATTCGTAAGTTGTCGCTGTTATCGAAATTATTTGGACTACATAATTTTTAAGTGATTAAATGAATAATTTATATGAATATTGATAAATTACGAATCGTAATGGTGTTAGTAATCGTAATGATGGTGATACGAGTATTTGAGCACGTGGTGCTTTTGCGATTGAGTCTAGAGTTTTACATGAGTTTTTCCAAGCCGATTTTAGACCACGGCGGCAACTTCTGTCTTAAAATTAATGTTTTTGTTAGAAAAAATTATAAAAATTTAATTTATTGAAGTAAGCGTCATATGTTGACAATCCGTTCCACTAACATGCACGATAGCTGTCGGTTGGAATTGCTTACATTCTTTAAAGAAGGTAGATGGCGCCATCTGTTAATGATCACGATACTGTGCGAAATATCCGTACGAATTAGCTAGTACAAATTATTTCTTATTTGGGGGTAGGATTCCTATGCAGGAATCCGTCTAGGTAGGTACCACCTCAGGGCCAGTTATTCTGCCGTGAAGCAGTAGTGTTACGAAATTATGTCTCAGGGTGACGGGCGCATTGTGGTCTCACACAGATATTTTCTGGGTGACACAGAATCTGTTATGGGCAGACGTTGCACTTATCATCAGGTGAACGTTTTGCTCGTTTAGTAACTTTATCCAATAAAAAAAATATTATATTAATAACATATATAACATATATAAATAACAGAGTCATAGTGAGAAAAAAATTGAAATGTATCTCTTTTCTTTATCTGTATGTGTGTCTTACTTTTAGCTGTAACTATTTTTAACTGTTTTATTAATAACTATTTGCATGCAGTGTTGATTTAATGAATAAACCTTATTATATTCGCACTTAAAGCGTTTAATCATTACTTCCCCACACTATTTACAATTATTAAAATGTGGCAACTAAAATACACAACATTAAAATAATCCCGAAATAATTTTCTTAGACAATTGTTTTTATTCTGTGACATTTTTCTGTTCTAAATTTAAAAGTTTGTGAGCTGAATTTCATATTTTATAATTTTATATTTTATAGTATAACACTCGGAAAATATACGACCAGTTCAATTACGATGCTGGGAATGAGGGCGAGTCGAGAGAGGCACTTAGCATTGATGCTGCCCAACCTTTTTGTATATGCAGTCTGTATCGTACTTGTAATGTAAAAGTTTTATTTCCGATATTGCAATACAACGATAACTTTATTTCAAAGGAAGAAAACACTAGAAGTCTGACTTTTATATTTTTCTAGTGCAATACTCTGTGGAATAATGCCAATATCCTTTTCCCGCGGCGTATTGTACATACTTTACGGAATTCTGTGATACGAAATATTATGTCTATATATGATGTAGCGTTACGTTAATTGTTTGGGCTATGATGGCATTTCATTTTCAAACTAGCAAATTGTTCATCTGATGTTTTTTTTTATTGGATAAAGTGATGAAACGAGCAAAACGCTCACCTGATGGTAAGTGCAACGTCTGCTCATAACAAATGCTGTGTTGAGACATAAGTTCTTAAGTCTCATATGCCCAGTGATTACGCTAGCTCACAGTGCCCTTCAAACCGAAACACAGTAATGTTTGCACACTACTGCTTCACGGCAGAATATCTGGCCCTGGGGTGGTACCTACCTAGACGGATTCCTGCATAGGAATCCTACCACCAGTAAAAGTAGTTTGCCCTTAACAAATGCTGCGCAACTCAGAATATTTATGTGAGGCACCACACTGCGCTCTTCACCCAGAGACATCAGTTTCTAATTCCCATATGACTAGTAATTACACTAGCTACGCGTAACAGCACTGCCTTACGGCAGAATTTTTGGCACCGCGGTGATACCCCGTCTACGTGGGCTTCCAACTTACAACCAGCAAATATTGTCGTCTGTGTGTTCGTTTGCGCTAAATAAAAATAAGGATGATGTTTATACACAAACGATATTAATCGCAACTCAGTACTGTCGGAGTTTAATTAAATGCACAGCCGACCGTACACTATAACCTATAAAGGCTGATATTACTTCTTTATTGCAAAAAACCCGAGCGTTTTAAGTCATTCGTTCGTTACAATATGGCTGCCGCAATATCTCTGGTTTAATACAGGCTGGTAATAATCGTGATTATTTTCGATCGTTCGTGAATAGAAAAAAAGAAGCAGTAGTGTGCAAACATGTACTGTTTCGGCTTGAAGCGCACTGAGAGCTAGTGTAATCACTGGGCATATGAGGCTTGAGAGTTGAATTGTCTGGGTGGTGGGCGCAGTGTGGTGCCAGTGGCACGGTGCCACACAGAAAAGTTCTGGGTGACACAGCGTTTGTTGTGGGCGGACGTTGCACTTAGCATCAGAGGAACGTTTTGCTCGTCTCGGCACTTAATGCAAAAAAAGACTTACAGTTGAAGTTTTGTTAGGTTCGGATGTTTCTTAGATAGATTTTTAGCCAATTTCAGTTTTATTTTGCCGTGGATACTGGATTCTCTAAGAGCCGTAGTAGCTCAGGCGCTAGGAGTTCGCTTTAAATTTCATAGTGCGCCAGTGACCTGGGTTCCATTTTCGGTGTCGGCACCACTAATATTGTTATTTGCAATTTTAAGTGCTGATTTACCACGTGCTCGGTGTCGAAGGAAAAAATCGTAAGGAACCTTCATGTCTGAGAATTAAAAAAATATTACGTCGACATGTGAAGTCCGCCAACCCGCATTGGAGCAGCGTGGCGGATTCTTCCCAGCTCCAAAAACCCTCTCGGAAATTGCAGTTGCAGGTAGAGAAACTTGCTTCCCTGACGTTTATCAATACTAAATGTTTGATTAAGTACACGAATGGGCTATTTTACGGCGATTTTATGTGAAAAGGTTGATAAATGAATTTCGCTATTTCAGGCGCCAGACGCTGGTCTTTAATTTCATAGTAAGCGAGTGACCAGAATTCGCTCCCCGGTGCTGATTTACCACGTGCTAAGCGGTGAATCAAAACATCGTAATAAAAATATTTCGATGGCATGTGAAGTCCCCCAACCCGCATTGAAGCAGCGTGGCCAACTCTTCCCGGCTATAAAACCCTTTCTGAAATGAGAGGAGGCCTGCACTCAGCAGTAGGACATTTATAGGCTGTTACTTTACGTTTTTTACTGGGTCCAATTACTGGGTCAATCCCAGCCTGTGCAGAAACACATTGATCCAGAAATGGTCCAGTTTTGCTGTGATTGTCACCGTGTCCGACGCTTCATCCTGGCCTATCTCCGATCTTATCGTATAAGCGTTATATCGAGCATTTGCGTTCACTTGTGCACTGTATTGTTGTGTGTGTGTGTGTAGTGGCGCGGTTGACAATATTAAATTAGCAAATAGCCGTATAGCCGTAGTCGATCTGCCAGGAAAACTTCATACAATCATTTCGTCGACCGCGTGGCGTAGTTGTTAGCGTAGCTGACTTCTGCGCCACCGGTCCTGGTTTCGATTCCCAGCCGGAGGCAACATTTATGCAAGAACACAAATTGTTGCTTTTCGGGTCTGGTCGTGTTGTGCATGTGAAATTTTTGTTTGTAAAACGCACCCACGATGCAGGAGAAAATTCTACTGTGGGGCTTCGTTTTTAAATTAAAAGAAATATTGAGTATTTTGATGATTCACCGTGTGGTGGCGGTCTAAGAGAATCTACCATCCCCTATCACCCGTGGGTGTCGTAAAAGCCGACAGAGCGAAAGTGAAAACCAGTAGATGGGCGGCAGCGTCTTCCTGGAACATCTGAATAAATAAAATATGGTTGCCAACTATGGTAAAATCACTCTAAAATTAGAGCTATAAACTTTTGTGGCTATCAATGGGGGAGGCCTACGTTCAGCAGTGGACTTGTGCAGAGAAGTTCAGCTCGTTCGAATAAAAATATTTAAAAATATTATATCGTATATTTATTTACTTGAATTTCTATTGATAGAATCATTGACATTCACAAAATAGCAAAATTTAACCTTACTTCATAAATAACTTCGCAATAATAGTAATATGGCTTTAAAATTAGATGGCCTAAATATTATTCCCTCGTATCCGATTTATTTTGATCTCTATTAGTGAACTAAATCGAAGCTGGTGGATACACTTTTATACAAATAGCAGTTAAATTATTAAAAAAAAAGTAAAGTTTCAGTCAATAAATGTCCCACTACTGAACACAGGCCTCTCATTTCTGAGAGGGTTTTAGAGCAAGGAAGAATCCGCGACGCTGCTCCAATGCGGGTTGGCGGACTGCACATGTCTTCGAAATATTTTTAATTTCTCAGACATGCAGGTTTCCTCACGATGTTTTCCTTCACCGCCGAGCACGTGGTAAGTCAGCACTTAAAATTGCAATTAACAATTTTAGTGGTGCCGGCACCGGGAATCGAACCCAGGTCACTCGCGTACTATGAAATTTTAAGCGAGCGCCTGAGTAAAATAATGAGTAAATTATAAATAAATTTTTTGAAGTGATGGCTCCTTTAAAACCCAGCTCTATCCGCAGCATAATACGTTGAAAAGAGTCCTTTTCGACTTTACAGAACAGCGTCACATTTTTCATCTTTTTTATAAATGTCTTATTCTTTTTTATTATATAATAAGAAATGCATGCATATATACAGTCACGCCTTTTACCCATTTAAGGGGCAGGAGAATAGTAGTAACACGAACTCTAAACCACAAACGTAGCCCACTTTTCGCCCGCGCGGAAAACGAGACATGGTTCTCCACCCGAGTCCAACCATGTCACTGCCATTCTGGTACGAGTCAAAAAAACTACTCCTTTTCATTGCGTTCCCTCGGGCAGTGTAGAGGTTGTCCGTACAATACCTTAGTCGCCTCTTACGACACCTCGGTAGGAAAGAGGAAGGTGCTATTCTACTCTGCCGGACAACTATCGACAAATAATAAATAAATATACAAAATAAAAGTTATCTTTAAAAAAAATCTACTTCGAATAAAGTCTTTCTCTAATAAAATTTAAGAAACATTATTCAATGATAATTATAATCATTATTTACTACAGATAAACGAAAGTCCACAGCTGAATATAGAACTGGCCCACAGATTGTATATACTCGTATATGATAATAGCACAGTTCTGTCACCTGCATAGATGCAGGTTAGATCTAGATCTAAAACAGTTCGAAGTTGCCACTTATTTTTTTTAAATGCTGGCTGCACTGGTTTTACATTTTTCACCACCAGATATTCAGTGTACACTATAATACCATTACTTATTTATTGTATTCACCATACTGAATATAAAATGGATTACAAAGGGCTAACTTAATGCTCTGCAATCTCTCCCAGTCAAATTGAAAGAGAGAACAGAGAAAAAGATTACGATCTTACTCGTATAATGAAGTCAAATAACACATATAGATAAAATAGGTGTCTGGTTATCATTTTCAAATTATAATGTTTGTAATACTCTTGTAGATACTTTTATTAGTTTGTCCTCCAAGATAAACATAATACATATATATGTAAAGATAATATCTCTATTATATCTGGACTTAGCTCGTTTGTAATAAATATCGGTAAGGACAGCGGATTGGCATCTGAGTTATGGGTCGCGGATGCGACTCCCGCACGGAATTTATTTTTGTATGGTCTACAGTAACTTATTTCGGGTCTGGGTGAATGCGAATGTAAAACGTAGCAGAATTGTTACGTTTTACATTGGCGTAAAAGAAACTCGTACAATTTTGTTTAAGAAAAAGTTTCCGCTTTTAAACCTTTGTCCTTGGACGATATGACGTAACGGCCGTTGCCTCCAAAGCAAAACAGATGTTGGCCTTTCATCTTCGCTTTGAAATAAATAGGGCAAGGGATAAGGGAAGTAACATTTTTCTTTTAGTTTTGTAGAGACATTTCCTGGTCGCATATTTAGCTTCCTTATGCACATTGAGAACAGAGCTCATAGAAAATGTATTTTACTTTACGGATTTTTGATGTTAAGAGAGTTGACAGAGAAGTTCTAGAAAATATATCTTAATATTTTTTCTCAAAGGTCTTAATTTTAATGTCTTTGTTGATATGAATACGACATTTTGAAGACACTTTTCCCACTCATCATCATCATCATTTCAGTCTATTACTAGTCCATTGCAAAACATAGGTCTCCCCTACAGATTGCCACAAAAGATTTTAGCTCTCATTTTGGGGGGATTTTACCAAAGTTGCCACGCTTGGCAGGTGGGTTGGAAACCGCATCTTCTGGTTTTAATTTTCCCTCTGTTGTCTTTCACGGCAGCCACGGTATGATAAGTCTTATGAAGAAAAAAGTAAATGGGTTAAAATTAATGTTCTCTGAAAAAAGGATTAATTTAAAAGATTGGATTTAATTTCAGAAAGCGCCGTCTGTTCATGATCACGATATTGTGCAAATATTCGCACAGGTCAGCAAGTTTTATTAATTTTAAGTATTAAGCAACGAGACTAGTGAGTCGTTTACCTTATGGTAAGAACCACGACTGCCCATAACAGTTGCAGTCACCCAAAACTTTGAAATGCAAGTTTTTCTGTAGCACTGCACGGTGCTTGTCATTTTGATAGTCAGATATTTAGTCTCGTACACCTAGCGACTTTAAAACCGGAACATGGTAATGTTTGCACAATTTTGCTCCTGTCCGTTCCCACTACATATCGACCTATCAGCCTCCTCAAGGTTCTAGGTAAGATATAATGCCTACTTCTCACCCGCTTATGAGACTCCATGCAGTCTCGAGGGATCCTCATCCACGAGCAGCTTGGATTTCGAGCCAAACACTCATGTACACAGCAGGTGCACCGGTGGTTGAGGAATCCAACCACCAATAAAGTGTTGGAATCCGTAGCGTCAAGTTTCGGTCTGAAGGTCACTGATAGCTAGTGTAATTAGTGTAAATACTAGATATATAGGACTTAAGTAACTACCACCCCATCTCATCCCGTGGGTGTCGTAAAAGTCGACAGAGGGAAAATTAAAACAAGAAGGTGGGCAGCAGCATCTTCCTGGAACATCAGAATAAATAAACTGCGGTTGCCAACCCGCCTGCCAGGTGTGGCAACTATGGCAAAATCCCGCTCCAAATAAGAGCTACAAACTTTTGTATTTATCTATGGGGGAGGCCTATGTTCAGCAGTGGACTAGTGATAGGCTGAAATGATGATGATGATGATGAAGAACTGACGTTCCCGGTTAACGAGCGCGGTGTGAATACAGAAAAGCTTCACGGTAATTTTGCGGCCTAGCGAATAATCTACTATTAGCAATAACCTCTTATATTTCAATAGTGGCAATATTCTCCAAAAATAACTTAATTCCTTCATTTTAGCAATTTAAACAACACGTTCGTAACATCGCTCCGTTACTTTGTTAGGGTCTAGATAGGGAATGAAAATTTGGGCCCCTAAAGTTAGGGAGCTCTTAGCGTATAAAAAGTTGGTGAAATCGAATTTATCGTTACGGGTTACGTAACTAAGCGTAGGAAGTCTAAAATAGAGGACAGCAAGTCAACCGCGATTGTTGCACTCTTATTGCTATGTATTATTTACATATAAACGCAACAAAACATCACACCTGTATACCCGAAAGGGGTAGGCGGAGGTGTATACTAAACCCACATTTCGTCAGTTACGTTTAAAATTAGACTTTTTACGATTTTTTTAAATCAAACCAAATTATGATAATGTAGATAGCAATGTAGCGTCCGAACATAATGTTTTCAAAAAAAACATTTCAAAAATACACTTTCAATTACAAATAATAAACGTCAATAATATATTTATTATTTAGTGTAATTTTGATTTTTATGATGCGAAGAATAAAAAGTAAAATCTAATTTTATAATTCTTCTCATCACATAAATCAAAATAGTTTGGAGAATGATATTGCCAAGGAAAAGGGTAGCTACACCCCGCCAGATCGGTTGGTCTGATCTGGGGAGGACGTCTCCTCCAACTAGTAATATTTAGATGATGTATATATAGTTTGCATCTCAGAAAACTTTCATAGCGCGATTATGGACATATGCGAATATTTCTTCAGCTTCTCATGTGGCGACATAGAGGTCGCTACATCACTCCTCAGCGGGGGAGCTGGAAGTCGTAGTTTAGCGTGGAGAACTTGAGACGTCAGGCGATTAAGTGCAGTCTGGCGTTGCGGTGAACCTGTGTGTGTCCAGGTCTTCAGTGCGTCAAGATGTACGGAGACAAGTGTTGATGCCGCAGGAGTCAGCCTGAGGAGAGAGGCCCTCAGTGGCTGAGAGACTAGGAAGCACGCGTTGTGCCGACAGTAGTCTGGCGCTGTGACTGCGATGGCGATGACGTTGTTGCTGTGATTCGGAGAAGCTGGATGCTATGTTTATCACGTCGGGGTCACCATTTTGGCGAATGATATTGCCAAGGAAAAGGGTAGTTACCTGCCAGATCGGTTGGTCAGATCTGGGGAGGACGTCTTCTCCAACTAGTAATATTTAGATGTTGTATATATAGTTCGCATCTCAGAAAACTTTCACAGCGCGATTATAGACGTATGCGAATATTTCTTGAGCTTCTCGGGTGGCGACATAGATGTCGCTACAATAGCTTAGCTTGTTTGAATTAATTTCAAATAAGATCTTGACTTGCACTATTGAATGGAAAGTGGACTAATTAACGGAAGAAACTTCAGCATAGAATGTAATTGACCCGACGGATCCTAAGTTCGCTTCAGTCACACATGTTTAAGATATTTGTCATTAAATAATTTTTACTAGTGGTCACCCTGTGGTCGGAATTCGACCGTAATTCGTTATTTTTTTGAGTTTGAACGTTATTGATGTTCGACAATCACTATTTTGTACGACTGTTTGTCCACAGACTGTCTTTGACATTGGCAGAATAAACGCAAACAAACGACAGACTATTATGTGATTGACATTGTCAGTATTCATTATTTGGTTCAAATTAATGTATTTGTAACACATATCCACACTAATATTATAAATGCGAAAGTAACTCTCTCTGTCCCTCTGTCTGTTTGGTACTTTTCACTTTTCAACCGTTCAAACGATCTTGTCACAATTTGGCACAGATATAGCTTGCACATTGTAGATGGACATAGGATACTTTTTAATCCGGAATATCAAATATCCTCGGGATTATACATTTTAGCTTTCTCGCTCCTTCTCCATACAGACTTTAACTATGTCAAATCTCACACTCCTTCGTGTGCGCAATATGCCTTAAAGGGATACAAAGTTTTCTCTTCATGTACTAATATAAAAAAATACCTAAACGGTTTTGTTGCTAATGTGGATGTTTTAACACGGAATATCCTGTAATAAAAACACGTGTGGCAATACTAGTAATGAAACATTATTATGCGGATGGAGTTTTTGGAATGTTTGCTATACCTTTCCCGAGGAACGCTGAACCAGGGAAACTATTCGATAAATTTTACGGCTTGCCGATGCTCCGGGCTCTTTTGTTGGTAATAAAATAAATTGTTTCTGTTCTAGAATTACGCCAGAAACTATTAGAAAAGGTATTAAAACTAGCAGTTTTTGCGCGTTAAGGAAAGGTTAGTTGTTTGAAAAAAGAATGCAGCATTTATTTTATTAGGTATTATTCTTTTTTTATAGGAGATAAGGTGACGAGACGCGCAGAACGTTCACCTGATGGTAAGTGCATCGTTGGCCCATAACAAATGCTGTGTCACCCAGAGCATTTGTATGTGGCACCGCACTGCGCGCGTCACCCCGAGACGAAAGTGCTTAAGTCTGATGTTACCAGTAATTAAGTAAAGAGCTAGTGAACACTCAGTGCTCTTCAGACTGAAACACAGTAATGTTTTCACACTAGTGATTCATGGTAGTGGATTCAAGGAAGTGATTCTACCGTGAATTGTAGTGGTCCTGTGGTGGGACCTGCCTAGACGAAGCATAGCACTTCTGAGCACAGGCCCCCTCTTATTTCTAAATTTGTTTTGACGTTTTTGGAGCCGTGAAGACTCTGCTAAGCTGCTCCAATTCGAAACATATTTTTGTCCGCATGCGTGCAGGTTTCCTCACAACGTTTTCCTTCCCTGTGATAAATCAGCGCGTAAAATTGAAGAACAATTTTAGACGTGCTGGCACCTAGGATCGGACTGAGGTCACTCGTGTATTAAATTTAAGGCGAGGCCTAGCCCCTGAGCTACCACAATCTATAAAGGGTAAGAAAGAAGTAAAAAAAAAATCTAACTTTTTAAAATCAATGTGCTTCTACCGGGTCTGAATCCATGCTGACAATCATTAATTATATTATTATATCCCACAAAAATACTTTTTTTTTATTTCATAAAAGTGACGGAACGAGCAAAACGTTCACCTGATGGTAAGTGCAACGTCTGCCCATAACAAATGCTGTGTCACCCAGAAAATTACTGTGTGACACCACACTGCGCCCGTCACCCTGAGACATCACTTCTTAAGTCTCATATGCCCAGTGATTACGCTAGCTCACAGTGCCCTTCAAACCGAAACACAGTAATGTTTGCACACTACTGCTTCACGGCAGAATAACTGGCCCTGGGGTGGTACCTACCTAGATTTGGATTTATTCGACTAACTATTACTTTCTCGACAATTTTATTAGGTCCTTACATATATAAATTGGCTTTTTGTCGTACTAGCCACTTTGATCTGGAATATATCCTCTTTGGTTAAGAATATCAACTTCGAATTTATAAATCCATTTACCTGGTATATTTGGGTTTCGAAAACAGTCATTTATTTGTTTTTTTCAAAACGGAATGGAAAGAACGGAACGGATGCGTTATTAACGAGTATGAGTTCTACCGTGGCACCAGTGCTGCAGAAGTTTGAATGATTAACGATGTGTATGGCGCCGGTATCGCAAAAGAAAACACGGTACGTTTTTGGTTCCAACGTTTTGTTCTGGAAGTTTCGACCTACAGAACAAGCCCCGTGGACTGCCGGAGACCAAAGTGGATAATGAAGAATTGAAGGCTATTGTGGAAGCGGATCCATCGCAAACCAATTCAGAGTTAGCGGCAGGCTTCGCTGTGAGTGATAAAACTGTTTTAATCCACTTGAAGCAAACAGGGAAATTAAAAAAGCTTGAACGGCGGGTACCTCATGAATTGAGTGAAGCAAACCAGCAAACACGCGTCGACTGCTTGCTCAACTGGCACAATAATGAAGGGATTTTAAATCGGGTCATTACCCGTGATGAAAAGTGGATCCTGTACGATAATCGGAAGTGCTCGTCGCAATGGCTGAACCCTGTAGAACCAGCCAAATCCTGCCCCAAGCGAAAATTTACTCAGAAAAGTTACAGCTTTCTAAAATCTGGTCAAACGAATTCGGCTGATGTCTATTGTCAGAAACTGCAAACCATGATGGAAAAACTAGCTGTTAAACAACGAGGCTGGTCAATCTCTCTAAGCCACTGCTGCTTCACGACAATGCTAGACCACACACTGCACAACAGACGGACGCTAAACTAGAGGCGCTGAAATAGGAATGTTTGCGACATCCACCGTACTCCCCGGACATTGCTCCAACAGACTACCATTTTTCCGGAATTTGGATAACTTCTTACAAGGAAAAAAATCCATCTCCGATATGGCAGTCCAAACCGCCTTCAGAGTGTTTATTGATTCTAGTCCCCATGGTTTTTTTAGTAAAGGGATCAATGAACTACCTATGAGATAGCAAAAGCGCAAAGATAACAATGATACATACTTTGGTTAATTAAATATATTTTACAAAAAAAACTACTACCTCCCATACAAAACGCCAATTTCATATGTAAGGACCTAATATTAATTACCGATAGTATTGCAACAGACCTGTAGTTAGTGTAATCGAGGTGACATCCTTGTTTGTAGATCGGTCTTATTATCGCTTTTTTAAATCGTCAGCGTAAGTTCCTGTATGCGTCGATACATAATTAATAAATTTCGATATTACATTACTTACATTTACTTACAGATTTTAATTCTTATTTGGTCGCTGCCAGGTGCTTTACTGCTTTCTAACCCTTCAATAATTTTTACAATTTTTTTATAATCTACTTTTGCATACCTGAGTGAAATATTAGTTTTTGTTACATACGTATTTCTGTCTAAAAGCTTGATGCAACAATTATGCTAATTTTATGTTATTAAATTAAGTTATTTAATTTTTTCTATATCTTGTGAGAACGTTATAGCAAATTAAGTCCATATATTATACATATTATCTGTTCTAGCTAAATATCGTTCTATACTATTATCAACAGTAGTCTTGTTTTTACCTATCCACTCATTAATGTTAGCCCAAATCTGTCTAAAATCTCCGTTGCATTTTTTAAATTTATTTTGTCTATATTTATTTTGATACGTTTGGAAATCCCTGGTCTAAAGTACACTAACTAATAAAAAGCACTGGCTCGTTGTCTTGTATATAGTAATGAGATAAGATTGAACTTCTTCCACAAGGTTAATACTATAGGGGCCCGTCTCACTAATTGAATGACGTCAACGACCTCTGCAGCCTCAATATTCGGCTTAAGTTTACCAAGTAAAACGAAAGTAAATGAACCTCGACGTTCAGCAAGTGTACTAGTTGAACAACTTGGATTTAGTTAAGGAGTTTGAAAGTCTTAAAGAGAGCTCGTCCTGAGGTGTCTCGTAGGAGTCGTAAAAGTCATCTAAGAAAAATGATTAAAATCTCATAGCCTTTGATAGACAGCGATATAACCAGTTTGCGAAAGAAAAGTGATATCCTACTGACCATGATTACAACGAAGCTTACGTAATATTCTTATAGGTTTTTCACGTTGGTCCAGGTAATGGAATTAATTGTAATTATCTGCACTTGCAAACCCCCTGGCTACTAAATTTATGATGTAGTAATAAATTTTATGTAATTCATAAATGACATTGTGTAATATGGCATTGAGAAAAAAGAAAGACCCCAGAGTTTTTTGCCGGTTCTTCTCTAAGAAAGTCATTTTTTGAACCTGTGTAGATTTTGATATTCATAAGAGCTATAAACTAGCCTAAACTGAACAAAGAAATTTCGACTTTAACTTTGATTTTCTAAGCCTAGCCTCGGAGTAGCCGGATTGTGACCGAATGGAATCGATTCAGTGAGCTGATGATGTTTCGTGCTGCATTTTATTATTTCATAGAACACATAGAGGTCTTTTTAATATGATATTTGGTTTAATTAATGAAAATGCTGTACGGAAAAAGTATAAAAATAAAATTTTGGACATAAATGCTGATAAAACTGAGTCATCTGTTTTAGATTTTTGTCGTATTCGATCCTTCGTAGAATACAATACATACATTTTGTATTTCGATCACAGCGACAACTTTCGAAAACTGACGGAAACTATCAACTGATCAACTGCGAAGGAGTTATTATAGTGCAATAAGTGTATAGAGGCACTCAAACGTCCCAACTCACCCGCGCCTGATAAGACCGGAAAACCAAAGATTTGTGTATTTTGCACAAATATTGGCTCCGGATTCGAATCCAGGATCCGTGGCGTAGAAGTCAGGTATTCTGATGGCCTAATGTCGAAAATGGTATTAGATTCAAATAGTTAAGAGATACAAAGAGAACAATATAAAAGGTACAAAATGTCACGGTCCCCTTGGGAGGAAGGGGGCCTCTGAAGTTGTTTGAAATTTGAACTTGAATGTTGTCATTAACCCTTGCCGAACAGAAAGCCCATTTTTTTTGTAATAATTTAAAATTTTAGGTAAAAAAATGTTGTTTTAATCCAATTACATCCTTTATATCTTTACAAAATTAGGAAATCAATGAAAAATGCGCACAATAATTAAAGTAGTGTTTGTACATACGTACTTTACGTAGTAATTTATGATATGCATACATACAGTCCACTTTTCACCCTCCCGGGAAACGATACGTGACGGGTGGCGAACCACGTCGCCGCTATTTCGGTACGTGTCAAAAAATTCTTACTCCCCGTAGCGTTCCCAAGAGCGGTATAGTGGCTTAGTCGCCTTTTACGACGCCTCGGTAGGAAAGAGTTAGGTCCCATTCTACTTTGCCGGACACCTATCGGATACTACCTATCGGGTGATTTATTAAAATGAAACATCTACGTGGGTTGAGCTTCTTCACATTGAGAGCGGGTCCCATCTGATGGCTTTGCCCCGGGGCTCATCGGTATAGTTACGTCATTGTGTAGGCGACTGACATTTGTCTACACCGCCCCCGTGTTGGTCCGCTCTTAACATCCCATAACAAACTGATTAAAAATGACGTCAAGTCTTGGTAATAAAGGTGTAACGGTCACGCAAAGGTCGCGTCAGATGGGGTAGGAAAATCGAGTTAGTTCGACATTTTAATAACAACCACTATATATTACACTAGCGACCCGCCTCAATCAGCGATATTTCGGTTAAGGTTAACAGCTTAGTATTGTAGCCACATCTATGTCGTCACATGAGAAGTTCAAGAAATATCGTATACGTTCCATAATCGCGCTATGAAAGTTTTCTGAGATGCGAAGTATGTTACAACTAATCTAAATATTACTATTACAGTTGGAGGAGACGTCCTCCCCAGATGAGACAATCCGATCTGGCGGGTAGCTACCCTTTTCCTTGGCAATATCATTCGCCGAAGTATAATTTTTTTGGGTGTGACGGGACGAGTAAAGGTTCACCAAAATGCAACTTCTACTCATAACAAATACTGTGAACATTTCATGCGGTACCACACTACGTCTGTCCCCCTGAGACATCAGTTATTAAGTCTCATATCCCCCGCAATTACAATAGCCCTCAGTGCCCTTCAGACCGAACACAGTAATGTTTCCACACTACTACTTCACGATAGATTAACTGGCGCTACGGTGGTTCCTACCTACACTCGTTATTTATTATGTTCTTTAAATTTGGGAATGAAAGAGCCGGCAAACATTGTACTGGACCTATATATCTGTACCTACATAGTTGTATTGTAAATAGTTATATGTATAATTAGTATAGGAATGGTACCAAGAGTTTTACTGGTGCTAGCATTACTTTACAGAAATCCGTCTAGGTACCACCCCAGGCCTAGATTTTGCCGTGTAATGTGCAAACATTAATGTGTTTCGGTCTGAAGGGCACTGAGAGCTAGTGTAATCACTGGTAATATGAGACTTAAGAACTGATGTCTCAGAGTATCGGGCGCAGAGTCGTACCACGCAGAAACATTTTGGGTGACGTGTTGTTATGGGCAGACGTTGCACTACCATCAGGTGAACGTCTCGTCACCTAATCCATTAAAAAAAAACACTAAATTCGGGAACATGCCACGTGTTTCACCTCAAAATGAAGCATTACCGATTATATTTACTCTACGATATATAATCGGATCGGATCTTAGCAAATTCTTTTTCTTTCCTTCATTATATCTCTATTTTATGCGCTTACCAAGCTCCCCGACAAACCTCAAAGTCTCTCAGTTGCCCGCCGTCGCAACTACAAAAGGGCAGAAAGTCATTGAAAGGGCACCAATGCGAATTTGTTCCTTTTTCCAAGGGCGATCCCTTGGGATAAGAAGATCGAAAAGGAGAGTGTGAAATTATATTGGTTTTTTGGCAAAAAGGTACACGGTTAGAAGACGTGCCATCGCTTAGAAAACTTGCTTTTCTTTTGATTTTTATTTAATTTTTTTTAGATTTTTTTTAGATTTTTTTAGATTTAGATTTGAATCTTAATTAGTGTGGGAAGTGCTCGTGTGTCAAGAATATATTTAGAACCATTCTCCAGAAAAAAGTCTATATCCACGGCTGAAGCCTACCACCCGAAATAGAGCTGCTCGTCTAGCACAACCCATATTATCAGACGGTATTCTTCAATTAAGGTTTTCATTCAGTAAACAATTTTATACTGAATTTGCGCTTTGTTTAGGTTTTTACTTAAAATAATTGTGTATTATTTGAAATCGCTTACATACATATATTATCGGTAACCGTTCCTTGCCTTGCTTACATTCGTTATTTTTTGTATTCTCTGATTGGCTTTTGTAGCCAACCAATCCAGCCAAGCCTTTTTTTATTAGATATTGCCTTTTACACCTCTACACACTGAGTCTTTAACTTAGACCATCTTCTTCTCTTACTTACACCACTCACTTCAATAGTAATTTCCACGATTCCTTCCTTAAAGAGCTTCCATTTCTTCAACCTCATATGCCTCATGAAACGTGTCAGATTTCTCGATCAGTTTCTTTACAAATTCTTCAAAATGCCCGAGTGTCTATGACTTTCTTTCTCAATCTTTCATCCACAATTACAAAATCAATCATACTTCTCAGGCTTCCTTCATCTCTCCTCACCCAGAGGAGTCTAGGGCTCACACAATCAAAGTCAGTCACACATTCGTACATTCTAGCAGAAACCAACGCCCTGACAGCCTCTACTGGTCTTAGGAACCCCCGACCAATAGGCTGTGTAGGGTCTATGAGAGGTGGTGTCGGATCCTTTCCGCTTGGTCTCATTCACACAGAGAACGTCAATCCGTCTTGCGCTCATCATCTCGCATACTTCGTCAATTTTATAACTCATTCCTCCCCTAACACTCAAAGTAGCAAAGTGGCTATACGTGGCCCACATTTCGCGCCCACGGGAAATAAGACGTGACGGGTGGCGAACCACGTATATTGTATTGAGCTAACAATACTATTACTTTATAATCCATTGCAAAACTTGTACCCAACAGACAAACAAACAGACAGATGGACATGCAAGCGAGTTAATAATAAATTATCATCCAGTTCTAAATTATATTTAGTTTTAAGTCTCTAGAGACCTAGCCTCTAGGGTCTCGGGAAGTTAATTAAAATCAATTACTAAATTTGACACGAGTAGACTTACACGAAAGCGAATTAATAAAAACGTGGTAAAATAGTCGTTAGTTAATAGTTAAAATAGTTAGTTAGTTTTTATCATATAACGAGATATGTTGGTAACCAATTTCACGTGGTCTATTTGATCATGATTACGTCATAGTAAAGGAGAGAAAGTCAATTTATATATATTATATTTATAATACCACTAGACAATAGTGTTGTAGTGGTGGAAGGTGTCTGGTGGCGGCTCCCGGTGGCGGTATTGGTTTTCTAGTGCACGCTGTTGAGGGAGGGCGGGCGGTGCTCTTCAAAACTGGGTAATACACACCATTTTACATTTTGCATGCGGATCTTAGCAATTTGACTTTCTCTCCTTTACTATAATGGATTTCCGCAAAGTAACGCCTGATTCTATTAACTATATGGTGACGTCATCAGATTCTTAACAGAAGTTAACATCTGCTTTGTGGGAATTATTGTGCCGCTAGTATCCTTGATCCTTTGTGCCAAAACACAATTGGTATGTAATATACAGGAGAAATTCTACGGTAGAACTTCATTTTGTTAAAAAAATATATTCTAAATCTTAATGTACTTTTTATATAATTTTTTTATTATATTTGCTTCACACGTCAAACGTGTAAAACCTGTATAACGCGCCCACGACATAGAAGAAATCCTAGTAAATTACAGCAAGTCCATGCCCCCTAGTCTCAACAAGTTTACAACTTCACAGTTACTGCAAATTAAGATAAGCCATATTTGTACATTTTATTTCCACCCAGGGACAACAAATAAAAGTTAAACGTGTAAAGTTTATCTCGTATAATTATCACTTCAATCCCTGTTCTTAATTAAGCGGTTGCGTAGTCCTAATAAGGTAATGTTTTAAAGTTAAGATATACAAGGCTTACGCTGAAAACATTTAAGCATAGGAAAGGAGTAAGAAATACTATATAAGTTGATAATTTATTTTTATTGCTCTTCAAAATTGTTCTGATTTAATGTATTCTATTACGAAATGAAAACTTCTAATTTAACTTATTTATAGATATTTTTTATATTTTAGATTTTTTAGAGCCGTGGTAGCTCAAGGGCTAGGCGCTCGCTTTAAATTTACATAGTACGCGAGTGACCCGGGTTCGATTCCCGGTGCCGGCACCACTAAAATGGTAATTGCAATATTTAGTGTTGATTTACCACGTTCTCGGCGGTGAAGGAAAACATCGTGAAGAAACCTGCATGTCTGAGAAATAAAAAATATTTCGAAAACATGTGCAGTCGGCAACCCGCATTGGAGCAGCGTGGCGGATTCTTGCTAGCTCTGAAACCCTCTCAGAAACGAGAGGAGGCCTGTGCTCAGCAGTGGGACATTTATAGGCTGAAACTTTACCATTTTTTACTAATAGAAGTTTACAGTAATATATCTTACTTTATTATAGACTAGCTGTGCCCCGTGGTTTTATCCGCGTAAAAAAGCCAACTTCGACCGATGATATATGATGATACTTCCCTATTTGAATGGGATTTTGGGGTTTTTTAACTTTTTGCGCGGAACTCTAATTATTTTTCTAAAATTAAAGTATCTTTAGTTACCCGCTATAATATCAGCTATCGGCCAGTGAAAGTTCCGTCAACAACGGTCCTGCCGTTTCGGAGATTAGCCGTAACTAACAGACAGGCAAAATTTAAAAAAAAATTTTTTTTTCTTAGTACCGTATATACTTTCATAAGTATTGAGTAAAAAGTTGTTATTACAAACAGACACTTCAGTTTTATTTATTTTTATAGATATTGCTGGAGAGTTAGAATGTTTACACAAGATAATCTCAGGAAATACACTCAGCGTCACAAAAATCGCACCTCTCTGAGTTTGCGCGAAAAATGGCTGTAATGGCTAGAAACGAATTATATTTATATAAATATTGGTATGTTTGAAATGGGTATTTGAATAGCTTTACATTATTAATAAAAAAATCATGAAATCATTAAAACATTTATCATTATAGAGCGTCAAAAATAAACACTGTCAAATGCTCGTTAGTAAGGACGCTAGTTACACCACCTAAAAAGGGTATAAAAGGGTCGATCTGGACGAAATATGGGCCAGTCGTAATTTAGACTTTGCAGTGAACACACGTGAACAAGTAACCCAAGTAAGAACAAGTAAAGATGGACACCAGCTCTGAAGAAGCCGCTCAAGTGATTGCCCTATTGCAGTCGTGGATGCGGCAGTGTGACGTTGCTCGACAGTTGAACCTGTCCCGTTTTTCAGTTCGACGGGTGTTCCAACGTTTTCAGCAGACTGGTGGTTATGTTAGAAAACCGGGATCTGGAAGAAAACGGTGCACATCAGAAAGAGATGACCGTTTCATGGTTACGACATCTTTACGAAACCGTTTTACAAATGCTGTTGAGTTGCAACAACAGCTTCGATCAACTCGGAGAACATCTGTGAGTGTTTCTACGATAAGAAGAAGGTTACACGAAAAGAGTTTACAGCCCATAGACCTGCTAAAGGTCCAAAACTTACTGCACAGCATCGCAGAGATCGCCTAGAGTTTGCTCGCAATCATTGCGAGTGGACTCAAGAACAGTGGCGGACCGTACTCTTCTCTGATGAGACGAGGGTCTGTCTCTTCTGCAATGACAGACGTAGAAGGGTCTACAGAAGACAGGGGAGAGGTTCACACAACCCTGCTTCGAAGAATCCGTCGAATACGGGGGGGGGCTCGTGTATGTTTTGGGGCGGCATTTCCGTCGACGGGAAAACGGAACTTGTGTGCGTTTCCCGGACTCGGGGTGGCCGTGGGCAAGGGTCATTAAATGCTGGTCGGTACATTACTGAAATCCTGGAGGAACATGTGGTCCCGTATGCTGGTTATGTCGGTGATGGATTCATGTTAATGCATGATAATGCTCGTTGCCACACCGCGGCTATTGTACGGGATTATTTACAGGAGGTCGATATCCCTGTTATGCATTGGCCAGCACGAAGTCCAGACCTTAACCCAATAGAACATCTCTGGGATGACCTAAAACGGCGCGTGCGAGCTCGAGATCCAGCTTCAGCCACTCTTCAAGAGCTGCAAGATGCGGTACTTGAAGAGTGGGAACAAATACCTCAAGAGGCTGTTGCGATCCTTGTAAGGTCCATGAAACATCGCATGGAAGCCGTTATCAAGGCAAGGGGGGTAACACTAGGTTTTAAGAACTTTTTTTGTATTTATTACGTTTTTTTTAAATTATTAATTTGCAAATTTGTACATACCCTGTCTTTTTCTTTAATTTCTCTTTCGTCTCGTTATAAAAGTAAAATTCAATTAAAATTCCTGAAAGCTAATGAAATTACCTTTCGAATGATACCCTCAAACCACAACATTGCCATTGGCCTGTTGTGTTAAAATAGTATTTAAATTATTTTTTTCCGATGTGCGATTTTTTTGACGCCGAGTGTAGTACCGCAATTTGCAAAATCTTTTTTTTATTAAATATAAGATTCTAGGCTATAAAGCTTTATGGTGTGGCAAACGTGTTAGACGACATGGACGTCTCTTCCTGACCGCGATACGGTCGTCACGATCCAGGCCACACTGTACACACAGTCAATAGCTTTAATATAACACGCACCACGACGCGCGACCGCCGTAGAGAGCGGCGTGCAATAGTCAATAATCACACCGCGTACACACGATTCACCCGTGTTCCAGGGCGGTTCTCACCGCCCAAAGTTACCGACACACAAGTCGACAGTCGGAATGGACGCCCGCAGCCGTCGGATCGCGAAATCACTCAGCGAACGCGACATAGTCCGAATTTCGAGGTTTTTGTAGGAGTTTATTTATTTATTTATATTTGGGTCAAACCAAACTTAGCCCGCGAGCACAGCATCCGATGAAGCTGTAAAAGCCGAGAGAGTTTTTATTTGATAAAAGTAACGGAACGAGCAGAACGTTCACCTAATGGTAAGTGCAACGTCTGCCCATAACAAATGCTGTGTCACCCAGAACATTTCTGTGTGGCCACCACACTGCGCCCGTCACCCTGTGATGGCAGAATAACTGGCGACGTGGTGGTATCTACCTAGATTGATTCCTGCACAGGAAACCTGACACCAGCGCATGGCAGCAGTGGTTCTGAAAATATCATTTCTGTTCGTTAAAAATAACATTAATAATAAACAAACATTTCAAATGAATACAAACTATTCATATAGTTTTTTCACATTGATTCGGGTAATGGAATTCAGGCTGGCTTCGGAGCAGCCAGCTCGTGACCGATTGCAATTGATTTGGAGAGCCAACTATTTTTGGTGCAGCGTTCTATTATTTAATAGAACAGAGTATTTTTTAATATCATACTGAGTCAAGTAAATGAATATGCTATGCGGAAAAACTTAACTTCGAATACTAAAGTTAAATACGATTTTCCTTTTAAATGAAACTAATTTTACTGATTTTATCGAGTTTAATTTTACTTTTTATAACCCGTCGTTTTGAGTGCTTTACACCACCCATGGTCACGGGGGGACTGAGGTGACAGATGTCCTGATGTCATAGTTATTCCGGAGTACCTTCAGCTTTTAATTATTATTTTTGGTCCGATCTACGCAGAAAGAGCTGTGTCTTAAAGTCTTGCAGTGGTATGCTTGGTTTTTGTTTTAATTTTATTAATTATAGGATCCTAAGCTGGTGGTAATACCCAAACATCTTCTCTATTAAAATTAGGATGATTTTTAATTCCATTATCCTCGCGAATCGACCTTGGTAGGAATCGGTGTTCTTTTGCGAGGATTTGTGGTTTATCAAATCTGATGTAATGGATGATACAGTAATCTATATACGATTTTCCTTAAAATTTAAATACTAATCGACATAAATAAAAACGGGTTTCGCTTGTATGAGTACCAAATCAGATGCAAATATAATATAAGTGTTTCAGACGGCAATAGGTCAGTTATAATCTTTGTTATAAATGTGCCGTCAACAACAAACCTAGCGATGTTCGCTTCGATGTTTTGATATATCGAGCTTCGCAATTATTTCGTAACGTTATAGCTATTTAAGTAAGGTTGTTTTGTATTAGATCCTTACATATGAAATTGGCGTTTAGCATGGGAGGAACACAAAGTGGTTTTTTTTATGTAAAATATATTTAATAATTCAAAGTTATCTATGCCCTTTTGCCATCTCATAGGTAGTTCATTGATCCCTTTACAAAAAAAAACATGGGGGTGAGAATCAATAAAGTCTCTGAAGGCGGTTTGGACTGCCACATCGGAGATGAATTTGTTTCGTTGTAGGAAGTTATTCACTAATCCTATCAGTACTACTCATTAATCCTATCAGTACTATTGTAAATTAGAAATGACGTAATTAACTCAATGTTAGGTCGTCACTATTTCTATAGAGAACAATGTTAAAAACTAATAAGTTTCAAATGATCAATGTTCACCCGATAGTAAATGCAAAGCCCATAACAAATGCTGTGTCATCTAGAATATTTTTGTGTGGCCTCACACAGCGCCTGTCCCCTTGAGACATTAGTTCTTAAGTCTCATGTTCACACACTACTGCTTCACGGCAGAAGAACTGACCCTGCGGTTGTCCGTAGGCCTCCGTCTGAGTAGTTACCAATCTACCTAGATGGATTACTGCATAGAAATTCTTGCCATCTCTCATACTGATTAGGAGTAAGACGTTGTACATCTGCATATGAACGAGTTACATAATAAACATACATAATAAATATACATAATAAATATATATATTTAAATATTAATGGTGGTAGGATTCCTATGCAGTAATCCGTCTATGTAGGTTATTCTGCCGTAAAGCACTAGTGTGCAATCATTACTGTGTTTCGGCTTGAAGGGCACTGAGAGCTAGTGTAATCACTGGGCATATGAAACTTAAGAAGTTAAGTGTCAGGGTAACGGGCGCAGCGTGGTGCCACAGAGAAATGTTCTGGGTGACACTGCATTTGTTATGGGCAGACGTTGCACTTACCATCAGGTGAACGTTTTGCTCGTTTCATCACTTTATACAATAAAAAAAAGGTACTTAGGGCTAGAAGCTAGCTACTTGTTTAAACTTAAGTCGTCTACAATCTTGGTTATAGATAGTTCTTATGGAACCTTCTGAAAAACAAAAATAGTTTCTGCATCAGTCGCATTACCTAAAAACCCTAAGGACATTATGCTCTGAAAAAAAAAAACTAAAATAAACCAGTTTCAACATTGCCAACTTTTTAAATTTTCTACCACGTACTACAGAGCTAAATCTGCTCGCTAATTTAGCTTTATAGGCCCCAATCGACAATTTGCGACTTGTTGACGGAGTTATTGGAAAAGAACCAGCAGTACCTACAACGTTCAACTCTTAAAATTCATAAATATTATATCATAGTGCAAACATTGTGCTGTAATGATATGTGAATAAATAAAAAATAAACTTCACTTTGTTATAGCCGATGTAACAAAATATTTTTTATGATATGACTTACGTACATACATACCCATACCCATACCCGTAGCCCAATTTTCGCCCCCGCGGGAAACTCATGACACGATATATTTAATATTATTTTTCCATTCATCAAAATCCACAAACCTTTATTTTCATACAATATTCTTGAGTCGAAGTAACATCCTCCAAATTCGATAACCCAAACATACATCACTAAACGAATCAACCGCTCTTAAAGCGTATGCAGGCCAATTCAATAACGAAGTGACGCCGCGTAGGGAAAATTCCACGCTCTAGCATGATCAAAAGTCAAACGGAAATGATACGATCTAAGTGATTTCCAAGTAGTCAAAGTTTGAGATCTATGTTGTGTATGTTCGCAGTGCTGGTGATATGTTCAGTGCAGAGTCTACAGTTAGACAGTCAGGCTTCGACGAGAAGGCCGAGGGTCACGAAGTACAGCAAGACCACACTCACGCCCGGAGGTTCTACGGTAAGTACATGGATCATCATGTAACATCACTATTGCAGCCAATCGTAAATCCACTACTAAAAACTACAGTCTTGAATTTGAGTTTTAGGCTATACCTGGGTTGATGATATTTTTTAATTGGATAAAGCTAAGAAACGATCAAAACGTTCACCTGATAGTAATTGCCACGTCAGCCCATAATAAATGCTGTGTCACCCAGAACATTTCTGTGTGACACCAAACTGCACCCGTCACCCTGAGACATCAGTTCTTAAATCTCATATGCCCAGTGATTACGTTACCTCTCAGTGCCCTTCTAACCGAGACAGTAATGTTTGCACACTACTGCTTCACGGCAGAATATCTGTCCATGGGGTGGTACCTACCTAAACGGATTCCTGCATAGGAATCCTACCATCAGTGATGTTGATGATGATACCTACTGAACCACCAGGCGAAATCACCTGGGTCCGCGAATTTTATCGCTTTTAGACTTCTTGATGAAACTATGGCTCCATATTAGTCTCAGAGGTAGTATTTACAATCTTAGCAATTTAAATGTCAATGCCATTGTAGCTTTTAAATTCAAATTAAAATTATAGCCCTGTTCGGTTTGACTGTTTTTAATTAAATTTAGTCATAGTCAACACAAATCAGTTTTTTTTAGTTGTGTATATTGAATATAATGACTCCATTCACACAGTGTCTAAGTGATTTCTTTTTTTTTTAAATTTAAATAAAACGATGCTACACAGTAGGATTTTCTCCTGTATCGTGGGTTATGTTCATTGTTCATTTTTTTCGTTTTCTTAGTAAGTCATTTTTTGGTAGTTTGATTTAGGACACTACGTCCTTGATTAGATATCAATATTGCCGAGTCAATATTTTCAATTGCAACAGAGCTTCTCGTTTTTTTTTGTAAAAAATACGAAAGCGTGGTTATCGATTTTCACTGTCTTTGTTGAGCAAAGAATTTCCATTAATATTATTTGCGGAATGAATATTCTGCCGCGGAAACGTTGAGGATGTTACAGAATGCCTTTGTTAATCAGGTTATATCGCAATAAAATGTTTAAAATTGGTACTAAGACTTTAAAGAAGGCAGCGAAATCAATGAAGACGAACTGTGTCCAGGACGACCACCGCACAACACTTCAGTCGTCGCCGTAGAAGGCCGTCCCTCACGCAGGGCATCGTTAAGATTGGTGCGACCACGTTTAAACTCATTAAACCAGTTATAAACAGTGGTCCGAGAAGGGGCTTCATCGTGAAAGGCCAATCGAAGTCTGCATTACATTCTTGTTGACTTAAATGACACCGAAAGTCATAAAAATCATAGTACGAAAATTTTCTCGCGTTAAATTCATACTGGCATGACACAGACAAATTTAAATTTGCCGCCAAAATCGTAAAACGATTGACGAATGAAATTAGTACTCAATAATATTAGCAAAGAGTTCTATTTTCAAAATTTAAACTTATTTTTTTTATATTCTTTAAAAGTGGCCAGTTCTAAAAACTATCAGTGTCGCACTCGTATTTGAAAAGGTTCGATAAACAGCATTTTAATAGATTTGTTGTACCTTAGAAGCGTCAAATATCGAAATAACTATTCGAACAATGACATACAGAGTTTTAAGATATGTGTATATCGTGTAGAATTCAGCAACCACAGACTTAACGACAAATATTTGATATAATTTCGGTGATGTTTTTGCTGTTAGCCTTAGTGGCTTATACAGCTTCATTCGGATTCGGATAGCTGTCTTCGCGGGCCCAGACAGGTTTTGTTGAACAGAAATTTATATATATAAATAGAGCTTCATAGTACAGCTGAACTCGCGGGCCAGGTGAAAACATTTTAAAAAATCGTCTCTTAGTCATACAACGGTAATTTGCACAACAACGCCATCTATAGATAATGCTATTTAACTTAGACGGAGAAAATACTTAATTAACTATTATACTTTGTATAAATTAATATACTTTATAATAATTATAAATTAATATACTTTTAATAATAAATAAATTGTACATCTTTTATAACCTTTTCTTAGATTACTTAATTGCCTTATCGCCACCATTAAACAAATTCGTAAGCTTCAAATACTCTTAACTTTTTATAGAATAAACCGATTTTTATAAAACAAGGACTAAATGTTACAGGAAGATACCCTGTATAATTTTCGTATTGAGTTTTTTGAACAAATTTAGTGCTTTAGGCGTAATGCGTTCACAAACTAACTGACAGACAGACAGACCGACAGGCAGGCAATTCTAAAAATGATAGAAATGTATATAGTTACTTATTTTTAGCCCCCTCAATCATTAATTTCACAAAATTTAAAATGTACAGACACGTAAAGCTTACAGATTTACTATATGTATAGATTATGAGTATCTCTGCTGCAATATAATATTGCACGTCTCCCATGGCGCGAAGCGACGTGAGATAGTGCTATAAACCCGACATGTCAAGGTCAAGCGATTCGGCGCTCTTCAAATGCCTCTATCACAATTATATTCCGCTGATATGCTAATTTGAATAGACTCATAGCAAGAAAACACTTTGATTAAAGTAAAAAAGTAAAGTTTCAGCCTATAAATGTCCCACTACTGAGCACAGGCCTCCTCTCATTTCTGAGAGGGTTTTTGGAGCTAGGAAGAATCCCGCCACGCTGCTCCAATGCGGGTTGGCGGACTTCACATGTCTTCGAAATATTTTTAAGACATGCAGGTTTCCTCACGATGTTTTCCTTCACCGCCGAGCACGTGGTAGGTCAGCACTTAAAATTGCAATTAACAATATTAGTGGTGCCGGCACCGGGAATCGAACCCAGGTCACTCGCGTACTATGAAATTAAAAGCCCCTGAGCTAACACTTTGATTAATTCATTAAAATTATTTTGAAAAATGATCTAATATGCTTTAAAAAATAAACAATTTAAAAAAAATTGACGTTAACGTCCGGATTTTTTTGGGGATTGTGGTCACGACAACTCCCCGAAAAATTTGACGTATTGAGACCGGGTTTTTTTATCGTGTCCAGAATTTTATCTTCTGGTTTGCTATTTCATATCAAAAGTCTAGCACATTGTAGTTATTAAGAAAACTAATGTTTTCTCATTGTTTTCATCCGAAATGGAAATGACTCGAAATATTTGAACCTCAATACAATTGTTTTTTCTTAAGAGCTAAATGAACGCCATGACACGTGCAATTTTGGATTTTTCGAACTTTATTCTTCTAAATTGGCCCTTTCAACACTGGCACGGAGGTCACATTTATCGTTTGTCCGCAACGTATAGTAGCTACTAAATAGAACTATTTACTTTCATTGTTAGCAAAGCCTTGTACCAGTTTATCGACTATAACAGTAGACAAGGGATCATTCCGTGTATGTTTATAAATAACAGAACAATGTCTATTGATCCAGTTGCGATAGTACGGTAATGGTTGCCTTATAAACTATTTAGTCAGTCGCAACTTAATCATCGCATTATCCAATTAAAAAAAAAAAAACTTATCCTGCAATTTATCACTTCTCGAACCCGGGTTTTTTTGTAGAACACTTGACTGTCATCCAGATTTTTTTGCGGAACACTTAGCTATCACCCACTAGAAGACGATCTTTAAACGTGTATTAGGGTACATTTTTTCTAAATTGTCGTGGAACACATATTCAGATTTAAAAGAAAACGCTTATTTTCCGCGGAACACTTAGGGAAAATGCGCAATATTTAAATGTTATTGAGAAAGAAGAAAGAAAAAGCAGAGAAAATACGAAGGCTTAGATCGACTTCATCACGACGACCGAACGATAGCTGTTCAATGATGTCTCTGTGATCGCTGGGGTGAAAATCGGCAATGATCGCCTGAATGGTAGCGTAAAGCTGGTGAGGTCTCGTCTGGTGAAGTCCAGGCTCCGTCCATATCGTGCCCTTGTCCAAAACCCTCGAATTGCATAATTCCTTTTAATGCCTGGATGATTGCATTACAGAGGACGATTTAAACGAGATGCTAGTAGAAATTGTCCAGGCGGTTGGGACAAAACCCGCCGCGCAAATCAGATTCAGAAACTCTTCGACCACACTCAAAATGAAGCTGCAGTCCGCAACTGACGCGTCAACATATCAGCAACTGAACAGACAAGTCTCCCAATGTATGCGGCGAGACCTGCGCATATTCAATACGGCTCGTATTGAGGAAGAGATAGAGAGAAACCAAGGCTCCAAGATATTCAAGATATGCCAGGGATCTGTCTGCCGGAAAGAGCCAACGGACTAAGTTGAGGACCGAAATCCGGCATTTCCGCTGAACCAGAGATTTTGAGTGAGATCGAAAATTTTATGGAAAGCTGTACAAGTCGTCGATGGAGCTGCACACTTGTGTGAGTAAAACCCAAATAACCCAACAGTAAAACTCGTTCGACACTATTCCGATGAAATATTGGACGTCAGTCAGTGCGAGATTAGTATGGCTCTCAAGCAGCCTAAGAATTGCAAGGCGCTGGGTGGAGTGCTCGTCCCAACCTAACCGTGGCCGATGTAACGTTCATGGAATACGATCGAGGGTAGAATAGGAAGCAGCATCAGAAACACGGTGACAATCACAGCACAACCAAAACAGGCACAAATGTTGATTTCGGCTGGGATTAGAACCCAATACCTTTGGCGTAAAGTCAGTACACCATGTGGTCGTCTAGTGTAATTACAAGGCATATGGGAATCGATGCCTCATGGTGAACAGCGCAACGCAGTGCTATACAGATCTTTCTCGGACAAACCAAGGGTTATGGACTGGTGTGGTACTTACCACCAGATGAACGACTCTCTCGCCTCGTCATTTAATCCTATGGAAAAGAAGATATGATTCGATAGCGGTTGCATTCATTTATTTATTAGATTCACACTACTGGTCGCCCTGTGGTCGAAATTCGACCACAATTTATAATTTTTTTAAGTCGGTACGTTATTGAGGTTTGGGGACAACATTTCAAAATTCTATGGCGACAAACTACTCTCTGCGACGGTTTGACCAAAGACTATTATGTGATATTGGCAGAGTGAATGTAAACAAACGGCAGATAATTATGTGATTGACCTTTTCAGTATGAGGGTAAATAATAAATGTTTCAATTTATTCAATTTAATGTATTTGTGACACTATACATAAATATCTATATACATAAATCTGACACTCCTGCGTTCGCGGAATATGCTTAAAAAGGGGTACAAAGTTTTCTCTTCACTTATTAATATACAGATATGATATTTTATGTTGTTCGTTGAATATTCGAATACTTTATAAAAAAAAAAACAGATGTATATAGACGTCAACGTTATAAAGACATGCTGCTGCTAGAGTCGGGCCATAATCTTCGATCACTGATCGAAGGCCAAGGCACGTAAAATGACACTACTGTCGAAGACTTACTTCTCGTACTTGAGGTAGAACTGATATGCAAGTCTAGGTAGATATTCGTGCCAGTAGTAGATACCAGTGCCGGCAATTATGCTGTTAAGCAGTCGTGTGCAAACGTCACTGTGTTTCGATTTGAAGGGCACTGTAGGTAGTGTACAGATCAGTCATCAGCTCAGCATATCACTAGTCCACTGCTCAACATAGCCTCCCCCACAGATTGCCACAAACATTTGTAGCTCTCTATTTTGGGGGAATTTTACCGTAGTTGCCACGCTTGGCAGGCGGGTTGGCAACCGCAGTTTATTTATTCAGATGTTCCAAGAAGATGCTGCTGCCCATCTCCTGGTTTTCGTTTTCCCTCTGTCGACTTTTACGACACCCCGTGGGTGATGAGATGTGGTGGTAGCTTTTCTTCTGCTTTTACTTAAAAAAAATCACTGGTGGTAGGATTCTTATGCAAGGAATCCGTCTAGGTAGGTACCATCGCAGGACCAGTTATTCTGCCGTGAAGCAGTAGTGTGCAAACATTGCTGCGTATCGGTCTGAAAGGCACTAAGAGCTAGTGTAATCACTGGAGATATAAGACTTAAGAACTGATTTCACAGATGGACGGGCGTAGTTTGGTGCCCCACAGAAATATTCTGGGTGTACACAGTATTTGCTATGAGCGGACGTAGCACTTACCACCAGTCCCTTTCTCCCATAAAAAATACGTCATGATTTTTCATCGTAGAAAAATGTTATTATCTACTCGCCATTAGACGTAATGGTGGTCGTCGTTTCTCGCTTTACACAGATAAAATAATGTACTAATTATTCGCAAAACAAAATAACACAATTTAATACGAACAATTCCCAAAATAAATAAAAGAAAATTACATTCTGACGAATAATTTATTAGAGCAATCATACGAAGTAAGTTCAGTTCCTTTGTCTTCGAAAAACGTTAACGTAATGTATTATCTTGCAAACGACATCTTCTTTCTTATTACGAGTAATGGAAGCGCGGGCATTTCGCGTCACATGTTGTGAACACGCCTTTATGAAGTGAATTAATTTGTTTTTGCAATGTCTGGAATGTCTAGTATTGTTCAGTATTATTCTGAATTCATAAATAGACATTTTTTTTAAAGTTGCCTGTGACTGTAATTTCTGCAGTATTTACTAATTTCTTCATGGATACAGATATGCAGAAAGAGATATACTTACTCCGTGTCATTGGTGTGCCTTATAGACATGCAATTATAACCGGAGTAACATTCTGTTTGCAATACTTATTTTCTCCATACGTTTTTTTTCTGGGTATGGATTTTTTTTAATTTATTAGGGTTAACAAACAGTAAACACAATATTAATTTATAACTAAAAGTTGTACACAATTATTACTTATTGTGCTACCAGCACCGTTAACTGCATTAGTAAGCGAAAATATAAAGGTGGTGTAACATAATTTTTAAAGTTTTACAACTAAGTGTAAACAATAAAGTCTAAACTCATAACTAAAAGTTGTAAAGTTCTAAAGGCACTTAATTATTTCTATGGATACTACACTAATCGACACTCGACGTCGAAACCTAAACTGTGGCTTTCATCGGATGGGACCGTTTTCTTTCATTTTCTAGTAGAATTTCATTTAAAGATCGTACTGGATTGAAATAACAATTTAATTTTTAATCAAAATATTGTAATTAAAATTATTTTTATTCGGTCTCTTTGTTCAGCAAAGGTTTTAAAAACAACGTCGGAGTTCAAATTAATTGAATAAAAAGATAATAAATTTTACTACGTTTTGTAACTATCAATATAAGGATGCTCCTGTGCTCGCGGCCCTCTGGGGCCGGTGACCGCTCCGGCCTGGGTTCCCTTGGAGTTTTTCCCATCCTGCCACCCTATTGTTACGCCGACACGCCGATTGTACAACCGACAAGGCATTAAAAAAAGGCCAATAATTTTCAGCCTGGCTTCTTATAAGGCGCCCTCAGGGAGGAATTGGTATAATAATCATGTATGGCAGGCACGTGGTTGGTCTCAATACTAGACCACGTACTTATAGATGCTGCTGACGGCATGGCAATTTCCTTTCTTTTGGATGGAAGCCATGACATTGGTAATTTAATAAAATGGAAAGAATAAACGCAATTGCATCGAACGCCTGTATTGAATTTACAACCAGACTCGAAGTGAAATTATTACTTTTTGTACCAATCTCCCAAGGGTATGCTTTCTGAACACGCGTCAAAGTGCTAATAGGATTAGCTTATTATGTTTGTATGACTTTACTATTACATAAAACTTTATTTTTAAACGACTTCAAATAAGTGACAACCTCCACTTCGTCTTTATATATATTTTTGTGTATATTCAAGAAAGAGATAACTTCTTTGTTTATTTCCCGATTTTTATATTTTTTTTTATTGGAAAGGGGGTACTGTAAGTGTTCCCATATATTTAGTCAAGTTATGATGATGACAGCCACGAGAAAATCACGAAACTTAAATTCACATACGTAAGTTCGAAATTTAGATTTTTGATTGAATATTTATATTTCAAGGAGTCGGTGACGGAGAGAAGTCTCTTGACGGCGACGTATCGACTGCTGGGCGGCGGTGGGGAGACTTGCATCCTCCTCACCGTGGACGCCCTCCTTGACATCTCTTATCTTACCAAGCTGAACGAACGTGCTGTGAGTATATTTTATACTTTCTTATATCTTATTTCATCATCATCATCATCATTTCAGCCCATCACTAGTCCACTGCTGAACATAGGCCTCCCCCATAGATTACTACAAAAGTGTATAGCTCTCATTTTGAGGGGAATTTTGCCATAGTTGCCACGCTTGGCAGGCGGGTTGGCAACCGCAGTTTATTTATTCAGATGTTCCAGGAAGATGCTGCTGCCCATCTTCTGGTTTTAATTTTCCCTCTGTCGACTTTTACGACACCCACGGGATGAGATGGAGTGGTAGATTCTCATTAAGCCGGTACCACACGGTAAAGATAATAACAACTTAAACATTAACACAATTAAAAATAAAATAAAATACATACACATACAAAATTTTTATATGTATTTGTATAAATAGATATGACAGTACGAATGGATCATTTGAAATAGTGAAGAGAACACGGAGAATTCTAGAGTTACGCCTTTGTTGAATAGAAGAATATTTTATGGTAGCCTGGTACTATTCTTTATCGGAGTCAAACATATTCATTTTTTCATGAACTGACTCTTACAATTCTTGACTAATGTGCGTAAACTCTGTGCCTTCTGCTTTCTGCTAGCCTAGTACTATTTATACCAGTGCTTGATATAAAAGCCAAACTTTTTCACGAAAATCTCTACTAACATAAGAGTGACGTTACATGAGCATACTTCTAAGTTCCTTCCTGCAAATGTCACAGTCCATTAAAGTCTGCTTAGCACACGCCTGCTCTCAGCCTGATATGGTTTTGGTGAGGATTCAGCCCAGGTACCTCGGCGAAACATTTAAGGCGAATGCTTAAGCATTGAGGTACTCAGGTGCTTCGCTACAAGCCTAGTAATATCTGCATCAGAATTTTCTAAAAACAAATAAAAAAGCACAGTTTACAAAATTTCTGCAACATAATGCTTCTATGTCGCATGAGAAACTCAAGAAATATTTCATACATTCTGTTTTCTGCGATGAGTACTATATATACAACATCTAAATATTACTAGTAGGAGGAGACGTCCTCCCCAGATCAGAACACCCAATATGGCCGGGTAGCTACCCTTTTCCTTGACAATATCATCTGCCAATAAATAATAACCAAATGAAATTATGTGTCCATACTTATCGGTTGTCCTCTACAATTTGTTCTAAAATCAGCGCGGCGCAGTTAGCACAGCTAATTGTAGTTGGCTTAGCTGAGCGCTTCCCTTTTGCCAATCAACTCATAAACATTATTTTCTTTTTTTCTTTTCTTTTTTTATTCTCTCCATTTGTTATTTTTAGTAAATCGATTCTTTTTGTTTTTTTTTAATAAATCGATTTTTTTTGTTTTTTATGTTACATTCTTAATACTTTTAAAAGTATTGATTGTAAGAGAACCGCGGATCTATGGGGTATGTCCGTGGAAGTTAGTGCGTCTATTATAGATATAATTGCACCTCAATTAGCCATAATTTTTAATTCCGGTATTGCATTTGGTGTGTTTCCTGATTTGATGAAACATAGTAAAATCATACCTTTATTTAAATCTGGTAGTACATCGGACCCTGCTAACTTTAGACCTATTTCTGTACTACCAACATTAAGTAAAATTTTTGAAAAAATTATACTTAATCAAATGTTAAAACATTTCAATTTAAATAAATTGTTTCACAAAAACCAATTTGGCTTTACGAGGGGTCGTTCTACAACCGATGCAGGTGTTGAACTTATTAAGAATATATTCGAAGCCTGGGAGAGTTCACGGGATGCCTTGGGTGTTTTCTGTGATCTTTCTAAGGCCTTCGATTGCGTTGATCATGAAACACTTATCAGGAAACTACATCACTACGGTGTAAGAAATTCTGCACTTCAACTTCTAATTTCATATTTGAGTAATAGAACGCAGACAGTAGTTATCAATAGCAGGAGTTCTTCCGGATCAGCAGTGTCTATGGGTGTCCCGCAGGGTTCGATTCTCGGCCCATTTCTATTTCTTATTTACATTAATGACTTACCTTACCTAGTAGGGGACAACCATGATATAGTGTTATTTGCTGATGATACATCTTTGATTTTTAAGATAAAACGTCAACTTTTATTATATGACGAGGTGAATAATGCTATTTCAAAATTAGTACATTGGTTTAATGTTAATAATTTGGTTTTAAACGGCAATAAAACAAAATGTATTAAATTCACAACACCAAATGTTAAACAATTAGATGTAAATGTGCTTGTGAGTGGGGAAGAGTTGAGCCTTGTGGATACTGCTGTCTTTCTTGGAATAACTCTTGACGCAAAACTTCAATGGAGCCCCCATATATCTAAGCTAGCAAGTAGACTTAGCTCTGCAGCTTATGCTGTAAAAAAAATTAGGAATTTGACTAACGTTGAAACTGCTAGATTGGTTTATTTTAGTTATTTTCATAGCATAATGTCTTATGGTATTTTGCTATGGGGAAATGCAACTGATGTTGAAGTGATTTTTGTTTTGCAAAAGAGGGCCGTAAGAGCTATTTATAATCTTGGCTCTAAAGTGTCTCTTAGGGATAAATTTAAAGAAATTAATATCTTAACCTTGGCCTCTCAATATATATTTGAAAACGTTTTGTATGTACACAAGAACATAAACCAGTTCACTAAAAAAAGTGATGTTCATAATGTGAATACCAGGAACAAGCACAAATTAATTATGCCAGTTACCCGACTTCACAGAGTCAGTAACTCTTTTATGGGGCAATGTATACGTTTTTACAACAAAATCCCAGAAAGTGCTAAAAGTCTTTCAATCAAAAAGTTTAAATTTTATATTAAACAAAGACTTCATAAAAAGGGTTATTATAATATTAAAGAATACATAGATGATGATAACCCCTGGGAATGAGGTGATCGCCGCCAAGCCATTTCTACATCTTTATAATACAGCTATTGTAATACAGTTATTGTACATTATTTTAAAAATGACTAAAAAAAAAAAGCCCGCTGGGTTTCTTACTGGTTCTTCCCAGGACAGAGGCATTTTTGCGAACCAGTGTAGCTTAAAAAAAAATGACTTTCAATAAGTACTATGTAAATAGTCTATATTGAATAAAAATTTATTCTATTCTATTCTATTCTACTAGTTAAGGGGTATTTTTATATTAATTATTATTATTATTTTTTGGAGTTTAATTATTTAACGATTTTTATCTGTACTTACTTGATTGGCAATAAATTATTTCTTATCTTATGTTATTAATTATTATTCAGATGTAAATTAATGTAGAATTTGGTTTTATGTATGACGGTGGTTTTATTCATTCTTCCAGGATGCTAACACGTTCGTGCCCAACAACGCGAACGTTGCTGGTGTGTGTAAGGAGGGCGACGCAGAGACCCTAGTACTTTCCTTTAAAGAGTTTTCTATAGAGTGGTCGTTCGCTAAGGTTAGTATTCGCATTGACAATTTGATGAAGACACAGTTTTTCACATTTTAGCAGCTACTAGGTGTACGCGGATATGGAAATAAATTTAGTACTATTAAGATTTGATGTTCTGTCTATAGTTAACTGCTGAACATAGGCGTCCCCACAGATTATCACAAAACACGATCTTTACATACCGGCATCTATCGAATTCCAGCTAAACCGTTCAGTCATGTATCTGCACTGCGTTGACCAGTAAAAGATCTCGATAATCTTTCTTCCATTATTAATTGCACGAGCTATATAGGCACTTCAGCTTGCTGATCCCGAATGTAACGTAGGTTACCCTAGTTCAGCTACAGATATCATCGTTACGGAATTTATATAGGAGATAAACACCGAGTATGGCTGTTTCTGTAACTCGCTGAGCGACTGTCTGGATCATTCAGGAAGCTAAAAAGTGCACATAGTATTAGACAGTGCATTATATTGTTTTGGTGAAACGTGGATTGTGGCAGTCATCTGTTTTTGCAGTGAGTGCCCAGTCTCTGACTACCCCATATGGGATACAGTCGTGATCTTATGTATGTAGTATTAGACAAATAATATAAAAAGTTCAAAGTACCTGGATACCATACTCTCTATAAAACTCCCTGAGTAAAAATTGTAATACGGTACTGACCAATAAACACTGAGCTCTGTGGTGAGCAGCGTCAGAAAGTCCGTAAAATCGTCCCGCCGACGTAGTAAAAGTCGATTATGCGTTAGAGAAATAATCAAGTGAACAACTTTTCCGGTCTTTCTCTAATTCAGAAAAATAGTCTGACTTTTCGAACCGGCGGAACAATTACAAGTTTGTTCGTTGTTCGTTTGTTAACTAAAAAAAAGACACAATTTTCTTTTTTATGATTTCTTTGTAGGAATAAAGTGATGAGATGAGCAAATTATGGAAAGTGCAACATCTGCCCGTAACAAATGCTGTATCATCGAGAACTTTTCTGTGTGGTCAACCTTGAGACATCAGTTCTTCAATCTCTTTTGACCAGAATGAGATTTACAAACTTTTGTGGCAATCTTTGGGGGAAGCCTATATTCAGAAGTGGACCAGTGATAGGCTGAAATGATGTTGATGATGGTTTGACCAGTAATAACCTAGCTAGTGCAGTGCCCTTCAGACCGAAACACAGTACCTACTTAGACGGATTCCTTTATAGAAAACCTACCACTAGTCAAAACCGGGGCTGAAATGTGTTGATGACACCTTAATTTACATTTCATTTGTTCTAGACTCCAGGTGGTGAACGCTGGTATGCCGACAGCCTTAGATTGACCTACAACTCAAGTTCCCGTATACTAGAACACGCGGCTCAACAAGGGCGTAGAGTAACTCTCAGTACTGGACCTAGGGCTTTGCTCTTCCCCACACCTGTTGGCAAATCCTTTTTCTGTCCTGAGGAAACCATCGTTGAATTGACTGAGGACGACACAAGGTGAGTCTTTATTTATTTTATATCATCATTAGAAATTGTGTCAGTGTCAGCACAGGGGCCGGGCGCGCGCGCCTTATATTTTATGGTACGCGAGTGACCTGAGTTCGATCCCCGGTGTCGGCACCTCTATAACTGCTCCGCAATTTTTAGCGCTGATTTACTACGTGCTCAGCGGTGAAGGAAAACATCGTCAGGAAACCTGCATGTCTGAGGAATAGAAATATTCCAAGGATATGGGAAGTCCGCCAACTCGTATTGGAGCAACGTGGCTCTTCGAAGCTACAAAGCCCTCTTAAAAAATAGAGGGAGGCCTGTGTTCAGTAATGGGACATTTATAAGCTGTTAATTTACTTTTTTTCACTTTTGTTTTTTTAATAAAAATTGGAGCGTGATTGTAGTTTGGATTCATTGTCAAAAGTGTGTTCATTATGTGGAAAATATTATTTTCTTTGTATTACAAGAAAGAGTTTGGTAGTAAGTTTTCTTTGCAGGAATCCGTCTAGGTAGGTACCACCACAGGGTCAGTTATTCTGCCGTGAAGCAGTAGTTTGCTAACAGTGTCTGTGTTTCGATTTGAAGGGTACTGATAGGTAGAGTAATTACTGGGCACTGAGACTTAAACACTGAGAGGGAAAATCAAAACCGGGGGATGAAATTCGTTTGGGTGTTTCGATTTGAAAGGCAAGCTAATGAAATAACAGGTAACAGGAGACTTAAGCAAACGATGTGTCATGGTGACAAGCGTAGTGCGAAGCTACCTTTAACTTTAAAGTGCAAAGCGTTGTGTGGTACCGCAAGGGTTATACTAAAGAGGCGTGACAGTGACCTACCTAAACCCGATGGCTAGTTAGACCTCTGCCCATAAGTGGTAGCGTTACCCAGAACTCTGTAATGAGGTTGCCACCCTAAAATATCAGCTATCATGTCTGATATATGGCATAAGAGATTTTTTTTTTGCATTGGATAAAGTAACGAGACCAGCAAAATGCTCAGCTGATGGTAACCGCAACGTTGGCCCATAACAAATGCAGTGTCGCCTAGAACATTACCGAGTGGCACCACACTGCGCTCGTCACCCTACGATCTCGGGATTTCGGTTTTTTAACCGGGACAGCTACGATGGCTATAAAAAAACAGGATTTGATTTGTGAACAATCATTTATTTTTATCGGACGGTCAGTTTTTTAAATCGTATGTTACCATTGGTTAGTACATCGGGCGCGGCTAGGTAAGGATGAGTGTGTGCATCTATGCACAGTCGATATCTTCCGACAGCGTACGGCAGAAGTTGCGTGGTCGAATATCGGCCAGGTGGTTATCATGATTGCATCTTCTTAAGTAATTAATATCTTCAACAGCTCCAACATCGCTCACCGCGCGAAGCTTTACCTACGCCAAATGCGTCTGCAAGCGTTCATGTTCAAACGCGATGGTGAATTCGGTCCTCCCTGGCACTGTTCGGACTCCGCTCGCACGCGCTCCGAAGCGGTCCCGGTTGCAGTGGGTGCTGCATTAGCAATAGCTACCGCGGGCACCCTAGTGGGTTACGCGATCTGGCGCTATTTGAAAGTTAAGAAAGTACAATATGACACTATGGAATGAAGGGGTTGACTCTCTTTCTTTTGTATGTTGGCAGCATTTTTTTAATTTTTAATTTTCATCCATATTTTTCAAGCTATAGTGTAAAAAAAGTTTTTAATCTGATTTAAATAGTTTTGTATATATGATTCATATACCTATCTTTTTCTTTAAAGATTTTACTTTATATTTTCTGTGGCATAATTTGGCAATTCATTTGTCTTTGTTATAGGTTTTGGGTGGTTACTTTAAAAATGAATGATGCAGAGTGAGTGTTTCAGTAACTGCCGATTTGAGATATTATGATTAGAGAGTGTGACTTTTTTTTTTGTACATTGTAATGTTCGGACTTAAGTTTTAGTAAATTCGAAACGGTGTCTTTGGTTGTGAGGGACTAGCTAAAGAACCATGGAGGCGATAGAAGGTTTTGAGATCTGAATATATGATAGTAAAAAAATGTAGTACGAGAATAATATTGCATTTGTGTGAACTAGGAAGATTCAGTTTAATCTAGCAGAACAAATCATTTTATTTAAACATTTTTTTAAATTTTATGATGATTGATTTTGATTTTATTTAATATTATGTACGTCATTTGGTAAGTATGATCTGATAAAAAAAATTGTTATGTTAAATTTTTTCAGAATGTCTAGATTAAAAAGCTCTATAGTTATATTTTTAACTCCGAATAATTTGAATTTCCACGTGGCTAAATTAAAAGTAATATTACATTTTACAGACATGGTTTTTTTTTAAGCTGCTGTTATTATGAAATATATATCAATCAACACATCAACGCTTATAAAAGAAAATCATTTTGATATTTTTAACGTGGTATTTTTAATTTAATGCTGCACAGCAACTACATTAAAGTAAAGCCATTCTTTACCATTTTCTCTTACTTTGTTTCAGTATTTTTTAATATTCAATTATTGTTAAATTTACTTACAAAGAAAAAAGAAATGCGTATTTGCAAGAGAGAGTAGTTATTACACAAATCTATTATCTAATTAAATAAATAAAATTGTATTAACATTTTATTTCATTTCTTGGTTAGCTATATATATTAACTATAACGTAAACAGAGATTGAATATATTTATAGGTTAACTTTCCAACATGAAAATGATTGAAATCTGCTGAAGCAAAAGTCAATGGTTTCTTTTTCTTCTTCTTTTTTGATCCTGGCAATCAGCTACCAAATCGAGCCATTTTTGCTAATGTCGTGTAATAATTTAATTACAACAATGACTTCGTTTCGATCGCCAATAACATGATAGTTGACTTTTACTGAAAAATTGCTGGACTGATGAATGATTATGGACATGAAGATTTGCTGGATTGATAAGAGTCAAAAAAAAAGTACAATTTTGATCTAGAATTGAATTATCCAATTACTGTACACTCTCACGAGTACTTGCTGCATAATAAACTATCAATATTAAACATTAAAACTCCAAATATACAAAGAAATTACAAAATTCAAATAAAACGCTACCGCCACTGTTCGAGCCGGCGCCAAAAGTCCAGTCAAATAGTTTTTTTCTATTGAAAAGAATTTGTGGGATGTTGCCGTTTGTAATGAATTTGATATTAATTTAATACTACTTTTGCAACATAATTTGTTGTCAATCTAAAATAAGTTAGAGAAATAATGTTAAAATATCTGAGAAATAGCAGAATGTGTTTTAAAAAAGATATTTCATGATGATGAAGATAATGTCACAAAATATTATATAGAAGGACACAAACATAGATAGACTCTATGTATCTATGTCAGTGATAATAAATCAGCAGTGTGAAAAAATTTGGCTGAAACTAATTTTTACTGTTGCAACGTTGTTGATGGTTGAGTAGTGTTGTAAAAATGTATTTAATCCCATTTCCCAAAATTCTATCTAAGTTACGGGGTTATTTATCATGAGCGTGTAATGTCATTTGGTATTAAATGAAACGTGATGCTAACTTTGAGTTAATGTAATTTTATTTAAGATTATTTAGATATAAGGTACACAAATTAATTGTTATATATTGTGAGATTATCAAGAAATTTTGTGTCGGTCAATGAATTGACATAAGAAAAATCATGATAACAGTTTTGTTTGACAGATTGGTCATTAAACTTTTTTTTGGCTGTATGGTTTACGCCTTTGACTGTTATCATCGATGAACTCGTCGAATTACGCTAATTTTCGTATTTTGTATAGCTACAGGAACATCGGAGTGGTGTTTGTACAGTACATAAAATTACTAAAAATGTATAAATAAGCTATTTTTATTGTTAAAATACACAATTTTATCTTTATTTTAATTGGACATTAATATTTTCAGTCTAACAACTGAAAAACTTAACATTATTGCAAAGCTGCACGTCATTTTTGACGTTTTTTAAGCCCATTCAAAACTGCCTTATTACAACTTTTTTTAAATACTTTCGTTCGACTTAATTACAATAAAATACTAAATTACTTTATTTTTTGCTATAATTTTGATATAATGTACAAATTGTGCACCCAAAATGGACCATCTCCTTTACATGCTTAGATTAGATACTAATTGTAATGGATACATTTTCCTAAAAAAAAAAATGATTCTGGATGATAGATGTTTTTTTTACAGTCCGAATCAGTTTCCTATGAACAATCGCTAGGATTTATAATAGGCTCTGAACGCCTGTCGAATAAAAGAAATATGGAAAATAATTTATTTGTTAGTAATTTACATACTAAGTTTAAAGATTAAGTTTAAATTTATATTAATATTTTTAATACAACACAAAGACAGCTCTTATTTTGAATTTGAATTAATAATTCTTAAGAAAATACGAGATTTTTACAAAATGACACTAAACACAAAAATATAAAGCGACACAAACTCTCTTGATAACGAATTTTTATACATATCAGATGATAATAACATATGATTTAATAACAATCACTATTGTAATGTATGGTTGGAATGAAAAGTTATTTTAAATAGTTTGCGGTATAGCGGACACTATATGGAAATAATACGTGTACAAGCAATAAGTACGTTTCTATTGGGCGCCATCGTTGCGACACGTGGCTGAAATCGATGTTGTAATGTGCGCAAAACTTGGTATTTACTAGTGCCTAAGGTCCGTATTGCAGAAGGATACTCAAGCAACGGAACTCTAATCAAGTCAGATTAGATCAAAACTCCAGCATCTGTTTTACAGAACTCATTTAAAATTACACTCAGTTGAAACTGTTGTCAAGTTTATTCATTATAATTTACTTTTAATTTTGAACGAAAAATTTAATTTTGAAATTCGAAATTTAAGAATAAATGAAATTCTCGACTTAGAGCCGTTTAACGAACAAAAATAAAAAATAAATGACTGAATTCACGACTGAATAACTTTTGTAATACGGGTGGTGTTCTGTGTAGTGTAAGTTTCTTATTGATGATTTTTTAAGATTGTTTTTAATAAAGTGTGGTTTTCGAAGTGAAATTGTTAAACGTCGATGCATTTTTGTGCTACCAACAATAATATATTTACGACATGAGAATCTACCAATGAAATAAGGAATTTTTGAAAGATTTTTTTGACCTCCGAAACTATCTACCTCTGACATTTCCATCTTGGTTTAATGATATATATGCACAGAAAATCATCTTCGGTTTAAACTTAATTATAATTGTATAAATAGTTAGCAGATAAAATATTTTATTCTTAGAGCACTAGTATCCAAGTTTTGCTAATTAAGGTATGCTGTGTGTTAAGCTTTCAAAAATAAGTCGAAACGACTCTCTATTTGTTTATAATATACATAATACTCATCAATTACTAAACATATCGTTTCATATAATCCATATTATAATGTGGGGTGCGTTTTGTGATTGTTGTTCTACTGTAAGCTTTATTTGTATGTAGTAAGAGTTGAATTTAGATTAAGTTAGCGTTATAGTCCTTCTAACTTATTATGCTCGCTTCCTGCTGTACATAAAAGTTGCTTTGGTTTCATAATTATACAAGAACTCTTGTGTGTTGGCGACTTAACGTTACAGGCTGTTAAAAAAATCCAATGAAATCAGCCTAATATAAAGAAAATGGGAGATGTTTCTCGGTGGTTTCAAAAATTAAACTACGTTTTTTATATAATTAATGTTTATTTTCAGAATCATAAATGTAATGATGTTAAAATATTACAAGTATCATCATTACCTACACACGACAACCATAACTAAATTATGATGTTATTATTCAATGTTTGTGGGTTTAAGTCGCTAATGCTAAGACTATGTAAAATGAAATTCATGGCAATGTCGATGGGTGTAGCGTTTCTAAACTTACCGTGTGTACGTCTCATGCTTTTTTATATATATGTGTATGAACTTGAATTTTTCGATACATTTATACATGCAGTCGAAATACATTGTGCTTTTATTACCTTCTGTAAATAATTCGAGTTTTTCTATTCATGCTCTATTATTTCGATTTCAGATATAATCTGTATTGAGTAGTTCTTTTTAAGGTGTCTAATATTTCTGAAACATTTTCTAGTAGACGTATTAAAGTTCTATTTTCCTAATATTTTGTATTGAACTCCTGTAGTTTTTTTCCTTAATAGTTTTCTTAGTCTTTACATATATATCGGTGCATTTATAATTAATTAATGAATTAAAATAATGATGTACTAAAATTATTATATGCCATACGATTTGTCTTCCAATAACATTGATCTTATAACAATAGCGTATTGTAGCTTATTATATACATATAATTACGATAGTAAAAGTGGTGATGTTACGGTGTTATATATTGGTATTGTGACATACGGGCGGAATTACGTCGTTTACGAATATATATGTAAGCGTTGTAAGATACGTTGCAAGTTAGTTGTCAAAATCGACGTTTTCTTTCAAGAAAGCGGACGATTTATTTCTCTATAATATATTCAAAGCTAATTTCATATATCTATACTTGTATTCGAATCTCAAGTTATATTATTATATTACAATAAGGTGAAAATAACCCCAAAAAAAACAAAATTACATAACGAATGTGGTACTAAAAAGATTAATTTGCAGACAGCCAAACTGTATCCATCAAATGTAATACAGATATCAGCGAGAAAATTAATGTTTATGTGTTTGATTTAACTAAAATGAATTAACATACAAGGGAAGAAACGTATCGTTTGCTTTTAAAAAGCTTTTTTTTTTAAAAAAATTGTCTATTACAACAATAAAGATGATTTAGCGCCAACACGATAAGTTTTTATTGATTTCAGTTATTTCTGTGTATATTTCGAGTTTCGATACATACAAAATATTCTCATCAATTCTTTACAAAACGTGGCAGAGTACACAGTGTGTGTGTATAGTAATTGGACAGTTCGATTAAAGACCGAGGCCGTATTTTACATTTGTCTTTATCAGTCTAACAAATCTTCAAAATATTGTCCATGTTCTTACGAACTTATTTATTTCTGGAAACAGTCGTAAACGATTTTCCAGTGTCAAGTAACATATCCAAGTATACAATCTTCAAGGAGCAAGGATTTTAAGATTTCGATCGACAGTAAAATGATAGACTTTTATATATAAGATTTACCAGATTGATATTGACAAAACAATTTTGGTCTTGAATTGAATTTTCCAATCACTGTACACTTTCACTTCCTGCATAATAAACTAACAATGTTAAGCGTCAAAACTTTTAAAATATACACAGAAATTACCAAAATTCAATAGAAACACTACCGTCACTTTTCGAATAGCGCCAAAAGTCTTACAAACTTCGAAGTCTTTCATTGTTAGTGAATGACTGGATGTCAAAGCAGCATTACTCTGACCGAAAGCTTACGACTGTTAAAAAGAAACAATGTCTATGCTTGTTTGCCTTTTTAATTCGTAAAAAAATACAAATCAATAGTTTTTCTTTTTGGTATGCCTGTTCTAAATGTAAAGAGAGAAATGATACACCAATGTACCTACCTGAAGTAGGATTCGGTAACTACTTAACAAACACCACTGATTAATATCTAAGTGACATATCTCAAAATTATTGTAATTTAGTGAGTTCATTTATCGAAATTGTCTTTATGAATAAATGAAGTGAAAATTACGTGCTTATTTTATTTTGAATCGTCATCATCATCAATAGTCCACATCTGGGCATGTATGTCGGCAAGAAAATATGCTATCCCGTCTCATCCCGTGAGTGTCGTAAAGGTCAACTAAGCGAATTACTAGTAGGATTCCCATGCAGGATAAAGATTCCTGCATAGAAATAGGGTGGCACTGTAGTTCCAGTTATTCTGCCGTTAAGCACGTCTGTCTGAAGGTCTGAAGGGCACTGAGAGGTAGTGTAGTTATTGGGCATATGAGACTTATGTCTCTGGCGCAGTGTGGTGCCATACGGAAATGTTATGGGCGACACTTTAATATGGTTAATATGATCCCCCCAAAGTCTGGCTGCGATCGCGCCTGAATGCTAGACCAAAATTATGAAAGGCGATTAGGTTCCGCAGCGTTTAAAATGCGAGGCGTTTTGAACTGCGATCCCATGAATGCGATTACATGAAATCATTTTTAAAGGGGGAAATACCAATATCTAGTAGTTTAAAAATTACAGGATGATCGTGTCTATGTATCCGTGTTGAACGTTAGAACTGGGCGGTTGGGACAGTATTAAACTTCTTTCGAATATACTTCTAGTTGACGTTGAGATCTATAACTTCAATTCTCGAATGCTTAGAGGCACATGCTCTTTCTTACCTCCTCGAATCTGATCAGTTCAGTTAAGCTTAAGATGCAGTGTTAAATACACGAGGAATCGTCACAATCAATTCCAAATTCAATAATTTCTCGATTGTACAAGTGATGGCTTAGGTTACGATTTGAATGAATCCAGAGAGCACTTCTGTCAAATCGCACATCAGTTTCGCGACTGAATATTTTTGCAGCGAATATCTATAGAAAAGCAGCTCAAGGGTTAGGCTCTGGTCTTAAATTTCAGAGAAGGCGAGTAACCTTTGTTCGATTTTCCATAATGGCACCATTTAAATTATCAATCACTGTTGATTCGCCACGAGTTTGCTGGTGACAGGAAACATCGTAAAGAAACAACGTTTGATGATTATTTGATAAAGTGACGAGAGGAGCAAAACGTTCACCTGATGGTAAAACAACGTCTGACCGTAACAAATACTGTGTCACTCGGAACATTTCTATGTGGCACTCAGTTCTTTAGTCTCATATTATCAGTGATTACAAAAGTACTCGGTGCCCATCAGACCGAAACACCGTAGTCGACTTTTACAAAACCCACGGGTCTATATGGGTTGGTAGTGTTTGACGTTGTTACCACTGGCTATAAATAATATAATCTATAATAGATCGAGTTTTCGAATTCAGACCCCCAATTTAGAAATGTTAGGAATCAAAGGGTTTTTTTATAGTAATTTGGTACGTGACACCCATCTACTTTATTTCCTTCGGATTATACTGTCCGATGACGCTTTGTTATTCAGTCCCTCAGCAATTTGTCTGCTAATAAATTTAATTGGTTCTCTTGGGAAGAGGGGCCCTATCTTTAAAAAAATATATGTTCGAATTAAATCATGTTTTTCTGTTACTTGTTTATGGTGAAATAAAGTAAGTACTACTGCTCAAGGCGGCGTGTGTAATTCTCACTTTTTTAATTACATTATTCTTAAAGAATCGCAGTGGACTCTTAAAGAAAAATGTATTTTAAATTATAAGAATGGTTACTTAGAAAAGTATAAAATTGTAAAAAGTGATTCAGATTGTTTCATGCTCCGGGAAGACCTTAATCGACTTTACCGATATTGTAAAGCAATAAACTATCAAATTAATATTCAAAAGTGTAAAGTCATAATTTTTGAGATCAGATACATAAGATCACGACTGTATCCCATAAGGGGTAGTCAGAGACTGGGCACTCACTGCAAAAACAGATGACTGCCACAATTCACGTTCCACCAAAACAATACAATGCACTTGGTGTGATAGGTGGTGAGCCCATCGCCACCATGCGCTGTTGGGTGCACAGTGCAGTTTAATTCCTTAATCGCCTTTTACGAGATCCAACGGATGAGATGGAGTGGTAGTATTCTTTTAACGAGCCGCCACCACACGGCTCTTGAGATTAGATAAGATAAGATAAAAGTTTATTTGCATATCACAAAACAGTACACGCATAGCCAACATGTAAAACACAATTTTAACAAACTAAAACACATTGAGTAAAATGTAAAAAGTAATATTAACAAAAGGAACAAAGAAAAAAAAACTGTTTATATACATACACATACGCTCAACTAAATATAAAACGATTCAAGGTATGCCTCCACTGCAGTATGACAAAACAAAATGTTGGGCTTTATTATGCGGATGATGATTACAAAAATATTACCACATTTAATATACCATTTAATTGGTCTGTGAGGTCTGTTCTGGAGAGTACTCAGAATAGTAGTTCTACTGCGTGGAATCCCCATTACGGTGTTTACATTAATTCCAATGAAAAAATTCAAAAAGATTTTTAAGTTTAAAAAAAATCCTTACTCAGCCGCTGAGCTCCCGGTTTTACTTCATAGCCGCTGTGTAAGAGATCAGCTATTTCTTTATAGAATTATTCACAACGATATTGAATCGTTAAATCATGTCACTAAAATAAACTGTTGTGTAACAGATGCTCTAAATAAAAAAACTTTTTTACGATCCCTTATCTATAACTAAATCCTCTGATACTTTTATTAATCGTCCTTGTCAAAATTATAATTAAAAGTTTTAAATTTAACTAAGAACTTACGTGTTTTGTGGCAATCTATGGGGAAGGCCCATGTTCAGCAATGGACTAGTGATAGGCTGAAACGATGGTGATTATTAGAGCTGGGAAGAATAAGCCACGCTGCTCCAATGCGGGTTGGCGAACATCACGTCTTCGGAATATTTTTTTATTTCTCAGACATGCAGGTTTCCTCACGATGTTTTCCTTTACCGCCAAACACGTGGTAAATCAGCACTTAAAATTACAACTAAGCAATTTTAGTGGTGCCGGCACCGCGAATCAAACCTACGACACGCGTTTTTCACTTAGCTTTAAGTAAATTCAAAGAATCCATTTTCCAATCTTATATGCTGGTGTTTTATCTGATGACGATGATTTATAAGTCTGATTTATATTAATGTGATGTTTATAGGTGTTAGTTTCTGTTAAAAACAATTAAAAAATAAAAGATTTTGCACTGCCATAAAGGAATCTGTTATGGCAGTACGCCGTGTGGTGGCGGCTTAAGAGAATCTACCAGCCCATCTCATCACGTGGGTGTAATAAAAGTCGACAGAAAGAGATGAAAACCATGAAATGTGCAGCAGCATCTCCTTGGAACATCTGAATAAATAAATCTATGGTGGAGGTCTATGTTCAGCAGTGGACTAGTGATAGGCTGAAATGATGATGATGAAAACAGATCTTTACTTTATACGTAATTAAATAATTTAATTATATAGAACAGCTGATGCCCGCAACTTCATCTTCGTGAATATAGATATTTTAAATATCTCTTGGGAATGTATTGTATGATTTTCCAGGAAAAAATGTATCCCATGTCCGTCTCCAGGGTTGGAGCTATCTCTGAGTCAAGTTTCGTCAAGATAGGTTCAGCGGTTGAACCGCGAAAAGGTAACAAACGGACAGAGAGAGTTACTTTACTACAGTAAACGTTTTTTACATAATTGATATCTAGGTACAATACAAAAGTGTTATATACATATATTCTTCAAATCAATATAAATCAAAAAAAAATAAAAATAAATGGACTTAGCAAGTCGAATGTGTCCACTTTTACAAGCGCGTTGTAACTGTAAGTAATCGACTTCGGAGCAGTTGGTCGCGGGTTCGATTCCCGCACTGACCTAATATTTGTCAGCTCTACAGGTAGTTGCACGGGTGGGGTGTCTGTCCCTGCCTTTAACATCTCTTAAGCGCGTCCACGATACAGGAGAAATTCTAGTGTAACACTAGATGAAAATGTAAAACAAATATAAAATATTATCAAATCTAATAAGCAATATTTTGAAATGCAAAATTGCTTTGAAGAAATGATGAGGCGCTCGTTTCAGAAGGATAGTTTGCATGCCTTAATAAAATGAGCAATCTAATTGTACAGGACATGATAAAAAAGAATTAACGAAAAGGAATAAAATATGTAAGAAAGTGAGAATAATCCTTTTTTAAATCAAGCATAAAAAACAAACGAAAACAATTGTAAATTGCACTTAATTAACTGAAATTTTCCACATAATTTGCGATTATAGCGCACCCCTCGCAGATTACAACATATGCCGATAGAACTGACAACCCTATAATACCGAGGAGGGATGGACCCTTGTAATATTAACCTTATAAAGAGGGTTTAGAGAGTGTTGTGTGTCAAATTGGTTGTAGTGAAAATTGCGGATAATTTATTTAATTGTAGGTACACTCTGGCTGGGACCCCAAAGCATCAGTGAAATCGGCGTCTTTACTTTTTTATCTCTTACTAGCGATCCGCCCCGGCTTCGCACGGGTAGATAAATATTAGAAAGATAAATTAGTACTTTATTTGGACAAATAGAACAACCACAATTCCTTACACTGACATTTTTTGTAGCGACTATTCTCATCGGCGGCTCTGCAGCTAGTGAGATAAGATTATGTTATTTTAACAAAATAATGTTTTATTTATGGGAACATTAGCCATGAAATACAGAGACACCGCGGCCGTTGTATTTTTTAAAGAGCGTTTTAAAGTTTTAAATAAAAGTAAATATTTAATTAAAATTACAAACCACTATTCAATTGTTTCTTGTTTACCAAAAATAATATGAGTAGGTCAGTAATTAATCATCTTAGTACGAGGGTGGATTGAAAAGTACTCGGCCTAACCAAGAAAATAAACACATACTAAATCAGTTATATTTTTATTTTTCTACATAATCACCATCAAGTTCAATACACTTTTGCCACCTCCCCTTCCAAGCATTTAGACCGTTAAAAAAAATGATTCTTCCTTAGAGTCAAAATATGCGTCTACAGCTGCTTTGACCTCGTCGTTTGTCGAAAATCTTTGACCTCCCAAGTGCTTTTTTAGGTTAGGGAACAGAAAGAAGTCTGATGGTGCCAGATCAGGTGAATACGGCGGATGCGGTAACAGTTCAAAGCCGCAGTTGTGAATTCCAGCCATTGACTGTACTGACGTGTGAACACGGGCGTTATCTTGATGAAACAGGACTTTTCTTCTGAGCATTCCTCGACGTTTTTCTTTTATTTCCTCTCGTAAACGACGTAGTAAGGTGCAGTAGTAATCAGAATTTATAGTCTGACCCCTTTCAAGATAATCAATCATAATCACACCTTTCGAGTCCCAGAATACTGAAGCCATCACCTTATTTGACGACAAAATCGACTTAGCCTTTTAGGGGGTGGTGAACCAGGTCTTCTCCACTGTTTTGATTGTTGTTTTGTTTCCGGTGTACAGTAATGAACCCATGTTTCGTCCATAGTAACAAAACGATTCAAAAATCACCTGCATCGGCTTCAAATACCTCCAAACAGTCGCGTGAAATAGTCAATCGCGTCCTTTTTTGTTCAACTGAAAGCAGTCGCGGAACCCACCTCGCAGACACCTTGTGGAAACCCAACTCGTTGACAATGATGTTTTGAGTTCGTTCATAAGAGATGCCTATAATCTCGGCTATCTCTCTAATTTTTAATCTGCGGTCTCCCATTATTAAATCAAGTACTTTTTTAATATTTTCGTCAAGTAGTTGACGTCGAAGGCCTTCCAGAGCGGGGTTCATCTTTCACACTCTCTCTACCACGCTTAAATTCCGCTATCCATTTTGACGGATGAATATGACGGAGCACAATCGCCTAATGTACTGACCATGTCATCATGGATGGCTTTTGATGATAGCCCCTTCTTATGGAGGTACTTAATGACGGCACGCTGCTCGATTTGCTCCATTCGCGGAAATTATGACCTGAATTAATTACTTTGTTAATAAATTTATAAAATCACAACTAATATTCGCACACGTTTCGAACTTCACACAATGAACTAGTCTGAACTGAACTAAATAATGTGGGTAGATTTGATTTTTAGAATTTAAAGGATCTGTGTTAGGCCGAGTACTTTTCAATCCACCTAGTATATTCGCGAGTAGCGCGGGCGAGCGTAGGGCCTTTTCGCTCACACCGCGGCATTTTTCTTACTTTTAGCATTTTTATACCTGCCGTAACTTCTAAACGATAGGTCCGATTTGAATAATTTAAAGAGAACTTTAAATGTACATGATCAACCTTGACTATGAAACTAAATATTTTGTAGGATAAGGATTATTATCATGATACGGATGTCATCATCTTTCGATTCTTCCCGTGTTTTGATAGACTAAGTTCAAAAGCATATATGGTCAAAGGCCACTGTGCTCAAGCTATGCGGGTTTGTTGTCACTAAAGTTTAAAATGGAATGGCATATTGTGGGCCTCGGGTCCTCGTGACGAAATGCACTTGGCGGAATGATTCCCGCAGGAATCCGTCCAAGTTACCACCGCACAATATCTTTTAAGATAAATTAGACAAATAGAAATTTGCCAATGATGTCACTATACTATATGGGAAGCACCAACAAAATACTAAATATGATAGGTAAAGGAGTAACGATTGTTATGTACTTGGGAGGCTCACTGAGCTGCATTTAGCGAGAGCTGGTGCAATACGGTGCAGTTTTTTTTTTATTTGATAATGTGACGGAACGAGCAAAACGTTCACCTGATGGTAAGTGCAACGTCTGCCCATAACAAATGCTGTGTCACCCAGAACATTTCTGCGTGACACCACAATGCGCTCGTCACTCTGAGACATAAGTTCTTAAGTTTCATATGCCCAGTGATTACGCTAGCTCACAGTGCCCTTCAAACCGAAACACAGTAATGTTTGCACACTACTGCTTCAGGGCAGAATAACTGGCCCTGGGGTGGTACCTACCTAGACAGATTCCCGCACTAGGAATCCTTCCACCAGTAAAAATATATAAATACTTGACCTGTTCGCACGCATCCACGACGCGCGACCACCGTAGAGAGCGGCGCGCAGCAGTCGACAATCACACCGCGTACACACGATACACCCGTGTTCCAGGGCGGTTCTCACCGCCTAGAGTTACCGACACACAAGTCGACAGTCCGAATGGAGGCCCGCAGCCTCCCTCGGACGTTCATTAGACAACTTAAAATCATATTGAGATATTCTAAATCGCGCAAGCACGCAGCGAACGTGACAGTCCGAATTTCGAGGTTTTGTAGGAGTTTATTTATGTATTTATGTTTGGGTCAAACCAAACCTGGTACGCGGGCCCCTGGCCCGTGAGCAAAGTATCCGATGAAGCTGTAAAAGCCAAAAAAGGCTAACAGCAACTACATCACCGAAATTATATACCCGTTCGCCAATATAACCGGCCACTCGTATCGCAGGAACCAATCACTGCAAGCATAGCCATGATTTGTCCATATTCGCCACGTTTGGCAGTTAAAGCAGATGGGAATGCTTCGACTAAGGACGCCATTTTATTATGGTCTGGTATTTTAGAGACGGTTATTCCGTCATCTATCATAAGCCGCGAGATCCTTCACCATTTGTCTTTACGACTTCAACGGAATGTGATGGCATATTTGATTCTGTTGGTATATTGTCCTGTTTTATAAATGGTAGACGGAAATTTCGTAGCGCGTGAAGAGGTTGTTATTAATCAATCAATATTTTCTTTATTTATTTATTTATTTACTTTTTATTGTTACAACTACGGTCAAACCAACGGTCTTATGAATAAAAAATAGAGAAGGTTAATAATCTTGTTATAGAGAGATTATTCATTTTTGACAAAAATTTGCATTAGGGCGACAACATATCTATATATGATATGTTTAAGTATCTCATAGCGGAGTTTTATAATGTCTTGTAGGTCTATTAGCTTATATAAGTATTTTTATGACCATTAGATTCTAAGGTAATAATAGGCGGACTTAATGCCTATCGGCATTCTCCGCCAGTTATCCCGCAGTGTGGTGAACTATTCTGGCATTTGTAATTAGAGAATAGAGAATCCTTTGAAACTATATATACACTCAAACATATATACATGTAAATTATTTGTTGTACACCAATACAGAAACGTGCGAGAGAGTACGTTCTTAGGGTACAAAAGTCTTTAATATATAAAAACTGACAGCGATTTCTTCGAGACAGCCCTAAGGCAGACAGCTGATGTAATGGTGGAGAAGGTATAAGAGAATATACATTAAATATTTCAACATTTTAGTGCACAGTACAATTGGCGGACTTAATGACATTAATACTGGCATAAACATTTTTTGAACTAAAAACCTTTTCAAGACAATATTTTTTATCACCTTTTAATAAAAACACCTAATTAACCCACGGGGTTAAGTTCGGTAGTCACTGACGTCGTTTCAGAAGCGACACCTATTGACTGATTTATTGTCACAAAAAATTCGAGCTCTGACATTCATGGGCTTTTCTTCGGCTAAAGAAAGAAGAAAGTGGATATGACAGTGACAGTAAGAGTCAAGATACAAGAGTTGCACGTAATTCAGCTGTAGTTCTTTACTTTAGTAAAGCGAAAAAAATATTATTCGATAATTTATTTCTTAAGCATCGTCTAATGTCTACGCGAGACGACAAAGGTAACAGAAGCATAAACAGTAACAGTAAACCCTTCTTAAAAAGTCTTTGTTTAATAAATAGTTTGAACATTTTGATTAAAAGACTTTGTGAACTTTCTGGGATTTTGTTGTAAAAACGTTTACATTGTCCCATGAAACAGTTACTGACTCTGTGAATTCGAGTAACTGGCATTATTAATTTGTGCTTGTTTCTGGTATTTACATTATGAACATCATTTTTTTTTATTAAAGTGATTAATATTCTTATGGACATACATATCGTTTTCATATACATATTGCCAAGGTTAAGATATTAATTTCTTTAAATTATTCTCTAAGAGACACTCTAGAGCCAAGATTATAAATAGATCTTATGGCCCTCTTTTGCAAAACATAAAAAACCTCTTCGTCAGTGGCATTTCCCCATAGCCAAATAATATATTAATGACACACATAAAACATTATGCTATGAAAATAACTAAAATTAACTAATCTAGCAGTTTCAATATTTAGTCAAGTTTCTAATTTTTTTTACAGCATAAGATGCAGTGCTAAGACTACTTGCTAGTTTAAATATATGGTGCTCCATTGAATTTTCGCGTCAAGAGTTATTCCAAGAACAGATAGTGGGTTAGATGTGTATATATATTTTATAGTTTATGTGTTTATATTTATAGATAATAAAATATTTTTTACTCTCTTATTGTTCGCTGCACCGCCTATCATATTATGTTTTTCTCTGCTTTGCCTTATGGTTGACTGGTAGAGAATGCCTTTAGGCATTAAGTCCGCGATATGTACCACATGTGCATAAAAGCTTAAATAAATAAATATGCTTGGCCTGAGCGAGCACTGTGAGCCCGAGCATTATCCTGCATCAGAATAAAGCCGTCATCATTATAAGGGACAAATGGCACAATGTTTCTCTCTTCTAAATATCCCATAAGTATCTATCAGCAGTCATATTCCCTCCATCGACCATCACTAACTCCGTACGAGCTCCGGAAGTTATCCCTCCCCACATCATAACTCAGCTGCCCCTATTTTCAAAATTAGTTTGAATGTATCGTTCTCTTTTGCGTCTCCATATTCTCTGCCTTCCATCGATCTGGTTTAAGAGCACTCTACACTCATCAGTGAAAAGTACCTACCAGTGAAAAGTACTACAAAGTACCTTTTTGACCCCGATAACCCGAAAACCGATGGTTTATGTCCCAAAAAAAGATGTTCACGTGAAAAGTTTAACCGATGTAAACGATGGTGCCTCTCAAGTTTTGGAGCTTTGGCCGGATCATATGACCCTATGCCCACTTCTTCAAATCTTCTGCGAACTGTACGCACGCTCACTCGCACGTACGAATTCAAGCTCCATTCGAGCCTGCACCGCCGTTACCCACGTCTTCCTGCGACCTAGAAGTTGTAGAAAACGGTCGTCCCTCCTCGCAGTGCACTTTTTTCTGCCTTGGTCCCTACTCCTCACAAGAGAATCAGTCAACCGGTACCGTCGAATACTGTGATGAATCTTTGAAATTGATTGCTGCAGTCTGGCGGCAATAGAGTGAGCTATGTAGGTATGACCTTATCTTCACATTTCATCTGCCCTAATAATCTCTGGTGGGGTTAAATCGGGCATTTTTAGTTTATTACAACTTAGGTGTTAGTTATTGATACGAAAAATATAACTTTTATTACTTAAATTGAGAATTTATCGAATTTATAAAACGTTTACATTTCTCATAACACCGAGCTCGAACCACTAACAAATCAGTATTATCGGAAAATAGAAACAAATCGATGAAAAAAAATACTGTCGCCTTATGTTTCATTTTTAAATTAAAGTTCTCAATAAAAAAGTAACATAACTGGCCAGTCTTTTATGAAGTATTATGAAAAATAATGTTTTTTTTGTGTGTTCCGCTAATTGTGCCGATGTGTGTATGTATATCCACCATATTCTTTGGTTCACCGACCATTCCGTTCCGACCCTTCATTATCGATTTAAAAAACAAGCAGCAATAAGTAGTAATGAGGTGTCCAATGTCAATAAAAATATAGAAAAATCGCAGTCTTATTTTTAAACAAAATTTTTCAAATACTTTTACATAAAAAGATAGTGGGGAATGTCTTATCTTACAAATACACGACAGCAAACTGGTTTTTACAAGCGAATTTGTCAAGTTTTGACGTTGCTTTAACTTTTTTAAATTGCTACAAAAACTTTTACGCTGGAATGCTGAAACATGCAATCAATTTTATCAAACGATTAGAATTATACCTTTTAAGTATGATTATGAGAGGTCGAAGTTAGGCAAACGCATCAGCTTACACGTCTCCGCTCAGCCCAAAGTGGGACTGGTAGAGACTGCCCCTAGGCAGTAATTTCGCCCTTTTTAACCGATTTCAAAAAAATAAGGAGGTTCTCAATTCGGCCGTATAAGTTTTTTGTTTTATGTATGTTCGGGCATACCTTACCTTGTTTATGAACCGCTTATAATGACTTTTTATTAGAAAGGGGATATGGTAAGGGCCTATATTATTTTAGTCAAGTTCTGATGATGGGATCCATAAGAGAATAATGAAACTCTGCTTGGAACTACTGCGTTGAAGTCGGTTTTTTGATTAAATAATTATTGTACATTATTTTGTTCAAATAAAGTTGATAAAAATACATCTACAGGAGGACTAACTAGCAGATGGAATAATTTTTGGGCAGTAATTGAGTTTTGAGTGTTTGATTGTGCACTCGGCGGCCGCCTGTCGTAGAGTCTATTACGCTTGATAATGCCTCGTTTTGGGGCGAAACACGTGTCGTGTTCTCGGCTTCGGTGGTGTATATTATCTGGTGGTGGTATTGTAGTGGTTGGTGGAGGGTACCTGGTGGCGGTTCCTGGTGGCGGTGTTAGTTTGCTTGTGCACGCTACTGAGGGAGGGCGGGTGGTGCACTTCAAAAAACTAGGTAATATACACCATTTTTATATTTTGCATGCGGATCTTAGCAAAGTAACTTACTTTTCTTCATTATAATGGATTTCCGCAAAGTAACGCCTGATTCTATTAACTATATGTTTGATTGTGTCATTAACCATACGAAACATCACGTTCTGCCGCTACTCTACATTGGTATGCCGAATGAGCACGATCCTACCTCGGTCCCCGTAAAAAAACATTTTCTCTTTGACAATAGCTGTGAATTTATCGTGTTATCGCAGCTTTTTCCTATGCTCGAATCCGTCCAGGTAGCTGGTGTCAGTTATTGTTCCGTCAAGCAGAATTGTGCAAACATTACTGTGTTTTGGTCTGAAAGTCATTGATAGCTAGTGTAATTACTTGGCATATGAGACTTAAGAGCCGATGTCTCAGGGTGACGAACGTTGTGTGGTGTCACACAGCATTTTTTGTTGGCAGTCGTTGCACTTACGACCATTAACGATTTGCGTGTCTAGTCACATTATTTTATGAAAACATACATACCTAGATACATATAGATATATAAATGTTATATTGTTAAATTGTTTCGTAATCTACTTTATGGGCTACATTAATAAACAATATATAATAATAGGAAGAATAAGATGATAATATTGAAATAATTACTACAGTCTTACTAGTGTTTTATTAAAGAACTATCAAAAAATATTTTTTTTTGTTCATTATTGGAGCAATTATAATTACTGGCACTTAATTAAACATTTTCATGCGAGACTGAAACATTAAAAACATTGTTGACACAACTTTTTTTTTGAATAGTTCAGAAGAATTTTTGAGAAGACTCATATGGTCTTTTGTTGTTATTAATATACACTTGTTCGCGAACGAATTTCGCTTCACTAGATACCGACGGGCCGTGAAATGCAACTGTCAAATGCGTATTAAAATAGCTGAACATGATCTGTCAAATTCGGTGTTAGTCTCGTGTTTGACAGCTTCGTTCCACGGTCAGCGAATGGTTTGGAGTTACCGTCAAATAACTTTTGTCCCTCCGGAACTTATCGGCCGGGGCAAATTACTAGAAATAGCGCAGCTCGTAGGCTTAATTGGCAAACGCCTTGACTTTCTCACAGATTAACTTTTTCTAAAACTAGGAAGTTGTACGAGTACACACTGTTTATCAGAATGATGTGCCAAGGCTCCCTCCCAACTTCCAACCCTCTCCGGGTTGCCTGTTCTAGGGAGGGCGACTCCAACAAACGTATCGTAAAAGATTTGCTTTATTTTGTTAGCATCATTTCAGCCCACAGCTAGTCAGTAATAGTCATAGATTGCCAGAGAAGTTTGTCGCTCTCAACTTGGGTGGATTTTGCCATAGTTGCCAAGCTTGGCAGGCGGGTTGGCAATCGCAGTTTATTTATTCAGATGTTCCAGGAAGATACTGCTGCTCCTGGAATTTAATATCCCCCTGTCGACTTTTACGATACCCACGGGATGAGATGTGTTGGTACATTCTGCTCGGCCACCACACGGCTCCCAAAAATACTTGTTTTGCTTTCATTAAAGTACAAATTATAAAATACATAATAGCTTTGATTGTCGTAAGTGCCCTAATCTGAGAATGATTTAAACTTCTCTTATCTCTTAAACACTAACAGTTATTTTTAAAGTTTAATGAAGAAATAAATGCTGTTTCTACTGCAATGTGACGTACAATTACCTGCATTATAACATTATTGTACACTCCCATTCAAAAATATTCCCTACATTCGTAAGGTAGGTAGTGTACCTAAGAATATTTTTAAACGCCAAGCAATACTCGTTTACAATTCGAGTAATCAAAACATAATAATGACCACTAGAGAACGTTGAAATAAACATACTGTTTGCCCGAATTGAAGATCATTTCGGTTGTTATTAACTAAGAAGTTATAACTTTAAACGAACACCTCAGATTATATTAATGAAGTTAAGAGTTAAAAAAACCTCTAGAAGTGACCGCCACGCTGCTCCAATGCGGGTTGGCGGACTTCATGTGTCGTCTAAATTTTAACACATTTAGACGAATAACACAAAATTAAAAACACATTATTTGTCACCCAGAACATTTCTGTGCGGCACCACACTGCGCTCGTCACCCTGAGACATCAGTTCTGAAGTCTCATATGCCCAGTAATTACAAAAATTATCTAGTAAGAAGTCTTTCCATCGTTCAACACGTAGTAAGTAAGCACTTAATTTTTTTTGCAGAGTAGAATAGCACCTACCTCTTTTCTGCCGTGATGTCGGGAGAGGCGACTTAGGTATTGCTCGGGCAGGCTTTATTCGTGTAGAATAATACCACAATATGCAATGCAGTCACTATACTGCTCGTGGGAACGCAATTGGGAGTTACAATTTTTTGGCCGTCACGTCTCTTTTTTCGAGGGGGCGAAAAGTGGGCTACGTGTGGTCTCTGCTTACCTCTTATATGGGAAAAAGTATGTATTGGCAATTTAACGCGGGCAGGCGGCGCTTGAGCTACCACAGCTCGTATATTATGAATTAAATTTTAATTCGTATTCCCGTGGTGGCCAAAGCATACCAATCCCATGGCTTATGGTGTAACTCAACACGTAAGCATAAGATAGTTTCACATGTCGCCATTAATTTTACCGGTCATGTGAATATGTAACCCGACCTTAGCATTGTCCGCGACGTCTATCTGGAATCCAGTCTTTGCGTAAATACTTCATAAAAAGAGTTATTATAATATTAAATAATACACGGATAATGATAACCTGATGGGAATGAGGTAATCGCCGCCATGCTATTTCTACACCTTTATAATCTTGTAATTGCACATTATTTTTTACTGACTAAAAAGATAAAAAGAAAAAAAAGAGCTGGCTGGGTTTCTAGCTGGTTCTTCCGAGCACAGAGGTATTTTTTGCAAACCAGCGTAGTTGAAAAAAGAAAAAAAAAAGAATTTTAATTTTTTTATGTAAATAATCTATGTTGAATAAACATTACTCTATTCTATTATTTTCTAATACGGAAACGATGATAATTGCCTGATATAAAGTTAAATGCAAATCGGGCACAATTTATTTCCCTAGCAATGAAATACTGTCTAATTATGAATATATTCATATAGTAATAAAATTTAGCTTCGGAAGTTTATGAGAGAGGAAATATTTTGAGCTTCATTCACGATGATTCCTTCAAACTAATTACGGTGTATGTTACTATTATATAAATTTTTAAGTATAAAATTTAAAGATTAAGATTGTTAAGATATACCACCAAGGAGTGCCTGGCCTAGTTGCCTTGTCCTCCAAATACGGCAGAGTTTTTTTTTTGGAAAATGCGATGAGCAAAACGTTCACGTGATGGTAAGTGCAACGTCTGTCCATAACAAATGCTGTGTCATCCAGGAAATTTCTCTGTGACACCACACTGCGCCCGTCACCCTGAGACATCAGTTCTTATGTCTCATATGCCCAGTGATTACGCTAGCTCTCAGTGCCCTTCAAACCGAAACACAGTAATGTTTGCACACTACTGCTTCACGGCAGAATAACTGGCTGTGGGGTGGTACCTACCTAGACACCTGCATAGAAATCCTACCACCATCCTAGTAGTAATGTGATGTAATGTCACCCGACAACATCACACAGCATCCAAGAAACATTAGGAGTGATGTTAGCGAGTGATCATATCATTCGAGTAATGTTGGTACGAAAAACGAAGAAATATATGTAATAATATACAAGAAATGTTATGAAATAGTGTCATTGTATTACACGTTTGCATTTTTAAAATGGTTGATGTTTAAATGAAGAAATTTAAGTTTACCACAAAATTAAACGAAACCGAACTAAACAAATAAATTTTAATTCATTTTTTTCATCAAAATTTGACGCAAAACGATAAAATATCCAGAAAATAATAAAGCCCTTATACCTGTCATCATCATCATCGTCATTTCAGCCTTTCACTGGTCCACTGCTGAACATAGGCCTCCCCCATGGATTGCCACAAAACATGTAAATTTTTAGTTCTCGTGTTGAGGGGTATTTTCCTAAAATGGTCACGTTTGGCAAGCGGGTTCTTTAGAATGTGTGATAGATTAAAATTAAAAAGAACAAAAATTGCAATACGGGCGTACATACGGGAGAACATTCATTGCTCATTCGCTGATTGCGTAGGTTGCGTAGGTAGGTAAATGATGAAATGTAATGCATTACACAGCCGCGAGATATTACGTTGGTAATATTACAAGCTTTACCTAACCATCTCGCTGTAGCTCAGGATCTATGCGTAGCGAGCCGACGGATTCAGATATTTTAACTCACGGTCACCCATCGTCAGCACTCCAAAACTTTCCCAAAAATGAGAAGAAACCTGCCGAATTAGCCGAAGGACATTTTCAGGATGTCACTTTTTATTCCATTTATATCAAGCTGCCAGTTTTATACCCCTGTATGTCTACGTTGCCCAACTTGCTAAATAAATAATGGATTATTCGACGCCAAACGCTACTAAATATATCCCTCGCCTCATTACACCAAATAATTTCTTTGAGAATCCAAATCTAAAGGGCGTATCGCGTTTTTTGCAATCTCCACCGAAATATTTCAATGGATGTCGCATAATACGCGTTAATCCCTAAATGTTGTACAAAAAACCAAATGCACGTATTTATATATAGTATAATTGCTTATCACTTAAAATTAAATTTTATCGAAACGTGATAAAGCTCAAATTTAAATTATAATAAATGTCCGCTCTAAATTTATACGCTCACTTAACCTGGTGTGAACAGACTTTTGAAGTGTGAATTTATAAACAACGAAGTGAGCCGGGGTAGATAAGGCGCCGAGCGCTCGTTTAAAATGTCATAATACACGAGAACCAGGTTCGAACTCTGGTAACCCTAACACTAAAATTCTTAATATTAATATTTACAATTTTAGTGGTAGTTTATTTAGAATTATCACCTATTTCCTGGAGACCTACGTTACAGAAATTACAAATATTTGTGAACATGAATTACGCAACCCTGTACTGTAGTAATGCGGCTCTTCCAAGCTCCGTTACACGGAGGGTACTATGTTCAGATGTAACTTATATATAGTGTAGAGTACTGGTATTGTCAGAGCCGTGGTAGCTCAGGGGCTAGGCGCTCGCTTTAAATTTCATAGTACGCGAGTGACCTGGGTTCGATTCCCGGTGCCGGCACCACTAAAATTGTTAATTGCAATTTTAAGTGCTGATTTACCACGTGCTCGGCGGTGAAGGAAAACATCGTGAGGAAACCTGCATGTCTGAGGAATAAAAAATATTTCGAAGACATGTGAAGTCCGCCAACCCGCATTGGAGCAGCGTGGCGGATTCTTCCTAGCTCCAAAACCCTCTCAGAAATGAGAGGAGGCCTGTGCTCAGTAGTGGGACATTTATAGGCTGAAACTTTTACTGGTATTGTCAGTTTTACTATGTTTACATCTTGTGCGATCGATCAATTCATAGTGAATTTATCAAAATTATACGCTGAAAATAAATAATAAAACCAGTTACATCTGACGTGGGTATAACTATTGAACAAATTCGTGTTTTTGTAATTTGTACAGGCTAAGGCAGAGGCGTGACACTGTTAATCCGCAGTTACGAGTATCGTAACAATAGTGACAATAGTTTAAGGGTGCGAAATGAACAGCTCTTTTGTAGTCGGACAGAACATACGCAATAGTTGGATTTGGGAATTGTCCGCGCACTTGGGTCGGATGAATGTGGCAACCTTGTAACTTGTTAGCCGCCATTAAAATAAATATATTTTCGTTAGAACGATTGTGTCGCATTGCATTATTTTTGTTTCATCATGGTGAAATGAATAAAAAATCTATTGAAATTAAAATTAAGAAAACATATTTACGCAACTCAAATAAAACAAAAAACGCCGCCGTCTGTTAGTAGAGTGCGAAATAAGTTTGCGGAGTGAATAAAATCCAGATAAGATTTAGTTCACAAATAATACGATTTTAGAAAAATTCCTTTGATATAATTTAGCGGTTAATTAATAAACGTTTCACTTACCATCAGGTGAACGTTTTGTTGGTCTTGTCACTATGTCCAAAAAAACCCACGGTAAGCCGTTTTTAGTTAGGAAGGTTTGAGCTGTTTTCTGTATGTAAGCAAGGTAGACAACCGTGTTGGCAGTTCACCGGTGGTAAGTGGTCATATAAAAAAAAATACTACCATCTAAGATTTATAATAGTTGTGTATAAGATTTGTAACGCTTCGTGAAATCATATTTTTAGTATGGAATTGGACAGTTTTTCTCAAAAAAGTTTAAATCTAACTATTAATGAAAATGTAGCATTACTTTTTGCCTTCTTAAAATACTTTATTTTTTCATTACTTTAATAACTTCCGATAGGTGTCATTAAAGTCGACAGAGGGAAAATTAAAATTAGTAGTAGAATATGGGCAGCAGCATCTTTCTGGAACATCCTCATTAAGTAACTGCGGATGCCAATCCGCCTGCCCAGCGTGGTAACTATGCCCTCCATGGAGAAGGGCTATGTTCAACAGTGGACTAGTACTAGGTTGGAATGATAATGATGAAATAACTGTTCCTTACGATAAGGGGAAAGGAGTGATAAAATTTGTATATGTATACAATGAAAAAAAACAGGTTTTGAAGCGTAGTTCGGCAAAGGATCTCAAAAGAGTTGATATTCTATTTCAATATTTACAACCCAGTTATTAATAAGCATGCTTTGTAAACTTATGCCTATGCCAACAAAGTTATTAATGTTTTAACAAAATATCACACATTTTATTAACTTTTATTATCGCCGATACAATACGAGCTACAACGTTGTTACATTCAAAACGCACCCCGCTCAATCTGACATCGATGACAATACATAATCCGCGTTGCGCATTTCGTCCCCCATCGCGCTGATAACGAACCGTAAGGAAAACAATGCGGTGGCGACGACATTCTGTATGCACAATTGGTACTTGATGTTAATAGATGTCAAGTATTTCGTTGCGGTTTAGAATTGTAGATCTTTTCGCGTCGATAGTTAAATTTAATATTTAAGTTTGCCATTGTACTGTATGTTAAGTGAGTATACGTGTGAGTATATGCTGTAAAATACCTATATTATTCTTTGGTAATAAAATATACGTATATACGTATTTTGATTCTGTCCGACGAGTATCTGATTGTTAAGCCTTTTTGAATTCGGTCGTCCTCGATACAGGCTTTGCCTAGTGAGGAGACCGACAGTTAAGTACTGTCTAAGATAGTAACGGTCCTGCGAAATATATTTATGTAATTATTTAGGTATTTTGTATTTTTTTTAGTATTAAGATATATTCATTATTTAAGGTTAATTTTATGTAAGGTGAACAATAAAAATATATCTATTCATCAGTTCATCAGTCAAAAGCAACAACCGGTAAATTGTACAAACTAAAATGTATGCTTTAGAGTTTTTCGCAGAAATAAACATCTTTTTCATTTTTTTTTCATTGTAGTGTAAATGTAGCAACATCTACGTCACCAAATGAAAAGTTAAAGAAATATTTTCAATCTCGTACGTTACGTACATGTTAAAAGTAATATTAAAGTTGGCCGTGTGGTGGCGGCTTAAGAGAATCTACCACCCCAATTCATCCCGTGGGTGTCGTAAAAGTCGACAGTGTGAAAATTAATACCAGGACATAGGCAGGAGCGTCTTCCTGGAACATCTGAATGAATGAAATGCCAACCCGCCTGCCAAGCGTGGCAACTATGGCAAAATTCCCCCCAAAATGAGAGCTGCAAACTTTTGTAGCAATCTATGGGGGAGGTCTATGTTCAGCAGTGGACTAGTGAGAGGCTGAAATGATGATGATGAATAAAATAATTTCAAGCGCTCTCGAATAGTAGCAATTAGTATATCTAATAATTGATATATTTTTCAATTTCTTTGTAATAAGTTACTGGAATTTTTACCGTGCCCACACTGTGGGTCGCAAGTGTGAAGCCGAGATCCCATATTTCCGCATAATTGTAATTTTTAAACAAACATCTTCAGCAAACACGACCATTATCAATCTATCCCATCTTAATACGAGAAGCACAAAAATGTCTTAGGATTATAGAATAATCAGATAAAGGTTTCTCTTCACTCATGCGTTATCAATGCATCGTAGATTTGTACTTCCCACGGACTTATGAATCTGTTGACAGTGGCCATTAAACAAAGACCAGTTAGAAAAAGAAAAAAATATTGATTATATTTATTATTTCAATATTAATATTTTCAATTCTTCATTCCTTTAAACACTTGCAGATTAAGTATTACCTTAGGACATATAAAGATAAACTTTAAAAATCATGTTTAGCGCAAAATGCCATTAAAATGTGTTAAGTTCTTGTATTATTATTTTACTGATGGAAGGATTCCTACGCAGGAATCCGTCGAGGTAGGTAATACCCCGGACCAGTTATTCTGCCGTGAAGCAATAGTCATCACTGTGTTTCGGTTTTAAGGGCATTGAGAGCAAGCGTAATCACTGGTCATTTGAGACTGAAGAACTGATGTCTGGTGAAATGTTCTGGGTGACACAGCATTTGTCCTGGGCAGACGTTGCAGTTACCATCAACGTTGTGCTCATTTCATCACTTTCAGTACTCAATTATGTGACAGTAGTCAGAGTAACGATCTACTTAGTAGATCGAATCCGAGCCACAGCCGATATTTTCGCATGATATTGATACTGTTCTCCCGTCTTGGGCATCGTATCTAAACTCGTATAGGGTTCTATGAGCAGTTGATATGCATTAATACAATCTTGGCTTTTTCAAGTCAGTTCAAAGTTTTGTACCTATAGCTTTTTTTTGTAAATCACGAGGCATTTCAATTTGTCATTTAATCCGAATAGATTTTTACACCCCATAAACAACCCTTAAGCCTTAAATCACTAGAGTCTGAATTAACAAGGGATGTGAAATACGACGCTCCGCACAGCCCCTGTAAAACGCCGACCAATGGGGTGTTAGCGTCACTCACCCTCCGAAGTTTGCGGGCCAATGAGGGAAGGTATTTTGTCAGGTGAAATCGGTGGATACAATGTACGGATGTTGTAAAAAAAACTAAGTTATGTTAAATACTGTTAAAGTAATTTTATCTTTTTTAAACAAAAAACCGTGTGGTGGCGGCTCGGTAAAAGAATACTACCACTCCATCTCATCCAATGGATCTCGTAAAAGGCGAGTAAGGAATTAAACTGCACTGTGCACCCAACAGCGCATGGTGGCGATGGGCTCACCACCTATCACACCAAGTGCATTATATTGTTTTGGTGAAACGTGGATTGTGGCAGTCATCTGTTTTTGCAGTGAGTGCCCAGTCTCTGACTACCCCTTATGGGATACAGTCGTCATCATATGTATGTATGTATGTTAAACAAAAACCTCCCGTCGATCATGATTTTTTATTTATGCGAATACTACAGATTGAATAAAACTAAGTTAACGGATTTAATCATCATATCAGCCTATCGCTAGTCCACTGCTGAACATAAGCCACAGATTGCCACAAAAGTTTGCAAGTTTGCGGGATGCTTTTGTTTTTTTATTTTTAAAAGAACAGTGGCAATGCTATGTTAACATTACCAATATTCCTGTTAGCCAATCCAACTAAGCGTAAAAGCTTGTGCTAGGAGATGGTTCACGACAATATTCGAATGGCGGACTCGATCTTGCGACGTCATGTTTCGCGGTCCGTACCCTAAACCATTAGGCTATGCCGCTTAATCGGGATGGCATCCACAGTTTATTTATTCAGATGTTCCAGGAAGATGATGGGCAGCAGCCCATGTGCTGGTTTTTATTTTCCCTCTGTCGACTTTTACGGCACCCACAGGATGAGATGTGGTGGTCGATTCTCTTAAGCCGCCACCAGACAGGGAGCCGCCATCACCATCATCATCATCATCATCATTTCAGTCTATAGCTAGTCCACTGCTGAACATAGGCCTCCCCCATATATTGCCACACAAGTTTGTAGCTCTCATATTTGGGGGATTTTGTCATAGTTGCCACGCTAGACAGGCGAGTTGGTAACCGCAGTTTATTTATTCAGATGTGCCAGGAAGATGCTACTGCCCATCTCCTGGTTTTTATGTCTGTCGCTTTTTACATTTGTTTTTTGGTTGTCCCAAGGGATGAGATGGGGTGGTAGATTCTCTTAAGCCGCCACTATACGGGGATTTAATTGCGTTTCACGACATTTCGTGCGCTTCGCAGCACCCGTGGTCCTTAAATCATAGTTAATCCGGTCTTCCTACAGCATTTAATTATTAATTTTGGTTCAATCGACGCGAAACGGGCTTAGGTACAGTGTCTTGAAGTCTTGTAGTAGTATGCTTGGCTTTGCATTTAATTTTAATAATTATACGATCCCAATATACGATAAAAATAGTCCGTGTGGTGGCGGATCGTTAAAAGAATACTACCACTCCATCTCATCCAATGGATCTCGTAAAAGGCGAGTAAGGAATTAAACTGCACTGTGCACCCAACAGCGCATGGTGGCGATGGGCTCACCACCTATCACACCAAGTGCATTATATTGTTTTGGTGAAACGTGGATATTGGCAGTCATCTGTTTTTGCAGTGAGTGCCCAGTCTCTGACTACCCCTTATGGGATACAGTCGTGATCTTATGTATGTATGTATGTATGTACGATTCCCAAGCCAGGTGGTATTAAGATTTCTGTGCAAGTAATCCGTCTAGGTACGTGTGTCCAATGTTTCACGTGGTTGCAGCTATAAATAAAAAAAACTACATCCATAACACAAAAAAAATATATTTGTCCACAACTAGAGCTAGCTCGTCTCAATCAGGCTCTATCAGTTCGGTTCTCTCCAGGAATAGTACTACCCTAATGGCGATCGTGGGAAAATTGGTAGAGGCACGTGGTCGATGGCCGTCCGATTCAGGTCCTTCTACCCCTTTGAAGACTTGTACAGTCCGTCGACATTTAAATGGCGAGATGGCAATCGCTGTATTAACCGTATCCCGGACATGAAACGCCTACCACGGAGCTGTTCTGCCGTGAAGCAGTAGTGTGCAGGCGTCACTGTATTTCTGTCTGAAGGGAACTGAGAGTTAGAGTAATTACTGGGCATATTAGGCTTAAGAACTGATGTCTCAGTGAAACGGGCGCAGTGTGGTCCCGTGCCACTAATAAATGTTTTGGGTGACACAGCATTCGTTATGGGCAGACATCGCACTTACCATCAGGTGCAAGATTTGCTCGTCTCGTCACTTTCCCCTATAAAAAAAGTCGGTGGTAGTATCTTCTGTATAAAAATGGAATGTTTTTTTTTAAATTTCAATAGCGTCTTTATCAAAGATGGATGTTCTGTTCCAAGGATATAGGTATCGAAAAATTCCACAGTCTTCAGCGGTACAATACTCGTACATCCATTTTTGGATTCGGCTTACGCCTAGATTGTCATAATTAAAATTATGGCTGTGACGGCCCTGTTGAAAAAAACAAGTGGAGACAACCATTTGCTGCGAGATCGAGGGCATATGAGATCTAATTCTTTCAACAGATTTCATCAGATCAGAACATTTTACATAGAAATCTCTATGTTTAGTCCCGTAAATTCGGCTCTGTCACCAACCTACAATAAAACAAAAACAAAAACAGTAATCAAATCGAAATCCAAAACGCTCCAGATATTTTACTTATTGAGTGAGCATTGCATCAAAATGGCGCCAATTCACAATTGCGCAATTTGACCTCCCGGTGTGCGGTTCGAATCCGACAAAGGAATCGCCGTACAACGATATTGATTTACTATAAACAATATTGAGTGTGTTATGTCTGAGTTGGCTGAATATGAAATAGGCGCGCTGATTGTTTATTGAGTTGAAGAATTTGAATATATTTTTGTTTGGTGCAGAATTTAGATATTAAATATGTGGCCTAGTGGTCGGATTACCTGAGATCTACGCCGTGGGTCCTGGGTTCGAATCCTAGCCGGAGAGAACGTTTGTTCAAAAACACACATTTTCGGATCTGGTTGTGCCCTGGTCGTATTTAATATGTGTACAGTATAATCCTAGTAATGAGTATTGTTTTTATTTTAATACAAACAAACAAAATAAGCGATGTGGTGTTAGAAAATCTGCCATCCCTTTCATCCCATGGGTGTAGAAAAAGTCGATTAAGGTAAATTCCAGGAAAATTTCATGGCCACCTATTGATGGCAGTATAACCCTAAAACCTGAAGTCTCAGTTACGTCAGGACTAAATTGATCAGACTTATAGCAGCGTCTAAGACCCGATTTCACCGATCGCTTTGGAAACCAAGTTTAATAAAACCACTTTTTACTTAACCAAGATCAAATGTATCATTTGATCTCGGTTTTCGTCTAACCGATTTTCACCGGCTCCATTTTGATCGCGTTTAAAAAAGCGAAGCTTACATGAAATATCGTCACAATCTAAAACAAAAGACGATTTATTTCGTATTTTGCGACATCAAACAGCCTGTTGTTATGCATAAGTTACATAGGTATGCAAACAATAAATAATAGGAATCAAAAATAATTTTTGTGTTTACATAGTTGTGCAATTGACAATGACAGCTCTCTAAACGCGTTTAGAAATTGGGCGTTCAGTATTTGAACCGCGTTAGCATTGACTGCGTTCGTTTGATGTTGATGAAATGCAAACTGTAGCATTGAACTCAGTTAAACGCTTAAACTTCGTTTTTCTTGAACTGATCGCGTTAAGTTTCAACGGTGAAATCCGCCCTAAGGTCCGTGTTCAATTGGAAGTTGAAGAGAGGAATTTTTACAGGTTGACGACGAAAGGAAAGAATATAATATATATATTTTTTTCTTAAGTCTCATATGCCCATTGCTTACGCTAGCTCACAGTGCCTTTCAAATCGAAACACAGTAACGAATGCACACTACTGCTTTACGGCAGAAAAACTGGTCCTGGAGTGGTACCTACCTAGACGGGTTCCTGCACAGGAATCCGCGAAGTACTTAAATATATTTTTACTGGTAGGATTCGTACGAATCCGTTTAGTAGTTCCCTAAGACCATGGCATCTGACGGGCGCAGTGTGGTGTCATACAGTGATTTTTTGGGCGACACAACATTTGTTATGGGCAGACGTTACACTTACCATCAGGTGAACGTTTTGATCGTTCTATCACTTTTATGAAAAACAGATACAGAGATACAGAAACACATACAGAGGGACAGCAAGGGTTACTTTCGCATTTATAATATTAGTAAGGATGTGTGAAAATCCGTCACCGATAACTGAAGCAGCGAGGCCAACTCTTCTCTGTTTCAAAGACTTTTGAGAATTGTAGGAAGGCGAGCGGTAAGTAGTTGAACGTTCCTAGGTTGTTAGACAATTTCTTTCTTTATTTCTACTCATTGTTATTATGCAACTGGCATAATAAAGTTTAGTTACCTATGTCGTAAATCCGTATTCCTTACGCAGATTTTTTTTTGCTTCGATTCCGCTTTGATATTCGATTCGCGCGAACACAACGCTTTCCGATACATCGAAATTAGCTTGTTCGGTTTTTAAAATTGAGAAGCAGCCATTTTTTAAATTAACTGCGTAGTTTAAGACAGTGAACGTAATATTTTTTACGCGTAAAACTGATATACGGTTATTGCAATATAAATTAGCCATTTTAACTCTGAAATTATCGGGGATTTCGAAGAAATTTAGGTCTTATATAATTTACTGGTGGTAGGATGCAGGATTCCATCTAGGTACCTCCGTGGTGCCAGTTATTCTGCCGTGAAACAGTACTAGTGTTCAAACATTATTGTTTTTCGGTCTGAGCACTGAAAGCTAGTGTAATTACTGGGCATATGTGATTGAAAATGTCTTAGGGAGTCGTGCGCAGTGTGGTGCTACACAGACAATCTGTAACGGTACATTTGTTTTAAATTTAGGAAAAATTTCCCAATTGCTATTGATAGGATTTCTATGCAAGAGTTTGTTTGGGTAGGTTCCGTCACTGGTGTCAATTATTCTGTCCCGGATGAGTGTGTTCCGGTTGAAGGATACTGGGGTTATATGATACTTAATAATTGTAATAACTAATTTAGATACAATATTAGAAATTCCTTCCTGATTTAACATCTTAGCGCTTCCTCGTTTGCCCTTTTTAGCCGATATTTTGACATATGCACATCAAGGAGAATTCTTTTCTTTCTTGTTTTTTAATTTTAATACCTAATGTCTCAGAATGACGATACGATTACGGTAACGATTTATCACCGACTCATAACGATATCACACAAAACAGACTTTTCACCTAAGAACGGATCTTACGATCATCATCATCATCATTTCAGCCTATCACTAGTACACTGCTGAATACAGACCTCCCCCATAGATTGCCACAAAAGTTTGTAGCACTCATTTTGGGGGATCTTACGGTGGTTTACTCCTAAATGAGTAAACGGACTGTTTTTCTCTTTACATACATAAGCATAACAATAACTTCCGTGCCACGCGACGGCGGGACTAACTAAAGCCGACCTCGACCGCGTAGATATAGGTTGTTTGAATATCCTGTGGTAACTATTTGATTTTCCGGGATAAAAAGTATCCTACGTCCGTCTCCAGGACGCAAGCTATCTCTGTGCCAAATTGCGTCAAGATCGGTTCAGCAGTTGAACCGTGAAAAGGTAACAAACAGACCGGGGGACAGAGAGAGAGAGAGAGTAACTTTGGTATTTATAATATAAGTATGGATATATTTAGGTATGCTCGTTTTAAAAAGGTTAGATATAATTTTTTGCAAGACAAGCGTGTCTTAGTTCGCAAAACGCAACGAAGCCGTCTTCGTCCATTCACACGGTTTCCACCATTTCTGCACACACCGACAACTGTCATTCATGAACTCGACGTAAGCAATGGCGGATTGCGAAAGACGATAAATATGAAGCGTTCTCACGGTTATTATGTTTACATGAAATTAGAATGAGCTTACAATTTTGTTTAAAGCGGACCCGATAGTATATGCGTACTGCATTTCGTTTGGCTCCAGAAACTCCTGTGAAAATAACATCGATACTAATATTATAAATGCGAAAGTAACTCTCTCTGTCCCTCTATCTGTTTGTTACCTTTTCACGGTTCAACCGCTGAACTGATCTTGACGAAATTTGGCACAGAGATAGGTTGAATCATGGAGACGGAGATAGGATATTTTTATACCGGAAAATCAAATAGGAGGACGGTTGTTTAAAAAACACGGGATGTTTAAAAAACCTATATCCACGCGGTCGAAGTCGCCGGCATCAGGTAGTCATTTTATAAGTCCTTTAACTTCCAAGCAATACGACTTTGGAACACTTTGTCGCATTTCGCTTAGCAACCACAGTCTCCTCCAACTTTAAAAAGAAATATTGAATCATCACTATTTACATACACTTACTTTTCCGACCTGATAGTTTATTTCGTCTGTCACCACAATTACCTTAATGAACTATTATATTTGTTTATATTAAATATAATATATATAATAATGTATATAATAATATATATATGTTTTTCTCTTTACATTGTTATTTTTATTTTTCTGAGATTTTTTTCATTTGTACAACGTATACCTTAGGTTATGTGTACCATGTATTATGTGTGTAGATGGAAGTATCGGAATAAATGTATTTAATGTCTTTAATGTCTTTTAGATATAATAATGTATATTATACTAGTTGATGCCCGCGACTTCGTCCGAGTGGATATATGTTTTTTAAATATCGAGATATAAGGTATCCTATATCCGTTTCCAGGATGCAAGCTATCTCTGCGCTAAATTTCTTTAAAATCGGTTCAGCGGTTGAACCGTGAAAAGGCAACAAACAGACAGAAGGATAGAGAGTACCTTAGTATTTGAAATATTAGTATGGATATTAGCAGAGATTTACGTATCTGTCAGGGATTTTGGAGTCGGAAAGAATTCGCCACGTTGCTCCAATGCAGGTTCGCGCATTTAAAATTGCTGAACAGTTTTAGAGGTGCCGGCACCGGGTATCGAACTCACGTCACTCGCGTACTATTCAGTCTCTGACTACCCCTTATGGGAAACAGTCGTGATCTTATGTATGTATGTTGTAGCAGTGGTAGCTCAGGGGCTAGGCGCTCGCTTTAAATTTCATAGTACGCGAGTGACCTGGGTTCGATTCCCGGTGCCGGCACAACTAAAATTGTTAATTGCAATTTTAAGTGCTGACTTACCACGTGCTCGGCGGTGAAGGAAAACATCGTGAGGAAACCTGCATGTCTGAGAAATTAAAAATATTTCGAAGACATGTGAAGTCCGCCAACCCGCATTGGAGCAGCGTGGCGGATTCTTCCTAGCTCCAAAACCCTCAGAAATGAGAGGAGGCCTGTGCTCAGCAGTGGGACATTTATAGGCTGAAACTTTTATGTAATGTCGATTCAGTTCTTCTGTTTGGTGGTCGGAAGCGAGCGAGCCAAAGCGAGCACCCGGTCCCCGAGCTACCACTGCTACAACAGCCAGTATTTAATTTAAAAAAAGTATGTAATTTCGATTCAGTTCTTCTGTTTGATGGCCGAAATGTTTACAGCTAATAACGACCTGAGCATCGTTACCATCAGTAAAAAAAAACTACACAGATAATGTAGTGATTTTGAGGAATTTATTGTAACTATTCAGTCGGCTGATTGTCTCAAAGAAATGTTTGTGTTTTGTTGTTTCCCCGTGTCGCCTGTTCAGCGGTCTTTACTCAGAAACGGCGTTGGAACACAACACCTTTACGATGTTACCGCGAATTGAACCGACGACTAACGTGGAGTTAAATCGTGGAATAGGCCCAAGTCGCCTACTTCACGATTCTGAGAGAAGTGAAAAGCCTATAACGTCTTTTGAATTCGCTTAAAAAGTAAAGTATATAGCCTATAAATGTTCCACTTCTGAGCACAGGCATCCTCCTATTTCTGAGAGGGTTTTGGAGCCGGGAATAGTCCGCCACGCTGCTCCAATGCGGGTTGGCGGACTTCACATTCTCTCGAAATATTTCTATTCCTCGGACATGCATGTCTCATTACGATGTTTTCCTTAACCCCTGAACAAGTGGTAAATCATTACTAATTAAAATGAGAAGACATTTGGACAGCCTGGGATCCTATTATTAATTCCCCCTTTCCCAGTCCATCATCAGACATTTAAGTTTTGCTTCATCTTTCGTAATGAGTCCAGCAAAGGACGGGAATAATTTGCCTGCATCAGTCTTCCCGTTCAATTACAATTTGGGTGTCTACAAGAGCAGAGTGAATAGGTTTTTTCTAAGCTAGTGTGCCTACCATCAAAAACTACATCGCCACTTACCATAGCTCTATGAAAAAATTTCAAAAACCAAGCGTGAAAATGCAAGACTTAGAGTACTACCACCATTATACGTTTGAAGTGGCGTTATTTTTTTTAAGCGAGCATAAGATTGCCGTGTGGCTAAGAGAATGTACCACCCCATCTCGTTCCGTGGGTGTCGTAAATGTCGACAGAGGGATTATTAACACCAGGAGATGGGCAGCAGCATCACCCTGGAACAGCTTTATAAATAAATTGCGGTTGCCAATCCGCCTGCCTAGCCTGGCAACTATGGCAAACGTGGGTCGATCTATGGGGAGGCCTATGTTCAGCAGTGGACTTGTGAAGGGCTGAAATAATGATGATGATGATTATTATTCTTATGATCTGTATGTAAGAAATGTACACGGCAAATCGTAATAATAATAAAATTACATCAAAAACAAAGCATACAACTGCAAGACTTCAAGAGACAGTAAGCGCATTTTGCGTAGATCGGACCAAAAAATCATAATAATAAGCTGAAAGTGGGGTACCTTAGAAGGTGGAATTAACTATGATATTAGAACCACAACATCCCAGTCCTCCCGTGACCATGGGTGCTCCAAGGCGTTCGAAACGTAAAGCGGTTATAAATAGTCAAAGAAACGCGCGTAAAAGAAATCCGTAAATAAAGTTTATTATGTGTGTAAATGTAAAGTAAAGTTTTAGCCTATAAATGTCCCACTGCTGAGCACAGGACTCCTCTCATTTCTGAGGGGGTTTTGTAGCTACGAAAAATCCGCCACGCTGCTCCAATGCGAGTTGGTTTGCAGGTTCCTTCAAGATGTTTTCATTCACCGCCGAGCACGTGGTAAATCAGCACTTAAAATTGCAATTAACAATTTTAGTGGTGCCGGCACCGGGAATTGAACCCAGGTCACCTGCGTGCTATGAAATTTAAAGCGAGCCCCTGAGCTACCACGGCTCAATTATGTGTGTAGTAATCGCGTAAATATCACAAATCGTAATAATTATATTTAATTTTATTTCAATTCTATATTTCGAAGACATTCGAAGTTCATACCTGCAATGGAGCAATCTGACACCTTCAGGAATTAAAAATTACTTTCCTTAACCGCTTTTATTGCTTTTAGTGATAGAGGAACTGTACTCGACAGTGAAACAAACTATATAAAAAAAGTGTTTTCCACAATAGGATTTCCCTAGTACAGTGGGTGCGTTTACAGACATAAATAGTAATTTTTTTTCTAGGATAAAGTTACGAGACGAACAACACATCGTTCGATGGTAAGTACAACGTCCGCACATAACAAATGCTGTGTCACCCAGAACATTTCTGTGTGGAACATACCGCGCCCGTTACCCTGAGACATCAGTTTTAAGTCATATGTCCAGTGATTACACCAGATCTCAGTGCCTTTTAAACCAAAACAGAGTAATGTTTGCAGACTATAACTGGCCTGGGGTGGTACCTACCTAGACGAATTCCTGCATAGGAATTCTACCACCGCCACAAACCCCCAATCCCGGAACAAAACAACCGACGACCGCGTGGCCTCGTGGTCAGTGCACCTGTTTTCTACGCCGCGGGTCCTGGGTTCGAATCCCAGCCGGAGACAACATTTGTGCAAAAACATAATTGTTGGTACCCACGACACAGGCAGGCAGACATCCTAACGTGGGGCTGCATTTTTTTTTAAAGAAAGAAAGAAAAACGATCTAAATATTTGTGGCCATACAATACTGGGGATTCCTATGCAGGAATACGTCTAGATAGGTACCACCCCAGGGCCAGTTATTCTACCGTGAAGCAATAATGTGTAGACATTACTGTGTTTCGGTCTGCAGGGCACTGAGAGCTAGTGTAATCACTGAGCATATGAGACGTAAGAACTGAAGTCTCAATATGACATGCGCAGTGTGGTGCCACTCGTTGTTCTGAGTGACACAGCATTTGTTATTAGCAGACGTTGCACTTACCATCAGGTGAACGTTTTTGCTCGTCTCGTCACTTTATCCAATAAAAAAAAAGTTGTTGCGTGCGGAGAACAAATTCGCGACCAGTAGCGCAAAAGCCACTCCATTGGCCCCTGCGCCAACAGAACCCTGTCGGTAAAGCAACCAGTCCTGCAGCTTTGGTAGCGATTACATTTTTCTTTTAATCATATAGAAACATTCCGTAGAGTGCCTACAGGCGTGGTAGCTCAGGGCCCTGGAGCTATAATAATATAACAGGCGTTTGTTACTTAAACACGTTCGGCAATAGATAATCCATTTCCATTTTACCAAATAATGTTATAATATTATAAAATAATGTTATAATATTATACCAAGTAAATCTTTGCCGTGTGGTGGCGGCTCGTTAAAAGAATACTACCACTCCATCTCATCCAATGGATCTCGTAAAAGGCGAGTAAGGGAATTAAACTGCACTGTGCATCCAATCAGCGCATGGTGGCGATGGGCTCACCACCTATCACACCAAGTGCGTTATATAGTTTTGGTGAAACGTGGATCGTGGCAATCATCTGTTTTTGCAGTGAGTGCCCAATCTCTGATTACCCTGAATCTGAATCTGATTATGTATGTATGTAAATCTATATACATATAATTCTTCTGTGCGTGTGTATGTCACTGAACTCCTCCTAAACGTCTGGAACGATGTTGATGAATTTTTTTGTGTGTGTTTGTGTGGTTTCCCTGGAAAGTTTAGATCCAGAATTGGACCCGGTAGGTTGGCGCTGCGATAGAGTTCTAGGAAAATGACAAACGTCACTTAGTATATAGTTTATCGATAATTCGAATATCGAAAAATCGTTTGCTGAATCTGTTAACAGCAGGCAAGCCAACGTTCGAGCGGGACAACGTCTCTCGGGTCTGCTAGTATTATTATATATTTTTGATAAGCAAAATCAAAAATTTCTGGTACTGTTTGCCAGACTAAAGTATTACTCTCTTTCTCTAATTACACTTTTTGATGCTTTGATGCCAGATTTTGAGGTTTTTTGGGTCAAAAAAGTTGATCTTAAACAGTGGATCGATCCCGTGAATTGATAACACAGACTCGAATATCGAAATTCTATTTTTTGTGTATCAGTAAGAATGCATTTGCTTTTGAATTGAATTTTCCTTTCACTGTTTACTTTCGCGAGCACTTGCTGCATGATAATCATCATCATTTCAGCCTATCACTAGTCCACTGCTGAACATAGGCCTCCCCCATAGATTACTACAAAAGTTTGTAGCTCTCATTTTGAGGGGAATTTTGCCATACTTGCCACGACTGGCAGACGGGTTGGCAACCGCAGTTTAATTATTCTGACGTTCCAGGAAGATGCTGCTGCCCAGTCTTAAGGTTTTAATTCTTCCTGCGTCGACTTTTACGAAACTCACGGGATGAGATGGGGTGGTAGACTCTCTTAAGTCGCTACCACACGACAATAAACTATCAATATTAAACTTTTTTTTTTTACTTTTTACGACGTGCTCAACGGTGAAACAAATCGTGTGGAAACCTGCATCTAAGAAAAAAAAATATTGCGAGGACACGTGAAGTCCGCCAACACGCACTGGAGCGGGATAGCGAACTCTTGCTCCAAAGCCTAAATTATGTACCTGCCTGTGCTCAGCATTGGGACACTTACTCTTAAACGAAATACCCGTGTGGTGGCGGCTTAAGAGAATCTACCACCCCATCTCATCAACAAAACAAGGAGATGAGCAGCAGCATCTTACTGGAACATCCAAATAATAAACTGCTGTTGCCAACTCGCATGCCAACCGCGGCAACTATGAACTCCAAAATGAGTACTACAAACTTTTGTGGCAATCTACCGAACATAGGCAGGTAGTGGACTAGTGAAACGAAGATGAGGATTAAACGAAATATCATCTTATTATAGTTTCAAATTCTGTTTTTATCTAGATTCGATCTTAGGACCGCACTGTCGAAGGTAATTTATCGGATAAAAAGCGCAACAGAAGTAATATCATTACTTCTGTTTATATCACAGCAATATCTCCTGCATAGTTGATAGCTTCCGACATTATTCGCCCGTGGACGAAAATCCTCCGCACCTGGTAAAAGAACTTTTCAAATAAATAAAAATAAAAAAGCTGTAAACCGACCTCCAAAAGCTCCGCCCTAATAGCTAACTCACGCAACCTTCCACCGCCGCCCCCTGTCCGTTTCGCTCGCACATCTTCCATCCTTGTCTGTTGCTTTGAAATGACACCCACCTTTGTCATTTGACCCCAAGACGTCTTTGGGTGAGGGTGTGCGGAAAGTTTTTGGAGTGTCAAATTATGAATGATTTCGAGTGTCATGTACATTTTAAATTAAAAAGTGCAGTTGCGTAAAATATTGTTCAGTTTATTCAATTAAGGTGAGAAAATGATTTATATTTTTTAAAATACATACTAGATTTCTTTCTGTCTTTTTTTATGTTGTATTAATGCTGGATGTCTTCTTAATGGCCTGAAAAATAATTACATAAGGTACTAAAAGGAAAGTCAATTTTAAATTTATTTTTCTGTAATTCGACCGTGGTGCAAATTCTATTTTACGACTAAGAATATTTTTTTTCCAATTTAATACGGTCTATGTCGATTAATGGAAACTGATTATGTTTTTCTTTCATTCTTAAGTTTTTATCATTAGGTCTCGTTCTGTTATTAAGGGGTACGTACAATTTAAAAAGTAAATTTACAAACCTTCAGTATATTAACATTATCTAATGAAGGTAACCGACTAAAAAAAGGAATTAAAATGCAAGGAACTTGCGTACACACAACAACTTATAATTCTATATATAGTTTATGTTATATTTATAAAATTTAATAAACTTATTACGCTACGCAAAAATAGGGATTCCATCCAAAAGTTTTTTTTTATTGGATAGCCAAACCAAAACGTTCATATGACTTTTGGCGTCAACTTGAAAAGTTATTGTAGTTTTTTAGTTGAAATTTGAAATTTCTGTATATATTTTGAGTTTTAATGTTCAATATTTATAGTTTATTTTGCAGCAAGCGCTTGTGAAAGTACAGTGATAGGAAAATTTAATTTAAGACCAAAATTGTACTTTTCGTTTTGCCTCCATCAGTCAAGCAAATCTTCAGTAAAAATCAACTATCACTTTATTGTTGATCGATATTTTGAATCACCTGTTGTCACTCTCGTTGACTGTTGTTGTCGACTGACTTAACATTGGTTGAATTCTATTAAAGGAGGACAGAATTAAAAGACGAAGAAGAACATATACTATGAACATTTCTGTGTGACACTACACTGCGCCCGTCACCCTGTGACATCAGGTGACATCATAGGATTCGACCCAGGGCCCGCGGCGTAGAAATCATGTACTCTGACCACTCTGCCACGTGATCGTCAAATATCTGATAATATTGGATGTCCTACTTGCCGGTTTTGTAATTGTCGGACGATATCAGCGGCGTAGGATATATTTTACTCTGCCAATAGGTGTCCGGCAGAGTAGAATAGCACCTACCTCATTCCTACCGAGGTGTCGTAAGAGGCGACCAAGGTATTTATTGTACGGACATCCAATATTCGTATAGAAGAATACCATAATATGCGGCGGAGACGTGGTTCAGAATCCGTCAGGTCTCAGTTTCCCGCGCGGAGTAAAAGTGGGCTACGGGCGTGGTCTCTGCCTATCCCTTATATCGGAAAAATACGTGATTGTATGTTTGTAGAATATATTACAAGGCCACAAGTGTATAAGTAAACACTACTACTTAAAATCGTTACTGCGACCGATATTGCAGATAGGTTGTAGTGTAAAGGGCGGGGGCAATGCCAACACAACCTGACGAGAAGGTTGCGGTGAAGATTCGAACCGGGACTCGTGGCGTAGTAGACAGGTGTAGTGACCACCAAACCACGCGATTGTAATATACGAGTACGATTAACCTTAATCTTTGAACGAGAAAAGAACGGGTCCTTTTGTCTATTAGACTGACGTATTTCCTTTAAAAACTTCACCTCGCGAGATCGCCACGGATCCATCGTCTCTAAATCATGATCATCATCACCATCATTTCAGCCTAACACTAGTCCACTGCTGAACAAAGGCCTCCCCCATATTTTGCCACAAAAATTTGTAGATCTCATTTTGGGGGGATTTGGCCATAGTTGTGACACTTGGCAAGCGGGTTGCCAACCGCAGTTTAACCGCATTTATTCAGATGTTCCAGGAAGACCCTGCTTCCCATGTTCCGGTTTTAATTTTCCCTCAATCGACTTTTACGACACCCACGGGATGAGATGGGGTGGTAGATTCTCATAAGCCGCTACCACACGGGAACTGTATCTATATCAGTAGGCACGAACACAGAGCTATCACATGAAGACTTATTTATGGCTATTTAATTAATTTTGTCGCCCCTGATTTCGCCCCCGCAGATAAATGACACAGTAATTACTGTTGAGGAAGTATAAAGGAGGTGTAATAAAAATGCATTTAGCAAAGCAAGTCAATCAAAAAAGTAAAATCAAAAAAGTCAAAAAGAATCCTGCGCTAAGAATGGCTAACAGATTTCTGACGGTGAAAAAGATTCCGCCATGTTAACAATTTTTTTTATTGGATAGTGATGAAACGGGCAAAACGTTCACCTGATGGCAAGTGCAACGTCTGCCCATAACAAATGCTGTGTCACCCAGAATATTTCGTTTTGCACACTACTGCTTGTAGGCAGAATAACTGGCCTTGGGGTGGTACCTACCTAGACGGATTCCTGCATAGCAATCCTACAACCAGTAAAAGACTTCAAGACACTGTAAGCTCATTTTGCGTAGATTGAATCATAAAAAAGTAACGTAACAGCTCTAATGTCATACTGATAACAGGCCTACTCTCATATATGAAAGGGTTTCGGAGCCGGAAAGAGTCCGCCATGCTGCTTCAATGCGGGTTGGCAGACTTTTCATGTCCTCGAAATGTAATTTATTTCTCACACATGCAAGTTTCTTCACGATGTTTTCCTTCACCTCCTAGCACGTGGTAAATCAGAACATAAAATTGAGATTAACAATTTTAGCGGTGTGAAATCGAACCCAGTTCACGTCTATGAAATTTAAAGCGAGCGCCTATAATTATCATATCGATCAATATAATTATGAGCCGCTTCGTATCGATCGAATCCTAATTAATAGTTAAAAGCTGAAAGTACCACATATTAACCACTTTAGGACATCGAAACTCCGGTGACTATTATAATTAAATTCTAGAAAGTCCCTAAATCGAATATACTCGTACGTAAACTAAATGGTCCTTATAATCCATACTAATATTATAAATTCGAAAATAACTCTCTCTGTCCCTCTGTCTGTTTGTAACCTTTTCACGGCTCAATCGCTGAACCAATCTTGGACCAAATTTGTCACAGAGATAGCTTGCATATTGGAAACGGACATAGAAAAATAGAGATCCCGCGGTATATTTATAAAAACTTTTATCCAAGCGGACGAAGTCGTGGGCAACGGCTAGTAAGAAATAATTTTGTTTTTGTTCTTCGGCGGTGAGCTGCAGTCTGTCCAGCTGAGCACAATCCAGTGGACACGTGTGGGTTACCTTTAATATTAACTTGTTAGTCGCGCTGCCGCATGTGAAAATCTGTTTAATCGGAATTGGAGGATCCGTCCACTTTTTAATAGTATAAAATGTCGAGCCGAGCAAAACGTTCACCTGATGGTAAGTGGGAGCTATGGAGGTTGAGCAGAGACGTACTGACGTAAAAAAATATGCATTATTGCGTAAATCACGCGAAAGTCATAACACACATTTCTTAGTCGACTTTTGCCTATGAGGTCTCTAAGAAGAGTACTAGAAAAATATCATGGTAACTAATTGATAACTGAATAAATATGTGCAATATAACATATCTAAAATACCTAGACCGTAGACCAGGAGAAGCATATACTGGGTTATTTTATGGATAAAGGGACGAGACGAGCAAAACGTTTACCTTATGGTAAGTGCAACGTCCGCCCATAGCAAATGCTATGTCACTAAGAACATTTATGTATTGCAGCCGCCCCCTGAGAGGTCAGTCAGTAGGCTTCATATGCCCAGTAATTGCACTAGTTCTCAGTGCCCTTCCGACAGAAACACAGCAATGTTTGCATACTAATGCTTCACGGCAGAATAACTGGTCCTGCGATGGTACGTACCAAGGCGGTTCGACACCGATATATCGCCGATTGCCAATTCGCGTGCCAATTTACGGCAAATTTCAACGTTTCAGCAACAATCTCATCTTGAGGGAGGCCAGTGCCAGGAGGCGATCGCTCCGACTGGGTTGCGGAAGCTTACTCTGGATGCGAACTGGGGCCGTACTGTCGATGCGGTGATGGTGGACTGCTGGGGTCAGGACCAGCGGTGAGTTATGGCCGCTCGCTCAGTCCTCCACAGCCGAGGCGAAGTCGCGGGGGCAGAGGAGTTTAGGTGTTCCGTTGCGTCATCGTGGTCACCTTAAATTTTAGGACTACGACCACACGCGAAACAGGCCAAATTTTTTAAGTCAGTAAGTCTCTACTCAACCTCCGTAGTGATGTAGAAAGAATTGTGACGTAATAATGATACACGATTGCTTGTATGTGTACCTCCGGTGAGTGTCGCCAGATGTTATGGAAACAAAAGAATTATTTTTACTCGGCTGTCTGAAATTTTTAAACGTGGAACGGATTGCTGACATCCGGTGGCGCGAACTGTAACAAACTACTACCAACATTTAAAACTAAAATCATTGACGTATCCTGGATTAACTATGAAGTCTGGACGTGTGACACCTTAGTCCTCCAATGGGTGCTGTAAAGCGCTAGAAACGTCTGGTTATAAATTTAGTAAAACTAAAACTAAAGTTAGTTAGCACAATAATATCTCCTGCGCATTTGATAGTCCTCGACAATATTCGGAAGCTGTCGCCATGGTCAAAATCGGCTAGGAGGACTACTATCAGTATGATAGTTAACTATTACTGTCGGCTAGTAATTGAGTGGCTAAGTAATTGACTTTTATGCTATGGGTCGCGGGTTCGATTCACACAGGGCAAAAAATTGTACTTATTTTTAAAAACTTATTTTTGTTATAGATTTATAAACAAAACGTTTTGTGATGAAATCCACAAGCATGGAAACTTGCTCGGACCGTCTGAGTCCTTCAAGTGACTTGACGAGCGAGTCGGAAACATCTCTGCCTCCCTTTCCTTACGACAATCAAAATGGCAACTTCTACACACAAACAGAAGTGGGTGAGAAACAATATTTTTCCTGCAAACAAAAATCACCACGACGCGAAGAAAGGAAAGAAATATATTTACAAGAAAGCAATAAGATTTTCGAAAATTATTTATCTAGTAAAAAACATTTGATATTTGACGTAAAATTGCCGTCGACACACGAAAATTTCTTCTCACAAATAGAAGGCGAAGATCGTACATTACGTTCAGGTTTCTTCACTGACATTCAGAACTTAAAAAGTTGCGTTCAAAATGAAAATAATCCGAATTTGACTGAAATTGAAGTTAATACGCCGCAAGTGAATTTCGAAAATGTTAATAACGTTGGGATCGATAGAGAAAGAGTTCAGCAATCTTTTTTTGCCGAGAACGAAAACAATAATATGCGTAGATATCTTAACTTTAATTCAGAGCAAGTGCAGTGCGTATGCGAGGCGTTACAGCAGAGAGGGGATATAGAAAAATTGGCTGCATTTTTATGGAGTTTGCCTCCCACTGAACTCTTACGGGGAAAATGACACTGTACTGAGGTATTTTTATGTTTCGTACATTTTTTTAATTTTAAACCAGTTAAGTGAAAAAGTAAAGTTACAGCTTATAAATGGCTACTGCTTTGGAGCCGTGAACAGTCCGCCACGCAGCTCCAGTACGGGTTGGCGGAATTCACTTGTTTTTTTTAAACAACTTAAAAAAAAACGAGGTCCTCAATTCGTCTGCATATTTTTTTGTTTTTATGTATGTTCAGTAAAGAAGTTATTATTTCTTTATGAACCGTTTTCAATGATTTTTTTTATTAGAATGAGGGTTCCGTTGTACATTTAAATGTTCCCATGAGAAAATCATGAAAATCTTAAATTCGCATCAGCATGTTATGCTTTTTGCGTTTTTTGATTAAATAATTATACGAGTAATAATACTTATTTATTTACTAGGGAAACAAACAAATACAAGTACAAAAAAATGGACAAATTATAGAAAAATCAGTAAAATTTCCACTGATAAATATATGTTACTAGTACTACACTATGTGACGCGAGGCAGGACAATGTGTTCTATTATTGAGGCAATCGTCGGTATGATATAGTTACATACACACATACATACATACATAATGGTCAAGCTAATAAAAGCGTGTTAAAGAGGATATGATTTCTCTTTCGATAAGAAGTCTCTTTTCTACACAAAGAGATTTCTTTTCGCCATTGGATCTATATATCTTCTGCTTACATATTCTGCCTTTATTTCAGTCGTATCTAAACGAAATGGTTTCCATTAGATTACGACAAGTCAGAAGACTACAGTTTGAAATTAAGATATGTGGTAGAGAGATCTGCTTAATCGGTAAAATATTATGCTCTCACGGAGCCCTCGTTGATAAGCGCGTGGCCTATAGGTCATAGTACCAGACTTCCACGGCGCGGGTCCTTAGTTCTAGCACAGAACTAAGGACCAATTTTATTTTAATATTACTTTCGTGTGGGAATCGAACCCGCCGCCCATAGTACAGAACTATAGTCACTGCGCCAAACGAGTCAACTATGTTACTGGTGGTCACTGAAACTAAAACAAAAAAGTCGAATTTTAATTTAAGCTTATCAGAAGCTTCGTTTTCTGCTGAGAAAAAATTAACTTAGTTTAAATTTTAGGGCGCGAGCTCTGGTAGCGTACCACAGAGGCGTGTTTCAAGAATTGTACGCCATTTTGGAAGCGCACACTTTCCCGCCACGACATCACTCTGGTCTTCAGGATTTGTGGTTTAAGGCGCACTATAAAGAGGCAGAAAAGGTTCGGGGACGAGCTTTAGGTAAGCTATTGAAGTTAATTGAGTGATTAATTGTTGCAGTATATTTTTTTAACATATGCTGTGTCACCCAGATCATTTCTGTGTGACACCAGACAGCGTCCGTTCCTCTCAGACATTCGTTCTTAAGTCTCATATTCCCAGTAATTAAACCAGCTCTCAGTGCTCTTCAGACCAAAACACCGAATTCTTTGCATACTACTGCTTCACGGCAGAATAATTGGCCCTGCAATGTCACTTAACTGGGATTCTTGCATAAGAATACTACCAGTAAAATTTACAAAATTCAATTCTTATTTCTGTTTTATATTTTGAATAAAAACTTAAATTGTTTTTATTCAAAATATACAATTAAAGTAATATTCATTGAATGTATTTTTTGTACGGCACTGGTTTAAAAAAATATGGCTCTTGGGGGTCTACTACGAAAATTGAAATACGAAGTTTCGGCACGATATCACTCTCTGTTGGTTGCCTATGGATCAGTATGAAGGCCGCATCCGAAGTAATTTGGTGGTAGGGTTTATGTTTGAATTCCGCCGTTGCTTTGTTTCGAAACTTCTTACTTCGATTTTCGTAGTAGGTATCCTGGTACTGAAAAAACCCACTTCGCAGTTTTTCCAAAAAATCAAACATAAATTCATTAAAATAATGACTCTTTTTATAAAAATATTATCTTTTTAGAAAAGTCTAGCTAATGCCCGCGACTTTTTCCGCGTGGATACAGGTCTTTTAAACATCCCGTGCGAACTATTTGATTTTCCTGTATAAAAAGTATCCTATGTCCGATCCCAGGATGCAAGCTATTTCTGGGCCAAATTTCACTAAGATCGGTTCAGCGACTGAGCCGTGAAAAGGTAACAATCAGACAGAGGGACAAAGAGAGTTACTTTCGCATTATAGATGCGATTACTATGGATGTTATCAAACTTAAACTCGATAAAAGTTCTTGTATCTTTAAGGAAATAAAGAAAGAGAGCCCCTGACTTGAGAGAGAGAGGGACACACACACAGAGAGAGAGAGAGACAGAGAGAGAGAGAGAGAGAGAGATACACTAGGACGAAAAAGAAAAATATTTCCAGAATTCTTAACTTTTAGATCGCATAAATTGCGTCACATCAGTATTCTTTAGTTCTTGTTAATTTTTTTTAGGAGCCGTCGACAAATACAGATTAAGAAAAAAATATCCACTACCAAAGACAATTTGGGACGGCGAGGAAACTGTTTATTGCTTCAAGGAGAAAAGCAGAAACGCTTTGAAAGACTGCTATTACAGAAATCGGTAAGTTTTTTTTAAATAAATTAGCTTAGAGCTAACAATTTAGCTTTTTTTACGCATATATTTATTCGTTTTCTTGAAAAGAAAGCGACGAGACTACCAAAACGTTCACCTGATGGTAAGTGCATCGTTCGCCCATAGCAATGTTAGGTTACCCAGAAAATTTTAGTGTGTCCACCACTCTGCGCTCTGAGACGTCATTTTGTAGTCTCATATTCCCTGTGATTACACTAGCTCACAGTACCCTTCAGACCGAAACACAGCAATGTTTACACACTACCGCTTCACGGCAGAATAACTAGCCCCGCGGTGGTACGTACCTACACGGATTTCTGCATAGGAATCCTACTACCAGTTATTAGTTATTTGTTTATGATTTCTGGTAGCCAAAGATCTGGCACAAAACGCTACTCAGACTTAAAAAAATATTAGACAGTGGTTCGATTATATCCACAGTTTGAGTAGAATTTTTCAGAACACAGTGTTATTGATAGGGTAACAGAGACGACTTTTAAACGTATCTTGCCAGATTTTAATTAAAAACCATTAATAATAATATAATAATAATAAGTTTATTCACAAACACAAATATTTACATAAAAACACAATTTCAACACTTACAGTAGTAGTAGTACAAAATTCGTAAAATGTTCAAACTATGATTTTTGACACCTGTGCTAGGATAGCCTGTGTTACAGGAGTCAGTGCTCTTCATTTTTTTCGTGCCTTAAACGTACCCTATAATTTACTATACATTATTACTATTTCTTATAAGATAACATGCAATTGTATGTACGTGTGTGTGTGTGTGTGTGCGTGCGCGTGTGTGTGTGTGTGCGAGCGTGCGTGCGTGCGTGCGTGCGTGCGTGCGCGTGCGCGTGAGCGTGCGCGTTTGTGCGTGTGCGTGTGTGCGTGTGTGCGCGTGTGTCACTTTAAACCTTCCATCAAATGTTCTGTGTCTTCATAGTTAAGTTTAACCTTAAGTTATGTAGTCATCTATATATTTCTTTAAATTATATGTATTAAATTTTCGTATTTGTTGTATATTTCCTAATTTATTGTACACCCGAGATGTCAACGCATAATATTGTCGCTTTGCAAACTCTGTCCGAGTTCTTATCGTGGGGCATGTCTCTTATTATATCTCTTATTATATTCATTATTGGTAAACTATGCCGTGTGGTGGCGGCTCGATAAAAGAATACTACCACTCGATCTCATCCAATGGATCTCGTAAAAGGCGAGTAAAGAATTAAACTGCACTGTGCACCCAACAGCGCATGGTGGCGATGGGCTCACCACCTATCACCCCAAGTGTCATCTGCTTTTGCAGTGAGTGCCCAGTCTCTGACTACCCCTTATGGGATACAGTCGTGATCTTATGTATGTATGTATGTATGTATGAAAATCATGAAAATACTAACATTTAACTAACTGAGCAACCAGACCCGAAAACCAACGATTTGTGTTTTTGCACAAATTTGCAAGTCCGTTCTGGGATTCGAACCCAGAACCCTTATCGGAGAAGGCAGGTACTCTAACCGCTAAGTCCAATGTAGTACTCAATACGACAGAAGTTAGGTAAACTGTCACGTCGTCATGCTCGATATATCGGAGGTACGAAATAGTGGGATTTGAACCCAGAACACATAATTTAGCAAGCGGATACACTGACCGCTGAGTCCGGTTGAGTAATTCGAATGGTATGTATATATGGTATGGTATGGCGTACCTATAGGTGATGCGGTGTGAGTGAGTGAGAGATGTCGAATTACAAAATCTTTTCTCGGGTTACATTGAACGGTAATGGTAAGTTACAGGTGTATATGGACATAGGACACGATGTAAACTCATACAGACAACATGTCTTGTTTTAATTTAAAGAAATAAAGTAACAGCTAATAAATGTCCCACTGCTGAGCACAGGCGGTTTACACATGTTTTCAAAGTATGTTTCATTACTCAAATTTACGTGTCGCAATGGGTGGGAACGCAATGGGGAGTAAGTTTTTTTTGACTCACCAAAATGGCGGCGACGTGGCTCGCCGCCCGTTACGACTCGTTTACCACGGGGGCGAAAAGTGGGCTACGTGTGTGTCCTCTACCTACCCTTTTACGGGAAAAGGTCTGACTATATATAGTCAAAGTGCACTTATACTCGTATTATAATATTGCAGAACAATTTCAGAGGCGCTGGTGCATATTATGAAATTTAAGGCAACAACAACCGGCCTCTGAGCTGCCACGACTTCTTTTTTTGTGGTCCAGTAATGGGACCAGCGATATGGGCGGTCGATGGCCACTTCATTTAGCTGATCCTCAGGGCAAGGTCGGTTAGTCTAGTTCTGCTGTCGCCATGGTCGAAAATAGTCCAAGACATCAAAGGTTGATGGTGATGGGTCATAGATGAGACTGTTCATTCTTTAATCACCAACGATAAAATAAAAAAAGTGTTTTGGCTCAATCGGCAGAAGAGCTCTAAATAAGCCTGCATTTGAAAAAGAAGTTGTGGCTTTGACTAAAAAAAAGGCCTGATAGTAAAAATGATTTTCTTTTGTTAACTTCTGCGTACTTCTAGATATCCAACGCCGGATGAGAAACGAGCATTAGCACAGAAGACGGGACTGACTCTTACGCAGGTCTCCAATTGGTTTAAGAACCGACGTCAGAGGGATCGGACGCCACAGCAGCCCAATAGACCGTGAGTGTTACTCATTTTTAATACTAACTGCAAACGGAAAGGTTTGCTTACCCCCGTCTATTACTACACACTCTCCGCTCTTAGTGATGAGTTAGGTAGTTTATGGTAAAATAGGGTCCGACCGTATCAGAGCTGGAACAATACCATTCCATAAGAATTACGTAACGCCAGTGCTCGCCATAATTTCAAGGTACGCGAGTAACCTGGGTCCTTTTAGTCTACTACGAAAATCGAAATACGAAGTTTCGGCTGACGGCTAACACGTTTCCTTCCACGATAGCACCCTTCATCATCATCATCGTTTCAGCCCATTACTAGTCCAATGAACATAGGCTCTTCATAGATTGCCACAAAAGTTTGTAACTGCCATTTTGAGGGAATTTTACTATATTTGACACACTTGGCAGGCAACCGCAGTTTATCTATTCAGATGTTCCAGAACGATGACGCTGCCCATCTCCTGTCCTTCTCCCTCTTCGTCATTTTCCCTCTGTCGACTATTACGACACCCATGAGATGGGGTGGTAGATTATTTTAAGCTGCCACCACACGGTAGTCTGATCTACTTTCCGATGACCAATCATCAAACATAAATTGTACTGGTTGCCTATGGATTCGAAAGAAGGCCATCCGTAGAAGTTGCCTACTAAGTAATTTGGTAGTAGGTTTTATGTCCGACGTCCGTCGTGGCTTCCAATCGATCCCGGACATTGTTTTAGGCCCCCTGAGTTAGTTCTAATGTTTATTGTCTGCCAAGTCGCATTGGAGTACAGTAGTGAACCCTTCCCAGTTTCAAAACCATCTCAAAAAAAGAGGAAGCTGTTCTCAGCAGTGGGATTACGTTAGGTACGTACGTCAGTGTGAAAAATCTTTCATCAGGATTAGGAAAGAAAAAAGAAGATCGCGTTTTGCCGCATATGGTAGCGTAGAAAATCTGGCACCCTTTCGAATCGAACGGATGTCGACTTAGGTAAATTTTTGCGGCTAAAATATCGAGTAATTGATCACAGAATAATCATCTTGCAAATGCCAGACCGAGAACACACATGCTGGTGGTGTATACGGGCTCTAATACTACTATCGGCAATCCACCTCCCAGGTGTGGTAAAGGGACATCCTCCATTTACTGGTGGTAGGATTCCTATGTATGTACTACATATGTACCACCACCGAGGTGCCAGTTTTTCTGTCGTGATGTCGCAGTGTGCATACATTACTGTTTCGGTTTGAAGCGCAATGATAGACTTATGTAAGTGCCAGACAGAAAAGTAAAAATATCGAGTAAAAGAAAATAGTAAAGTTTCAGCCTATAAATGTTCTACTGCTGAGCACAGGCCTCCTCTCATTTCTGAGAGGGTTTTTGAGCTAGGAAGAATCCGCCACGCTGCTCCAATGCGCGTTGGCGGACTGCACAGGTCTTCGAAATATTTTTTTTATTTCTCAGGTAGCATATGGTAACATGCAGGTTTCTTCACGATGTTTTCTTTCAACGCCGAGCGCTTAAAATTGCAATTAACAATTTTAGTGGTGCCGGCACCGGGAATCGGACCCAGGCCACTAACGTACTATGAAATTTAAAGCGAGCGCCAAGACCCTGAGCTACCACGGCTCTCACGGCCACTGCTCTAAAATATCGAGTAATTGATAACTATTATCAAATTAACTTATTTCATATAAATAATCTGAATTTCTTCTTACCGCTTAACAAAAATAAAATAGTTATTAACTGACTTCTAAATAGGAGGCGGTTCTATGATGGTCTGTACGAGTATAAATTTTTTTTATGTTTGTCAATCCGAAGCTGTGAAAGCTTTCGGGCTAGCAGTGACCAACAGTCCTAAAAAAAATTAAAATAAAACGTTTACCTATATTTTTGACAATTGTGAAAAATCGTTTATTGTTGGAAAGAGGATACCGTAAGGGTGGTTATAATTTTAGTCAAGTTCTGATAATTGGATCCATGGGGAAAATCATGAAACTCTCAAATTCGGTTAAGCATGCGTGGTGCTGTTGCCTTATAATCGGTTCTCTGATTAAATCTATACAAATATATAAAATTGCAGTGTCTGTTTGTAATAAAAAATAACACCTTTTTACTCAATGCTTATGAAAGTATATACTGTACTTATAAGAAAAAACACGATTTTTAAAGTTTCTCAGTCTGTATTCCGGCTAATGTCCGAAACGGCTGAACCGATTTTGACGGGACTTTCACTGACCGACAGCTGATATACAGGTTAACTTATGGTGATCACTGACAGGCAGCTGATATTATAGAGGGTAACTTAGGCTACTTTAATTTTAGAAAAATAATTAGGGTTCCGCCAATTAAAACCCCAAAATCGGATTCAAATAAGGAACTTTTACTGGTGGTAGGATTTCTATGTGTATTCTATGTAGGAATCCGTCCGTGTCCGTGTCCGTCCGTGAAGCAGTAGTGTGCAAGCATTACTGTGTTTCGGTCTGCAGGGCACTGAGAGCTAGTGTAATCACTGAGCATATGAGACGTAAGAAGCTGAAGTCTCAATATGACATGCGCAGTGTGGTGCCACTCGTTGTTCTGAGTGACACAGCATTTGTTATTGAAGGGCACTGTGAGCTAGCGTAATGATTGGGCATTTGAGACTTAAGAACTGATGTCTCAGGGATTTTTTTTTAAGAGGGATTTAGTTCCAGAGTCTATTCGTTAGGGCTTAAGAAAGATATATGTAACTAGAACGTAAGTAAATATTGTATTAAAAAATAATATTAATAAATCTTTATTTGCTTTTGAACCGAGTGTTTACATGATGGTTATAAATTTGTGACTGATTTAAATTAGAAGTTCAGCCATAAATTATAGCATGCCAGTATTTAAAGTTACGTTAATTATTATTCTGTATAATCTATTAAATGTATATATTATGTCGATTAATAATTTTATATATTACAATTTTATATTATTTAAAATTAATATATTGTTACAATTCTGTACCATGCCATACTGTCATATTTATACTTAATACTACGCTGGACCGCAAAGAAAAAGAGTCGGTAAGAAAATCTTCAATATCTTCAAAAACACCTGACCTTATGTAAATATTAAATGAAAGAATATTTTAATGTGCTTAAATGAAAAACCACCCCATCTCATCCCGTGGGTGTCGTAAAAGTCGACAGAGGGAAAATGAAAACCAGGAGATGGGCAGCAGCATCTTGCTGGAACATCTGAATAAATAAACTGCGGTTGCCAATCCGTCTGCCAAGCGTGGCAACTATGGCAAAATCCCCCCAAAACGAGAGCTACAAACTTTTGTGGCAATCTATGGGGGAGGCCTATGTTCAGCAGTGGACTATTGATAGGCTGAAACGAGACGAGACGAGAAATGAAAAAAAAAATCTAGCTTTGTATTTTTAATAAATTTAAAATAAATTAAATAGAGTAATTTTTTCAGTATTTTCGTAAATGTAGATTGGTTACAGATGCGCCGTTTTCACGCATTTAGTACTTGTGGGGCCTCCGCGAGCTCGCAATACTGCTGTTAAGCGATTTGGCATACTTTCTACTAGGTTTTTGAGGCGATGCTGCGGAATATTCTGCCATTCCTCTATTAGAGCTTCTTTCATTTCATGTAGCGTGATTGGCGGCGGATTCCGCTGACGTACACCCAGTTCGTCCCATGCATGCTCAATGGCGTTTAAGTCGGCGCTGTGTGCTGGCTACTCCATGCCTGTGATACTCTCTTGAATATAGGCAAACACTATCTGAGCTGTATGCGGGCGGGCATTGTCTTGCATAAAAACAGCATTCGCCTATGTCCAATAAAAATGGACCAACGTAGTCATTCAGAATTTCAGTGCCATCTCTTTCTGCAGTTGTAGTTCCATTTTCTATCACCACTAGGCTCAGTGCAGCTTTCGGAAGAAAACCCAGCTCACACGTGAACAGAGCCTCCGCCGTATGGTACTTTTTCTTCTATACAGGCTTAGTTATAGCGCTCTCCCGGTCTTCTGTACACTCTTTTCCTCCCGCCGTGCTTGTATAAACAGGATCTAGACTCGTCTGAAAACTCTGGTTCTCTCCATAACTCACCTTGACCTTCTGTGGTGTCTTTCTAGTTTTCAGTTTTTTATACAATCATCAAAATAAAAATGAATAAAAACGTTTTATATTATTTTATGTAGCATTAAATATACTTTAATTTAGTCTTTATTTCATAAAGCTAGGTCAGGTACTTTTGAAGGTATTGAAGATTTTCTAACCAAACCTTTTTCTATGCGGTCCTGCGTATTTTACTATATAACAATCAGTACTCATTTATCTACTTTATGATTGCCTTCTACAATCTTAGAATTCTTTAACAGAATAAAACCTATGCTCAAGAAGCGATTTATACAATCTTTTTAAATTTGTGTAATGGTAGTTCTTTTATTATATGCATAACGTTCTTCTCATCCAATAACAGTTTTTTTGATAGTTCATAGTGTATATCGTCTAACACTAATTTAATTGGGTATACTTATTGTACTTCTGTGGACTACATCTGCGTTCTTCTTATAAATACTTTCATGATAATTTTAATTACATACTGTTACGTTATTTCCGGATTAGACTGTAGAAATACATACAATCACGCCTTTTTCCTATATAAGGGGTAGGCAAAGAACACATTAAATCATTACTGAGCACCTATTCGACTAATGTGTTGTTTGTTTTAGTTATAACTTTGTGTGCAATGGTTAGAAATCATTTCTGTAATTGGAGCCGCGAACCCCGACGTTGTCATAAATCAGGGCATAAACTAAATATTGTTTTTATTTCGTGTGTGCGGTCCTTTGTTTCCGATACGGCGGATTATGTTTGTTTGCGTCTCAAGGTCTTTCACGGCGAAGCACTACGTTAGACCTTTAAGAATTAAAGAGACTCATTTCCTGCTTAAAGTTGTATAAATTTCTGATTGTTTACTGTGTTGTTCGAATCGTGTTCAAATGTTCGAAGAGTCGTGTGGTGGCGGCTCGTTAAAAGAATACTACCACTCCATCTCATCCAACGGATCTCGTAAAAGGCGAGTAAGGAGTTAAACTGCACTGTGCACCCAACAGCGCATGGTGGCGATGCGCTCACCATCTATCACACCAAGTGTATTATATTGTTTAGCCCTTATGTGATACAGTCGTGAACTTATGTATGTATGTATGTATGTTGTTCGAATCCTAGCCGGGGTCGACATTTGCACAAAAACACAAATTGTTGGTATTCGAGTCTGGCGGTGTTGTGATTGAGCCCGTGTCTCTGACACTGCATCCTAGCCTAACGCAGATCTTATCGCACGAAACATCGGACTGTGGCGCTATAATATCTCTAGCGCAGCTAATGGCTTATCCAACAGTATTCGGAATTTGTCTCCGCAGTCGAAAATCGGCCAGGAAGATGGATCTTGTATAGATGTCGTATATTAATGGTGTTAGGTAAATAGCCGATAGGTTTCCGGCAGAATAGAATAGCAACTTCCTTTTTCTTACTGAGGTGTCGTAAAAGGCGACTAGGGTATTATACGGACATCCTTTATTCGAGCGCGTAACAGTAAGTAATTATAATTAAATACAATATTTACTCGCTCTAACGACTATCACTATTAGACTCTGGAACGAAATCCTTGGAAAAAAAATAAGATATATATAGATACAGACAGGTCCTGTCGTCATTAAGGCTGTCATTTATATAGTTTTGTGCATAGAAGTTTAAATAAATAAATAAAATGCAACAGAATGATAACATGCAATCAGTCCATTTATTGTAAAGAAAAATAGATAAAATTATGCATATTTAAAAAAAAACTTTTTCTAATGTCAAGCGAATTGTGCTCGTGCTGGGCGTATGCTTTCTCGTTAAAACAATGACAGATTGAGCCCAGAATTTGAAAATCTATCATCAGCCGTCATGTGTTCCGTCTGTTAGGGTTACCATGGGGAAGATTATATTCAGGACATGTTATTTATTTATTTACACTTTATTTCATATTAATGTACGCGTACATAAAAAAAACGGTTCAACAATCTTCTTCTTCCAAACAACCGGTATTATTACATTTCGCGTTAAACAATAACGAATTAATATACATAAGTACGTTAGTAGTTCTTACAGTATGGTTTTATGCAAAAATTATGTAGGTAGATAAAGCTTACATTTGCGTAGAATATTTTTCATACAGGCATTTTGCATACATTACTTAATCTTATATTTTACTGTCCGATGGATCGACAAGCACAATCGGGTCAATATGCAATTTTGAAGATTACAATAGTAAATAAATATACATGACCTTAAAACAAATGCGTGTTTCACCAAAAATTATTTGGAGATTCGAGTATAATGTTGACGCTGATTGGAGGGCCGTCACATTTTTTTTTATTACAGAAAAGGACGAGAGGAGCAAAACGTTTATCTGATGGTAAGTGCAACGTCCGCCCATAGCAATGCTGTTTCACTCAGATTATTTCTGTGTGGCAATACACTGCGCCCGTCCTCCTGAGACATCAGTTCTTAAGTTCCATATGCCCAGATGCCCAGAGACATCAGTTCTTAAGTCTCATATGCCCATATGCCCACACTAGCTCTCAAAGCAGCTGCAGACCGAAACAACAATGACTGCACACTACTTCTTCACAGCAGAATAACTGACCCTGCGGTGGTACCTACCTAGACGGATTCCTGCATAGGAATCCTACCACCAGTAATATTTTTAAGGTTCGTGCGTATTACTTACATATACACCCGAAAGATTAGAATTTAAAATTCTCATTCCTGAGCAATTGGTGCAATTCATTGCAATACAGAGGTAAACTGATGACGATGACGTCCGAGAGAAATTTGATCACGATTACATATTCTGGAGGTCTATTGATCCCAATTTACCAATGAATGAGGCTCAAACGCCAAAATAAAAACGATCCCGAAACCTACACAGTTGCACAATAGACCCTGGTTGACAATCGGTTGTCATGAGTTGCGCAGGATTTAGCTCAAGCACAGAGGCATTTACTGGTCTTCACGGAGCAACTTGAATTGTTTGACTTGTTGTCGATCACGAAGCTGATCACTTTGTCAGAGAAAACCTTAACCCTTCCTTGCTCAATATAAAAATACGGATGGAGCGACCATAAAACAATTAAATAAATTAAATGAATCTTTCAATAAAGTTTTGATTCCTTGCAGTTTTCTTAATGTACTCAATAAGTCGAATCCAGATATTATTATTTGAATGGTCACCCTGCTTCTCTTTCTATTTCAGTGTATTAAAGTATAAAAGGACCGTCATTAAGGCTCATTAATCAATCGGCCACAGATACAGAATAGCGAAAGCACATGTGCTTAAAACAAGTGGTCAGTCGGTGTCCATTGTGAAATAAAAAAAAACATCGTATTTTAAGAGGCGAATGGGATAGCTAATAAATTTTAGGAATCACACATTTGGTGTCATTGACCATAAAAAAGGTCACTGAAATATATGTTAAATTTTTTCCAGTATCACATGTTTATTTTCTTATAATAGGCTTAAAATATTTAAACAAAATGTTACTTGTATGTGTCTACTTGTATGTGTCTATGTTAATAAGTCTGAACTGGCACGACTGAAAAAATAAACAAAAAGTTTTGTTCTTTAATGGTCGCCATTTTTTAACTTGTCAATGGCAATAATGGGCGCCATTGTTTGAAATGCGGCCGTACGATTTTTTATAGGTATATTCGCAACTTGACGTTACATGCGGCCTCTGAAAGGTAAACAAAATTGGGATTATGATTTTTTAAATAACTTGAGTTTAGGCTTACAAAATATTTTGTAGTAATTTTGAGTTCATTTGTAGATTTTTTTTAAATATGAATGAAATGTTAACGACAACAGTACATAACGTTAGTATTTGTTATTTTTTTTATTGCTTATAGTGACGAAACTGGCAAAACGTTTTGCATGTTTCATCTTATCGTCTACTCCCAACAAATGTGGCGTCACCTAGAACATTTCGTGTGGCACACTGCGTCCGCCTCCCCGAGACATCAATTCTTATGTCTCATATGCCCAGTGATTACGCTAGCTCTCAGTGCCATTCAAACCGAAACACTGTAATGATTGCACACTACTGCTTCACGGCAGAATAACTGGCTCTGGGGTGGTACCTACCCAGACGGATTTCTGCATTAATTAATGTTATTGATTTTCGGTTTATGATGTTTTTTTCACTTATCAAAGTCAAATCCGTCCCAAACTTATATTTGTGCTAACGATTCGTTCTTGAATTAAATCATTCATTGTACCTACACGGGATTATAATCAAGATCTTGAAAGATACGAAAGATATAAAGATACCTACGCGTAATTGTAATACGAAACCCCGGTTAGGTTTGATGATAGTAGGCTTGAATTGCAAGATGTCCGCCCATCGCCTATATAACGATGTCGCGTCGCATTGATTGTTGTAGTTGTAGCAATTGTAACTCAGATGTGTACACGCTCGCTTTAAATTTCACAGCGTGCGGCAACTTGAGTTCGATTCTCGGTAGCGGTGCTTCTAAAATTGTTTGTCGCCAATGTTTAAAATAGTGATTTTAAATGACGATTCTCTAAGTAAGTAAACCTGCATTTCTGAAAAACCCCTAAAATACCGAGAGGCTGTCCACCTTAAGCCTGTATTCGAGGCTACGATGCATTCGTGCTTGTTTTAAATTCAGAGAAAAGACGTTTTAGAGACAATACTCTATGTCCTGCGTCGATATGAGCCTTACATCATACCAGCACCAGTTCAATAAAACTAACACACATGACTTTTCATTAATTTTATTAATAACTAGTTGGGCGCTCCGCGGTTTCGCCCTTTTAAAGTAAGCCGACCACTTGACTACCGTACGTTGGGCTCTTCTCGGCAATGTTCGGTCCTCAGCATTCGGCTCCTTAAGGCTATAGCAAAAAGTTTTATAGCCTATAGGCATTCCCATTAAAGTAAAGGAGAGAAAGTTAGTCACGCCGAGTGACTCGGCGGTTGACAGTCGTAGAGTCAATATCACTTGATAATGCCTCGTTTTGAGGTGAAACACGTGTCGTGTTCTCGACATCAGTGGTGTGTATTGCCTAGTGGTAGTGTTGTAGTGATGGAGGGTATCTGGTGGCGACTCCCGGTGACGGTATTGGTTTTCTTGTGCACGCTGTTCAAGGAGGGAGGGCGGTGCTCTTCAAAACTAGGTAATACACACCATTTTACATTTTGCATGCGTATCTTAGCAAATTAACTTTCTCTCCTTTACTATAATGGATTTCCGCAAAGTAACACCTGATTCTATTAACTATATTAACTTCCCAATAAATGAACTCTAGTGCAAAAAATTATTTTACAAATCGGATTATTATTTCCTGAGATCAGCGCGTTCAAACATACAAACTACCTAACTTTATTACAGTAGTAAGTTCAAACACAATGGTATTATATTTAGATTTTTTTTTATTAATTTCAGTGAAATGCTAGTGTCGGCACAGTACGTCGGTCCACAAGGAGGCTTACCGCAGTCCTTCCTACCAAATGCATACTACCACAAACTACAAGACACGTCTCATTACCTTCACGGCGGTGCATCTTGAATCAATGCTATTAAATTATATAAGTTTTTAAACCTAATGATTAATGACGACCTATCTCACTATTTTTTGTAGTTTTTGTTATTAATGTTAACGTTGTTCCTGAACGGCCAAATCTTTACGTTGTAGATACATATAGTACCTAATTTACGATATTTTAGTATAGGGCTTATTCCATGGTTTTTACTCAATGTTCCTTAAACAGAAAACTTTAAAATGAATTGCTATTGCTGTGTGATGTTGAAAAAGTTTAAGAAAATTGATAGAAAAATAAAGGCACTCACTAGTATCTAAAGGTGCTTCTATGTTTAAAACAAATTCATTTTTTAAATTTTAAATATGGTTTTTACGATTCTTCGATTTTTGAAACGGTCAAGAGTGGAATACAAAGTCAAGATTATTTCTTTCTAAATGTAATAAAATACTGCACTGGCTGAATGTAATTTAAATTAAACATTTATAGATTTACCTATCCACGTGAAGTTTAATTGTATTAACTGATAAGGTAACTGTTTATTATATCAATGACAGCTTAGGACAGAATATAAATAATTTTAATTTTACAGTTGAAAACAAATTTTAAATTAAAAAAATAATAAAATAATTTTATACTTTATTTAGAATATTTTAGATTACTTAGAAGCTCATCGTGTTAAAATATTGTATTCATATCTGTGTAAATATAATGGTGCTCCTATGTTACAAATCATTATCTAGTCTACAGATGTATTAAAATATTATATAAAGTACTGCATTTTTATTTATTGTACCTTTTGAATGCGGCAACTGTATCGCTTATGAAGATATATGATATCCTCCTCGCCGATTTTCAACTGCGGTGCTAAATTCCGAATACTATCAGAAGCTATTAACTGCGCAGTGCATATTATAGCCACAAGTGTACGCGCAAACGCAGAGGCACTGGCACTTCCTTAATTACTTACGCTCGATGTAACGCATAAGCGATGAGGTCGGAGGTACGCTAGGATACAGTGTCGGAGACACTGCGATAACCAGACCAGTAAACCAACAAGTTGTGTTTTTAAAAAGTCTTGACTTGGACTGGGATTCGAACCCAGGACCAGCGGCGTAGCCCTCGGGTACTTTGACCACAAGGCCTCGCGGTCACTGAAGATATATATCAGAAATCACTGTAGTTTACTAAACGTAAATACATTTCTTCATCCTACAAATGAACTAAAAGTGTGCTACGTCGGCTTAAATGGCGCCGTGGCTGGCTTATGCACCCACGCGCACGGGACAAATATTTGTATAGCCTACAGATAGTTATTATGGGTTTGGGTATCTGCTTTCTTCCCCAATGATTATCGATTTTATGAGCTATATGGCCCGCCCATTGCCTGTACTACTGATTACAGTTTGCTATTCCTATGCAATGCAAAATTAAGGCAGGCTATGTCTTTTACTCTAGTTCTGCTGTCCTAGGATATTAATGCCGGTCTCTTTCTTCCGCAGCTTGGCAGTAGTTCCTAGCTCCTAGCTCGACATAGACCTCTTCCTAGAAGGACTCATCATCATTTCAGCCTATCTTAGTCCACTGTTGAACATAGGCCAGCCCCCATAGGTTGCCACAAAACACGGTCCTGAGCCACCTTCATCCATCGACTTCCGATTTTTCAGACAATTTCCTTTCCAAAACCCACGAAAGAAATGGTATGGCAGATTTAGTTACACCGCCATCACACGACACATCGGTCACTTATTGTGATTTTTCTATGAAATCCTTACTTTTTGTTTTCTGTGGCGAATATAGGTTTTTTTTATAGAAGATGAGGCAAACGAGCAGGGGGCTCAAGGGATGGTAAGTGATCACCGCCGTCCATAAAAATCTACAATACCAGAGAAATAACAGATGTGTTGCCGACATTTGAGAAAGAAATAGGCTCTTTTCTCAAAGTAGTATCGGACCGGAAATCCGTAGGCGGCAGCAAGTTGCTTGTGCGTGGCAGAAAATTCTGTGAAAAACTCACTGTGACACGCACTGTGATGGAATGCCAACCATGGTGGTGACGATGGAATTTTGAGTGGTGCGATGGTGAAAATCAACGGCTGGAATTAATCCCAACAACGCCTCGGAACACTCCCCGTAGTGTGAGTATCTTTAGGTGATTACGCTAGCACTCAGTGCCCTTCAAACCGAAATACCACCCCAGGGCCAGGTATTCTGCCGTGAAGCAGTAGTGTGCAAACATTACTGTGTTTCGGTTTGAAGGGCACTGTGAGCTAGCGTAATCACTGGGCATATGAGACTTAAGAACTGATGTCTCAGGGTGACGGACGCAGTGTGGTGTCACACAGTAATTTTCTGGGTGACACAGCATTTATTATGGGCAGACGTTACACTTACCATCAGGTGAACGTTTTTCTCGTTCCGACACTTTTAAGAAATAATAAAAAAAGGCAGAATAACTGGCTGTATAGGAATTCTTAAGCCTCATATGCCCAGTGATTACACTAGCGTTCAGTGCCGTTCAAACTGAAACATAGTACTGTCTGTACACTACTGTTTCACGGTAGAACAACAGGCCCAGAGATGGTACCTGCCCAGATGAATTCTTGCATAAGAATCATACCTCCAGTAACAGTTAATGACGTGCTTTTATGATATTTCAGTGAATGTTACACCAAAGCGTTTCCTCTGCACTGATAACTTAATAACGATGATAGCCTATTAAACCAGTTTGAAAACTCAGACCAAGACAATTTTTTTGTGCGCGGCAATGAATATTAGCTTCCTCAGCATACTAATGAGGAGTTTTCCAGTAAACGTTTATTGCATTCCTAATCGATCGATAGATAGAATCAAGGGATAATTTAGTTCAGCAGCAGTGTGAGCACGAACTTCACTGGAAAAAAATATTAAGATATATGTTTGATTAAACAAACAAGGTATAATATGATATGTCGAAATAAATATAAGTAAATGCATATCTTCCAAATGAATATATATTTTTCAGTTACCAGCTAGTTTTCCTGTATAAAGTAGAAAAATATTTAATAGCGAAAAAATCAATAGTCTACAACAATAAAATATCTTTCAAACGTAACTAAAAAATCAGGTTAAAATGTTCGCTGCCAATATGACATAAATTCGATATATATTATATTATTATATTCGATATATGTGAAAAAAATTAGAGCGCCATCTTTTGAGGATTATAAACAAAGGCTGCCAACTGTTTCATTGTCTCCAGATGTTTATAGATGAATCCTAGGTACTGACAACACTGCCAACCGTCAAAGTCAAACAACTGTTATGTCAGTGTTAAAAACAATCACAATATTTTCCTTGCGTAGGTACACAATAGTATACTAAATTCCTTTGTCACTGAATTAAAATTGTCGAAGAATTAAAATTTACCTCTATTTGAAGAAACTTTCATTAAACTATGATTCCAACATAGATGTGCTAAGTGTAATTGATTATAAGTAACATATTGCTGGTGACGTAAGAGTGAAAGACGTATGGTTCGATTACAATGAGTGATTCTAAATCGTATGTAAGCTTTTCATGTCAGCGTTGTCTTCAACCCTTGAAGCTAGATGAATCACTAAACAACCTTGGCGAGCATACTATCGCTGATTTAACACTTCAAATACGCAGAAATAATGAGGCTGACTTGGATTTGCAGTCTGCAAGTTTGGAGCACTATGTTCCCCCCTTTCGGATGTCGGAATCAGGTAATACAAGTACATTTTTTTTTGTTTAAAGATACACTCATAAAAAAAATCGCTAATATCAACTCAGACATGTATCTGGTAGCCAAAAAAGTTCGTGCGGTTTTAGTTGTCTTTTGCTTTAAAGACATGTTCAGACATGTTATAATTTCTAAAGCACAATATTTACTATCAACATAACGTTTACAGACCCGTCAGTTTATTGATGCACTCTATCTAGTTATGCATCCCCCTTGCCCTTCACCCCTCGACTAGAGAGAGCTTACGCAGCAGGATCATGTGAACATGGATGTTATGCCTTGTAATAGTTTTAGACGTAAGTTAGCTGTAAGATTATATTCAATGCACTTTTATATTTCATTAGGATTAAAGCCTCCAAATCGGCAACACATATTTTAATTTAGATTTAATTAGTTTTTAAAAAGCCTCTTGAAAGCTCCCTAGATTTGACTGGCGCAGCCAGTAGGATTTGCTCGTCAAGGTTGTGCTACTTTTCGTATAGATCGAGAATCAAAATTTACCCGATCACGAAAATTCGGCGCGCAAGAGTAAATCCTAGAACCAAAATAAATTCGTCAAGTACAGGACAAAGGACACACAGTATGGGAGTGGCCGGTTGGTGAGTCAAACTTTTCGCCATCCTTTCCAAATTCCTCCCCTACTTTAAATATTAGATAACTTATATTGTTATTATTGAGATTAATCTTCGCTCATTATAATGCACCTGGTAACGTAACATAAAACTTTGTTTAGTCTGCCACTAGTGATAAGCTTTCCTTGAATTCAATCCTAGAGTTCAGAATTGATACAATCGTCAATGAAAATAACATTTTTTCTTCTTATTTTTTTAATTGATTTATTGTTTATTGATTAAATTGATTTTGTGTGCTTATTTTAATTACTTTTACTGTGTAATTTAATTGTTAAATATTTTTGTGTGATTTTAATTTGTCTCACTTCTAAACCTGTTCATTATTCTATATAAGAATGAATCTTCAAGCTGAAGAAATATCAACAATCCTACACGAGATTTTAAACCTTATTCCTATACGCGGAGGAGACACGACTCAATTAAATTTATTTATTAGAAAGTGTGAATGCATAATTGACTGGTGTAGAGGTAATAATGTTCAGGATTTATATGTGTACCAGTCCGTAACAAGTCGCCTTCGCGACAAGGCCGTTTCATTATTATCTGAACGCGAAGATGTCAATACTTGGAGTGAACTAAAAGAATTATTAAAACACATTTTGGAGACCCGCGTAGCGAACAATGCATTATACATAGAACCTGAATATATGAAAATTAAATCAGGCGATTTAGCATTTCGTAAACGCAAAGTAATTTAACTAAATGTCAATGTAATTCTCTTATCTCTTTTATTCTCTACAGTCTGGTTCTGTGAAAATTGTATTTCTATTTGGTCTTGATTTATATTTATATCGAAATTTAACTGTATTATCTAATTGTAGCTAAATAGAATCAAAGAGAAATCTGCTTATATATTTATCATGATAAAAATATAGCATATATTATATCCTGCAATATTTTTAATTATAAATGTAACAATATCGAACACAAGATTCTAGCATATTAAAAAATATGTAGACAGTCAAGCGGTTATTGTAATTGCCGTACATTCGAGTTTAACTGAGAAGCTTTTATTACAGCAAAATAAAAGTAGATTTCATAGTAAATTTCAAAATTCGGCATATAACAATTAATATTGGTATAAGTCATTGATATACAAATATAAGTATATGGATTTTTTATCTAAAGTTCTTAGATATATTATTTTAAATTAAGCTTGAATGCTTACTCATTACTCGTAACTCGTACATGATCATTTTTTATATTACAATTTTATAAAGCTTATGTTTGAGTTATTTTTATTTACTCAAGCGTTTTAATTTATAGGAGAATGCCACTGTTGTTAGAAAACAGTTACCAACGCTATGTAACTAACGGTATGTAGGTTTACATTCATTTCAGCAGTAGTATTATTAACTGCCCTCATTTAAGATCAATATTATATTTTAATTAAATTTTACATAAGATGATTATACATAAGATGAAATATAAGCTTAATATTTATTAACTATCAAAACAAATTGATTTTATAAATAGTTCTGATCAATTGTATACATTCATGAGATCAGTATTTCTATCTTTCTCTCTCTCTATTTAAAGATTGAGTAAATATGAAAATATTATATTTTGACTTCGGACCAAAATTTTTAATATATCGTTCAAACATATCTGAACTAACTTCGTTTCTCTCTTTTTATTAGCAATAAATATTATTTACCTTTTTGTTATAATACTTTTTATTTAAGACGTCATTTTCTATACTCTCTGCCATTTCGCTGTCTTGCCCTTAAGAAAATAGGCTTAGGATACATTTGCCTTAGCGATTTTAATGATTTGGATAAAGTAATTAATTATTAAGACTCCTACATTGTACATATCATTCAGTTTAGTTGCACGTCATGCGCGGTGCGTTCTGATGCTTGCGATGTTGGCAGTCGCTCTTCAACTGCAATCACTTGAAGGGAACCCGGGAGTCCTGCCGGTAAAAGAAAGTCAAGCACACGTGCAAATAGATAATAGGAAAATTATAAAAACCCTAAATTTAGATAACATTTAAGCAGATTTAAATTTCGTTATTTCAAAATTCGCAGAATTTGAGAAACTGATAGCTCTGAACAAAACGTTTCCTCATGAATTTATCGGTATATTAATGCATGCAGAGCATCTCCGCGATATAACTATAGATAAATATCGTCAACTAATTCCACAGCGTTTCAAGAGAGGCATTCTTAATCCATTAGGTTCCATTAGTGTATATATATTAAATATGATAAATTAACTTCTGAAATAGGTCACGAGCAGGTTATTCTTTCAAGAAAAAATACCATAGTCACCAAATGTTGGATAGTTTCATGAATATTACTGAATTGATCCATCAAATTCACTTACTATTCATACACGCCTTAAGAATGTAGAGTAATCTCTCAAAGATTCAATAGTCAAAGATAACAATTTGACAGTATCCTCTTACATTTTAGGGTTATATAGCTTATGTATAAGTAAGTTTCGTACTGTATTTATTAACTTAAGCGAAATTGAAATCGCATTAACGTTAAGTAGAAACTCTATCTTACATCAGTCAATTGTAAACTCTACCAAACTATTAAATTATTTAAAATTAATATCCAACGCTGGAAACTTAGTATATGAACCAAATGAATTTAATTTAGTTAAAATTGAAGAACTATTTCTGTAAAATCGTATGTAAAGAAAAACCAGGTAACATTTATAGTAGGAATACCACTTACTGATAATTATACATACAACTTTTTTAAAATGTATTCCTTACCTTTTTTCCATGAACCTAAAAATCAAACCTAAGCTATATTTCCTAAATATCCCTACATACTGGTGAAAGGGATGAAACCCGATCGCGAGCCCGTGCCGCCTTCTCGCCGCTGGAGAACAATTCCTGTGCAACGACGATAACAGAGCCTTATACAGCGGTCCATTCTGAGAGGAACAACTAATGAAGTACGATAGCAATTTAACATGCTGTATACAACATCCCGTTGTCTTAGAAGACGTGAAACTTCAGAAACTTAATGCAGAAAGTTGCATACTTTACACCAAATCTAAAACAAGGCCTGTAAAACGATGTGTCAACGAGTCATACAAATATTCAATATACGGAACATACATCATGACATTAGATGAACCATGTGATGTATATGTCAATGGAATCAAGATTAGTCATCATCAGATCTACAGCGAGATGGACGTAGCGACGCTGCTACCCATTATTAACTTAGCGCCGCTTCATACAAACTTGAGTCTATCAAGTGCACGCGCACTCAACATGAAGGAGATCGGATTAGATGAGGTGAAATACTTACATTTTGCCCTAAAGAATAGTAAAGTGCTTACGAATAAAATCGGTAGTGAAACGGATTCTATAAGTGATTTAGTGTATGCCTTATTAGGCCTAGTAATATTAAGCTTATTCTTAATTTTTACATATTTCATATATTTAAAATATCGCCATTTGTAAGAAATTATCGGAGAAGTCCTCGAATCGAACGTTCCGATAATTTCCCTCTTAGGAATGGAGGAGTTATGCATCCCCCTTGCCCTTCACCCCTCGACTAGAGAGAGCTTACGCAGCAGGATCATGTGAACATGGATGTTATGCCTTGTAAGAGTTTTAGACGTAAGTTAGCTGTAAGATTATATTCAATGCACTTTTATATATTTTATTAGGATTAAAGCCTCCAAATCGGCAACACGTATTTTAATTTAGATTTAATTAGTTTTTAAAAAGCCTCTTGAAAGCTCCCTAGATTTGACTATCTTTTTAAGACTCTTTTCAAAAGTAAATTATTTTTGTCTAAAATATCAGTTAATACTTGTGTGACTCGGGCTTGTTTGTTCTACGAATTTAAACACCACAAAGCCTGCAGTGGTGGCTCATAAAATATGTACGGTATTCGGTGAAGATGCAGTATCAGAATGCACTTCACAAAAGTGGTTTAAAAAGTTCAATAAAGAATTACGGGCTGCTATAGAAAACAACACTAAATTAACTTGCCAGAAACTTTCGCAAATGTTTGGTGGAAGTAATGGGAGGTACTACCTCACCCTCTGTATTCTCCTAGTATGTCTGCAATGGATTATCACCATTTCTTGGTTTTAAATAATCATATGATAGGTAATAAATGAATTAATTTTTTTTATGATTAATCTACAAGACTTTCATCTTTATCATAAAAACCGCACCATCGGTTTTGGTTACCAGATATATTAATATTTTCTTTATTAACTTCAGAAACGAAATTACATAATCATGAACAAAGGCAGTGTAGACTAAACATAACAGGTTTACTATATTAGTATGTTGTAGGGAGAGGGGAGGACTTTGTGGAAGGAAATTCAAGCCATCTCTTCCAGATCAATTTGTTCCTTACCGTCGTCCTAGGGGACTGGTATTCAGGTATTGACAAAATGAAGGCAGCAAATGGATGATGAAATTGCTTTGCTACAGTTACAATAGCAAAAAATTCTTACAGTTACAAAACCAAGATGCATCTTCTTATAGATAGATAAAATATATATAGTATTATTATTTGCAATCACTTCAATTTGTTAAATAGGTAGCTGACAGAGCAATTGGCGTTTAATAATAGCTTGCAATTGCCTGTAAGAATTAGCAAGTTTCTCAAATCTTAAAAAGGAATATAAGATTTGAATGATGTATACATTATAAATAAAAGTTGTTGTAAGAAGTCTGTGTGTAAATTGTGAATTTCACTGGTGGTAAGATTCATATGCAGGAATCCATCTAGGTAGGTATCACCACAGGGTCAGTTATTCGGCCGTGAAGCAGTAGTGTGCAAATGTTACTGTTTTTCACTCTGAAGGGCATGGAGAGCTAGTGTAGCCACTGGGCATATGAGACTTAAAAGAAAACTATAAAAGATATTTTTTCTATGTGTTTATTGAAGAGAATATAGGTATCAATGAATACTAACAATTTTTTTGTTTTAGGTAATGGAGCTAATGGATTCATGGTGATTTCTGATGGCTGGGAAACAACTTCATTGGGTCATCAACTACATGTAAAAGCTACATTGTTTGATCTATTGTCAAACAACTCTGATGTAGATCATCCATTATGCGATGAATGTACAGACACACTGCTCGAACTGATGGATAATCAGTTACGTCTGACTGAAGCAGAATGGAAAGACTACAATGATTATTTGAAGAAATTAGAGGATGATAAAGAAGATTTAAACTTAGAAGGCTTAGAAAAAGAGTTGGAAGATTGGAAGCAAGAACAAAGCAGGTTGTTGCAGGAGTTATCAGCTCTACAAAAAGAAGAAAGAGCTATGAAAGAAGAAATTGAAGTACAGGAAAGGGAGAAGGAAAGACTGGAGAAGGAACAAGATGTTTACTGGCGCGAATACACAAAGTATCGCAAAGATTTAATGACTACGGAAGATCAAATGAAGTTTTATGAATGTCAACTGTCATACACTCAATCTCAGCTGGAAAAGTTAAAAAAGACAAATGTGTTCAAAGCTACATTCCACATATCTGACTCGGGTCAATTTGGCATAATAAATAATTTCAGATTGGGTAGATTGCCGACTGCACCTGTAGATTGGTCTGAGATAAATGCAGCGTGGGGCCAAACTGTTCTGCTCCTTTCATCGTTGGCGCGAAAAATAAATTTCTGCTTCCAACGCTACCGTTTGGTACCATACGGTAATCACTCTTACATAGAAGTGCTGGAGGACCAAAAGGTTTTGCCATTGTATGGGTCAGGTGGGTTCCGATTTTTGTGGGACACAAAGTTCGATGCAGCGATGGTTGCATTTTTAGATTGTTTACATCAGTTTAAAGAGCAAGTTGAGAAGGGCAACAACGGTTTTTGTTTACCTTATATAATAGACAAAGGGAAAATAGAAGACACAGCATCACCTCCACATGCGTATTCTATCAAAATTCAGTTTAATTCGGAAGAGCATTGGACTAAAGCTTTAAAATATATGTTGACAAATCTAAAGTGGGCTTTAACGTGGATCTCATCGCAATTCAGTGAAGACAAAGCTGAAGAACAATAGCTGAAATGAAGTTTAAAACATTTTCTGTGATACTGGGCTCTATTTCGCATAACATAGACATAAAATTGTAAGGGACATACTCTTTCACCTATGAATAGAATAATTGTTTAATTAAATAATGTAAATTAAAATGTAAATAAATGTTGTTAAATCTTAATTTTTTTATTTATGATTGACAAGAAAAGTGGTTCATCTGATGCTAAGTGCCACATAACTTTTGTTATGGTGGACATGGTAATTGTACATTTTTGCATTAAGTAATTTGTACATCCAATGCATTGTATCGTGGCACTGCACTGCTCTCTTGACGAATTAACTGCCGTTCCTAAATTAAAAATAATTTAACTGAAACTAAACTAAATTAATGTAATGCTGATTAATCTACATAATTGATTTAATTAAATTGTTTATCAGTGACATCTATTGATAGTCAGGAAAGTTTGTTAATGTTAGCTAACAACAAAATTGACCATTTCACCAAGTTTGTGGTTACGTTAATAGATGTCGCTCAAATAAATATCTAAGAAAATTTTGGTTGTATTTTTAAAGAATGGGTGAATACTAAATAAAATAATTTTTTGACTCAATAGAAGTTGTAGTCGGTAACAAAGAGATTATTATTGAAGTTATAATGATCATAAATATTAAATTGGTTAAATCAATCTGTTTTAAAAAATAACAAGCATATTTTTATTATAAGTGTCAATAAGTATCTTGATACTGCCATACGTTGGGCATTGAAATAGAAATTAGAAAATATATTTTTGCTTATATTTATAATACGAAATACAAAATATTTTCAAGTGGTATCAAGCATATTTCGATGGTTGTCGAATAAGTGCTCGGAGAATCGTATAGCTTCCGGCAGATGGCGGCAAAACTATATCATAATTTCATTTCATCATACGAGTAATTTAAGCCGGTTACGCGATTCAATAGAGCCTGAAACTCATTCATGGGGCAAAGTGTACGTTTTTATAACAAAATCCCAGTAAATGCCTCCTACCCATAGGTTCATTAGGTTTATGAAAAAAATTCTATAAAAAGGTCTATATTGACGATAATACCTGACACCTGGGCATCCCCAGGGGTTATTATCTTCTTAAATGGAAAAATGATTAAAAATGGGATTCCTGCGGAGGTTCTTTCGCCTATTTCTTGTCCGTACAGAGGAGCCTCATTACGAAACGGTGATAGTCTGTAAAAAAATTACCTTTGACAAAAGAAATTTGTATTTCTTACGTCTTACGAATATGGGAATGTAGATCTTATCATTTGATATTATTTTCAATTTAATACTGTTGCGTTTCCTAAAAAAACGGACCTAGGCCGAAAACCAGACATAAGGATTATAAAACGAGCGCGTGACCTAGTGGTCAGAGTACCTGACTTCTTCGCCGCAGGTCCTGGGTTTGAATCCCAGTCGGAATTTTTGCTGAAAAACAAATTGTTAGTTTTCAGGTCTGGTTGTGTTGTGATTGTTCACGTATTTCTGTCATTGCATCCTAGCCTCCCTCCGATCTTATCTCATCAGCGTTACATCGAGCGCGGGTTGGTTGGGATGAGTGAGTGCCCCTGTGTTTGTGCGAACACCTGCAGAACTATAATATCCTGCGCAGTTGATAATTTCCGACAGTATTCGGTAGTTGTTGCCTCAGTCGAAAATCGACCAGGAGGACATCATCATAAGTAATAACTCTGGAAACGACTTAAATTATGTTTCATCGTATTTGAACATTTTTCTAAATTATTCCACAGAACGTCATCTATGGCATAAAGTCAAAGTCAAAATTTCTTTAATCGTATTTACATCGATTCAAAAAAATACCTTCTCAGAAAAAACCGGTTAGAAACTCTGGGATTTTCTTTTTTCTATGCCATATAACATAACGTCAATTATAAATTTAAAAAATACGTCATAAATTAGTAGCCTACACATCTTTGTCCTCTACAAAATGATCTATTTTATAATACGCTATATCTAATAATGTTTTCATGATAAGTTTTTTAAAATCTATGTCCGTTTTTTGTGTTACACTTTTAAGAATTTTATTATAAAATTTTATACATCTACTAATAAAAGACTTCCTAGTTTTAGCCAACCTAAACATAGGAACCTCTAGCGTGGCGCCTCGACTCATTCTACATGATACAGTAAATTTTTTGTTAAATAAATGTATGTTTTTCCGTACGTACATAATATTTTCATAAATAAACAACGACGGGTACAGTAGCAGAACCCTTAATATATTTTCGTACTTATTTCTTTTTAAGAGAAAGCGATGATACGAGCAAAACGTTCATCTGATGGTACTCGTAATTGCAACGTCTGTCCATGACAAATACTGTGTCACCAGAACATTTGTGTGTGGCACCACACTGTGCTCGTCACCCTGTTACGTCACGTTACGTCAGTTCTTATGTGTCATATGCCCAGTAATTACACTAGCTCTCAGTGCCCTTCAGACCGAAACACAGTAATGTTTGCACACTACTGCTTGACGGAAGAATACCTGGTCCTGTGGTGTTACCTACCTAGACTGATTCCAGCATAGGAATCCTACCACCAGTTAACTTCAAACAGATACAGCTAGTTACTAGATAAAAAGCAATGTTATAGTCTGTAGAAAACTACTTAGTTTGGCACATAACTGGCCACAACCTTTGCCCTTTGTTCTTCGCTCGTTATAAAGACAAAGGAAAACAGCGTGACCTCTAATTACTTCCAGGAACGTTCTCGGTAAATGTAGGAAAGTTTCCTTTTAAGGTTGTATTTTATATTGTTTCATTTTTGAACTGTTGTTATTTTCTCCATGTTTAAATGTCACTTGCACTGTAATTAATGTCAAAGCCAGGCTCTATTGAGCCGACCCATTTATATTATTCTATAGATCTACCATAGTTAAAATATTAGTGGTTCTTATGCAGGATTGCATCTAGGTACGTACCACCGTAAGGCCAGTTAATCTGCCGTGAATCAGTAGTATCCGAACCTAACTGTGTTTCGATCTGATGGGCACTGAAATCTTGTGTAATCACGGGGCATATGAAACTTAAGAATTTATCTTTCAGGAAGACGAGCGCCGTGTGGTGCCACACAGGAATGTTCTTGCTGAAACATTATATAAATTTATGAGCAGACGTTGCATGGCAAGCGTTTTGCTCCTGAGAGTACGAGGAATATAAAAAAAGGACTACCCTTGTCAACACAATAAAATGGATGTAATAAAATAATAAAAAAAAGGTAGGTCGTGGGTGTAGTGGCCCGCCTAATTTCTGCTGACGTAGTCCGGTACTCCCCTGTGGTTCTTCGTGATACGAAGGATGACGGCTCCGTGGGGTTGCCAGCGGCACTGAAGGGACGCCGGCGATGAAATGACCACGCGGCGTCACGGTCGGCTCGCAGGTGTTCAAATTGCACCGGCGATTCTGAGGTCGCTGGAATCGAACGTGGACTGGAACCTCGGAACCTTGGATTCAAATGCAAAGTTACCTTGGACCCCAATGTGGGGATGAAGTTAAATATAAAACTTACTCCGAGATTTAAATTTGCAACTGCAAAAGTATGCAGTTAAAGTTGGTACACCACAACGTAGATAAAGTCCGAAAGGAGACGTGTGTGTACCGTACCTAAGCTGAGCGGTGCGCAGAATGGTAGGCCCGCTGATATGACCAATACCTAGCGCGGGTCTTGAATGTTCGATTGACGTCACGCGAACGGAGACAAAAGAAACCTGTCCCTTCGCAATCAGTGTTTTTTTTTTTACGACTGATGGTCACTATTAGCCCGAAGGCTTTTACAGCTTCGCCGGATTGAAAGGTGGCATAGCGCTGAGGGCGCTTAGCCGATACCTTTATTTATGGATGACTGGCGCAACGGGCCCCCGAGAGGGGACCTCGGCTTGGACCGTCATCCTGTTCGCGAGAGTAACAGACTCGAGGGTGCCCAAGGGGGCCGGCCTCGGCTCGGTCAGTTACTGCAATCGGGAGGGCAATATTACTACTACTATAATTATTAATACCATGATTATTATTAGATAAGTTTACCACCAATTCGGAATGCGTTTCCGCTGGAGAAGAAATGGCGCAAGAAACTCCAGCGACGCTTCTGTTTATGACACTACTGCTAGGGGAGAACCGGCCTGCGATGCGGCGGTATCGCGAATAACTTTGTCTGATACGCCCACGCCGACGGCGGGGGCGGTATGATGGTGATAATGTGTGTTTGTGTAGTGTTGAGTAGAGCGCTTGGGCTCTAGTGGTCGCGTCGTCAGGGTCCTCGAGGACGTGCCTCGGTCTCCTTTTTCCGCGGGTCGAGTTTTGGTGTATCGCGAGGGGGTTGTATGTGGCGGCACTGACAACCAGTGGGTTGGGGTGCGTGGCGGCAGAGTAGAAGTATCAGCAAGAGGCCAACTTTAGATATTGGGCTATGGTAGGAAGCCCTAAATCGATATGAAGGTTAGCATTACGCACGAACCACGGTGCTCCCGTGGCTTTACGCATGAATCGATTTTGTATTACCTGAAGTCGGTGAATTTGACGCGGGGAGGCATGCGCAAATACGGGGCTTGCGTATGTCATAATTGGCCGAATACAGGCTTTGTAAAGTGTAATTTTATTACGTGGGGACATTTTGCTATTTTTATTTAGTAGCGGATGTAATCGGCCGAGGACGAACGCCGCTCGGTTCCTTACTCGGTTAATATGTGGACCGAAGCTGAGTCTCGAGTCTAATAGGACGCCTAAGTATTTGACTGTTTTTTCCCAGGGGATTGGACGATCGAATAACTCTATGGTGAGGAGATGCGGCGTAATGCGCCGCGAGAAGTACATGGCTGCACTTTTGATTGGGTTGACCTCGATCCTCCATTTCCGAAACCAGTTCCCGAGGGTTCGGGCTGCGGATTGGAGGCGTTTAGAGATAGTGTCTGGATTACGTCCAGACACACAGAGGCAGGTATCATCTGCGAAAAGGGCGAGTTCGACGCCGCTGGTGTGCGGTATGTCGTTCGTGAAAAGGGTGTAGAGCACGGGACCTAAGACTGAGCCTTGTGGTACGCCGGCTAGGATGGGATGTGATTCGGATCGCACCCCCTCGACGCGGTAGCGGAAGGTTCGACTGCGTAAGAAATCTCGTATGTTGAGTACGAGGCGATCTGGCACACCGAGTCCATATAACTTGTATATGAGCCCGTTGTGCCAGACCTTGTCGAACGCTTTGAACGCCACGTCGAAGAAGAGCGCTCCGGTATGAAGCCCGCGTATGAAGCGGGATTGAATGTGCTCCGTTATGCGGCTCGTGGATGGGGATCCCTCGAGACTGCATGAAGTCTCTTAAACGGGCGAGGCAATCAGTGTTGAATGCGGGTTTATATCTATTAAAGCTAAGCTTCGAACTGCAGTTCGAAGCTTAGCTTTATTTAAATTGTAAATTGTAATCTTAAATTTAAATTGTAATATATATATCTATGTATGTTAGGCTACAATCTTTAACTTGCTTTTTTTTAAATTGGATTAAGTGACCAGACGGGCAAAACGTTCACCTGATGGTAAGACGGTTGTTAAGTCTCATATGCCCAGTGATTACGCTAGCTCATAGTGCCCTTCAAACCGAAACACAGTAATGTTTGCACACTACTGCTTCACGGCAGAATAACTGGCCCTGGGGTGGTAACTACCTAGACGGACTCCTGCATGGGAATCCTACCATCAGTAAGAATGTTAATAAAAGTGTTATTTTTATTCGTTACATTTCTAATTTTAATTTATTCTAGATTTAGTTAGTAAGATTAGACACGATTTATTGTTAAATTATGATGTATAACATGTAATATGTGCTTATATAACATGTATGTATAACATGTAATGGCTTTTCTCAGATTATCAAATTATGTATAGAATAGCGAAACATACAATTCCCAAGATATTTACGATCTTCCAGAAATTTAACATTACAATACACCTAGCTATCTTGTCTACGACTGCAACTAAGAGGGTGGCCCCTTGAGATAAGTGAACTATGTAGTATGTCGATCTTGGAAAGCAATTTAATTGAATTGAAATACAATCGTCCTCTAGAGAAGTTGCGACGTTTAAGTTTTATTAGTTTGATAAGATAGCGTTTTAGTCGACAGATTACTTTTTTGTTTTTTATCAAACGATGCCTCAACTGGATTTTTGCTGTATTGTAAATGCGTATTGCAGACGTTAATTTCACATGCACAACCCAACCAGTTCCGATAACCAACAACTTGTGTTTTTGCACAAATTTTCACTCTGGCTGGGAATCGAACCCAGGACTAGGCCACACCATCATCGAAATCTCTGTGGAGTTGAGAGGATTAATTATCAGGTCTTTTCAGGTATTATCAGGTATTATTAGGTCATTAGTAATTAGCAAACAAGTTGTTCGTTGAAAATCTGCCGCCGTCTCTTCCCGTGGCTGGAGTAAGTCGAGCAGCCGCGAAGAGTCCGACACGCTTCCCTGGAGCGGGTTGACGGATTGCTAAGGAGGCCTTAATATTATTTTATTCTGGCGAAGAATTACTAAGATAATTATAATCAAAAATTTTGGTGACATTTGTTATGTTATTTTATTAAACAGAGGAACTGTAGACCATTTTTTTAATTGGATTAACTGACCAGACGGGCAAAACGTTCACCTGATGGTAAGTGCAACGTCTGCACAGCAGATGTGTCACCCGAAATATTTTTGTGTGGCACCAAAATGCGCCCGTCACCCTGAGACATCACTTCTTAAGTCTCTTGCCCAGTGATTACACTGGCATTTCTGTTGTTATGTTAATTTCATGTTATTTAATAAATTACAATAAAAGCTTAAACAAACAATACCGCCAAATACATTTTCGTTTTAACAAAATCTATATATTAGACGAGACTTTCATTTTTATTACCGCCACAAATCATGGCATCATGTTCATAGCGAACATTTGTCTCGATTTTCATAATAATTCAGCTGGAGCCTTGAATGATGATTTATTGGCGTATAAATCATAAATGTTCGGTTAAATAAAGTTCAAATATCTAAATTTTATTTTCTATAGCTTAAGAAAATTAATAAATAAAAATATGATAATAAGTCAAACAAAAAGGAAAATGTTTTATAACCGACTGCAAATAAGGTGGCTCAATTAGTCTGTATATATTTTTGATTTAATAATAATTTTTTTTTATTGTACAAAGTGACGAAACGAGCAAAACTTTCACCTGATGGTAAGTGCAACGTCCGCCCACAACAAATGCATGCATTTTAGTTTTTATTACATTAAAGTATAATAAAAAACATCTTTCTCAACTCCAAGGTGTGTTAAAATGGCGGAATCTTTCTGACCATGAAAAATCTGTTAGCTGTTGGTCATTCTAGCCACAGAATCTCTGATAAATATCGGTTTGCTTTGCTAAATCCATTTTTATCATTTTTATTACACCTTTTTCCATTTTAATTAATATAATATATCTGATTCATCAATAGTAATTACCGTGTCATTTATGTACTTTTTTATGTGATAAAGTGATGAAACGAGCGAAACGTTCACCTGATAGTAAGTGCAACGTCTGCCCATAACAAATGCTGTGTCACCCAAGTCATTTCTGTGTGACACCACACTGTGCTCGTCACCCTGAGACAACAGTTCTTAAGTCTCAAATTCCCAGGGATCACACTAGCTCTCAGTGCCCTTCAAGCCGAAACACAGTAATGTTTGCACACTACTGCTTCACGGCAGAATAGCTGGCCCTAGGGTGGACCTACCTAGAGCCTATCTCTGTTTATGTATTATATAGCCCGTTTATTGAGAAAGCATCTCAGATATAAGATGCTTTCTCAATAGACTTTTTGTTACAGCCTTAAAACGTTTCGAGAACCGAACATTACGGAGAAGGATTGAACTGTGAATGTTCAGGTCGGCGAGGTACTATTTCGTACAGTGCTCTCATGTGGTGTGTGGCTTATTTTACGCGGGTGAAACCTCGGGGCACTGCTGGTTTCTAGATAAATACAAAATATGATTTGCGATATTCAAAATCTTATTACTAACACGGTAAGCTAGAGTATTAGAGGTGATAATCAACTCCATTGTTCATATAATTGATTCTCCGGCAACAAACCTATCAAAACAAACCTATCAAAAGCTAACGTTGTTACGCTCGTGTTGGAAGAGAACTTTATTTAATCCTAATTAATCGGTTTATCAGTCTAAAACAAAATTGTATCGATCGTATATTGTGTGCATAGTTTTTTTTAATTGTAAATTTTGCTCGTATATATTTACGCGAATATCATACATTTAGGGGAGAGTGGGGTAATCACGTATACCACCGGGTAATTCCGGACCTCATCGTTTCTAATAGCCTGGTACCCCCGCCGTTTTGCGTTTACTTATAAATATAAACATTGACCCATAAACCTTACTTAGATTACAAATAGGGTGAAAGTAGTATAGGTGTAATTGGGTTTATTGCGGTCTAGTGTAGTGGGGTAATGTCGGACGTCTGTAATCACCTATACGTGATTTAATATGAATTGAATTGTATTTAATTACATTTCAGATGCCATGAAAATATTAAAAGAAAAACCGAAAATAGTTTACCTTAGAAACTTTGAAAATTTCTGCACGCAAGATAAAAGAAAAACAATTAAGCTTAAGAGAAGCCCAGGAAAAATATATTGTTGAAATCAACATATTTTGAACAATTAAAGTATGAGAAAAACAAAATATCTCATCCAAAACTTAGTAATAAGCCTGTTTTTAAAGAATCTCATAAATGTGAACTAGTACAGTTAACATAATGTTTTATTTTATTTACGCGAATATTACACATTTAAATAAAACTACTTTTTACGGATTTTATCGCGTTTAATTTATAACTATTTTTAACCCGACGTTTCGGGCGCTTTACAGCACCCATGGTCACGGGGGGACTGAGGTGACAGTTGTCCCGATGTCATAGTTAACCTGGAGTACCTTCAGCTTTTAATTATTATTTTTAGTCCGATCTACGCAGAAAGAGCTTACTGTGTCTTGAAGCCTTGCAGTGGTATGCTTGGTTTTTGATTTAATTTTATTAATAATAAGATCCCAAGCCGGTGGTAATACCCAACCATCTTCCCTATTGAAATTACCCTAATTTACGGATACCTAATTTATTTATTTTAATAATTCTAAATTATCCTATTTATAATTTATTTGAAGGTAGCATACGATTTTGATTCATTAAAAGTGTTCATTAAATGGCTTGGAATACTTTTAATGAAAGGACGAAAAGGAAAATAAAAACCAGGAGGTGGACGGCAGCGTCTTCCTGGAACATCTGAATAAAAAAACTGCGGTTGCCAATCCGTCTGCCAAGCGTGGCAAAGTCCCTCCAAAATGAGAGGTACAAACTTATGTGCTAAACTATGGGGGAGACCTATCTTTAGCAGTGGACTAGTGATAGGCTGTAATGATGATAATGGTGATGAGGGTCTAAAGCAAGTCACCAGTGCTGAAAGAGGTAGCCTGAGCACTGTTATAAATGCTAGCACTGCTGCTGGAAATTATATCCCACCGTTCTTTATATTTAAGAGAAAAAGTATGAATTCGTTATTGATTAAACAAAGCAATCGAAATACTGCATCTGTTTCTTAATCTGGGTGGATTTCAGAAGTTATTTGTTGAGTGGCTCATCCGATAATCAGTTATTATTGGTTCTTGATAATCACGATAGCCATATCAGTTTAGCAGCTCACAATACTGTAAAAAATATCCATGTCCTAACGCTACCACCGCTCACATCTCCCTGCATGTAAACGCTGAATTTGATGTTTGATGGCTCTTTGAAAACCGTCTATAATAAAGAATGTAAAGTATATATAACTAACCACCCTGGAGACAAAATTACAACGTTTGACATCGACAATAAAGGCCTATAATCGTACAAAAACATCGAGAAGGCTTTAAAGCTGTCGAGATTCTTCCATTAGACAAAAAAAAACCTTAAAGACACGTTCACGTCTAAAATGAGAGCTACAAATTTTTGTGGCTATCTATAGGGGAGGCCTATGTTCAGCAGTGCACTAGTGATAGGCTAAAATGATGATGATGAATTATTAAAAAGAAGATTGATTATCACTAATGTTTTGGCTTTTCAACTAATTTTACGTTAGCGTTTCATTTTTTAATTATTTATAACCCAATGTTTCTTTGTCTTACATCACCTTTGGTTACTAACATTAGCTTGAAATCCTATTATTAATGAAATGAAATCAAAAATCAAGCATAGCACTGCAAGACTTCAAGACACAATAAGCGCATTTTGCGTAGATCGGAACAAACCGGATCATTAAAAGCTGATGATACTCCGGATAAATTATGCCACCAGGACGTCAACTATCCTGCTCACGTGACCATGGGCGCTGTAAAGCGCGGGAAAAGTTGGGTTAAACATAGTTAGAAAATGAAACTCTATGAAATCCGTAATTCGTTTCAGTAAACATAACCTTTTCGAATTAAATCCTTTTTAAACAACCCTTTTTTTAGAATTTGTAGATTATATAACAAACATTCTCAAAATGCCATTTCCCTTAATTTTTTTTTGTGCAAATATTAGTATTTACGTAAGGACACTACAAAAGGAAGTGTTAAGCCCTGAAATTCAAATTATTTTTTTTATTATTACTTTTTGGTAACCTTTTGGTTGTTTTTTTATTATTTTAGGCTCTTTCACATGTTTAATGCTTGTTACGGACACAATTTTGGATGTGTCACTAGACGTATGTACGAGTATATGTATTATGTAAGTTGTGTATCATTGTTAGTAGCATTCTGTATGTGTCCTTAAATATAATAAAAAGAAATTGTTATATTGAGTTCTGAAAGCAATTTGTACTCTCGCCATAAATCAAGCTATCATATAATATATTGTATTATTTACAGACGCATTTGTCTTCGCTCTTATGATAATTCAACATGAAGTCAGAATGTATGATTAATGCTCCTATAAATCTCACATAACTGAACGATAACGGAAAATGACAAAATAAATTAAAATTAAATATTTATCATTTGGGGGAAGATCTTAGATACATCGTCAGCGACTAAAAACGTCCTCAATAAAGAGCGAACTATAAAAATAAATAGTGAGCGTATTAAATTAAAGCGTAAAAAATAAATAGTGAGCGGTCACTATTAAATTCCTCGATCCCCCACGATGTTTTGCTTCCGCTGAGCACGCAGTAAATTAGCACTTAAAATTGCAGAACAATTGCACCGGGGATCGAACTCAGGTCACTCGGGTACTATGAAATTTTTAGAGCGCCCGGCCCCTGAGCTACCTAGTACCTGCTTGTATAATATAGGCATTTATTATCGAATAATATCTTCCTAGAGCTTACTAGAGCGCCACAGATAGGTAAAAACTTTTTTCTTTTTAGGCCACGACTTCGATTCATGTGACCCTTGTGTGTATGATATGAAAATGTATTGCAAGAAAAGGTTTGACATAGATATTTGACAAGGGTTGTGTCGTACATTGTTAACATTTAAAATTCTACTACGATCGTACAACCTCTGCCGAGTACAGAATAGAAGCACCTGCTTATGGAAACTTAAGTAATGGCTACACCTGTAACTAGTACTTCATAGTTATACCTATGACTATTACTTACAAACGTATAAGGTTGGGGAAAAAGTTTCTTTACATTTTGTATGAAAACTCAATTCATTTACATTTAATTACAGTATATATGTGGCATTTTGTTCGATGACTTAGTGCCATCTTGAAGGTAGTGACATGATCCCGTCGCTGTAGAAATTTTGGGACAACTGAGAAAAAAAAACCACAAGTAGTTTGGCAGTCCTCTCTTGATGTTAACCTGAAACTACCTAAAGAATTCTGAAGAGACCGAAACAGGTGGAAATTTGAACGTCAGGACTATATGGCGGATGCTTTAACACCTCCCAGCCAAAATCTCTTCATTTTTGCTGAGTGGCTAAAGATGCATGTAGTCTAGCGTTGTCGTGATGAAAATACTTTCTTTTGACCAATTACGGCCGCTTTCTCTGTTTTTGTTGGCAATGGAGATCCGAATAGATGATTCTCCCCGGGGGTAAAAGCTCATAATGAACAACGCCCTTCAAATCTCATTTTACACATAGCATCACCTTATTGCGAGTTAACCCCGGTTTTGGCACAGTATGTGAAGCCTGACCGACCTTTGACCACGATCTTCTTCGCACGTTCTTGTCGTACGTGATCCACTTTTCAGCACCAGTTATCTCTCTTCAAAAACGGTTTGGTTTCATTAGGTCTCCATAAAGAATCGCAAATGAGTACACGGTTCATTAAGTTTCTTTTAGTGGCCTCGTGTAAAAATAAAAAGCTTTTTTGTGTACTAGCCTTTTTTCTAATCGGTGAAAACTGTTTTGTGATCAATTCACAGTTCTTCAGCTATGTCGAAACTACTGATATGCCAATCTTGCTCCACTTTTTCAAAAATGGCGCCCATTTTATCCGTAACATATATATACAATCAGTATAGGCATTTATTCCAAATTTATCATTCCTTTTATTGTCTGAGACAGTTAATGAAAACTATATGTTTTTTACTATTTCGTACTTATAATTAGTATATTTAAATGAGTTAATTAGGGTTTTTTTCTTCCGCTTGTCTTTATTACTACACCTCATCAAAATCTCATTCTCTCTGTCTCACTCCATGGGTCGACTGGTTAGAAAATGCCTAAAGGCGATCCGCCATTTGTGTCCTTTTATTGTAAAGGTTGCTTCCTTTAAAGTTTTAAAATAAAATAACATCTAGCACAAGCTTTTAAGCTCAGTTGGACCGGTTAACAGAAAGAATGCTAGGAAAGCTTTTAAAGTTGGCGCTCGTGTCGTATCCAATGATATTATTATCATTAATATCAATATCATTGGTATTGCAATATAATGATTGCAATATATGATATTACAATATAATATCATTGGTCGTATCGGATGAACGTTCATCCGATTGAGTTCAAACGTTGTAGAGCTGTTGTTGGCAACTGCGCGAAATAAATGAACAAAATTATCATTGTTTTATTTTGACCGATGATCACTATTAGCCCGAAGGCTTTCACAGCTTTGCCGGATTGAGAGGTGGCTGAGCGCTGAGGATAAAAGGAAAGTAAAGTTTCAGCCTATAAATGTCCCACTGCTGAGGTTTTGGAGCTAGGAAGAATCCGCCCCGCTGCTCCAATGCGGGTTGGCGGACTTCACATGTCTTTATCAGACATGCAGGTTTTACTCACGATGTTTTCCTTCACCGTCGAGCACGTGGTAAATCAGCACTTAAAATTGCAATTAACAATTTTAGTGGTGCCTGCACCGGGAATCGAACCCAGGTCACTCGCGTACTATGAGATTTAAAGCCTACCGCCTAGCCCCTGAGCTACCACGCTGAGGGGGCTTAGCCGCAACCTTTATTTATGGATGACTGGCGCAAGGGCTCCCGAGAGGGGACCTCGGCTTGGACTGTCATCCTGTGTGCGAGAGTAACTGACTCGAGGGTGCCCAAGAGGGCCGGACTCGGCTCGGTCAGTTACTTTAATCGGGAAGGCAATATTACTAATACTATTATATTACTATCATCGGAATTAAAATCATTGTCTTTTACTTATTTTGTACATGTAAATGTGTCTGCTTTCTGTATTTGCCTCATCATTCATCATTTCAGCCAATCACAAGGCCGCTGATTGACACAAGATTGCCACAAAAATTTGTAGCTCTCATTTTCGACGGAATTTGCCATGCAACTATGGCAAATTCCGCTTGGGTTTGCTCACCACAGTTTTTTTATTAAGATGTTTGAGGAAGATGCTGATGCCCATCTACTGGTTTTAATTTTCCCTGTGTCGACTTTTACGACTCCCACGGGATGAGATGGGGTGGTAGATTCTCATAGGCCACCACCACACGGCCTGTATTTGCCTATTTCAAACAAATTACAATAAAAATTTAAAGAGACATTGGAATGCGTACCGGGCATTAGCTAGTTAATAGTATAGTAATAAAAGCGTGTGAATATCTTATTAAAGGACTAATGACAAAGAAAATGTTGTTTTTACGATTTAGGCAGAGCCGTCCCATTGTAGTGATTAACGATCTCTGGGAGTCGTTTGACAATATAGCTTCGTGACTTACGGTCGATCATTCGCCTGTCCAAAATAGTGGAAAGTAAAAAAAATGTTAGAAAACATTAAGTAGGTATTAGCCGATCTTTTAGCACAATTTATTGTCAATATTTTGTAAGAGATGTTTGTCTCTTTCGTTTTGCTGGGTCGAATCCAAGCCGGGGCCAACATTTTTACAAATTGTTAGTTTCCGGATCTGGTTGCGTTGTAATTGATCCTGTGTTTCCTGACACTGCATCCTAATCTATCTCCGTTTTTATCGCATAAGCGTTACATCGGGCGCAGGTAGGTGAGGATGAGTGGTACTATTTTGGCACTATAATCTCCTGCACAGTTGATAGCGTCCTACAACCGGAAGTCGCCGTGGTTGGAAGTCGGCTAGGAAGACATTATTTCTATACTTTTCTTTAATGGCTAAAATAAATAATATGCACCAGAATTTCATCTTTAGAATCGGTCTCATAAATCTCCAAATTCCACATTTATGATACTTTTATTGTCCTGCGCTGTGATTCTAATCACTCAGGAAACTAAAATAAATAATAATTTTAGTTACTAATGTCTCAGGGTAACGGGGGCAGTGTGGTGTCACACAAGAATATTCTGGGTGACACAGCATTTGTTATCACTTAACATTACGTTTACGTTTTGCTCTATTCGTCACTTAATCAAATAATAAAAAAAAAGAAATTACATGATAAAACCGTTTTTTGTATTGATAATCTATTTTTCGTTTTATGTTTCAAATAACGAAAACGCTCATTGCGTCTCGACGCACTAAAGACCTGGTCACAGGTTCACCGCAACGCCAGACTGCACCTCATCGCCTGACGTCTCAAATTCTCCACGCTAAACTACGATTTCAAGTCTCAGCGTGGTAGGGATGTAGCGACATCTATGTCGCCACATGAGAAGCTCAAGAAATATTCGCATACGTCCATAATCGCGCCATGAAAGTTTTCTGAGATGCGAACTATTTATACATCATCTAAATATTACTAGTAGGAGGAGACGTCCTCCCCAGATCAGACCAACCGATATGGCGGGTAGCTACCCTTTTCCTTGGCAATATCATCCGGCCAAAGCGTGAAAACATCGCCCACAACGTGAGTTACGTGAGAGGTTGCAGGGACACAAAAATAAAAAAAAATCTTCATTTTAATTTTACTCCTATCAGTACAGTTGGTAGCTTACAACTGCTTAATTTACTATTTTCAAAAGCTTACATACTATTTTGAATACAATGCTAAGGTTTTCACGATATCACGTTCTTAGACAATAGAGTCCAGTGTACTGGGTGATGTAAACACTACATCGCGCAATTCACTGATTGATTAATGGGCGCTGGGCTACACCATCCGCTTTCACATAATCTAGTATCCGATGAAGCTGTAAAAGTCGAAAAGGCTAACAGGAATTACATCACCGAAATTATATATCACATAATCAATTAATTGCATTCATACTCGTAGTAACACGATTGTGGGATAAATTCCATTATGGCGACGTAAATAGAGTTGTGTTTTTTTTTGAAAACATCCACATCGCGAAATTCGTGATACGTGATGAATATGTATATATATATATGAAAAGCGATGACGCATTCTAATCGTTAGCTTACTAAATGCAAACGTTATCATCTAGAATACGACGCACAGTGTTTTTTTTGTCTAGATACGGTTCAGTGATAAAAAAAAATTGGATAAAGTGACGAAGCGGGCAAAACGTTCACCTGATGGTAAGTGCAACTTCTGCCCTTAACAAATGCCGTGTCAACCAGAACATTTCTGTGTGACACCACACTGTGCCCGGGATATCAGTTCCTAAGTGCCATATAACTAGCTGACAGTGCCCTTCAAACCGAAACACAGTAATGTCTGCACACTACTGCTTCACGGCAGAATAACTTGCCCTGGGGTGGTACCTACCTAGACGGGTTTTAGCATAGGAATCCCATCACCAGTAATAGGCAAAAAACTTCAATTTTTCCAATTATTTTTGTGGTTTTTAGTAACATATTGTATTTGTAATGTTTAGAAATAAACGTTTTATCTATGTAACATAGGCACACGTACGTACACACGCACGCTCGTACGTACAATAAATATTACTTGGAAATGATGATGATGATAATGATTAAAAGCTGAAGGTACTCCGGGTTAACTATGACATCAGGACATCTGTCATCTCAGTCCCCCCGTGACCATGGGTGCTCTAAAGCACTCGAAACGTCGGGTTAAAAATAATAAAATAAAACGCGATAAAATCCGTAAAATTAGTTTCATTTAAAAATAGAATATACTTACGGAGTTTCTTTCGCCTGTTTCTTCTCCGTCAGACGAACCTCATTATGAAACGGTAGTAGATGAAGTACCGTTTCGTAATGAGACTTTAAAAAATGAAGTTTGACAAAGTCAATTTATATTTCTTACGTTGGAGAATAAATCTATTTCATTTCATTTCAAAAAGGCGTGACTGTATGTATGTATGTTGCATTATTGTTATCTTACTACAATAAAGCTAAATTTGTATGTTAAGTTCTGTATGTTTGAACGCGCTGATCTCAGGAAATACTAATCCGGGAACAATCTGTTTGCATTAGATAGTCCGCTTATTGAGGAAAGTTCTGGGCTATAACACTTTAGGCTTACGGCTTTTAGAAGCCGCCATTACTTTGATACATTTATTAGAACCGAACATTACTCAGAAGGTACGACCTGGGAATGCTCAGGTCAGCGAGATCTCAATCAAGTGGTCGGCTAAGGGAAGCAGGGCATATCATCATCGTTTCAGACAAGTCCACTGCTGAACTTAGGCTTTCCCCATAGATTGCGACCAAAGCTTGTAGCCTTAAGTAAATATCACATTGTAATGATTAATGATAGTCAGACAGTCATTAGTCATTAAAGCTTTCCGGCGAACAATTTATAATTCTCCTAACGTACGTTTCGTGTGAAAAGAAATAATCTTCTTCTTTCTATTCTTTCTTCTTTATATACTTTCTTTTTTCTTTTTTTCTATGAGATGCTTTAATTAAAATTTGAAGCTTTTGACTTAGCTCACCACAACGAAGAGCTAGTGTCAGTGCTTGAAGCGGACGGACGGTTAAGGAAATCCTTTATGATAAAGGAGAGAAACAAAGTTAATTTGCTAAGCTTGCAAAATGACAATTGGTGTGTCTTGCCTAATTTTTGAAAAGCATCGCCCGCTATCGCGCAATTATTTTAATCTACTGGTGAGAGGATTCCTTTGCCGGAATCTGTCTAGGTAGGTACCACCCAAGAGTCAGTTATTCTACCGTAAAGCAGTAGTGTGCAGGCATTACTGTGTTTCGGTTTGAAGGACACTGACAGCTAGTGTAATCACTGGGCATATGATACTTACGAACTAATGTCTTAGGGTGACAGACGCAGTGACGTGTCAGACGATAATGTTCTAGGTGACACAGCATTCGCGTCTCGTTACTATCTTCTATAAAAAAACCGGGAGCCACCACCAGATCTCCTCCATCACAGTGGGGCTGAAAGAAGATTTAAATGGTGACTTTAAAAATAAAGAAAAAAATCTTATTGATAGAAAGCTCCGGGCTCATCCCAGAGGAATAGACTTGTAGTAAAAAAGGTTCGCACTGACGAACCTTTTCTATCACAAGTTGATTTCTCATTGGACAATACGTTGCAGAAACAAAATACGGATTGATTATTTCAAGTATTTTTTTTGTAAAAACCAATTTTGTTAAAACAATGTTATGACTTTCTTTTATTTAGGCGAATATTACACATTTAAATAAAACTACTTTTTTACGGATTTTATCGCGTTTAATTTTGAACTATTTTTATCCGGTCGGGTAAAAACGCGATACAATCCGTAAAAAAGTGGTTTTATTTAAAAATGTTATGACTACCAATTAAAGTCATGTTTTCTATATAACGTTCCGATATTTTTTTCAAGTAAAAAAGAAAGAAATCATTTTATCTATGAAGGATATTGAACTCTTTTTTGAAATATAACAATGTTCGATATAACCCTTGTCATGTACCGATGTCCACAGCATGTTTCAAAACATGTATTTTCTTAAGAAAGGGTCTCATTAAAGATCAGTGCTCTTGTAAAGAAATACGTAAGCTGCCATAAAAATCGTCATAATAAATTATATCCTTTCCTAAATTTATATATCTTCCATTGGACTCATGTTTAAGTCTTAGTAAATATACTAGTTGCCCCGTAAAATAGGCCGACCTAATGATTGCGTAGTACGGCAGGGTACCTCGCCAATCCGAACATTCACAGTTCGGTCCTTCTCGGTAATGTTCGTTTCACAGCGGCGTCTTAAAGCCGTTCCATAAAATTTTATATTGGATCTTTTCTCAATCGATTGGCTATCTAATAACAAAAGTAGATTTTCAAATCGGATAAGTTTTGCTCGAGATCAGCGCGTTCAAACATACAAACTCTCCTTGTCTATATCTATACATACAAATAAATAAAATTAAAGCGTCTGTTAATTACAAAATAACAGCCTTTTACTCAATGCTGAAGTAAAATATGTGGAAATGTTAAAAAAAAAAATTTAGTCTGTCGGTCTGTTTCTTCCGACTATTCTCCAAAACAGCTGGACCGATTTTAACGAGATTTTCACTGACAGATAGCTGATATTATAGCGGGTAACTACGCTACTTTAATTTTAGAAAAATAATTAGGGTTCCGCGCAAAAAAATTAAAACCCCAAAACGTTTCTAATAGGGAAGTTTTTACACAGTTAGTGATGAATATGATGTCCTTTTGGCCAAATTATTATACATTTCACATGCACAACATAAGCAGACTAGATATTGCACATATGCTTGCTTCGGCTGGGATTTAAACCCAGGATCTGCGGTGTAGAAGTCAGGTACTGTATCCACTAGGCCACACAGTCGACGTTTTCTCCCACCACCACAGCTATTATCGTTAGCGTATTATCTAACTTTCGAATAAGTCGGAAGTTATCGCTACACGTTACGCGCAGTAAGTTACTGAGAAGAAAATATTATATGATAGGTGTCCGTCGTAGTAGTCTTTCATACCGAGGTGTCGTAAGAGGCGACTAAATGACTAATATAATGGACTAAAGGCGACATATGTTTTAATAAGCCAGATAGCTTGCAAATAATGAGTTTTTTAATACGATATAAAGTGATGAGATAAGCAAAACGTTGCAACGGTTCACCTGATGGTAAGTGTAACTTCTGTCCATAACAAATGCTGTGTCACCCAGAACATTTCTGTGTGGCACCACACTGCGCCCGTCGCACTGAGATATCAGTTTTAGTTTGCCCAGTGATTAAAAGCTTTCAGTGCCCTACCAACCGAAACGCAGTAATATTTGTATAATAGTGCTTTTCGGCAGAACTGGTCTGGGGCGGTACCTACATAGCCGGATTTTTGCATAGGAATTCTACCAAAAGTTATTTCCGCATATTTCTTTTTTAAATAATGCTCTATTAAAAAAGCCGAGTGGTGGCGGCTCGTTAAAAGAATACTACCACTCCATCTCATCCAATGGGTCTCGTAAAAGGCGAGTAAGGAATTAAACTGCACTGTGCACCCAACAGCGCATGGTGGCGATGGGCTCACCACCTATCACACCAAGTGCATTATATTGTTTTGGTGAAAAGTGGATTGTGGCAGTCTTCTGTTTTTGCAGTGAGTGCCCAGTCTCTGACTAACCCTTATGGGATACAGTCGTGATCTTATGTATGTATGTATTAAAAAAAAAAAAAAACGGGACCCAGACATAAATAACTTGTGTACTTGCACAAATTTTGACTCCGGCTAAGACTTCGAATGGGCATGGTCATTTAATACGTCTAAACGTATTTTATAATACGTTTTATGTCATAAACATTGCCAATTTTTTGGAAATTTAAGTCAGTTTTTAGCGTCTTACGTTTAAAAATGTTATTATTTAATTAAAATATTTCGCACGGTACCGTGATCATGAAGAGAACAGCAGCACAGTATCGTAATCGTGAATATAAAAGAGGACCTGACTAACGTTGGCTTGCCTGCTGTTAACAGATTCAGCAAACGATTTTTCGATATTCGAATTATCGGTCAACAATATACTGAGTGACTTTTGTCATTGTCCTAGAACTCTATCGCAGCGCCACCTACCGGGTCCAATTATGAATGTAAACCACCCAGGAAGCCTCACAAACACACGCAAAGAAATTAACCAACATCAGTCCAGACGTTTAGGAGGAGTTCAGTGACATACACAATCACAGAAGAATTATATATAAAGATATATCTTTTTGATCAAATTTTAAACGAAAACATAAATTTTAAGACATTTAATTATTTTTCGTAATTAGAGGGAAAAATAATGTTCAAAATGGCGTATCAAACAATAAGTTTGATCTAGTGCCTGAGCCGGAATTTATTAATTAAAAAAAATAATAATTTATAATCAAATAATACGTACAATATTAATTAATTTCACATATTTACGAGTACATATTCTACAGTTTTTTTACATATTAAAAAAGCGGTATCGATAAACTGACATAAATTATATCTATAAAAATCTACTTCTTCCAGTTTTAACTAAATGTTTCCCAGGGGCCAAACTTTGTAGCGGTAACGGAAGAATAAAGAACCTCGGATAAACGCAAATGGCTTGGCAAATTACTTTTAAAACATTATCTAAGTGAGCGGGCTCGATTAAGCCTGAAATAGGCTGTTCACTAACTTAATGAACAATTTTATATTTTACACGATGCTTTTTATTTGAAGTTTTTTTTATACGATTTTTTTAAAAGAAAGTTGATTTGCTGAGATCCGGATGCAAAATTAAAATTAAAATGGTGTGTTTAGCATGCACAAGTAAGCTACTACTAATACCGCCACCCGAAGCCACCACCAGATACCCACTACAACACTACCTCTACAACACTACCACTAGGCAATACACTGAAGTCACAACACTACCACAAGGCAATACAGTGAACACGACACGTGTTTCACCTCAAAACAAGGCATTATCAAGTGATATTGACTCTACGACAGTCAGCTGCCGTGTAACGCCTGATTCTATTATAGCACTCGAAACGTCTGATTATAAATAGTAAAAATTAAACGCGACAAAATCCGTAAAATTAGTTTCATTTAAATGTGTGGTGTTCGCGTAAATATAAGAATTCATTATTAAATTCCCTACAGTTAAATTTCCCGTCGTTCGCCGATCGTTTAAAAAAAAAAACTGGATGGTAGGATATTACAATTGATACTGTTGGTAGGATTCCTATGCAGGAATTCGTTTAGGTAGGTACCCCAGGGGCGGTACTTCTGCCGTGAAGTTCAACCATTACTATGTTTCAGTCTGAAGGACACTGAGAGCTAGTGTAATCACTAGGCATTAGAGACTTCGGAATTGATGTCTCAGGGTTACGGGCGCATTGTGGTGGCACACAAGAATTTTCTGACACAGCATTTCTTATGGGCAGACTTTTAACTTACTATCAGGTGACGTTTTGCTCGTTTCGTCACTTTAAATTTCAATAAAAAAAACAGCGCAGGCTAGTTGTTGGAGTGACGGACTTCTATGCCGCGGTTTGCATCCAAGTCAGCTTTAAACTTCACGGCTCTAACAAAAAAAAATTATTTGTTTATTTTCGGGATTTGTTTTGTTGCAACCTAACCTTTTTTATATCTCCAAAAATTTCTGTGTGGCACCACACTGCTCACATCACCCTGAGACATCCTCATATGCCCAGAAATTACACTAGCTCTCAGTGCTCTTCGGACCGCAACACAGGAATCCTACTAGTAATGCAATATAATATAGCCCCCTATAGCCAGGAGATCCATAGCACAGGGTAACCTAGTTTCGGCTCCTGTCTCCCAAATTAAAAAGTAATCAATCACTGTAATTTGCAACTTTTTCTTCCTTTTTAGTAAGTTGTTATGAATTTATGTCTGTAAATTCTTGATGCCGACGTCTTAGAGACAATGTTTAAAAAAATACATAAAATATGTCTTTATGAATAGTGAAGTGAATAGCGGGTAGTACTAAAATTTTAAAAAAATACGTAGATATGATTTTTGTCTGTACTCTGACATTTAATTAGACGGTAGGTCCTTTCTTTATCTCGATCTGACTTTTATTGCGAGGAATGGTTTTGACATGAGTCCTTGACGTAGGTTTTGTCAAACATTGTTGTCATCGTTCTGAAAGCCTTGTGTCCTATCACAAAACAGAAAGAATGGCACTTTTCATCATCATCGTCATCATCATTTCAGCCTATCACTAGTCCACTGCTGAACATAGACCTCCCCCATATACTTGCCACAAAAGTAGTAGCTCTCATTTTAAGGGGATTTTGCCATAGTTGCCACGCAGGCTGGTTGGCAACCGCAGTTTATTTATTCAGATGTTCCAGGAGATGCTGCTGCCCATCTTCTGATTTATATTTTCCATCTGTCGACTTTTACGACACCCGCGGGAATGAGATGGGGTGGTAGATTTTTTTTTTTTTTATTTATTTAAGATTAGATTAGATTCTCTTAATCCGCTACCACACGGCACGTGGCACATGGCACTTTTAGTTTTTATTAATAATCTATTTATTTCAGCATGAGACAAAGTAGTAAACAAAGAAAACAATGTTTCGATATTTCGCATCGGAGTATTTTTTGGCGAAGAAAAAAAAACGCTGCTTTGTCTAGGTCCACTTACGTTTTTTAACACGAAATCGTCAAATTGTTATAATGGCCGCTCGACTTGTAAATATAATTCACCCTCTCAAAAATTGTTGATATTACTACCTGTGTTATCGGCGTACTTTTGATTTATGTTTTATATTCATTTTTAAAAGTGTAAGGTATACAAAACATACACATTGGGTAAACTATATTTTAACTTGTATTTGTAATTAGCACGATTTTTTTTCAGTTTTATTTGCGTTATCCTTTCCAGTAAGGCTTATTTGTAGTTGAAATGATTTAATATTTAAGATTGTTGTTTCTTTGACTGTGTACAAGAAAGTGTACTGGTGTTTATGAAAAAAAGAATTTTACAAAAAAAAAATATTGCTATGATCATCATATTCTTACTTCTTACATAGTTATACAAGTTTAAAAAAAACTATTTGGAGGAATTATTTAACTAGTTTTTTTGTCTGGCGGATACGGTAGAGGTAAGCGTCCCTGGCCTCCCGAGCTACTGCTCTCCTCTTCCTTTTTCCAAGATAGTAGTATCCTATATCTTGTAGTTGCTTTCCCAACTTCCGCATTTCCTACTCCAAGTCAATTTCGTACCTAATCCTTTTCCTTTCCACTCCGCCAAGCTAGTGGTAGCCGTGCTGATGGCTGCGTGGCTAGGGGCGAGCCTAGTTTTAGCGTGCCGATCTGTTCTGGGACCGATCATAGCTTGCCCGCCCGCCGCTGACAACTTTTCGGTCGCGGAGGGTAGGGAGAGCGGCGCCACGTAATACCGTCACTCCGATCCCTCCGCGGCCCCGGAAAAGTTGCGAGGGATAGAGATAAAGGTGAACCTCAATCTAAAAGTCTCTTACTCCGCGACTTCACCTCGACTGTGTAGGCCAGGGTGACGGTATCGACATTCCTCTCTCCAGCGGTTCACCAAAGTTGGCTTGCGAAGCCCATTACAGAGCATTATAAATAGTTTATGTTAAACGCTGTAATATCCGTTAATTTAGTTTTATTAAATGGATGTATCACTTAAACTATCTATTATCACTTAATAGATGTATCATGGTCGATTTAATTATGTATATACTACTTACGACGAACGCGTGGCCTAGTGGTCAGAGTATCTAACTTCTACGCCGCAGGTCTTAGGTTTGAATACCTGCAGGAGCCATTGTTTTCCAGTCCGGTGGTGTCGTGATCGTACTCGTGTCTCTGACACTGAATTCTAGGTAGGCACCTCCATTGTTATCGCATGTGTGTTGAGATAGGTTACGAGAAAGTGCCGCTTTGTTTAAGCGTACATTTGAGGCACTAAAATATCTCCTGCGCAGTTGACAGCTTCCGACAATAGTCGGAAGTTGTTGCCATGGCCGAAAAGGGATCTCACAGCAACTAATTAGAAGCCTTAAGTCCCTTCTTTACCTTTCATTTACTACTCGCAGGAATCTTAAGCATTTGATCATATATGATCTTTTGATTCCCGGTTGTTCGACTATTGACTTTAATAAAAATAAACATTGACTAGTGGTAGGATTCCTATGCAGGAAATAGTTTAGGTAGGTACCACCGCAGTGCCTGTTGTTCTGCCGTGAAGCAGAATTGTGCAAACACTTACTGTGTTTCGGTTTGAAGGGTACTGGTGGCTAGTGTAATCACTGGAGATATGAGATTCAATGATAAAGGAACTGTCGCAGGGTGACAGGCGCAGTGTGGTGCCATACGGAATTGTTCTGGTGACACAACATGTGTTATGGGCTAAAGTTTCGGTTACCATCATGTAAACCATCAATAATTTAAACAAAAAAACATTATCCATAATTCTTTATTCCTCATATCAACTCTATGGTGAAAAAGGAATCAGATGAATCACGAGTTAACGGACGCATAGATTCTCCATTGGTAAGTCTTTGGCAACTGAGTCCATTACACTAGAAATTTGATAATATTACTGTCACTAAAGTCAAATGATACCAAATGATTTATTAAAATTGAAAGTAAGGTAAGAAAATCAATTCGCTTAGATCCGAATGCAAAATATGAAACGTTGTGTATTGTCTAGTCTTTGAAGATCACCGTCCGCCCTTTGCAATAGCGTGCGCAAGCAAATAATTACCGCGTCCGGGAACCGAGGGTACCTTTACAGCTCCCTTAAAAAGCAGTTCTTTAAAAAATCCTGTCTCTTCCTGTCATAGGAGGTCTATGCTCCGTAGTGAGACATTTATAGTTACTTTACTTTACTTTTACATTTTGCATGCGGATCATTGCAAATGGACTTTTTTCCTTATTATAATAATGGGTTTCCGTAAAGTAACACCTGTTATATTTAACTATATTTAAGTTTTTTTTTATCTCCAAATATATAATTTTGCCAAAAAGTCGCAGTGTATGGCAATCAATTTAATTTAAGAATAAATTGCCCCATAGTAGGATTTTTCCTGTATCGTGGGTAACACAACTAGAAAACCAACAACTTGTGTTTTTGCACAACTGCTCCGACTGGGATTCGAACCCAGGACTCTCGGCGTAAAGGTCAGGTACGCTAACCACTAACAATCACACCACGTACACAAGATACACCCGTGTTCCAGGGCGCTTCTCACCGCCCAGGGTTACCGACACACAAGTCGACAGTCCCAATGGAGGCTCGCAGCCTCCCTCGGACGGTCATTAGACGACTTAAAATTATTTTCAGATATTCGAAATCGCGCAAGCACGCAGCGAACGCGACAGTCCGAATTTCGAGGTTTTTGTAGGAGCATTATTTATGTATTAATGTTTGCGTCAAACCAAACCAGGCACGAAGGCCCCTGGCCCGTGAGCACAGTATCCAACGAAGCTGTAAAAGCCATAAAGGCTAACAGCAATTACATCACCGAAATTATATACTAGGCCATCCTTCATACTAATCATTTGTCAATAAAAGAATGGCAATCCATTCACATCAACATCACCATCATCATCATATCAGTCTATCACTGGTCCACTTCTGAAGATAGGCCTCCCCCATAGATTGCCACAGAAGCTTGTAACACTTATTTTGTGGGATATTTGCCGTAGTTGCCACGCTCGGCAGGGCTCGGCGGGTTGGCAACCGCAGTTTATTTATTTATATGTTTCAGGAAGATGCTGTTGCTTGCCATCGCTTTCTTTCCATTTTCCCCCCGTCTACTTTAAATGTAAAATTTTTAAATGTGCTGTGGTAACTTTCTGATTTTTTGGGATAAAAAGTGCCAAATTTCGTCAAGATCAGGTTCAGTGGTTGAGCCGTGAAAAGTTAACAGAGGGACAGAAATAGTTGCATTCGCATTCATAATATTAGTATGGATTTATAACAATTGTAACATAAGTAACTTTCGCATAAAATTATTTAAGTAAAAAGTAAAAGTTTCAGCCTATAAATGTCCCACTACTGAGCACAGGCCTCCTCACATTTCTGAGAGGGTTTTGGAGCTAGGAAGAATCCGCCACGCTGCTCCAATGCGGGTTGGCGGACTTCACATGTCTTCGAAATATTTTTAATTTCTCAGACATGCAGGTTTCCTCACGATGTTTTCCTTCACCGCCGAGCACGTGGTAAGTCAGCACTTAAAATTGCAATTAACAATTTTAGTGGTGCCGGCACCGGTAAAAAGTAGTTTATATGAAATCTTACTATTGATTCGCAGTCTGTCCCGGTACACTAAATTATACAAAAAAATAAAAAAAAATAAATGCTATGTCAGACTCCTAAGGCACTGATCGACGAGCGAGCCATAAGTTTGTGGTAAATATTACTGCGGTTCTACTCGCGGCTCGTGGTTCCTGCTACACGAGCGATCCAAACAGACGTTCTTTAGATTGTTGCAATGACATGTCTGTGAAGTTTGCGATCTGACATGAACTCTAAGAGAAATTTACGTAAATGTATTTTAGCGTCCGTACGTTGCAACTTCCCGCCAAAAGTGGCGGCTCGGCGCACCGCACCAAATTTCAAACATTGCTGACGGGCGATCCACCAACAAGCTTTACCGACGAGCCACCAAGACCGCGGTGAAGCTCGGTCGTCGCTCAGAGCATTTAAATATGGTAAGGACAAAACGGTTTTTTTTAAATAATTTTAAATATTCCTTTCTTCATTAAGTTTTTATGATGTGACAACTTCTAGACAGCATTCATCGCATCACTGGTGTCGACAACTGAAAATCTCGAAAGATATGGAAATAACATTTTACAGCGCTCATTATTTGTCGAAGGCTTAAAGATTTTGAGACCATCTTGAACACCTATGTAGCAGACATAGGTGTTCTATTTAGATGAAAAAAAAAACGGATAACATAATAGTTTTTTCTTTCTTTTCTTTCTTTAGTTGTCAATGAGGTGTATTAACAAATGTTGGTCATATAATTTCACAGCATAATATTTTCGTCGTTTTATTTATTTACCATACATCTAAATTTATCTTATGGGTTCTTTACACTTACACATACAGCGTGCAATGTTTGCGGTGAAGTTGTAGATTCTGGTGATAATGAATATTTTGTGTGTGTGGGTGTGGTATAGTAAGGATGGATAACTTATTCCATCACACGCACACAACATCCTCATAGTCGACTCTCTTGATACCCACAAAAGGTATAGGCAGGTTATACGGATTTAAGAAATAATTTCAAAATTTAATATGGACTTCTACGGCAAATAAACATAAAGGTGGAAGGAGAGTGAAATACTTAAAAGTCCTTACAGTTGCGACACAATTTTCACCGTTGCACTATGAAATAAAATTATCATTTAATATAACTTAAGATTATACTTCATTAAAACGTAGTTTTGTAGAAGGCTTATAGGTTGTAGGTAGGTTGCCATAAAATATTTTCATACAGAAACATAAACGAATTAGCAATCCAAAAATAATTTATCCACTATTATATATTTGCCGATAGGTATCCAGCAGAGTAGAATAGCATCTACTTCTTTCCTATCGAGGTGTCGTAAGAGGCGACTTATGTATTGTAGAGACTTTATTCGTGCAGAACAACACCATAATGAGCAAAGCTTACTTTATACTGCTCGTGGGGATGCAATTACAAAAGAAGTTTTTTTTGACTCACACCAAAATGGCGGCGACGTGGTGCGCCACCATTCACGTCTCGTTACCCGTGATTGTATGTATGTATGTGTGTTTTATTTAGAAAATAAAATATACCTACATATGAAATAGCACTCAAGTGTTTGGTGTACCACAGGGTGATATTTTCAGCTCTCTACTATTTTCACTTTATACAAATGCTGCTGTGGTAGCTCAGGGGCTATGCGCTCGCTTTAAATTAGATAGTACGATTTGATTCCCGGTGCCGGGACCACTGAAATTGTGAATTGCAATTTTAAGTGCTGATTTACCACGTGCTCCGCGGTGTAGGAGAAAACATCGCGAGGAAACCTGCATGTCTGAGAAATAAAAAATATTTCGAAGATATGTGCAGTCCGCCAACCTGCTTTGGAGCAGCGTGGCGGATTCTTAGCTCCAAAACCCTCTCAGAAATGAGAGGAGGCCTGTGCTCAGCAGTGGGACATTTATAGGCCGAAACCTTGCTTTTTTTAAAAAAATGTATTTGCCGTAATGTACTTTATGATTAGTAAGTAACAAAATCTCCCGATGCTAATGCTCGAAATTTACTTTTAATTTATTATTTACATATTTATTCTTAATTTATCAGTACATTTGTGTCGGTGACGGGAGCACTAACCTTTGTGTACTGACATTTTAGGTGCTGTTACGATTGCCAGCGCTGAAGTAATATATCGAGAGGAGGCCAGCCTTTAACAACATGTGAAGCACGCAATGTTCTGGGAAACTCATTTGAATAGTGTTATCTTGGAACTTTCGTGAGCATATTCTCAGCAGACCTGCTCATCATTGAAAATCATTATCACTTAACCTCTTGCTGGTAGGCTAATGATGTTTACACTACACTACCAGACCCGAAAATCAACAATTTGTGTTTTCGCACAAATGTTTGCCTCGACTGGGATTCGAACTCAGGACCTTAGGGGTAGAAGTCAGGTATTCTGACTAATAGGCCAGGCGATCGTCAAAAAAGGCTGGCGGTGACCAGGGTGTCCATAAAACTTAAACTGTGAATCTTTAAATTTTAAAATATAATGAACATAATGAAATAAAACTTACTGAAGCCGTACAATTGAGACCTACACACTGAAATCAAAATTTAAATGTTAAATTAACATTTAACGCGTATTATACACGACCGCGTAGCCTATTGGTCAGAGTACCTGACAACTGAACCGCTGGGCCCAGGTTCAAATCACAGCTGGTGCCAACATTTGTACAAAAACACAAATTGTGTTGTAATTTTGTACAAATGTTGTGATCACTCTCGTCTCTGACACTCCATGTAAGTAGACTATCTCTTATCTTATCGTGTGAGCTTAGGTTGTCTGGAAGAAATCTCTTTCAGTGATATAAGACCGCCCTTTGTACCTTAACTAAAATATAGTACTTCATCTTCATTTTTGTATTGGTGTACAAGAGTAAATTGATTGATTGATTGAGCGTTACTTCGGGCCGAGTAAGGACGGGTGATTGCTTTTGTGGTTCGCGTACACTGGTGGCACTATAACATCTCCTGCGCTGTTGATAGCTTCCGACAGTATTCGAAAGTTGTCGCCGTGGTCGACGATGCCTGTAGGATATCATTATTAATATCACATATTGTTCAAAAGGTTCTTAGATGTCCCAGTATTTAAGATAGTTGTATTATCGACTCACTATTCTTGGTCTGCTTAACCGTGGGTTTCCACTAGACTCAACGATAGACAACGATCATGTTATAAAATAAAGTCTGTTGAAATGTCTCACTATAAAACTACTCGCATCTTGTCGATGTGATTCTTAGGGAGATTTTGTTTATTAAAAATATTAAGGGCCATTCCGGGAAAGTCTATAGTCTGTTAACAATGTGTTTATCTTTTGGTAACATCTCATGAAAATTAATTAATAATTTTCAGTATTCAGATATATTGGCGAAATAATAATTAAAGTAACGTAATAATATCGAATATTCACATCAATTCACACATCTTGGACACTTGATGGTTTCTAAACTTTTTAAACATTTATATATTTATCCATCTACATTCATAGGCATTATATAAACATTTTTTCTTAGCGGCATACCAACCCGCGATCCTTTTTTCAGGGTTTCGGAGTAACCTGCTTTAAGCAGGATTCGGGTGGTTACTCCGAAACCCTTTGTATCTATGCCAACTAAAAACATAACGGTATTTCTTACTGATACATGGCATGCAGATCCAGTACACTGTAAAATAAGTAATTTTGTACATATTGTTAGTGAAATTTCATTGTAAGCCTAAACGGATTGTAAAATATTGTTAAAGTAATTATTCAATAATTTTTTATAAGAAAAAGAAAAGAAAAGGTATCTTAACGAAGTGACAGATAGTTACAGAAAGATACAAATACAAGGAATATTTAAATCATGGTCGCCCATATTTAATGAAATCTCAAGAAATGGTTTAAATATTTACTTCAGGTTGTAGTATTCTTTCCAATTACCTATATAACAAAAAGAAAAACTTTATATGCAAAATATAAACGCAATAAATTACATTTTTTTTTTAAATTTATGAACTTACTTCTGACATGCAAGCACTGCCTTTACACTGAAAAATATAGTTTTCTTACTGCATAACTAAAATATAGCAGTTTTGATTTTACATGATTCTTTTAAAATTGCTTCATGTATTTAAATAAAATCACATACACGATACAGAAAACGAATCACAATTGGTGTATCACAAGGTCGTTTCTTGGGTTACATTTTATTTTTTCTTTAAACAAATGCAGCGATCTGAATTGTTTGAAGTATCCATTGTATAAATATTTCCCTTGTTTCAACAAAGTGCAAGTAAAAATCTTGTGGATATTAGATGTAATGTATAAAAATGGTTAACATTTCCGTACGTAAACATAAGGTTTTGGAGCCAGGAAGAATCAGCCACGCTGCTCCAATACGGGTAACGCGGTCTACACGCTCTTGAAATATTTTTATTCCTCAGACATGTAGGTTTCCTCACGATGTTTTACTTCACCAACCTTCCTTGTACAACAATTTTGGAGCAGCCGGCACCAGGGATCGAACTGAGTTCACTCAAGTACTGTATCATTTCCTAATTTCTATGGACATATTATTAATCATGAAGTTATATAATTATTAGTTCCCTACTCAGTCATGCTGTACTAAAAGTATTTGTATAACGCAGCAGTGCTTGAAGTAATAGCCTATAAACGTCCCACTGCTGAGCACAGATCTCCTCTAATTTTTGAGAAACCTTTGGGGCCGAGAAGAGTCCTTGCTGCTCCAATTCGGGTTGGCGGACTTCACATGTCCTCGTAATATCTTTGTTCCTCAGACATGCAGGTTTTACTACGATGTTTTCCTTCACCAGCATCAGAGCACTTGGTAAAACAGCACTTAAAATTTCAACAATTTAAAAGTGCAGGCACCAGCAATTGAAATCAGGTCACTCGCGTACTATGAAATTTAAGGCGAGCGCCCGGTCCCGGTGTTACCGTAGCATGTTTAAAAAACTTAAATCCAACTTACTGAACTCTTACAACTTATGCCAATACACTGAAAATTAAGTAATGCAATTGAATTATACAAAAAATTACATACCGATAACCATTTAAATAAAACTAATATTACGGATTTTATCGCAGTTATATTTTAACTATTTATAATCCGACGTTTCGAGCGCTTTACAGCATCCACAGTCACGGGAGGACTGAGGTGACAGATGTCCTGATGTCATAGTACCTTGGATACCTTAAGCTTTTAATTATAATTTTTAGTCCGATCTACGCAGAAAGAGCTTACTGTGTCAGAAGTGATATGCTTGGTTTTTGATTTAATTTTATTTATAATAGGATCCCAAGCCGGAGGTAGTACCAACCATCTTCCGTTTTTGAAATTAGGATGTTTTTTAATTTCAATAGCCTCGCGAATCATTGTTGGTAGGAATCGGTGTGCTTTTGCAAGGATTTGTGATGAAGAAAAGTAAGTTACTTTGCTAAGATCCGCATGCAAAATATAAAAATGGTGTATATTACCTAGTTTTTTGAAGTGCACCACCCCTCAGTAGCGTGCACAAGCAAACTAACACCGCCACCAGGAACCGCCACCAGGTACCCTCCACCAACCACTACAATACCACCACTAGATAATATACACCACTGAAGTCGAGAACACGACACGTGTTCTCGACTTCAGTGGTGGTGTAAAGTAACTTACTTTTCTTCATTATAATGGATTTCCGCAAAGTAACGCCTGATTCTATTAACTATAGGATTTGTGGTCTATCAAATGTGATGTAATGGTCGCGATGATCCAGAACATGGTCACAGACTGCAGACTTAAACTTGCGTAGATCGAACCAAAAATAATTATTAGAGGCTGCGGTAATAATAATAAGGAACTATGACATCAAGACATCTGTCACATCAGTACTCCCGTAACCATTGGTGCTGTAGAGCGCTCGAAACATCGGATTATAAATAGTTGAAAATTAAATGCCATAAAATCCGTAAACTTAGTTTTATTTAAATATGTAAAATTCGCGTAAATATAAGTAATTAATATACCCATAACCATATTCATATCTTTAAAATAAAAAATAACAGTCATTATCAAGTTCAGAAATCATAATTGTCCGCTCTTGCCTACCCCCGTACACGTTAGTAGGCGAAACTAACTGTACGGTTCGTCGTCGTCGTCGTATCAGCTATCTCGCCTATCACAAGTCCACTGCTGAACATAGGCCTCCCCCATAGATAGCCACAAAAGTTAGTAGCTCTCATATTGGAGGGATTTTTCCATAGTTGCCACGCTTGGCAGGCGAGTTGGCAACCGCAGTTTATTTATTCAGATGTTCCAGAATGAAGATGCTGCTGCCCATCTTCTGCTTTTAATTTCTCTCTGTCGACGTTTACGACACCCACGGAGCGGGATGGGGTGGTAGATTATCTTAGGCTGCTACGACATGGTAGTACATGCTAGCACATACACAACTGTACGGTTGGCTGGTAGAAAATGCCTTATGGTTTTATGTACAGCGTTTATACAATTAGTGTAGTAATAATAAAGTAATAAATAAATAATTTTTATGACTTTAGGTCCATGTGGTAGCGGAGTCAGAGAAATTGCGACGCCTTTTCATGCTATGGGCGTCGCCTCATATGTCCACCTCCAATGAATAGTAGAATAACCATAAGTTTTTTGGCAGACCTGAATAACCTTGGTTAGTGAATGACAGCAGTGGCGATTATGACAAATCCTATCAACTTGGGATAGGCCTATGTTTGCAGTGAACTTTTACAGGTTGGTAGTAGGGCTCCTATGTAGGACACCGTCTAGGTACCAACGCAGAGCCAGTAATTCTGCAGTGAAGCAATAGTGTGCAAATATTACAGTATTTTGGTATGAAGGGCACTGAGAGTTAGTGTAATTAGTGGGCATAAGAGAACTGATTTGACTTAGGAACTGATTTGTCTTAAGTCTCATATGTCCGGTAATTTTATCTGTAGCCCACTTTTCGCCACCGCAAGAAGCGTGACCCCTATTGCGTTCCCACGAGTAGTATAGTGACAGCATTGCATATTATGGTATTATTCTGCACGAATAAAGGCTCTGACGACACCTCGGTAGGAAAGAGGTAGGTTTATAGCCGGATACCTATCGGCAATAAAGAATCGTTCACCCGATTTTACCCTGTAAGGGTCATACAAGTAAGCTATTGGAAATGCCGGAAAAATCTTTCGGACTTCGATTGGTAGCGGATAACCATCCCAATTATGATAGATCTGAATTATGTTTACATCCAGCAACGTGCAACGTGCAGTTCTTAAGTCTCATAAATTCAGTAATTACACTAGCTCCCAGGGCCCATCAGATTGAAGCAGTAATGTTTGTACACTAATGTTATATGGTAGAATACCTAGCTAACTTATTAATGTGTGAAATGTATAAAAAAAGCATGTCTCTTAATGGGATTAAATTTTTATCTTTAAATCTAAGAAATAAACCAGAGCTTTGTGAATCGAGATAGATGACATTTTTATTTATATATTAAACTGGTGGTGACGGATTCCTGTGCAGGAATCCGTCTGGGTAGGTACCACCCCAGGGCTAGTTATTCTGCCGTGAAGCAGTAGTGTGCAAGCATTACTGTGTTTCGGTTTGAAGGGCACTGTGAGCTAGAGTTATCACTGGGCATTTGAGACTTAGAACTGATGTCTCAGGGTGACGGGCGCAGTGTGGTGTCACACTAGAAATATTCTGGGTGACATAGCATTTGTTGTGGGCGGACGTTGCACTTACCATCAGATTTTGCTCGTTTCGTCACTTTATACAATAAAAAAAAACTGTAATGAATCGAAAAGGCATTAAAAAAACGGAATTACTTACTGATACATGACATGCGGATCCAGTGCACTAAAAATTAAACTGTATCTTGAATTATTACAATAAATATATGTATGTACTATGCCAGAAAGTATGTAAAAGTATAATAATTCTTTGTACAACAGAACTAGAGAATCACAAATGTAAAAAAACAGTAAAGCAAATGTTTTTTTTTATGACTGATGGTTTTGGTTTTGGATTGTGATATTTATGGATGACTGGCCCAAGGGGATAGCCCCGATAGGGGACCTCGGCTTGAACCGTCGCCCTGTGCACGTATGTAACTGAGTCGAGGGTGCAGAATAGGACCGGCTTCGGCTCGGTCAGTTACTTCAATCTGGAGGGCGTGGCAAATGTCCATAAGCTTCCCACTATTGAGCACATGTTCTTCATTTTGGAGAGGGAAGATCCACCTCGCTACTTTACTACAGACTAGCGGACTCCTCACATCGTCGAAATATTTTTGTTCCTCTGGCTTGCAAATTTCTTCACTATGTTTTTGTTTCCTTTGTAAACCATCAATGAAATAGCAGGAGAAGCGCACTGGGGATCGGATCCAGTTTACCCAGGCCCTGAGCTACCAGGCAATATAAGGCAATTGTATTCAGTCAAACTTCATTAATACAATATTAAATACAAAGTCAAACCGCTCTAATACAATGCAAAGATAAAAAATTAAAATATTTACTTCAGCAGTCGCGTTGTTTCCGGTTGCCTTGAAATATATAAAAGAGTTGTATTACAAAAAATAAAAAGAACTTAAGATACTTTTTTTTTAAAATGTCTTACTGTCCGACTTGCAAGTGCCACCATTACACTGAAAATACAGTAAATAATAATTAACTGTTACTCTTAATAGTATATAATCTTAATCATAATCACTTCAGCCTATGCCTAGTCCACCGCTGAACATAGGCCTCCCCCAAAGATTGCCACAAAAGTTCTCTTTTTGGGGGCATTTTGCCATAGTTTAGTTTTTTATTCAGGTTTTCGTTTTCCCTCTATCGACTTTTACGATACCCACGGGATGAGATGGGGTGGTAGATGCTCTTAGGCCACCAAAACACGGCAAATTGTATATATGTAATAATAATTAAACGGTAGTGGATTAGTTGGTGTCATGGCTAAGCGATTGCGAGCTACGGATCGCGGGTTTGATTCTTTTACGGAACTAGTATGATTTAAATGGTTTTTTCGAAACGAAGCCCTTCAGTAGAATAGCACCTGAGTGTATTACAGTCATAAATTTCACTGGTGGTAGGATTCCTATACAGTAATCCGACTAGGTTTGTAACACCGCAGAGCCATTTCCATGGTGAAACTATAGTGTGGAAACATTGCTGTGTTTCAGTCTGCAGAGCATTGTGAGCTAGTGTAATTACTGGGTATATGAGATTAAAGAACTGGTGACGAGCGCAGTGTGATACCACATAGAAATCTTCTAGGTTACACAGCATTTGATAAGGGCAGACGTTGCACTTACCATCAGGCGCTATAAAAAATTCACAACACTGGTTGTGTTACCCGAAAACCAACAATTTGTTTGTTTTGTCAAACGTTGGTTCCAGCTGGGATTCGAACCCAGGACCGGGGCGTAGAAGTCAGATACTCCGACCACTAGGCCACTCGGTCGTCATATAATTATATCGTCTGCAGATAAATGAAAGGTTTGTTATTAAGATATTTGGGATTATGTGAATCGGTATGTAGAAACAAATGTTTAGCTGAAAACGAGAAAAATACTTTTGAATTTAACCAATTGTTAATTGAAATTGTAAGTGCTGATTAACCACGTTCTCGGCGGTGAAGGAAAACATGGTGAGGATACATTTGAGATATAAAAAAAATATTTCGATGATATATGTAGTCCGCCAACCCGCATTGGAACATCGTTGCGGACTAAGAAATGAGAGGAGGACCGTGTTCAGCAGTGGAACATTTATAGGCTATTTTGACTTTACGATAAAAGTACCGGTGCTTACAAGGTACATGTTTTAGTTTTATGATAAATATTTGGTAGTAACATAACAGCCGTATTTGACGAGAGTTTTACTTTGTAAATTCCCCCACAATGATAATTACAAACTCTTGAGGTAATCTATAGGGGAGGCCTATGTTCAGCAGCGGACTAGTGATAGGCTGAAACTATGATGATAATGCCCTAAAAGTCATAAACGCCATCAAGATCATCGCGTGAATACATCCAATCTTTTTACTTACTTTTGAACGGCAGAGACCACCCATGCACTAAAAATAAGTAAACTTTAAAAAATAAGTAAGTATGTAAAAAATAAGTTTAGTTTAACATTTGTTTACATAAGTATTTTTCTTTTTCTTTGTATAGTAGCTGCTCTTAAAAGAATTCGGCCAATGTCAATGAGGGTATGACCGAACAGACACAAAAACCACTGTTTCTATTCTTTTTTAGGGATGACCCACAATAGGTTTTCGCCTGTATCGTGGGTCCGTTTTCCAGGAACAACACAATAGAACCAACGATTGGTGTTTTTGCACAAACTTTGGCACCGGCTGGGGATTCAAACCCATGACATTATTTTTCTAATTCCTCTATTAAGTCCGCATGGCTCTGCGGTTAACGTATCTGCCTGATTAGACGTGAGCCTCAGCTTCGAATCGCACCGATGTTTGTGTTATACGAACACAAATGTGACTTCCTCGGGTCTTTGAAGCTACTTCCTAGCTTATTACTTTAATGTAGAGGGAGAGTTTGTAAGTGTGAATGCGCCAAACTTGATACCTTTTGTAAATACTAATTTGACATTAATAGTTATTTTTGCATTAGATAGCCCGTTATAGAGGAAAGTTCTAATTTTTTAAACTTCTATAGCCTTGAATAGCCGCACGCTGAGGAACCGAACATTACCGAGAAGGGCAGAACAGTGATTGATCAGGTATGCGAGGTACCATGGCGTACGGGAATTATGTGGTCGACTAATTTTAAGTAGGTGAAACAGTGGGCTTCAGTTCCTGGTTACAAGCTATTAAATACGAGGAGACAAAAGCTGTTTTTTTATTGGATGAAGGGACGAAACAATGCAAAACGTTCACCTGATGGTAAGTGCAACGTCTGTCCATAGGAAATGCTGTCTCGCCCAGAACATTTTTGTGTTACACCAGTCACCCTGAGACATGAGTTCGAAGTCTCATATGCCCAGTGATTACGCAAGCTCTCAGTGCCCTTCCAATCGAAACTACAGTAATGTTTACACACTTCTGCTTCACAGGCAGAATAACTGGCTTTGCGGTGGTACCTACCCAGAAGGATTCCTACCACCATAAAGCTTCTTGTTTAAAATAGAGCAGGAGGCTAGTTTAGTTAGAGCGCAGACATCGGTAAGAGTCCATTCAGAGTAATGCCTGAAAATTCTCATGGCCTGCAACAGGTGGCGGGATAACCTTGCAATATGCCAGACCGGATAACGAGCAACAGTCTGGTATTGCAATCAAGTGTGGTAGTTTTTTTTTTGGAAGAAACGTAACGGGGAGACGAAATCCACCCAGAACATTTCTGTGTGGCATCAGATTGCGCGTCGCACGTCTCCTCACAGGCCCAGCAAATACACTAGCTATTAGTGCTCTTCAGACCGAAATTCATTAATGTATGCACACTACCGATTGACTAGACGGATTCATACATAGGTAATCTTATAAACTGTTAAACTGAAAAGAAAATATTTCCCTTCTTGGAGAAGACCTTTCTCTAGTACTGGACTATATCAGGCGAAAAAGGAAAATGATGAACAGTTTTTGCTCAACAAATCTGAGATTAATTTATGCAGGAATTACTAATTTGTGTTAACAGACTGAGCGTGTGACTTTGATCGAGTGGAACACAGAGATTTCCATACAAATCGAGCATTGAGATTTTACGATGCAATCAAATTTACGACTGTTCGGGTCAATTTATGAAAATATACATCAATAGCATTGGTAGTTTTAAAGTTATGTCAGCACATAAAATAATTCTGGTCATCATTATTACAGTCAAGTCCACTGCTGAACATAGGCCTCTGGTCCTCAGCCGTATAAACCTTTTTTTATAAGGGAAAGTGACAAGACGTGTAAAACGTTATCTGATGGCAAGTCCAACGTCTGTCCATAACAAATGCTGTGTCAGTCAGAACATTTCTGTGTGGTATCGCACTGCGCCCGTCACACCGAGTCGTCAGTACCTACCTAGACAGCCTACATAGGTATGGCTTCTATATCCATATCATTTTAATTATTTATGATATTAAGTTATTGCCGAAAACGGGAAAGAGTCGTTCCCCGTTTGGGAGGATTCACAAATGGCAACCTCGAACTGGACGTGTGGTAGCGGCTTAAGAGAATCTACTACCCCATCTCATCCCGTTGGCGTCGCAGAAGTCGATAGAGATAAAATGAAAACTAGGAGATGGGCAGCAGCATCTTCCTGGAACATCTGAATAAATAAACTACGGTTGCTAACCCGCTTCCCAAGCGTGGCAACTATGGCAAAATCCCCCCAAAATAAGTTCTACAAACTTTTGTCGCAATCTATAGGGAAGGCTTATGTACAGCAGTGGACTAGTGATAGGCTGGAATGATGATGATAAACCTCGTACCGGCAAACGCAGTGTATGGTGACCCTAAATATGCAAAGCAGCGTATACCTCCTTGGTTGTGCGGAAAATCGATGGATGCAGGTGGCTCAAGACTATTGTGTGGGAATCTATGGGGAAGGCCTATGATCAGAAGTAACAGATTGGTGACGGGCTGTAATCGTCAGTTCAGCCTATCACTAGTCCACTGCAAAACATAGGCCTCCCCAATAGATTGCCACAAAAGTTTATAGCTCTAATTTTTGGTGATTTTGACATAGTTACGGCTCTTGGCAGGCGGGTTGGCAACCGAAGTTTATTTATTTAGTTCCAGGAAGATACTGCTGCACATCTTCTGGGTTTAATTTCCCCTCTGTCGACTTTTACGACACCCACTGGAAGAGTCGGGGTTGTATACTCTCTGTGGCCACCACACGGCATCACTGGGTATATGAGACTTAAGCCTAACTGGTGTCTCAGGGAGACGAGCATAGTGTGGTGGTACACAGACATTTTCTGTGTGATACAGCATTGTTATGGACGCGTTGATCAGACTGACAGACAGACATTGAACTCCTACCTAATAAATTTTTAGTTGTATTGATTAATAGCATTCAGTTGCTTGGAAAATCATCTAGATTAAATATTAAATTTGACTCGTCACTAACCTAAAAGCGAACTAAACTGAATTTAATTAACTTATCGGAAAAAGGTAGACAAAGAACTTAGTACCTGTGAATGGCAGTCATTGTCGTGACACTGAAAAAATAAATATATGTTACAACTAGGTGCGCCCCGCGGTTTGAGCCGCGTAAGAAAAGGCGACGACATCCAATCAATAGTTTCGGTGATGTAATCGCTGTTAGCCTTTTGGCTTTTACAGCTTCATCGGATGCTGTGCTCGCGGGCCCGGGGCCCGCGTGCCAGGTTTGGTTTGACCCAAACATAAATACATAAATATAACTCCTACTAAAACATCTAAATTCGGACCGTTGCGTTTGCTGCGTGCTTGCGCTACTGTGAATATCTCCATAAAATTGTTATTTTAAGTCATCTAATGACCTGTCCGAGGGAGGCTGTGGGCCTCCGTTCGGACTGTCGACTTGTGTGTCGGTAACTCTGGGCGGTGAGAACCGCCCTGGAAAACGGGTGTGTCTGGTGTACGCGGTGTGATTTTCGACAGTTGCGCGCCGCTCTCTTCAGCGGTCGCGCGACGTTGTGCGTGTTAAATTGAAGCTATTTACTGTGTGTAGTGTTGCTTGGATCATGGCTGACCGTATCGTGGTCAGGGAGTGGCGACATCCTTTCGCCGCACGGCGTCCTTGTGCCTCGATGACCTGAGCATTCACAGTTTGGCTCTTCTCGGTACAGTTCGGTACTCAGCATAAAATTTTATAGCCTAGGATGTTCCTCAATAAATGGGCTATCTAATACAAAATATATACGGTTTAGTATTTCCTGAAATTACCTTGTGCGAACATATATCCAAATTTCGTCAAGAAGGATTCAGCGGCTGAACCGTGAAAAAGTAAAAAACAGACAAAAGGATAGGGGGAGTTACTTTCGTATTTAATAGCTCGCATTTGTTACTAATACTCCCATGTGTGACTTATAAGTATGGATATGGATATGGAATACGGATGGTGGATGACGGATGTTCAGCGATCAGTGTTTCACTAAAATTATATTTATAATTACTGGTTATTATAGGTAAATGCTACGTCTGCCCATAACAAATTTCTGTGTGGCATCACATTGCGTGAGGAACCCGGAAATATCAGTTCGTAAGTCTCATATGCCCAGAAATAACACTACTCATTGCCCTTCATAGCGAAACCCATACCAGTTTACATGCTAATGCCTGAAGGCTTAACAGGTGGCCTCGATGGTACCAAGACGGATTCCTCCATAGGAATCCTACCACCAACAAAAGGTTTTGCTGTATTCGTCGACATAATTGTTTTAAGCAGCATTCATTAATATTCGAAAGAAACTAATTTTACGGATTTTATCGCGTTTAATTTGACTATTTATAACCCGTCGTTTCGTGTGCTTTACAGTCGGTTTATAAAAAGTCAAATTAAACGCGATAAAATCCGTAAAATTAGTTTCATTTAAATGTGTATTGTTAAATGTGTTGTGTTTCACAATTACTTTTTTTTACTACTACTTAGTTTTGAATACACAAATTACTTTTAGTTACTCATAATTCTATTCCGATGCGAATATAATAATTTTATATGTCTTACTGCTTTTGTCGTTTGATAGCGGCATAAGAGAATCTACCACCCCACCTCGTCCCGTGGGTCGACAGAGGGAAATTTAAAACCAGGAGATGGGCAGCAGCGTCTTCTTGGAACATCAAAACAAACAAACTGCGGTTGCCAACCCGCCTGCAAGCGTGGCAAGTATGGCAAAATCCCCACCAAAGAGAGCTACAAATGAAACGGCCCCTAGTCTCCGGCGGCCCCGCTGGTCCTGGCTACGGTAGCAGTCATGGTAACGGCGAGGCAAGGGGTGCGAAGAATCTCCGGAGGAGGAGATCTTGCTACTACCCACGACGACTGGACCCGGCAACATACAATGCAAGTACGCTGAGGACTGACGAGAGGATCCTGGAGTTGGAAGACGAGGTGAACAAGTTACGATGGGATGTTATAGGGTTATCTGAAGTCCGAAGACAGGGGGAGGACACGATAATCCTCGAATCCGGTAACTTGTTCTACCACCAGGAGGGCGACCATCTGTCCCAAGGAGGTGTCGGGTTTATCGTCCACAAGTCTCTCATTAACAACGTTGTCAAGGTCGGGAGCGTGTCGACAAGGGTTGCGTACCTTATACTCAGAATTAGCAATCGGTATTCGCTGAAGGTCATACAGGTATACGCACCTACCTCGGCACACCCTGATGATGAGGTGGAGGTAATGTATGAGGATATATCAAAAGCCATACATTCCTCCAAAACTTACTACACGGTGTTGATGGGAGATTTTAACGCAAGGCTGGGCACGAAGAAAGACGATGAGCTGGTAGTGGGGCACTTTGGAACAGGGCAACGGAACCAAAGGGGCCAACAGCTAGCCGACTTTATGGAGGAGGAAGGACCGAGAGCTTCCAGCTCGAATTGCATAATCGCTTTCAGTGCCTAGATGATTGCGTTACAGTGGACGATATGAACGATAGGCTCGTGGAAACTGTCCAGGCGGCGGGGGCAAAGTTTTGCAAGACCCGCTGCAAAAAGAATATCCAGAAACTTTCCGATCACACTCTTAGTCTCATGGAGGCCAGGCGTGAAATGAAGCTACAGTTCTCAACTGACGCGTCAGCATATCGGCAGCTTAACAGACAGATCTCCCAATGTATGCGGCGAGACCTACGCAACTTTAATACAGTTCGTATTGAAGAAGCGATAGAGCGAAACCAAGGCTTCAAGGTCTTTGCTAGGGATCTGTCTGCCGGCAAGAGCCAACTGACAAAGTTGAGGACCGAGAGCGGTAGCGTCATTTCCGCCGTACCAGAGATTATGAGTGAGATCGAGAGATTCTATGGGCAGCTGTACACATCGTCGTTGGAGCCACATACAAGTGTGAGGTACGACCCAAGAGCCAAACTCGTCCGACATTATTCCAAAGATATCCCGGACATCAGTCTGAGCGAGATTAGTATTGCTCTCAAACAGCTCAAGAATGGCAAACCGCCGGGGAGGACGGAATTACAGTGGAGCTTCTGAAAGCGCAAGCAGACTTTCTTTCCAGCGTCCCGAACAAGCCGGATTCCGAAAAGGCTTTAGTACCATAGACCACAAACATACCCTTCGCCAGATTGTACAAAAGACCGAAGAGTACAATCTCCCGCTATGTCTGGCGTATGTGGACTATGAAAAAGCCTTTGATTCCGCCGAAACTTGGGCAGTGCTACAATCACTTCAGCGGTGCCGAATTGACTGCCGGTATATCGAAGTGCTGCAGTGTTTGTACAATAAGGCTACGATGCTATCCGAGTACGAAACCGATCCAACTGCAGAAAGGTGTAAGACAGGGCGATGTAATATCCCCGAAACTCTTCACTGCTGCATTGGAAGATGTCTTCAAGCTACTGAACTGGAAAGGATACGGCATTAACATCAATGGCGAATACATCACTCACCTTCGATTTGCCGACGACATAGTCATAATGGCAGAATCGCTGGAGGAGCTTGGCACTATGCTCAGTGACCTCAATAGTGTCTCCCAACGGGTAGGTCTTAAGATGAACATAGACAAGACGAAGATCATGTGTAACGTCCATGTCACACCTATACAGGTTGTGGTTGGGAACACTACGATCGAAGTTGTCGACGAATATTTATACCTAGGACAGATTGTCCGACTAGGTAGGTCCAACTTCGACCAAGAGGTAAATCCACCAATCCAACTCGGCTTGGCAGCGTTCGGGAAATTGCGTCACATCTTCTCGTCGAGTATACCTCAATGCCTGAAAACAACAGTATACAACCAGTGTGTGTTGCCAGTGATTACATACGGAACCGAGACGTGGTCCTTTACTGTAGGCCGCATGAGGAAGCTCAGAGTCGCGCAGCCAGCTATGGGAAGAGCTGTGCTCGAAGTTTCTCTGCGTGATAAAATCCGTAACGATGTTATCCGCAGCAGAACTAGAGTAACCGACATAGTCCTAAGGATTAGCAAGGATTAGGAAGAAAGGTTCTAGAGTGGCAACCTCGTACCGGCAAACGCAGTGTAGGCCCCCCCCCACTAGATGGAGCGACGACCTGCGCGATTTTGCGGGAAGTCGATGGATGCAGGTGGCTCAGGACCGTGCTTTGTGGCAATCTATGGGGGAGGCCTATGTTCAACAGTGGACTAAGATAGGCTGAAATGATGATGATTACTGCTTTTGTATGTCTTATTTATAATATACCGAGCGTACCATTTAGCTTAAGTTGTTTATGGGCTTTTAACGTTTTTAAGATAAAGAAGCTTACCTGGCTGTCGCAGATACCCCCTTGACACTAAAATACAAAAAATCTTAAATAAAAGTCATTATTAGATAGAATAGGGACAAAAGAGGAAACGAAGACATTAACCCCATGCGCTTTCAAATTCAAATATATATATTTTTTATTTTTATACTGGAAAATATACAGCCAACTATGACAAAATAGATACAAACGTAATTCACAAACAAGTTTTCATAAAAAGAAAGAAAAATTAGCATTGCACGATACAGCCAATGTACATACATACATATAGCGTTTTACCCATATAAGAGGTAGGCAGAGGCTACACATGTAGCCTACCTTTCGCTCCCGTAGGATACGTACGATACGTGACGGGTCAAACCACGTCACCGCCATTTTGGTACGAGTCGAGATATTCTTACTCCCCTTTCCCACAAGCACTGTATAGTGACAGCATTGCATATAATGATATTATTCTGCACGAGTAAAGGCTGTCCGTACAATACCTTAGTCGCCTCTTACGACACCTTGGTAGTAACGAGGTAGGGGCTATTCTTCTCTGCCGGACACCTTTCGGCTATACTATATTATCTGTCACTTTGCGGTCAAGCAGTTGCAAACATTACTGTTCCAGTGTGAAGGGCACCGATAGCCAGTGAATTACTGGGCATATGGGATATATAGACTTAAGAATCGATATAACAGTGTGACGTACGCAGTATAGTGCCACACAGAAATGTGACACAGCATAAGCAGACCTTGCATTTGTCATCAGATTAACGATTTGTTCGTCTCGTCACTTTCAACCATCTTTCTTTTCTATGGTATTGCGGATGTTCATGGGCGGCGTTGATCACTTCCTATCAGGTGAATCACCTGCACGTTTGCCACCTCTTGTAAAAAAAATGCATTATTTCTAACTTCAGCAAGATATGGATCTTATGTCTTCGTATGATTATTTGGAATGAAATAAACTTAATCTCATTCTTTTGAACAAAAGTTCAGACGTCATTTTGCCGAAGATTATCCTGTTGTTCTAACCAGAGGTTTATTAAGTCTCGCTTTTGTAATTTAGAATAGAGATTGTCTTCTTTACTATAGGTCAAGAAAACTCTTAAAAGTAACTGCCTATAAATGTCCTATTGCTGCAAAAATCTAAAATTGTGTGTGTCTTGGTTGTTGGATCTGGTTGTGTGGATTGTCCCCGCGTCTTTGACACTGCTTTCTATCTTACCTTCGATCTTATAGCACGAGACATAAATCAGGCGCACGTAGGTTAGGACGACTTAGTGCAATTGTGTTTGCGCGTACACTTGTAGCACAATGATATCTCCTACATAGTTGAGAGCTTCCGAGTAACATCACTCGGAAGTATTTGCCGTGGTTGATATTGGCTCAGGAGGACATCATATAAGTTACTGCGAATATTTTATAAATTGAATGTATCCAAACCGATGAATTTGATGATTCGCCTTTAGTCTGAAAATAATTGTAAATACATTTTTATACCGCATACTTAAATCGATTGAGCCCGAAGCAGCTGAGGGGCCGGGCCCTCGCCTTAAATTTCATATATAGCGAGTGACCTGAGGTTTGATTCCCGGTGTTAGCACCTCTAAATTTCCATCATCCAGGATGAAGGAAAATATCGTGAATGAGCGTGAAAACCTGTTTCAGAAATAAAAGAATATTTCGTTGACATTTGAAGTCTGACAACACTCATTACAACAGCGTAACGGTTTGAAACACGCTCTCAAAAATTTTAGGGGGGTGTGCTAAGCGGTATGATAATGAGAAGATGTTTCCATATTACTTTATCAAATATTTTAATACGTGAATGGATCGAAATTCATTCACAGTAAGATTTCTCCTAGTATTGTGGGTGCGTTTTACAGACATAAATTGTACATGCGCAACACAATTGCTTGGATTCGAACCCAGGATCAGGTCCTCTGACCGCTGTGTCGCACGGTCGTGTGGTAGGGTATTGTATCTGTACTGAGTGCCAGTTACATTTACATACATAAAATAGTACTTACCGATGATTTGCAGAAAGCGCCGTTACACTGAAACATTAATAGTTTTTTCTACTATATCCAAGTGTCAGGCTAGTTAATTTCTACTAAAATATTTCTAAATTAGTATTGTAGGTGTTCCGAGTGGTGGCTTAAGAGAATCTGCCACCCCATTTCATCCCGTGGGTGTCGTAAAAGACGATATATGGAAAATTTAAACCAGAAGATGGGCAGCAGCATTTATCTGGAACATCTGAATAAATAAACTGCGGTTATTTATTCAGACGTTTTATTATACGTCACTTGTTTGTTGACAGTTTAGTTTAATACTGGTTTAAATAAAATACCCACAGAATTTAAAAGAAATAGCTATGTACCTGCCAAGCATGGCGATTGAAGCAAAACCTGCAATTTTAGCAAGATTTGCCTAAAAAAGTTTATAAAATCCTATACCGATTTTCGACCACGGCGATAACTTTCGAATACAGTGGGAATATATCTACTGACTCATCATCATAATCATATCAGCCTTTCACTAGTCCACAGCTGAGCATAGGCTTCCCCCATAAATTGTGACAAAAGTTTGTAACTCTAATTTTGGGGGGATTTTGCCATATTTGCCACGCGTGGTACGCCGGTTGGCAACCACAGTTCATTTATTTAGATGTTCCAGGAAGACGCTGCTACCCATTTCTTGGTTTTAAATTTCCCTCTGTCGACTTTCACGACACCCACGAGATGAGATGGAGTAGTAGATTCTCTTAAGCCGCCATAACACTGTGAAGGAGATATTATACATACATACAAACACGCCTCTTACCCATATAATATTTTCGTCTACTTCACGGACGAAAAAATTGTGATCCTTTTTCTTATTATTTAAAGTGACTTGACGAATCGAGCAAGACGTTCATCTGATGATAAGTGCAACGTCTGTCCATATCAAATGCTGTGTTACATATAACATTTCTGTGTGGCACCACACTGCGCCCATCACCCTGAGACATCAGTTCTTTAGTCACATATTCTCAGTGATTTCGCTAGCTCTCAGTGCCCATCCTACCGAAACACAGTAATGTTTGCACACTACTGCTTCACGGCAGAATAACTGGCCTGCGGCGGTACCTACCTAGACGGAGTTCTACATAGCGCATATTCCGTCAAGCGGTAGTGTAACATTAATGAGTTTCGGTTTGAAAGGCACCGATAGGGCATATGTGATTTAAAATGTATGTCTTAGGCTGATGAGCATAGTGCAGTGCCATTCAGAAATGTTCTGGATTACCCAGTTCATATAGGAAAACGTTGGAATGCAATCGAAATGGAAATCCTGCCACTATGGTTTGCTTTATCAGCAACTCTTTTACTGTTCAGGCAATACAACTTTGGAACTCCTTGCCCGAAGATATCAGAAAGGTACGAAACAAGAACTACCTTGAAGAAACTCGTTAAGGAACATTTTCTGAAAACAGCGGATAAACCTATTTCATAGAAACTATCAAACCGTCACCATTATATATATGTATAGGTATATTGTATGTAAAATTGTATTGATGTATGTATATATATATGTATGTGTATAGGTAAATATTTATTTATGTATATGTATTAATATTATTCATTTACTTCATTTAACTTTTATTTCTTATTTATTAAATAATACACCTGCCAATGCTTTTTCACCACGCCATGGGTTGACTGGCAGAGAATGCCTATAGGCATTAAGTCCGCCCATTGTTACCTTTATTTTAAGGTTAACAATAAAGTCTTTAAATAAATAGAAAAAAATATGGTGAACAATTTGCTTCTCTCGACATCGTCGTCGATCTATAAAAAAAACTGACCTGAAGTTATTGTATAGTTCAACTTACCATTGCTATACTTTCCGGTCCTTGGCACTATGATGATGAAAAAAATTATATAACAGTAAAATATATATGATAGTAAAACATATATAACAGTCTATAAATGTCTCACTGCTGAGCACAGGTTTCATCTAATTTCATAAAGGTTTGTTGGAGCCGGGAGGAGACCGCCATGCTGCTCCAATGCGTGTTGGCGGACTTCACATGTCCTCGTAATATTTTTATTCGTCAGACATGCAGGTCTCCTGTTGAGAACGTGGTCAGTCAGTACTTAACATTGCGATTTCTGAGGTGCACCAGCGTGGTAATTAAAAAAAAACACTCTAAAAAACCTCTGAAACTCAATGATTTTGATTACGACTTTTCTTGGTATGTCGTCTTGAGACATCGGTTATTAAATCTCGTACGCCCAGAAATTTCCGTGGTGACCTTCGAACCGGAACACAGTAATGAACGGCGGATTGCATCCATTATAATAATATAAACGCGAAAGTAACTCCCTCTGTCCCTCTGTCTGTTTGCTAAATTATTGTGGCTTAACCGTTGAAAAGAACTTGACAAAATTTAGAACACATATATCTTGCATCCTGGAGGCGGGCGGACGTTGAATACTTGTTAATCCGGAATATCAAGGCGTTCCCACGGGATTTAAAAAAAAACTTAATTCACCTGGACGAAGTCGCGAGCATTAGTTAGTTATTAGTATGTTGCCTTTACCTCAGCTATGCAGTCAGATCCGTTACACTGTAATCAATTTAAAAAATATGTTTTATTTAGATGTTTTAGATATTGAGGAAAAAAGTCTAATTCCCGACACTAATGACGAAGTTAGACACTGAGCATAGACAAGAAAGCTGGGACACCCTACTTGGGGAAATCGAGCCGCCGCAGACTGCCTCCTGGCAGTTGACACGACCCCTCAAAGCGGAGTCGGTCTCGGCTATGCCGCCTCTCATTAGACCGAATGATAACTCGATGGCTAAGATTTTTGAACGAATAATACTCAGTCGATTAAAATACTATGTCCTTACAAACAACATTCTCCCCGACGAGCAGTTCGGCTTCCGACCTGAACACTCGAACACACCCTCTGAGCTCGTAGGTAGAGTGGCTTTATTTTTCGATGTGATTTTGATTCATCAAAGTGCCAGACAACATAATATGAGCCTTCTTGTCAAACTGCTTAGTTCGCTTCCGGGTGGAGAGAACGCGCTCTTCAAGCCACCCTCTCCGAGCGGGTGTCCCTCAGGACTCCTCTTCTGGCAATACACTGGCAATATTCTAAAAGACCCGTAAGTCATTCTCGCGCTTTTCGCAGATAACACTGTCCTTTACTATTCCGACAAGCACAAGGGCCGCATTACGATTCATCTCCAAGCCGCAGCCGATCATATCGGCGATTTTTTTGGTCTAGAAGACTTGCGTAAGATCCGTAATGGCCTACGCAAGCATCGCTTTCGCTTATGATAAAATAATACCATAATATGCAATGCTGTCACTATGCTGCTCGTGGGAACGCTATGGGGAGTAAGAAGTTTTTAACTCGTACCAAAATGCGGCGACGTGGTTCGCCACCCGTCACATCTCGTTTCCCGCGAGGGGAAACACGAAAAGTCCCCCCCATATAAAGGAAGGAAAAGCCTTCCTTTATATAGGGATAAGGCGTGACTGTATGTTGTATGTATGTAATAGTTAAGCAATAATGTTGTTCTGCATATACTGCGTACGATTTTAAATAATATAAATGTAACAATATAGTAAACCTGTTTCACGCATTTATGCCGCGTTATGTTTCGCCATAAATCTGGATGCATGATCTGAAAAGTAAGGATTTGTTTCCATGTAAAAATAAAGTAAAGTTACATCATGTAAATATCTTACTACTGAGCTCAGGTCTCTTCTCACTTTGGGAAAGTTTTGGAGCCGGGATTAGTCCGCCACGCTGCTCCAATGGGTGAAAATCACATGTCCTCGAAATATTTTTATTCCCTGGGGTGTTAGGCCTTGGTGTCGTACCTACCTACACGAATTCCTGCATAGGAATCCATCCACCAGTAAAGCCGTTATCGTACATCTTTGCAAAGGGTCGCAGCAAGACTGCAAAAACTACCGAGGCATTAGCTCAGTATCGTCGGCCAACTGTATGCAAAGTTTTTGTACTGTATTGTACGAGTACGATGATGAATGAAAATGATGAGAATATGTACAAGCGGTATTCAGAAAAAGGAATGGAATGTATGGATCAGGGGTTTTCCTTACGAAACATAGACGAAAAATTCTTGGCTCAAAGTCATGTTAGTAAGACAGTTTATAGACAATTGCTTGAAAGATTTGAAAGAGAGTGCGTATGGATTAAGAATTAATGATCTCACCATCACATGCCTCCTATACACCGATGATCAGGTTATATTAGCATCATCGGAAGAGGAGTTGCAGGCGTAAAAGGCTTAAGAAAGTATGACGCATTACAAAGTTCTGATTGCAAAATCTGACTTCATTCACAGTTCACAAACTCCAAAAAGTGTGAGAGAGACTCTTTTGAGTTTGTGAACCTAGGTTCTGAGTTTACGAGAGACAAAGTATGACTGTGTTATTGACAGAAGAGTATTGGCAGATCAAGGGAAGGGGGTCCTGCATAACTTTATCTGTAGTCAAAACGTATCTAAAAAAGGCATGACTGGCTGTACATAGGGGGGTAATGGTTATCACACTTTTACGAGTATATACATGAAAGTAAAATTAATGCTGTAGAAATGAGAAGTTTAAGAAGTATAGCTGGAGTAACTTTGATCGACAAAGTCATGAACAGCGTTGCGGTGTGGTTAAATATGTAGTGACAAAGATAGAGAAAATTATGTTTAGATGGTTTGCACACGTAGACAGAAGGAATGAAAAAAGATTGACGAAACAAATTTATCAGGCGAGTATGAATGGGACCTCGACCTAGGTGTACGTATAACGATAAGAATGAATATCTTTTGAGAAAAAAAAACTAATAACATTTTATAAATGTCCAAATGTTCAGCACAGGCCTCCTCTCATTTCTGAAATTTTTGGGGCCGGGAAGAGTCCGTCTCGCTCCAATGCGAGTTGGCGTTAATTTATTATTTCTCAGACATGGAAGTTTCTACAAAATGGCTTCCTTCACCGCCGAGCAAATGGTAAATCAGCACTTAAAATTTCAGTTAACAATTTTAGTGGTGCTGGCAATCGGGAAACCGAACCCAGGTCACTCGCATACTATGAAATTTAAAGCGAGCGTCAAGCCCTTGAGCTACCACTGCTTTAAAGGTCACGTTAAAAGTACCCGCAACCGACGAGCGCGTATGAAAACGCTAAAGTAGAAAGATGTGGTCCCTGACTACACCTATGGGAAAGAGGCGTGACTGTGTGTCATGTATATATATATACATATATATGTATGAAATAAAATATTTATCTTACCGCATCATTTAGTGGTAAAATAAAAAGCAGTAAAAGAAACGGCAGCATTACAATGGAGTTTCAAAAGTAAAATAGGTTTTGATTAAACCTTTTCTTAGCACAACATGCCAACTAGATCGATTAGAACCAATCAGACTTATGACTTCATTACTTTGATACATGACATCGTAATTTGATAATTTTATGCTTTATCCGAAATGTAATTAACAGAACGAATTACATTATCATTTTCGTTTTTATGGAAAGACGAAGCGGTTTCAGCCGCGTAAAACAGGCCGACCACATGATTGCGCCGTACGGCATGGTACCTCGCCAACCTAAGCATTCGCAGTTCGGGCCTTCTCGGTAACGTTCGGTTCACTGCGTGCAGCTCCTTAGACCCGATTTCACCCATCGCTATGGAAACGAAGTTTAATAAAACCACGTTCCACTTAAAAAGTAAAGTAAAGTTTCAGCCTATAAATGTCCCACTGCTGAGCACAGGCCTCCTCTCATTTCTGAGAGGGTTTTGGAGCTAGGAAGAATCCGCTACGCTGCTCCAATGCTTATTGTCGGACTGCACATGTCTTCGAAATATTTTTTTTATTTTTCAGACATGCAGGTTTCCTCACGATGTTATCCTTCGCCGCCGAGCACGTGGTAAATCAACACTTAAAATTGCAATTAACAATTTTAGTGGTGCCGGCACCGGGAATCGAACCCAGGTCACTAGCGTACTATGAAATTTTAAGTGAGCGCCTAGCCCCTGAGATTTTACTTAACTGAGTTCAAATGTATAATTTGATCTCGGTTTTCGTCTAACCGATTTCACCAGCACCATTTTGATCGCGTTTAGGAAAACGAAGTTTACATGAAATATCGTCACAATCTAAAACAAAAAGTATTTCGTATTTTGCGACATCAAACAGCCTGTTTTTATGCACAAGTATGCAAACAATAAAAAATATGAAATAAAAATAATTTTTGGGTTTACATAGTTGTGCAATTGACAATGACAGCTCTCTAAACGTGTTTACAGAGTTGAACTTCGAAAATTGAGCGTCCTGGATTTTAATCGCGTTTAGCTTTAACTGCGTTTATTTTATGTTGATGAAATGCAAACTGTAGCATTGAACTCAGTAAACGCTTAAACTTCATTTGGCTTGAACTGACCGCGTTTATTAATAATCGTGACTTGGTCACCCACGGTGAAGATATGAGGCTGGCCCGGGCGGTCGGGGTAGTCGTTCCGAGTGGGCTGGGCAAATTTACTCTGGATGAGAACAGGTGGACTGCAGGGGGGAGGAAGAGGGGGCGGTGTGTTGCCGCTCACCAAATTTTTCAGTATTACAATATATTATAACAGTAGTAAGGGATCCTTTAGGCAAGGTACGACCACGACCACGGCTTTCATCACTATGTCGATGCATTCAATTAAAATGTATATGTAAGTTGTGTACTTATTTGATGATAAATATAGAATAGTTTGTAGACAAAAATGTTCTTTTTTCATATCTTTTTAGAGTGCCATTATACTTAAAGTATTACAATTTTTTACAATATTTTTGCGTTAAATTAGCGAATGGAAAACTATTTATTTTTATTTTATAAAGTGACGAAATGAGCAAAACGTTCACCTGATGGAAGTGCAACGTCTGCCCATAACAAAAGCTATGTCACACAGAACAATTCTGTGACATAATCTGGTTTATGAGGATAACCTGGCACCAGGTGCCTTATATGCTCAAAAAAGAAATCCTGTGTTCGGAAGTCGAGAGTTTATTCCCTATTGTAAAAGAAATAACCTTGACAAGTTATTTATGTGACAAGTTAGATATTTCTGGCGGCCAATTGTTACAAATCATCGTAAGAGGCATGCGGATGAAAAGAGGTTTCCACATTTCACAAATAAATGGAGAGATGTCTCCGTCGAAAACGTTTTTTGTGGCACTTAATCAAGATTTAAATTAGTTTTTTACTACATGTAATCTTGCGAAAGTGAGATAAATAGGCTCATTCCGTAGGCCGAGTACAAAAAGCCGTACAAAAAAGAAAACCTTAAAAATGATTTCATTTCATTCTCTCCTTTAACTTGACTGGTACTTTATGATAAATACAAATGTAATACGAAACTTTTCATCATGTTTTTTAAATTAGACAAATTAATTATATAATCTTTTTCGTGCCGATAGGTGTTCGGCAGTGTAGAATACACCTACCTCTTTCCTACCGAGGTGCCATAAAAGGCGACTAAGGTATTGTACGGACAGCCTTTATTCGTGCAAAATAACACCGTAATATGCAATGCTGTCACTACACTGCTCGTGCAAAGGGGGATTAAGAATATTTTAACTCGTATCAAAATCACGGAGACGTGGTTCGCCACCCGTCACGTCTCGTTTCCCGCGAGGGCGAAAACCGGAGTACGTGTGCGGTCTCCGCCTACTCCTTTATAAGGGAAAAAGGCGTGACTATATATATAATCTTTATCAACACAAAACAATAGTTATATTGTAGTTGAATTCAGTCCCTGACTCCTGAGCTAGGTGAGTTACAGTAATATCACCCATTCTTCAACGTCATCATTTTATGTTAAATACGTAAGCTAATTATATACGACTGCGTGGTCTAGTGGTTGCAGTACCTGACCTCTACGTCGCGGGTCCTGGGTTCGAATTCAAGTCGGATCCAAGAATTGTGCAAAAAAATAAATAATTGTTGGTTTTCGGGTCTGGTTGTATTTGTAAAATTTATATTTGTAAAACGCACCCACGGTACAAGAAAAATCCTAATGTGGGGCATCGTTTTTCTAAAAAAGAAAAAAAAATGACGTTTAAAAATATGTACAGAAATGTAAATATGTTGATTTACGTAATATAGCATAACGCGCATACTAGTGTGCGTGGGCGTGTTCGTGTGTGTGTGTGTGTGTTACGGTTTTTAATTAAAATTACTTCGATTACGACAACCACATCGAGAAGCGAGTGACTCGCTATTCGGCCGCCGTTTATCTACGAGTATGTTCAATATGGCAGCTAAATGAACAACCTACTTATACGCCGCTGGTCCTGGGTTAGAATACTAGCCGGAGCCAACATTTGGCCAAACACAAATTGTTAGTTTTCAGGTCTGGTAGTGTTGTGCGTGCGAAATGTATGCCTGTAAAACGCACCCACATTTCAGGACCTAACCTAGCGTAAAGTATTTGAATAGAAAAACAAAACGCTCCCGGAGAACATGGATAACAAAAAAAAGTAAAGTTTCAGCCTATAAATGTCCCACTACTGAGCACAGGCCTCCTCTCATTTCTGAGAGGGTTTTGGAGCTAGGAAGAATCCGCCACGCTGCTCCAATGCGGGTTGGCGGACTTCACATGTCTTCAGAAATATTTTTTATTCCTCAGACATGCAGGTTTCCTCACGATGTTTTCCTTCACCGCCGAGCACGAGGTAAATCAGCACTTAAAATTGCAATTAACAATTTTAGTGGTGCCGGCACCGGGAATCGAACCCAGGTCACTCGCGTACTATTAAATTTAAAGCGAGCGCCTAGCCCCTGAGCTACCACGGCTCTAGAACATGGATAGTTAACCATTATTTGCATGTTTGAGGTAAGTATATTTCCTACTCATTCGTTGATTGGCAATAACTTTGTCAAGATAGAGCCATTTTGTGTATGTTAATTAGTAGTAGCGAAGTCTGGAAAGTTTCTCGTACATTGAACGATTTGTATGGCCTGTAGATGATTATTCCCTATAGGTAGTTCAAATAAATATAAGTACAGAATAAAGAGTGCTTTAAAGCTACGAGTTAATATTCTACGATAGGTCTTCGGTAGAGTAGAACAGCACATACCTCTTTCCTATCGAGGTGTCGTAAGAGGCGACTAAGGTATGGACAACCTTTATTCGTGCAGAATAAGGCATAATATGCAATACTGTCACTATACTGCTCGCGGGAATGCAATGGGGAGTAAGGACTCGTACCAAAATGGCGGCATCATTAACTGATTGTTTTCGTGTCTCTATCACTGCCTAGCTTACCTCCGACCTTATCGCATGAAGGTTACACGAACGGGGGTTGTTAAGCATCAGTGAGTACCTCTGTACCACCATTTATTGGTGGTAAGATTCCTATGCAAGAATCAGATATCTTATTGTGAAGACCGCAATGTGGTGCCCAAAAGAAGTGTTTTGGCAGACGTTGCACTTACCCATCAGGTGAACGTTTTGCTCGCCTTGTCACTTTATATAACAAAAAGCAAAAAAAAAGCTATACAAATATTTGTCTCGTGCGGAATTGAACCCGCGCACGTCTTAATTCTATGGCTGAGCCTCTGCGTCAAACGACTTATTTTGCACGTTTATCACAACCCAAGGGTTAGCTCTCCCTCATAGTTAAGTTAGAAACAATCTATAAGTAATACCAACATTCTTTTTAAAAATTTGTAAATAGCTAGGTGAGATGTAGTGTAGTGCTAGGTCTACTACTGAGTTATTTCTTGAGTTTCTCATGTGGTTACATCAGGGACTCATCATTATCATCATCATTTCAGCATATCACAAGTCCACTGCTGAACATAGGTCTCCCCCATAGATTGCCACAAAAGTTTGTAGCTCTCATTTTGGGGAGATTTTGCCATAGTTGCCACACTTGGCAGGCGGGCTGGGATTATATATTCAAATGTTCTAGGAAGATGCTGCTGCCCATCTCCTGGTTTTCATTTTCCCTCTGTCGGTATTTTACGACACCCACGGTATGAGATGGGGTGGTAGATTCTCTTAAGCCCCCACACGGCATCAGGGACTGCATAAGGATTTAATATGCTTAAGCTGTTCACAAGACTACCTATTCATTTAGGTTACCCAAATCAATAGGTTATTATATCTACCTAAAAGCCCTATATCTGCTTAAGCCTTAAAAATAATCAACTCTTCGTCTTCGTCTTCAATAATGAAATAATGTAGGTAAAACATGTTATTTGATTGTATCATAAAATATTTTAGTTAAATAAAACTTGTGATGTTACACAGATCTTACGGGTCTTCCATATTATCTATTTTATGGGTGGGGTCCCACAATCATAATGCCTGGCATTTTAATTTTCTAAATAACTGCCACTGGGAAAAAAACTCATAAACTTCAATGCGTACAAAAATCCATTTATTATAATTTCGACGTAACTTAAACATTACTGTGAATAGACGCTAGAGACTGGGAACAGATACCAAATTTGCACAGGTTTCATAAGAACACCCCATTATTACGGTAAGTGGTAAGCCTTTTGGAGACGTAATTCTTACGAAGTACAAAAGTTACCCGTTCAAACGGTAATCGCCATCGTCGTGGTTACCCCCTCCTTTTTATTGGAAAGAGTGACGAAACGAGCAAAACGTCAACCTGATGGTAAGTGAAACGTCTGCCCATAACAAATGCTGTGTCACCCAGAACGTTTCTGTATGACACCACAGTGCGCCCTTCACCACAAAACATCAGTTCTTAAGTCTCATATGTCCAGGGATTACGCTAGCTCTCAGTGCCCTTCAAACCAAAACACAGTATTCCTGCATATTAATCCTACCAGTACATTAAATAATTTAATTTTGGAAAGCGAAAAGTTTAACTTGAAGGTGTTATTCGTTCCAAACTGTCATTATTATGAGAAGGTTATCTAATGCAACGAGTATAAAATATAACCTCTTTAAAATAACCCATAACCGTCTCCAAAGGCTTACCGGAGCGGTCCCTGGATGACATAGATACACTCTCTATTAATTTAGCATTAATTTTAATACAACCTTAATTAAAAGCTCTATCAATTAAAATACATAAACATTACCAAGAAACTGCTGTACGACTCCTGATTACGCACGAAACGAATTAATCAACTCGGATGAAAACTTTCTAACAAGTCGGGATTGTTTTCTTAACCAAACATCTTTTGTTAAGTCTCCGCTTCATACGACGCGTCAAATGCGTAATAATGGGATGAAACTTCAATGATGTTAAGGCTTCGGAAAGTTAGCATAAATTCGAGTACTTTTAATTACTTCAACTGCGTGTAGCGTCAAATTACAGCAAAATGTTTTACTACAAATTATACGCCAAAACAATCACTGACAGAGGGTAGAATAACAGTCGTTATTGTCTCGGATATTCATAACGGTAATGGACCGCAGCTTTCAAGTTCCTGGGTCTGGTGCAGAGACCGCCAACTTGTCTGTGAATCGGTCTGAATCGTGGCTATTACGACAAAATCCTCATAATTTGGGAGAGGATTATGTTATACAATAGACTGCGAGGCTCTTCTTTTCGCCATCGAACGGCTTGAAGCAGGGATAGATTCTACCCGCATGTTGTTGAAGTACCACGGACGCGTACAAAGCGTGTTGCTATATTATCGTTCCTTGTGCGAAAAGCCACGGAACGGAATTCTTTGCCGGTGTCGGTCTTTCCAGACGAATATGATGCAGGCAAGAGTTACCAGGGTCTAGGCTAACGTGCTCACTATCTAGGAACTCATCACCGCTTCACATCAGGTGGGATTGAGGTCAAACGTCGGCATCAACATCATCACCATTTCAGCCTCGTTCACTGCTAAACATAGGCCTTCCTAAAGATTGCAACAAAAGTTTGTAGCTCGCACTTTAGGAGGAAGTTGCTCTAGTTGCAAAGCCAGTGCCAGAATTACTATATTATTTATACGAGTATACTATTTCACCGAATCCAACGAAGAGCGGCTCGAATCGTCAACGACCGAGTTCTTTCCTATCAGCTCGATCATTGGCTGCATTAGCATTTTCTAGCGTGTTTACCATGCCTATGCTAAGCTCCATCGCACATTGCGGCGCAGAACAAAACTTCATCGGCACCACCTGGATGACTGACATTGCACCACTGTGCGCTTAGCCAGAAATTTTGTGCCACGCACAACCACTTTGTGGAATCTGCTGCCGCCGGCAGTTTTTACGGACCGATACGACTTAGGGACTTCAAGAAAAGAGCCTACTCCTTTCAAGTAGGCCGCCAACGCACCAGAAATTCCTCTGGCATTGCGGATGTTCATGAGGGGCGGTGATCACTTACCATCAAGTGAGCCGCTTGCTCGTTTGCCTCCTATCCTCTAAAAAAAAGGTATTCTTTCCCAGTGAACCATAAGGCTAAGCAGAGATAAACATAATTCGAGATTTATAACAGTATGACTTTTGTTCTATATTTGTTATGATTAGAAAAATGTAATACAGAAACAAGTCGTAACTTTTATTATACGTCATCGATTTGTAAATCCGTATGTTCACGAATTTCGCGTTTACCCGATTCCCACGTATACGGAAAGCTGCTCACGTACCAAGAATTTGTGCAGAGCGACTGAAAATATATTTTCTTATTGAGAATTTTCAAGAATTACGTTTTAGTTATAAAATCTATATATACGTATTGTGGCCGCGTGCAGGTTCCACCCTAGGGCCAGTTATTCTGCCGTAAAGCAGTAGTGTGCAAACATTACTGTGTTTCGGTCTGAAGGCCACTGAGAGCTTCTGTAATCACTGGGTATGTGAGACTTAAGAACTGATGTCTGAGGAGGACCGACGCAGTGTGTTGCCACACAGAAACGTTCTGGGTGACGCAGAATCTGTTTTGCGTTGCACTTACCACCAGGCGAATGTTTTGGTCGTCTCGTCACTTAATCCAATAAAAAAGGTCCTGGGTTCAAAACCTAGCTAGAGTTAATTTGTGGAAAAACATATGTTGTTGGTTGTCGGGTCTGGTTGTGAAGTGATTGTCTCCGCATCTCTAACAAATCGACGAAACGAGCAAATTGTTCCCCTGATGGTAATTGCAACGTTCGCCCTTTAAAAGTTCTACCACACACCACCATACAGTTTCCATTTTTTGAGACACCAGTTCTTAAATCTCATATGCAATTACATTAGACATCAGTGCTTTTGAGATTGCCAGTAACGTTTGCACACTACTGCATCTCGGCAGAATAACTGGCCTATCGGTTGACCTAGAACTAGACGGATTCCACGGATGACGGATGACGGAGACGGATGCATTGGAATCCTACCACCAGCCGGCTCCCGTGGGTTTGCGCTTGAATCGATTTTGTTTCGGTGAATTTGACGCGGGGAGGCATGCGCAAAAACGCGACTTGCTACGAGTATAATGTAATTTACTTTATATAATGTAATTTTATTGCGTTGGGACATTTTACTATTTTTATTTAATAAAAGATGTAGTCGACTTTTAGCGGCAACTCGAAAAATGGCAGTAGTAGTGTTTTTATTTAATTTTGTGATTTCTGTGTATATTTGGAGTTTTGATGTTTAATAATGATAGTTAATTATGCAGCAAGTGCTCCTGAAAGTGTACAGTGATTGGAAAATTCAATTCAAGACCAAAATTGTGCTTTTCGTTTTGTCTCCATCAGTCCACCAAATCTTCAGTAAAGTCAACTATCAATTTACTGTCGATCAAAATTTTGTATCTTGCTGCTTGAAGATTGTATATTTGGATATGTTACTTGACACTGGAAAATAGTTTATGACTGTTTCCATTAATAAATAAATAAAATAAATAAAAGATGTAGTCGGCCGAGGACGAACGCCGCTCGGTTCCTAATTGGTTTAAAATGTAGACAGAAGGTGACTCTCGGTTCTAATAGGACGGGGGAAGTATTTGAAGGTCTTTTCCCAGGGGATTGGACGATCAAATTACTCTATGGTAGGGAGACGTGGCGTTATACGCCGCGAAAAGCACATGTCTGCACTTTTGATGGAGTTTACCTCGACCCTCCATTTCCAACAAGTTCCCGAAGGTTCGGGCTACGGATTGGAGGCGCTTAGAGACATAGAGGCAGGTGTCATCTGCTAACAGTGCAAGTTCGACTGGGTAGAAAATCTCGTATGATGAGTACGAAGCAATCTGGCACAATGAGCCCATATAAAATGTATATGAGCCTGTTGTGCCAGACGTTGTCGAACACTTTCGCTACGTCGAAGAAGAGCGCTCCGGTATGAAGTCCGTTAAAAACCGTTTTTATAATTTGTATGCGTTGTACTTATAACAATTAACTTATTATTTTAACAGTGAGGAAACGTTTATAATTTAACATTAACTAATTTCAGTTAAGTAAAAAGTATTGTTACCTTTTCACGGTTCAACTGCTGAACCGATGTGGGTGTGTTAATTTGGCGCAGAGACAGGTGATATATAGCATCATGGAAATTTTTTTAATTCCGTAAAATCAAAAAGTTCTCAGGGGATATTTAAAAACTTATATCCACGCGGACGAAGTCGCGGTCATAAGCTAGCAAGAAATATATAGAAATATGTACAGAAATATATGTTTTAAATACTTTGTCAAACAAGTACAAATGCATTATTATAGCTTCTGGTCGCAGTGAGATCGAAATTTGACCGTAATTCATATTTTTTTTGTGGCTTTAAATAATTATTTAAAGCTACAAAAAAATATTGCAACATTTAAAATTCCTATGGTGACAATATCTACTCTGTGTGCTTGTTTGACCACAGACTATTAAGTGATTGACATTGTCAGTGTGTGTAAATGTTTTATTTTATTCAATTTATTGTATTAGTAACACATAATACATTTTAGTTTTTTCGTTTCTTCCTATACAAGCTTTAACTATGCCAAATGTCACACGCCTTGGTGTGTGCAATATCTCATTGTTAATACATTTAAAAGATCATTGTTTGGAATATATACTTTTAAAGAATACTACAAATTTTATAACCATTACGGAGGTTCTTGTTAACCACTAGATCTAGGATATTTATCACGACAATCGCTCTATCCCGCAACGTCATATTCCGCATTCCGTACCCTAAACCGTTAGGAAATGTTTTAATCATTTCAGCGTATAACTAGTCCAGCTGTGGATTAGTGAACATAAGCCTCCCCATAGATTGTAACAAAAGTTTGTAGCTCTCATTTTGATAGCATTTCTCCATAGTTACCACATTGGCAGACGAGTTGGCAACCGTAGTTTATTTATTTAGATGTCTTAGGAAGATGCTCCTGCCCATCTCTTGGTTTTTAATAAGCGTTAGGCTATTGGCGCTTATCAATTAATTAATTCTAAAGTTTTGGATAATAATTAATATTATAGTTGTATTTATTTAATTTTATTCAACAAAATTATTCTTTATTCTAAATTTCGTTACTTCTAAATTTCATATATGGCGATCGAAGCGATCGGTGAACAGTTAGTTCATAACAAAATTAAAAAGCATCAGCGGAGATCGTAGGGGAGGTTTAACTGTAAACATATATTACAGCTCTGAAGATGGCGGAGGATGCTGATATGTCATCAGCATCCTCCGCCATCTTAATACGATAGTCTAAAACTGTCGTAAATTACAGGGCGGATAATCCACAGTCGACCTTTTTGTGAACTTAAGCAAAGGAAGGTTATAAAGAGACGAGACGCTCATTATGTAGATTTTGTAATAACGCAAAGAAAAAACTGGTTTCTTTTTGTGCCTTTCTAGGTTATGCATAATAAAAGAAAAGGGGAATTATTACTGTTCTACAGAAACTTATAAGAAATGTAATGATATAGGTTGAAGTAACTAATGATTGGTTTATCATCATTTTTTTATTGTGGTAGATTCTTTATAAAGGGTTTCTTAATATTTCACTTCAGTACATAGACCTCTCCCAAAAAGAGAGGATTGGCGTAATCATAGTGTCTTTTCGTGATTTTTTAGTGTTAAGGTTCAATAAAAATGTATTCCTTACATTTTTCCTCATTATCTTAATAAGTTAATAAGAAACACACGCGAATACATAAATATACAAGCATAATATTAAAAAAAACACAAAGTAAGATAAATAGGAAAAAATAACACAAAAAATGCATTGTGCGTGTCTCATGGCTCGACCAGTGGGACTCCAGATCAGCGTAATGGCAGTCTCTAGACTCTGACGCTTATTTTCATCTGGAACCTATTTGCACCAAGAATGTTCAGCTACAGAATACACTAAGTTGTAAGTTAAAAAAAAATCGTAAATAATAAATATTAAATACATACAACTACATTATCACCGAGTAACATCAGTTGTATTTAATTAAAAAAAAAAGAGATACCTACGAAAATTGCTATGATGTAACTCAAGGTATCAAAAATTTACTGATAAAAGTCATTATTTGGCGTGCGCTGCAAAAACTATTAATGTTAAAGAAAATAATGTACTACAATTTCATAGTACTCATCATTACTTACAAAAAAATCCGCGAGGCTATATGTATAACTATTATAGTTAAGTCACAATCATCGCTTTTTGTTCAAATTAGTCTATGAAAACACTGCTAGAATCGAAAGATTCACAGACATTCGTATCATGATATTAATCCTTATCCTACAAAATAGTTTCATAGTCAAGGTTGATTATGTACATGTATAGTCCTCTTCAAATTATTCGAATCGGACCTATCGTTTAGAAGTTACGATAGATATAAAAATGCTAAAAGTAAGAAAAATGCCGCGGTGTGAGCGCACAGCCCTACGCTCGCCCGTGCTTCTCGCGAATAGACTAAGGTCTAACTAAAACATTATTTTGGTAAAATAACGTAATCTTATCCGACCAGCTGCAGAGCCGCCGATGAGAATAGTCGCTACAAAAAATATTAGTGTAAGGAATTGTGGTTGTTCTTTTTGTCCAAATAAAGTACTAATTTATCTTTGCAATAACTATCTACCCGTGCGAAGCCGGGGCGGATGGGCGCTAGTAAGACATAAAATACTTAAATACGATAATAGAAGAATAAAGGCAATACGACGTTTTTAATTCCGCGTCAATCGAAAGCGAAATCTCCTCCCACTCATCTATGCCACAGCGGATATTTAGACCCCACGTACTCGTAAGTCCTAGCACACCAGCCATCTTTGAGCAATATAATCATGTATAGGGTGTGCTTAAATTAATAATATAAATCACGTATCGTCACAGTTTTATTCTAAAAGTATTCATGGCTTTATGTAATCCAAGACAGGACTGATTCAGATATTATTGCTTTGGCGAAGTAGTTAAGTTATCCATACTAACATTACAAATGCCAAAGTCACAAAAACTCTCTTTGTCTCTCTGTCTGTTTGTTACCTATTCACTGCTCAACTGCTTAACCGAGCTCGACAAAATTTGGCACCTAGATAGATAGAATCCTGGAGACGGACATAGGACACTTTAATCCCGGAAAATCAAATTGTTCCCACGGGACATTTAAAAACATATATCCACGCGGAAGAAGTCGCGGGCATCAGCTGGTAGCTTATAAACGTGAAACATCTGGGAACAGGAGGGAGTTCTCCCCTAATCTAAGAGAGGAGCACTGCCTCTTTCACTGCCGAGCACTTAAAGCTTCAATTATTTTTTAATGTTGCCGGGAGCGGGTTCTGATCCCACGTCATTAAGGTACCATAAAATTTCAGACGAGCTTACGTTCCCTGTGCTACTACGGCTTTTTACCTTATTGAAAATATATAGTATGTACGGTAAGGTAAAAATAAGGTCAATAAGTGTAAAATAAGTCATACGAAGTTTACGTAAAATAAAGTGGATTTACTCGTATGTTTGCTCTTGAGTACTATTCATTATCTACTTCCGAAGTCGATTATATCGGATTAAGGAGTCTCCGTTTTTGGACGCGGCTTGCTTCAATCAGCACATACATACATAGAGTCACGCGCCTTTCTCATTGGGATAGAAAAAAAAACAATATCTTTCCTCTTGCTACGATGCTGACACACATCTTTCGCTTCTTCTACGGACGTTGCTAAGAAGTAAAATTTACAGAACGTTAAGTAAGTAAATAAGTAAGTAAGCCGTAATTTTTTTTTATTGTTTAAAGTGACGAAACGAGCAAAACGTTCACCTGATGGTAAGTGCAACGTCCGCCCACGACAAATGCTGTGTCACCCAGTATATTTCTGTGTGACACCACACTGCGCCCGTCACCCTGAGACATCAGTTCTTAAGTCTCAAATGCCCAGTGATTACGCTAGCTCACAGTGCCCTTCAAACCGAAACACAGGAATACTTGCACACTACTGCTTCACGGCAGAATAAATGGCCTTGGGGTGGTACCTACCTAGACGGATTCCTGCATAGGAATCCTACCACTAGTAAACATTGCTAGTTTAGAAGCCTATAACTAGTATGTACGTTAAAAGTAAGAACATTTTACATTAAGTAGTACTTATAGGTTGTAATGTTGTGTGGATTAGTGTTGCGGAAGTTTGGATGATACCTAGAAATGTTTGCAGTCTTAGAACTACCAATTAGTCAATTATAAGTCAGTTGTCAGCCAGTAAGTTGCATACATACAAACAGTCACGCCTTTTTCCTAATTTTTGCCTTTTCGGGATAGGGAAATACGGTAAAGCCCATCAACTTAGAAGCGATGGTTATCTAGCTCTAGAACAAAAAAGCAAATTTGCATTAAATTGAAGACCATCCAGCTCTGCGTACAGCGTTTATGCTGAGTGGAACAATACTGATTGAACATAAATTTTACGGTTTCAACTCTCCATTCTCCTAAGCCAATGTTCACTTTGTTTGCGCGGACATTTTACGAGGCACTACATTATTTCCATGCGAATAAAACACTGAATGATCTGTGATACAGTTTTAGAAATTTCCCAGGAGATGTATACACTGGTTGTAGGATTCATATGCAAACATCCGTCTATATAGTACACCCCACAGTGCAGTTATTCTACTGTTAAGCAGTAATATGAAAACTTTACTGTGTTTCAGTCGGAAGGGCACTGATATCTAGTGTAATTAATAACATACGAGACTTAAGAACTGATGACGATTCAGGGAGACGAGCGCAGTGTGGTGCCACACTTAAATGTTGTAGGTAATGTTCTCGTCACTATCTTCCATAAAAATTAAGACTTAAATTTAATTTTTATTACAACAAGCTGTTTTAAAAGTGTGATAAATGTAGCGCAAGTAAATAATTGCATTTAATGATAGAAGTAAATAACTATTGATTTTTTGTTTTTCTGAACTATGCCAAAAGGTTCGCCCATTTTCCTCAAAATTTGCATTTATATTAAAAGTTTCATCTGTTCCATCTGGGACTAATGTTTTACATTGAGTAAGTAATTTTATGAATAAAACTAATAAGTTAGGAGAAAGGGGGATTTTATTTTTTCTCTCTTTGTTTATTGCAAACTTATTGTTTGTGTTTTTTTATAGGTAATTCCCCTTACATTTTTTTTATTGTATAAAGTGATGAAACGAGCAAAACGTTCACCTGATGGTAAGTGCAACGTCTGCCCATCATCCTGAGACATCAGTTCTTAAGTCTCATAATATAAGACTTAAGCACTTGAGACAGTTCTTAAGTCTCATAATATGAGACTTAAGAACTGATTTCTCAGGGTGATATATTGTGTCATATTATGCCCTGTGATTACGCTAGCTCACAGTGCCCTTCAAGCCGAAACACAATAATATTTGCACACTAATGCTTCACGCCTAGACGGATTCCTGCATAGGAATCCTACCACCAGTAATGTTTCTTACTTTTTTGGCGGATAATATGGCCAAGGAAAAGGGTAGCTACCCGCCAGATCGAGTGGTCTGATCTGGGGAGGACGTCTCCTCCAAGTAGTAATTTCTAGATGTTGTATATATAGTTCGCATCTCAGAAAACTTTCATAGCGCGATTATGGACGTATGGGGATATTTCTTGAGCTTCTCATGTGGCGACATAGATGTCGCTACATCACTCCTCGCTGAGACTGGAAGTCGTAGTTTAGCGTAGAGAACTTCAGACGTCAGGCGATGAGGTGCAGTCTGGCGTTGCGTTGAACCTGTGTCCAGGTCTTCAGTGCGTCGAGACGTATGGAGACAAGTGTTGATGCCGCAGGAGTCAGCCTGAGGAGAAGGGGCCGCCGTTGATCCTCAGTGGCTGAGAGACTAGAAAGCACTCGTTGTTCCGACAGTAGTCTGGTTGCTGTGACTGCGATGGCTGCCGATGACGTTATTGCTGTGGTTCGGAGAAGCTGGCTGCGGTATGTTCACCGGTGGGTCACCATTTTTGGCGAATTATATTGCCATTGAAAAGGGTAGCTACCCGCCAGATCGTGTGGTCTGATCTGGGGAGGACGTCTCCTCCAACTAGTAATATTTAGATGTTGTATATATAGTTCGCATCTCAGAAAACTTTCATAGCGCGATTATGGACGTATGGGAATATTTCTTGAGCTTCTCATGTGGCGACATAGATGTCGCTACACTTTTTGTAAATTATAAGGTTATAAGCAATGTAAATATATTAAAGCAGTATAGAAACTAGGCCCATTTGTTGAGTTAAATACCTACTCTTTATTGGAGCATTGATTGTCAGAGATTGTCACTCTTTAATTTTTGTAAAAACGCAAAGTTCCCAGATACCCTTCACCACCACAACACTACCACTAGCTACACACCACTGAAGTTAACGCCGCGACGTGTTTCACCTAAACAGGAGACATTATCAAGTGTTAATTACTCTACGATAGCCGTCTGTCTTAGCAAATTAACTTTCTTTCCTCATTCTTTTTTTATTGTCATTTAGTCACGACCATTTCCCTTTGCATTTTGCATCTTTTTTGATATTAATATTATCACTTTAACGATATACGGCTTTTAGGTTTTGTGTTAACCAAAGTGCAATTAGCGTAAATCAATATTGTCCTTAATAGTTACCCAGAACTTTGGCGATAAGTTTCCAAGACACATACCATGGATGAGTAGATAGCTTAAACGTAAAGTTAGCGTCGCTTTCTAGTCGTCGGACACTTATTGGCTATACTTGTCTCCAGACTAGAGAATGCAATTTCGGGCCTAGATAGCAAGTGCACGCGGGACTAGAAATTTCGATCTCGCGAGATCTCGCTCGCTTTCGATATCTCTTATACCTTTTGAAAAAAAATACTATTGTTCTCTTTTGGATAATTAAAACGCGATGAAAACTGCTTAGCGTGTTATGTAAAGTAAGACCCATCAATTAAAATTAAAATTTAAAAAAAAATTCTTACTACTAATGACCACAACAGTTACCCGCTTTTTAATTTCGTTTTTATTTGAAATTAACATAAATAAAATAACAAGACTTTATTCATTATTGCTATTGATTGTCAAAATAACCCATTAAAAAGTGTAGCTCTAGGGGTAATTTTGGAAATAGCACCTTGAAAACCAAAGAAACTGATGGTGCTGTCCGACAAACGGCATCTTGTTTTTTTTTTGTGGAGAACGTGACGAAACGTGCAAAACATCCACCTGATAGCATGTGCAACGTCTGCACGTAACAAATGCTGTGCGACTCGGAACAATTCTGTGTGACACCACACTGCGCCCGTCACTCTGAGACATCAGTTCTTAAGTCTCAAATGCCCAGTGATTACGCTAGCTCACAGTGACACAGTTAAGTCTTATATTGCTCACAGAGCCCTTCAAACCGAAACACAGTAATGCTTGCTCCTATGGTGGTACCTACCTACACGAATTCCTGCATAGGAATCCCACCACCAGTTATAATCTTGTTTCAGTTGCTATGTACCCAGTAGCTGAAAATGATTCCCCCGCGCGCCGAGTGCACGAGCCGAGTACACGCGGGAATCGTCGCTGACTGCTGCTGCTCAATCTCGTCAATCACGCGAGATCTCGCCCAATTCACTCTTCGAGATTGATCTCGTAAAGCTCGTAATCGGGATTGCATTCCCTACTCTAGACACAATACAATACTTAGCAATGCGTAAAAGCATAGCAGAAAACAAGTTGAGCGAAATGGCCTAATACAGTTCTTAACCAGCTGTTTCAAAAACCTGTACATACTTTAACCAGACATTATAGTGCCCGCCCGGCCCTTGAGCCGTGGTGCCTCAAAAGCAGGGCGCTCGCCTTAAATTTCATAGTAAGCGAGTAAACTGAGTTCAATCCCCGGTGCTGTTATATCTAAAATTGCTCCGCAATTTTAAGTGCTGATGTAAATCACCACAGAGCACGTCGTAACACGTGCTCTGTGGACGAACTTGTGAAAATGTGTGTGCTGTGTGGAGAACATCGTGAGGAAACCTGCATGTCTTAGGAATAGAAATATTCTGAGGACATTAGAAGTCCATCAATTCACATTGGAGCAGCTTGGCGGAGTCTTCGAAGCTCCAAAGCCCAGTGGGCCATTTATAGGCCTTACAATTACAGTATTCGAGGCTGTTTCATTTGAGTCGTCTTTTATATATATATATAAGCATAGCTGGCTACCCAGCTCTTGTATGTACAGCAAAGCTAAGCTTACTAGTGGTAGGATTCCTATGCAGAAGTCCGTCTAGTCAGGTACCACCCCAAGGCTAGTTATTCTGCCGTGAAACAGTAGTGCGCAAACATTATATGTGGGCATATGAGACTTAAGAACTGGTGTCTTAGAGTGACGGGCGCAGAGTGGTCTCACACAGAAATTGTTATGGGCAGGCGTTGCACTTACCACCAGGTGAATGTTTTGCTCGTTAAGTCACTTTATGCAATAAAAATAAAAGATTAAATTAATAAATAATCTGTTCTGTACGTCATCTAAAGTAAATGATTTCTTATAAAATGAAGACTGTAAAAGTTATTTTTATATAGAAAAATAGTAGACTACTTTAAATATATATAAAAGGTTACACAATGGTTTGTAATCTTTTACAGTATCATTGTCAAGGTATAACAACGGCTGTATTATTTCGTACACAAAAGTTCTGCGTACTATTGTCCCATAGCGTTGATACGAGTATTTTCATTTTATTTAAGGTTTATAAGAAACAAACAACAAAAATATTCTCTAGATTATTTTATAATAAAAAAATGACGAAACGATCCAATCGTGGTAAGTGCAACATCTGCTCGAAACAGCTATGTCACCCAGATTTTTTTTGTGGCTCCACGCTATGCGTCATCCTGAGACATCAGTTCTTAAATCTTATACGTCTAGTAATTACACTAGCTATCAATGCCTTCTAGACCGAAACACATTAATATTTGCAGACTATTGCTTGACTGCGATTAATGCGACATTGCGGTGGTATCTAACTAGACGGATACTTGCAGAATCTGGTAGGATTTGGTAGTAACCAGTAAATATACCAAGTATAAAAGCTTCTTTAATGATACATTTAAGTTGATTGAAAACTATATCCCACGTTATGATTTCTTCAGTACCGTGGCTACGTTTACGTTATAAATTGCACACATAGAAACACACAGATCCGGAATATCTATCTATAGGTGTGTGGTAGCTGCTTAAGAGAATCTACCACTACATTTCATGCCGTGGGTGTGGTAAACGTCGACAGAAGAAAAAATAAAACCTAGAAGATGGGCAGCAGCATCTTCCATGAACATAATAATAAAATTGCGGTTGCCAACCCGCCTGCCAAGCTTGGCAACTATGGAAAAATCCTCTCAAAATGAGAGCTGCATTATTTTGTGGAAATCGACGGGTTAGGCCTATGTTCAGCAGACTAGTGGTAAGCTCAAATGATTATAATGATAATCTGTAACTAATACTGATAGATATTTGTCCCGCGCAGGAATCAAATGCGTGACCCGTAGCGCGGCAGCTAATCGTTTGCTGTACCTACTGAACCATTAAAATTAAATAGAACCTAACAAAATTTTTCGTCGTTCATTGTATGGATTGAAAAGTACTCGGCCTAACAAAGAAAATAAACACATACTAAATCAGTTATATTTTTATTTTTCTACATAATCACCATCAAGTTCAATACACTTTTGCCACCTCCCCTTCCAAGCATTTAGACCGTTAAAAAAAAATGATTCTTCCTTAGAGTCAAAATATGCGTCTACAGCTGCTTTGACCTCGTCGTTTGTCGAAAATCTTTGACCTCCCAAGTGCTTTTTTAGGTTAGGGAACAGAAAGAAGTCTGATGGTGCCAGATCAGGTGAATACGGCGGATGCGGTAACAGTTCAAAGCCACAGTTGTGAATTTCAGCCATTGACTGTACTGACGTGTGAACACGGGCGTTATCTTGATGAAACAGGACTTTTCTTCTGAGCATTCCTCGACGTTTTTCTTTTATTTCCTCTCGTAACGACGTAGTAAGGCGCAGTAGTAATCAGAGTTTATAGTCTGACCCCTTTCAAGATAATCAATCATAATCACACCTTTCGAGTCCCAGAATACTGAAGCCATCACCTTATTTGCCGACAAAATCGACTTAGCCTTTTTAGGGGGTGGTGAACCAGGTCTTCTCCACTGTTTTGATTGTTGTTTTGTTTCCGGTGTACAGTAATGAACCCATGTTTCGTCCATAGTAACAAAACGATTCAAAAAATCATCTGCATCGGCTTCAAATAACTCCAAACAGTCGCGTGAAATAGTCAATCGCGTCCTTTTTTGTTCAACTGAAAGCAGTCGCGGAACCCACCTCGCAGACACCTTGTGGAAACCCAACTCGTTGACAATGATGTTTTGAGTTCGTTCATAAGAGATGCCTATAATCTCGGCTATCTCTCTAATTTTTAATCTGCGGTCTCCCATTATTAAATCAAGTACTTTTTTAATATTTTCGTCAGTAGTTGACGTCGAAGGCCTTCCAGAGCGGGGTTCATCTTTCACACTCTCTCTACCACGCTTAAATTCTGCTATCCATTTTTTGACGGATGAATATGACAGAGCACAATCGCCTAATGTACTGACCATGTCATCATGGATGGCTTTTGATGATAGCCCCTTCTTATGGAGGTACTTAATGACGGCACGCTACTCGATTTGCTCCATTCGCGGAAATTATGACCGATTACTTTGTTAATAAATTTATAAAATCACAACTAATTATCGCACACGTTTCGAACTTCACACAATGAACTAGTCTGAACTGAACTAAATAATGTGGGTAGATTTGATTTTTAGAATTGAATGGATCTGTGTTAGGCCGAGTACTTTTCAATCCACCTATGTATCTGCTGAATGGTTTTGGATGTGTGAGATGCGGGGTTTGATTAAAAAGAAAACCATAGAATAGAATAGAATAGAATATTTTTTTATTCAATATAGATCATTTACATAATACTTATTGAACATCTTTTTTTTTAAACTACACTGGTTCGCAAAGAAATGCCTCTGTCCTGGGAAGAACCAGTAAGAAACCCAGCGGGATTTTTCAGTCATTTTAAATATACAATTACAGCAGTTTTATAAATATGTAGAAATAGCTTGGCAGCGATCACCTCATTCCCAGGGGTTATCATCATCCATGTATTCCTTTAGTCTTTGTATAACAAATAGTTTGAACTTTTTTATTGAAAGACTTTGTTGCAGTTTATGGGATTTTGTTGTAAAAACGTATACATTGCCCCATGAAAGAGTTACTGACTCTGTGAAGTCGGGTAACTGGCATAATTAAATTGTGCTTGTTCCTGGTATTCACATTATAAACATCACTTTTTTTTTATTAAAGTGATTATATTCTTATGTACATACATAACGTTTTCATATACATATTGAGAAGCTACGGTTAAGATATTAACTTCTTTAAATTTATCTCTAAGAGACACTCTAGAGCCTTGGCTATTGAATGCATAAGTAAAATTGTATTATTACTTATGCATTCAATAAATGTAGATTGACCAAAGTTATGCCATAAGATCTATTTATAATCTTGATTAATAATAATCTTGAATATTAATCTTGATTAATAATAATCTTGATTATAAATAGATCTTATGGCATAACTTTGGTCAATCTACATTTATTGAATGCATAAGTAATAATACAATTTAAAATGGTTTTTTAGAGACATTAGGTAGGCAACACTTACAGTTTAAACGTTTACTCAAACCCAAGCAGTTTCAAGAAGAAATAGGCACAAGCACAGGTTACATGCCGGTTCGAAGAATTGTGTCCTTTACGTAATGTTCGCCGCTATATATCGCTATCGATTATGGATTGGAAGAAAAAGAAAACACATATAAAGATGTGGCAGGAATATTGGAAATTTGGAAGTGAAGATTGCACACCATTTAAATATGTATAAATTATGTTATACAATATACGTTGTTACGAGTATCATAAGTAACATTAGAAAAAAAAGCGTTATGCGGTTTTTTACGGTTCCGTACGTACGAATGAAAAAAGGTAACCCTTATAGGATCGCTCGTTTTCAGCCAATTTGCTCTGAATCTAATCGACCGATTAAGTTGAAGTTTGTTACACATATGGCGGTGACCCAAAAACGTGAATAAATTAATTTTTCATATGGCGGTCACTTTTAATAAGTTTAAATAAGAAAATTAAGAAAAGATATCAAAACTGTTTCGTGTGACATCTTGTTGTGTGGGTCTCAAATATATATTTTTTATTTTATTTGAAAATTGACCATTATCTCCCCCTCCCCCTATTCTCCGAAACTACTGGAACTACATTTTTTAAAAAAGTACAGAAAATAAAATAAAGGTACAGGAAAACTTATAGAAGTCTAATGTTTTAGTAAGGTACCGAACCCTCTCCACGCGAATTAAACTCGCACTTGACGTTTTCTCTTAGGTTGTGGATGCATTTTACAGGCATTTTCACATGACAATACAACCAGACCCGAATGCCAACAATTTGTGTTTTTGCAGATTTGCAGTATATGAACTACAGCGTAGAAGTACTTTAACCACTTGACCACGTGGCTATAAATTGCAATCGGAATTCGCAAAAAATATGACGATAAGACTAAAGTGACGAAACGAGCAAAACGTTCACCTGATGGTAAGTGCAACGTCTGCCCATAACAAATGCTGTGTCACCCAGAACATTTCTGCGACATCAGTTCTTAAGTCTCTTATGCCCAGTGATTACGCTAGCTCTCAGTGCCCTTCAAAGCAAAACACAGTTATGTGTGCACTATACTGCTTCACGGCAGAATAACTGGCCCTGGGGTGGTACCTACCTCGACGGATTCCTGCATAGAATGCCTACCTCCAGTATCAGATTCCAATATACATACATAGAGTCACGCCTCTTTCCCATTGGGGTAGGCAGAGATCACATATTTCCACTTGCATCCTGACACACATCTTTCGCTTCTTCTACTTTTATCTGTGTTTTCACACAAGCTGGTCGTTTACTATTCATGTGTCCTTTCCTTAAAATGATTTCGATCTGATTGTGATACGTTCACTTACGTCGACCCTTACCGAATTACCTATTCATATTCCTCATAAATCTGCTTCGTCAATCTTCTTTCATCCATCCTCTCTACGTCATAAAGCTTAGTCCAACCAAAAGTTGCCTCTTACGACACCTCGGTAAGGAAAGACGTAGGTGCTATTCTACTCTGCTGGACACCTATCGGCTTTACTATATCAGAAATATTTATATTCATGTCTTCTGAACCCTGCAAGATGTCGAAATACACATAAATATTCATTAAAATTCCTGTTTAAATCCCTAAAGTTTTCATTGATATACTCGTACATTTAGCCGTTTCGTAGCCTATCCGAGACTTTCAGATAGACGTTTTTTTTAAAAACGGTCATTTACGATTAGGCCTCGTACATATAGTTGTCTGCTAAATTTCACTTTCATACCGAACATTGGGTCCGTCCGCACGTGTCGCTCGCAGTACGCTTGAAGCACCATACACCGAGGAAGAGACTTCTGTTAGATTCTTGTATAGGGTGCCGTTAGTAACTGTCCTCCATACAAGTTGCATAGGCGCGTCTAAATTCACTTTGGTAACATCGTAGTTAAAATTCGCCTAGCTAGTTTAGTGAAAAAGTTAGTTTAGCTAGGTCGCCGTAAGGTACGGCCTTGCGTAACTAGGGCGTTCGATTTTACCGGGCCCATATTTTATGGTGTCCCGTGTAACCGGGAACAACATCAGTTCTGCGTGTCAGGTGGAAAGCTGAGCATCGCTTCGAGTTTGTTTGCGACGATTTTCGTCGCCGCTAGAAGGTTTGGAAACATAGTGCAGTGACATACTAGGTACACATCACAAGTAGTGCCAAAACACACCTCCCTGCCGCGCGGCAGGAATCATGAGATAAATAATACATAGTTCGTGACATAAAATTCTTCCCCGGTTTTTCGGTATGGATCAGGTGGAAGCCGCGCAGTCGGAACTTCGTCGCCTCCTGGCGGCGAAGTACCCCGCGATAAACCCGGAGGCGTAAGTAATCCTTCGCTCTCTTTCTCCGGTCGCCGTCGGTGGAAAACCGTTGGCCCCCCGCGCCGCCGCGTCCCCTCGCGACCGCCGTCGCGCTTGAAAAACGGCCGTTAGGCCCCCCCGGCCCCTCAGGCCCTTCAGCCCCCGCAGGGCAAAAACCGTTGGGCCCCTCCGGCCCCTCAGCCGTCGCAGGCCCCTCTGGCCTCGCTCGATCGGCGCCGTTGCCGGACGCTACCGGTACTCAGCGTCCTCCGTCGCGTGACCCGCCGCCTTTTACTTGGCGTGACCCGCCTTTTACTTGGCGTGGCATCGCGAGCTTCCTCTGTAGCGAGTCATTACTCAGATGACTCGTACATGACGGATCAAGAGAGCTACTGCTCCTCCTCCACTCCGTCGACGGAGCTAGACATAGCCGCCCCCGGAGACGATGGCTTCACCACCGTCACCGGTCGCAAGAGGCGCCAAAAGAAAGACGCCGACGCCAGGCCTCCTCGCAAGGTGGCAGCCGCGACGCCGACGCCGCGCCCGAAAATAATCGCCAATAAGGCGACGCGCCCTGTCCCGATGGACACCTCCGCGCCCTCCCGAGAGGCCGGAGCCCCCCGCGCCCCTAAGGCGCCGCCTCCTGTAGTAATACAGGATACGGCTGCCTGGGGCAGCATCTCAAAAGCGCTCGACGAAAAGCGCATTAATTTCACGCGCGCTAGGCCGATCGCGAACGGCATTAGTGTCACGGTGCCGACACCGACCGACCATCGCGCGTTGACGAAATGGTTAGCCGACAGAAAGATCGGCTACCATACCTACGCACTCGAGGGGGAACGTATCCTCCGTGTAGTGATCCGCGGCGTCCCGAAAGCCATCGAGACGCAACTAATATTAGAGGACCTTAAGTCCAAAGGCCTCCCCGCGCTACAAGTTCATCGCATGACGAACATGCGAACTAGGGCGCCGTACAACCTAGTGCTCGTGCACGAAGAGTTATCGGACGACGGCAAAAAAATATTTGACATACCTAGTGTATGCAATCTCTCTGGCATCGTAGTCGAGGCACCGCGTAAGCGGTCCTCGCCTAGCCAGTGCCACCGCTGCCAACTTTATGGCCATTCCGCGCGCAATTGCTTCGCGAACCCTCCTTGCGTTAAATGCGTCGGGGGCCACGTGACAGCGGAGTGCAGTCGCGACCCAAATACCGCGGACCCCCCTACCTGCGTGCTGTGTGGGACGGTGGGCCACCCTGCGAACTATCGCGGGTGTCCTAACGCCCCCCGCGGCAAGCGGCGTCGCGGGAAACGCGGTAACCGCAAAGGGAAGCCTAAACAGGCTAACCCCCGCGCCCCTCCCACCCCCGCGGGTAAAAAGACTACGTCAGCGGAGCCTCCTCCGCCGCCGAAAACTAACGCGTGGACCCGGCCCTTGCCTATGGTCAGCGCGGCCTCTACTCGCCCCCCGGTCCCCGCGCTCTCCGCTAGGAGCGCCGCGACGCCGGTAGCTGCCACACCTGCCCATAGCTCACAGGAGAATTTCGACATCCTCCTGCAGTATATGGACAGTGTCGATATTGACGAACTCACGTTGTTCGCAAACAAAATTAGAACGGCACGCTATCCTAAAGAGCGTTTACAAGCGTCGATTGAGCACATCGGAGTGCTCAACGCCATTAAAAATTTTAAAGCCAAATAGGTAATTAATTTTAATCCGCGTTATTACAATTTTTAAATTTTTAAATCTAATAATAAATGGTAAATTCATTCGTTAATAAAAAACGCGTTTGAGGCCCTCGCCTCAGTACATACACCCGCGTACACATACACGCACCCGCTAGCACAACGGCGCACCGCACTCGCCGGCGAGTGCGAAGTCTTAGGTTCACAGCCGCTCGATTCACTCGAGTTCTAAGGCTACTTTTCTTTTCAGATGGTTTTTTTATTAGTTATTGTTTGTTTTATATTGCATATATTATTGTATGCAATATAAAATAAATAATATTCTGTTTCGATGGTGATCCAAGCCGAGGTTCGTACCTCCTTCAGAGGGGCCCTTGGATCACTTCGAGCCCCCCCTTGTTAGTCGGATACCTTTATTCGTTTTCAGGGGTCGAAGTGCAGCGTAGTTGTTCAGCAGCGACGTTGTCCTTCTCACTCGCGGGCCTTCTGCTCGCGAGTCGCTTTCTATGACGCAGCCAAAGCCATAACGCTATTTGCATACACACATTCACAAAAAAAAAAAATCACTTTCATACACTTCAATTTTAATATTAGTATTGATTTGGAAAACAAGAAGTATAAGAAAAATAATCCCAAGATTCGGAGATTACGTGAATATTGAATTCAAGAAAAAAAGTGAAATTATATTCAGGATTATATGGAATTATGGGAGGATTTTGCCATCGTTGCTACGCTTGGCAGGCGGATTGGCAACCACAGTTTATTTATTCAGGTGTTCCAGGCAGGAGAGGCCCATCTCCTGGTTTTCTTTATATAACTTAACTTATTGCATATAAAAAATAGTATATGAGAATCTCATGCATTTGCCTCTCATGCATTTGCAGCTCACGCTAGCAATTTCTGGTCTCTCGTCTCTCGTCCCTCGTCGCTCGTTGTAGTGATTTATTATGCCTGTATTTCATTTCTCACTGTAACTTAGTGGTTAACTATCCCTCATTCTCCTGCAACATGTTAAAACTACGGAGAAATCTGCGCTTCCGGAAAAATCAGTTTCCTCTTTCTCCTAAAAGTTCAAGATTAATTGTTTCCGCCCGCAAACGTTACTACCATTGCCTTTGCAACCTGCTTAACACCTATACGAATTAACTAATGATTTTTCCCTTTCAGACGAAAATTTTATACGGACACAAAAAGTTTTATGTCTTATTAACTGATGCTGCAATTACTTTTCTGAGAATTAAAACGTTTCGACGATTTCAATGAATTAAACCCACCTAAAACATTTGCACTAACAGGGCGGTAATAGGAAATCTGGCGTAAAGGCGTTTAAATAATGGTTAGGCTTTGAATGGTTATAAAGAGACGAGACGCTCATTACGTTAAATTTGTAATAATGTGGAGAAATTGAAAGTAGTTCCACTAATTTTAAAACAGAACACAGAAAGTTGTTGGTCGGTGGTACAAGTTTTTATTATACAATCAAGTGAAAATATACTCCTATTTCTAATACAGGACGGACAATATTGGACCAATGTCCAATGATCATATTTTCAACAGCATAAAAATTAAATGGATTACATTTTTTTTTTTAAACAATATAAGCTAGCGTTTAACTACAATCCCACCTGATGGTAAGTGGCGATGTAGTTTTTGTTGGTAGGCACACTAGCTTAGAAAAAGCCTATTCACTCTTCTCTTGAAGACACCCACATTATAATCGGACGGAAAGACTGATGCAGGCAAATTATTCCAGTCCTTTGCTGTACGCATTATGAACGACGAAGCAAAACGCTTCGTCCGAATGCAGGGTATGTCCACAACAAAAGGATGGAAACCCGCCGTGCGTCTTGTTGTCCGATGATGGAAAGGGGAAGGGGGAATTAACTCATGTAATTCCTTCGCACACTCTCCAAAATGTAACCTGTAGAACACCGAGAGACTGGCCACCCGACGTCTGTCTTCGAGACTGGACAAATTGGTAGTAACCAAGTCTGGATCACCGATTAGCCGCTTGGCCCGTCTCTCCACCGAGTCCAAGGCTGCCAGTTGATATTTAGGAGCTCCAGCCCATATGTGGCAGCAGTACTCTACAGCCGACCGGACCTGAGCTTTATATAGGGTCAGAAGCTGTCCCGGAGTAAAGTAACGCCGCACTTTTGCAAGAACTCCCAATTTCCTTGCAGCTGCTTTAGCCTTAGACTCAATGAATCGCCCAAAGTTAAGGTTCGACGTGATCTCGACTCCTAATAACTGAAGGCGGTCGGTGTATTCCAGAGTTACATTCTGAAATGTAGGAGCCAAGGTGAACGGGCTCCTTTTGGCGGAGAACAGACACGCTTGCGTTTTGGTGGCATTGAATCTCACGAGATTGGTATTGCCCCAGTTGGAGACTGCCTGCAATGTAAGATTCATACGCTCTACCATGGCCTCCAGAGCAGACTGTACTTGATCCTGTCTGGCCTGAACACGCGCCAGATATCTCTCCACAACTGTGCTGTCATCTGCATACCCAAAGATACCGGGCTCGAGCAGGTCGTTTATGTGCAGCAAAAAGAGAGTTGCGGACAGAACAGACCCTTGAGGAACTCCGGCATTAATCGCCATAGCCTCCGACGAGCAACCGTCAATAACGACTCGCAAAGACCGTTCCCGCAAAAAGTCTTCTATCCAGGTTATCAGTCCAGGGGATATACCATATGAAGGAAGCTTACTAATAAGGCTAGCATGCCAGACCCTGTCAAAAGCCTTCGAGACATCGAGCGAAACCGCGAGTGCTTCACCACTGTTCTCGAGGGCCTCACCCCATAGATGTGTGGCATACACTAGAAGGTCCCCAGTCGACCGATTTCGGCGAAACCCGTACTGTCGATCCCTAAGGAGATCGTTATGTTCTAGGTATGCCAAGAGGTGCGAGTTCAATATACGCTCCATAATCTTACAGAGTATGGAGGTAATCGAAATAGGTCGATAATTGACAGGGTCAACACGGTTACCTTTTTTGGGCACGGGCTGCACGTTAGCAAGCTTACAGGATTTGGGCACTATTCCAGTCTTCAAGGAGAGGCGATACAAGCGTGTCAGAACAGGAGACAACTCGGGTGCACAGGTCTTAAGCACTATAGCTGGTATACCATCAGGTCCACTGGCTTTGTTCACGTCCAGATGTCGCAACGTTTTGAGGACCTTTTTGTTAGTAATGTGGACCTCTGACATTGAAGTACCACAGGGAGGTACGGAAGTTGAAACTGTATTGCTTGTGTCCAGACGTGAGTTGCTGGCAAATAAATTCGCGAACAGTTCTGCCTTCTCTTTTGCCGCATGAGCCAATGTCCCGTCGGGCTTAACCAGCGGAGGCAGTGAAGGTTTACAAAAACTCGTTTCGACCGCCTTGGCAAGAGACCAAAAAGCTCTACTGCCAGATGGTTGAGCAGAGAGCTTCGCGCCAATATGCCTAATGCGTTCGAAACGAGCCTTCCGTAACACCTTTTTGTAAGACTTGGCGGCTATATTAAAGGATCTCTTCTTGGATCTGACATCCGGAGTTTTACGGTTTCGAGCGTCAACCCATGAGAGGTACGCCAAATGTTTAAGCTTTTCGGCTTGGGAACATTCGGCGCTGAACCATGGGCGAGCTTTGCCACCAACGGGTACATCAGCAAAAGGAATAAAATATTCCATAGCTAAACATACCACGTCAGCTATAGCATCCGCGCATCTCGATGGATCTCCGGAAGAGAAGCAGACCTGCCGCCAAGGATAAGATGCAAAGAAGTGTCGCATCTCATCCCAATCTGCTGACTTGTATCGCCACACTCGCCTAGTACCATGTGGGTCGACTCCTGTTGGCGTGTAAGACGATACAGATTTCACCAGACAGTGATCAGAGGTTCCTAGTGGAGAAGCCACCTCTACCTCATATCTGTCAGGATCAGTGGTCAGCAGGAGGTCTAGACAATTGGCTGTATGACCTTCAACATCTGGCACCCTAGTTGCTTGCTTTACCAGCTGGGAGAGGTTTAGCGATAAGGCGAAATTCCTCATTTCCCTCCCAGCATGGTCAGTCTTCTGGTATGGGAACAGACAATCCTGGTGAGAGGCATTAAAGTCTCCCAGAAAGACTGGTTGTGCAGAGGGGTACCGATGCTGGGCCATATCAGCAGCCTCACTTAGATATTCGAATAACCGAGTTGTCTCCTGGTCACCGCTGTGCGATCGGTAAACACATGCATAAACGATCTTATCGTCACCTGTGTCTACCAACACCCAAATGGTTGAAAAAGTGGGGTCTTCAAGGAGACGGAGACGCTGGCAGCAGATGTCATTGCTGACGTACACACAGACTCCGGCACGAAGGTAAAAGTTGTGCTCCAGCGAGAACCCAGGGTAGTCAAGGTACGCCACATCCAAAGGACATCCAATTTGCGTCTCCGTCAGAAAAAGTAGGTGCGGTTTCTCAGTCTCAAGATGGTGATGGACTGCGTTGAGATTTGAGTGCAATCCTCGGATGTTAGAGAGGTGCACTTTCAAGGAGAGGACGTGCAACCGCTGTTTAACCTTACTTTTCTTTTTGGTGCTTTTCATAAGTGATAAGGAGTGAATAGGGAAGGAAGGTGGCAGTTGAACGAGGCGTTGCGTTGATGACCCAACGACACGAAAAAATTTGTGTGCCTATGGGAGCTTGATTTGGAGACTGCGGGGACGCCCGAACCCCCCCAGAGATCGCCATCGGGTCCTCTCACCCGGTCGCTAACCGGCACGATGGACCCACCCTGGGATTTTTCGCTAGTTGGCGGGGCAGCCTTTCATGAGTAGCTAGTTCACTAATTGGGCCCCCTACTACCTGCGGTCGGCCAGCGGAGCACCGTGCTTCGGATCCCGCTACCCTCCTCAACCAAGCACCCGACACAGCAAAAGTTGACGCGTCGTACCCGGTTCACATACGCAACGCAACTGTTCAGACCCAACTTCCATAAGGCTTCACCTATCATCTTGCCGGAACACGACCGACGTCATTTGGCGGCATGGCTTTCCTTAGGTGGGTGGTAACTTAAAACCTGCGACCGAAGCCTACCACCGGAAAATGGTGCTGCTCGTTTAGCACTACCCAGGGGATACGTGTGAGAGTCAAGATTCAAGTGTTTCTCACGGACGCGAGCAGCATCATCCCCCATAACCAACCAACCCCCAAAACAACATTCACCAAAACCAAATATTTAAAGTTTGTTTATATGCAGTTATTGAGGAATAGTTGTGCCTTGTAAATAACTGTGTTCTTCTATAAATAAATATGGACGTAATACATCAACGAGGTCCAAACTAGCTAGCAGATTTAGATTTGCATAAAAAGTTTTAAACAAAAATTATGCTTTGTTTCTGTGGCCTATCTTTAGCAACAAAACCAATCCAACGAGCCCAAACGCACGGAGTTATCTTGCTTAGTTAAGTAGTTCCTATGGCTAACTTCTGCCTCCATCATCAGACCAGCTCCATGGTAGCATATTATTGTATTATAGCAGAAGTAACATCAGTAAGCCAAATTATAGCTCAATCAGACAACGGAAATTAGGTCAAAATTTACTTACAAGATTTGACCGGAAAGACATACGAAGAAAGCAAGTTATATGAAATTCTGTAATAATAGTAACGTAACCAGTATGAAAAACCTAGATAGGCTTATTTCAGTTTTATTTCATTTCAGGCTATTACTAGTCCACTGCTGAACATAGGCCTCCCTCATAGATCGCCTCAAATGTTTGTAGCTCTCATTTTAGGTGATTTTGCCATAGTTGCCACGCTTGGCAAGCGGGTTGGCAACCGAAGTTTATTTATATTTAGGAAGTATATTTAGGAAGATGCTGCTGCCCATCTCCTGGTTTTAATTTTCCCTCTGTCGTCTTTTACGAAGCCCACGGGATGAGATGGGGTGGTAGATTCTTTTAAGCCGTATAATAGCATAATGTGTTTAATGACATAGAATGTTTCTATCTATTAGAAGTCAGAACCTCTATTGCTCAGAATCGAGCATCATTGTATATAGCTAAAATTAATATTTGCAATTTGATCGTGGATTAACCACGTTCTCCGAGTACACGTACCCGCGTTGATGGTGAAGGAGAATTACGCGAGGAACACTGCAAGCTCTAGTAGTAAACCTAAATATGGAGCAGTGCCGCTGACTCCTTCGATTCTATTTTTTTTATTCGTTAAAGTGATGAAACGACCAAAACGTTCACCTGATGGTAAGTGCAACGTCTGCCCATAACAAATGCTGTGTCACCCAGAACCTTTCTGTATGTCACCACACTGCGTCCGTCACCCTGAGACATCAGTTCTTAAGTCTCATACGCCCAGTGATTACGCTAGCTCTCAGTGCCCTTCAAACCGAAACACAGTAATGTTTGCACACTTCTGCTTCACGGCAGAATAACTGTCCCTGGGGTGGTCCCGCATAGGAATCCTACCATGATTATGAAAGAACGAGATAAATGAGAGGGACATTTATAGGATAATAATTTAATTAACTTATTTTGAAATAAGGCTTTGTATTGAAGGCTGAAGGAAGAGTCAGGTGCAGTGTCAGGACACAGGCTAATCACAACACAACCAGACCAGGAAACAACAATCTGTTTTTTTTTCACTGGTATATGCTTGGGCTGGGATTGGAACCTAGGAACCATTACTTAGCAGGCAGTAACGCTAACCTACGAGACTTTGCGATCGTGATGAACTCGCGCAGCCTTAAGTTTAAGGCTGCGCGAGCCTTATATATGTATGTAGATAGTTATCTACATACATATATAAGGCTTATATATGTATGTAGATAGTTATCTACATACATATATAAGGCTTGATTTGGGTAGTTTCCACGCGATTGCTACCGTATTACGGGACGCAGATTGAATTCCCGCACGGATCGAATATTACTCTGACCTACAGATCGTTCTGAATGTGTTTGTGTTTTTAAGTTATGGGTAAGGCATAAAAATCCTTGTGTAGGACAGTTTTTTTTTAAACAATGGCCTTGAAGTATTTATATAACAGTAACAGAATACTACTACTATTAGGGCGCAGAAGTCCCAGCTAGTGGGTCTTGGCCGCCGTCTATAAACCATAGCATTGCAGGACCTTTTGGCATTTAGGTACTTGAAGTTTGAGCACATGTTTCTTGACCTCAAAACATAACAGTGTTAATAAATAATTATCACATACAAACGTCTGAAAAATATTGACTCTAATTCTAAATTGCAAAAAGGGTCTTATTTCGTATTTATCATTTAAGTAATATAAGCTTTTAATTTATGTTAAGTCAAACTTCATTTCTCTTACAAGGTGCCGCATTTGATTTATAGCTTTAAACTATGTTTATTGAACCGTTAATATTAAAGGAGTTGTAGAACTTTTTAGGTTGGTATTATATAAAAGAATCGTAAATAATAAAGGTTGTGTCCAGAAAGTGAATATTAATCATTTCGGTAATTTACAAAACAAATCGTTACGTTTTGGTTGATATAGGAGATTTTTATGAAAACTACATTAAATAGATATTGAAAAAACATCCGACTGACATGTGGAAAGATACAGGCGTTTATTACACTATGCGAGTGACCCAAATTCGATACCCATATGGCAACATAATTTTTATTTCATAATTTTAGGTTTCGTTTCACCACTTGCTTTGAAAAAAAGGAACATGGTTAGGAAGAAATGGAATTTAGTCCGCCCAGAAACGTGCAGTCCGTTAACCTGGCGACAATTGCCTTGTAGAGGAATGGCTACCTACCACATGCGTCATACTTGTGATATTTGTCGAGGCTGATCAGCTCGAGTTTGCAACACACTTCATCATCATCATCATTTCAGACTATTACAGTCCACTGTTGAACATAGGCCTCCACCATAGATTGCCACAAAATACGGTCCCGAGCCACCTGCATTCATCGACTTCCCACAAAACCGTGCAGGACCGTCGCACGGTACACTTACATATGTATTGTTATTAAATCTGTTTGAAATATTTGTCATGGAGTGTGCTTCGATTGTGAAAGTTTTCTGAGATGCGAACTATATATACAACATCTAAATATTACTAATGGGAGGAGACGTCCTCCCCAGATCAGACCAACGATCTGGCGGGTAGCTACCCTTTTCCTTGGCAATATCAACCGCTAAACTTTTAATATACAAAATTGCGAGACCGATAGGAGTCCGGCAGAGTAGAATAGCACCTACCCGTTTCCCACCGAGGTGACGTAAGAGGCGACTAAGGTATTGTACGGACACCCTTTTATTAGTATAGGACAACACCATAATATCCAATTCTGTCACTATACTGCTCGTGGGAACGCAATGGAGAGGAAAATTTTTTGAACTCATACCGAAATGGCGGCGACGTGGTTCGCCACCCGTCACGTATCGTTTGCCACGGGGATGAAAAGTGGGCTATGTGTGGCCTCTGCCTACTTCTTATATGGGAAAAAGGCTGTATGCATGTAATTACGTTTGTGCCGCAAACCTAATATAGAAAGAAGAAAGAAAGAAAAAGCATTCATTGGCACTTTACAAAAGGACACCGCACTTAGACGCGATATAAAAAGATACCTGTTGATTGGTAATCTCAGATTATACATACTCTTTTGATGTCAACTCTGATCTGTTTGGTTTATGTATTATGTTTGAATTACTTTAAATATGGAATGTCAATTTTGTTTGTTCAGATTGAATTGTCATATTTATTAATTCCGTGTAAATCACTTGAAGAAGTAACATGTCAAGTTATCTGACATAACTTTTGTATTTTATATTCATTTTATAATGATTAGGTTTCATCAAAAGTAAATTCAAAAATGTTTAAGTTAAAATAAATAGTTTTCTAATCAGTCCTTAAGTGTCTTTTTGGTTTGAAAGTGATCCCATTAGCCACATCTATCATTCAAGAATACTAACAAAAGAAATCATAAACGATGAAAAAAAATGAATTAAAACAAAAAAAAATGTTAAAGCACCAGAAATAAAACAAAATTAACAAAATACCATAAAAATAGATATGCAAGGTGCGTGTCTCATGACTGAACCAAAAGGTCTCCAGATCAGCTTAATGTCAGACTAAAATCTGACGCTGAATTTCATCTGGAACCTAAGTGCACCGCGGATATCAAGTTCAGCTATGTGTGTGTGTGCTTATTTATAAGTTTAATATATTTTATTTATATTAAGACAACAACACAACAACACCTCAGAGAGAAAGAAGTCTTCACACAATTTTTTTAAATTTAGTAAAGTAACACTAACGCAATTATTACAAGGAAAATCAAGCACGATTCTATTAACTAGTATTCTATTCAGTGAAACACTATTAATCTTTATTCCTTAACATTTGCATTTATATTAAATTTTCCGTCCCCGACGGATAGTTACAATGGATTGATAAAATAACTCGCGCAGAAGTAATATCTTCTAAGAAGAAATATTTAAATTTTTGATGGCCTCTCGGCTCGTGTAAGTCGAATATTTTAAAAGAAATTCATCAAATCAGTCAAATATTACAATAATGTGTATAATTATCATAAAATACTAGCTGATACCGAGACTTCGTCCGCGTGGAAATAGGTTTTTTTAACACCTCGTGAGTATTATTTAATTTTCAGTGATAAAACGTATCTTATTTACGTATCCAGGATGGAAGCTACTCTGTGCCAAATTTCGTTAAGATCGGCTCTGCGGTTTAGCCGTAAAAAGAAAACAAACAGACAGAGGGACAGAGGGACTTTACTGGTGGTAGGATTCCTATGCAGGAATCCGTCTAGGTAGGTACCACCCCAGGGCCAGTTATTCTGCTGTGAAGCAGTAGTGTGAAAACATTACCGTGTTTCGGTTTGAAGGGCACTGTGAGCTAGCGTAATCACAGGGCATATGAGACTTAAGAACTCATGTCTCAGGGTGATGGGCACAGTGTGGTGTCACACAGATGGACAGACGTTGCACTTACCATCAGGTGAACCTTTTGGTCGATTCATCACTTTATACAATAAAAAAAAGGGAGTTACTGCGCATTTATAATATAAGTATGGATGTAGTGGTAGAGGGTATCTGGTGGCAGTTCCCGGTGGCCATGTTAGTTTGCTTGTGCACGTTACTGTGGATGGGCGGGCGGTGCTCTCCAAAAACTAGGTAATATACACTATTTTATATTTTGCATGCGGATTTTTCTCAAAGTAACGCCTGATTCTATTAACAACTAGTAAATTCATAAAATTTTAAACTGTAAAAGAAGTCTTTTGCAAATTACAAATCGTTAGTCTAGCGTAATGTTGATGACGTGGCCTTTTAGCTTCTGCAGACAGGAAATTAAACAGTATTTCAGTAAGCATTTTACACTTTACGATCTAGATAAAAATCAAATTATTTAAAAATTTAAAACCCCTTACAAGATTGCGTTTTTCAATCAAATTAAGTATCTTGTCGAGCCCATTGATTAGCTTATGGTTGATTATATTCTCCTGGCCGATTTTAGACCACGGATATAGCTTCTGTCCTGTGGGAAGCTACCCACTGCGTAAGAGATATTATAGTGCTACAAGTGTACGTGCAGGCCCTTACCCGTCCAAAGCAAGCAGCCCACGATGTAACACTTATGCGTTGAGATTGGAGGTAGTATGGTCGCAATATCAGAGACGTAGGGACAATCACATTACAACCAGACCCGAAAACCACCAATTTGTGTTGTGTTTGTGCACAGACATGTTGAAATGACATGTTGAATCCGGCAGGGATTTGAATCCAAAAACAACGGCGTAGGAGTCTTGTACTCTGACCACTAGTCATGTTACGCCTGCCCATAAAAGTGTAAATTGTACCCAATACTTAGCCAGCAATTTAATTGGTTACAGTAACCGGAAATGAGGGAAGAAAGAAAGAAAGAAAGAAGGAAAGAAAAAAAAATATTTATTCAAGACACAACATGCAGAGCATTGATTATTTATTTATTTAAATCTTTATTGCTTCCTTTACAATAAAAGAATACAAAGGGCGGACTTAATGCCTTTAGGCATTTTCTCCCTGTCAACCCATGGAGTGGTGAGATTTTGATGAGGTGTAGCAATAAAGACAAGCAGAGAAAAGAAGAGAAAAAAAAACCTAAGCAACTCATAAAATAAATAAATATACTCGTAGTTAAATATGTATATATGTAACAAACATATGTATCAAACATATATAAATATATATTAAACACATAAACACATATATAGTATACATACAATTATACATATAAATAAACGAAATATAAAACAAAAAACAGTACCTGCACGCTACTGCTTGATGGGAAAACTAGGTAATATACACTATTATACTGAGAATAACTGGCACTGCAGTGATACCTCAGACCGATTTTTGTTTAGGAATCCTACCATCAGCATATTGATATTTTAAAATAATTAAAACATTGTTTAAATAATTTGGTGGTTAAAGTGCTAGAAAATCTCACAGTACTCGAGTGACCAGGGTTCGATTCCCGGTTCCAACACCACTAAAATTATTGATTAAAATTTTAAGTGCTGGTTTACTACGTGCGCGGCGGTGAAGGAAAACATCGAGAGGAAACCTGCATGTCTGAGAAATAATAAATAATTCGAGGACATGTGAAGTACGCCAACCCGCATTGGAGGAACGTGGAATAATAGAGGCCTGTACTGAGCAGTGGAACATTTATAGCCTGTTACTTTACTTTTTCTTACTAACATATTTTTTTTAATCACTCGTAAAGTTAAAATAGCTCTTTACTTCAAAGGCTGGGATCAAGTTAACCGGCTGTCATCTGTTAACGCTAACTGACAACTACTTGCACGATAAATAAGAACCAAATTGCAAAAATACCTATAAGAACGTTATTTAGTAGAAGCTTAGTTAGGTCATTCGCTTAATAGTTTGTTTATCTTTTTACTCTGGCTGAAATACTTTTACGTCATTCTAGATGTACAGCCACTACTTACACATACATATATACAGTCACGCATTTTTCCCGTATAAGGGGTAGGCAGAGACAACATCCGCAGCCCCCTTCTCGCCACCGCGGGAACCGTGACAGGTTGCGAACCACGTCGCCGCCATTTTGGTACGAGTCAAAAATTCTTACTCTCCATTGCGTTCCCCTCGAGCTGTATAGTGACTGCATTGCATATTGTGGTGTACTCTGCACAAATAAAGGCTGTTCGTACAATTCCTTAGCCGCTCCGCCTCTTACGACACCTCGGTAGGAAAGAGGTAGGTGCTAATCTACTATGCCGGACACCTATCGGCTGCCAATCGCTTTAGTATATTGAATTTAGTACAGAAGTAACTCTTAAACTACGCAATTGCAATTTTATAGGATTTAATATTTTTTTTCTTTTATGAAACAATTATTTTTCGACGTAAGAAATATATATTTTGTTTGTCAAACGTCATTTCTTTACAATCTATCGCCGTTTCGTAATGAGGTTCCTCTGACGGAGAAGAAACAGGCGGAAGAAACTCCGTAGGTATCCTCTTTTTTGTAAATCCTTTTTTATCTCAGTCAAAAATACATTTAAATTAAATTTACAAAGAATAGTCTCAAAGAAAACCAAAGCACGCTCTATGTTCAAATCTTAGACCAGATTAATTCAATCAATATATAAGTAAATTGTAAGCATGAGCCTTCACCAACAGCACCTGTTCACAAGTATGACGCATGTGGCAGCCATCGCCTATAGTATTTCCACTTAAGATACAGTGTATATATCCCACTGTTAAGCACTGGCTTCCTCACTATTTTCAGAGGAAAGTCCGCTACACTGTACCTGCGTGGGATGGTGTTCTTTACATGTCGTCAATAATATGCAGTTGGTCTATCGATGTTTTATACCTTCACCAATCGGCGCTAAAAATTACTGTTAATAATTTTAGTGACGCCAACACCGTGGATCGAACCCAGCACATTCGCGTCCTGAGCTTCTACGACAGTCAATTTAGTATAATGATTTTTTTAATTAAACGATGACGGAGCATCAGCGCTAAACTGTTAACTTCGGCAATAGCTGAGTCATGATCTTTCCATTACTGCGCATGATATATTATGGTTTGATTAAATTGCAAGAAACTATCTCATACCCGCGACTTCGTCCGTGTGGATTTAGATTTTTTTTTTTAAATTCCGTAAGACATCTGATTTTCCGGACTAGAAAAGTCTTATGCCCGTCTCCAAGATGCAAGCTACCGCTGTGTCAAATTTCGTCAAGATCCAAAGACAACAAAGAGACAAACTGAAGCCCGCATGGGAACTCCTTGATTTTCCGTAATAAAAAGTATACTATGTCCGTCTCCAGGATGCAAGCTATCTGCGTAGCGAATTTCGTCAAGATCGGTTCTATAGCTACGCTGTGAAAAGGTAACACAGAGACAAAGGACAGAGAGAGTTACTTTATCATTTATAATATTAGTATGGATTATACTAGCATAATGCCGAAGACTACGTGTGCTGTTTTAAATAGACCGTGGGAACTTTTTGATTTCGCGGAACAAATAGTGTCCGAATTTCGTCAAAATCATTTTATATTCTTAATTCAGATGGATAAATGATGGGATTACTATGGAGAATCTTCCACCCCATCTCATCCCAGTGGGTGTCATTAAAGCCGACAACGGAAATAAAAACCAGGCGATGGGCAGCAGCATTTTCCTGGAACATCTGAATAAATAAACTGCGGTAGCCAATCCGCCTGCCAAGCGTGGCAACTATGGCAACTATGGCACACAACGCAATAAAACCCCACAAAATTAAGAGCTACAAACTTTTGTGGCAACCTATGGGAGAGGCCTCATGATGGAGTATATGGATATGGTAAACATCGATTAACTGGTTAAGCTATCTTTGAGAGTGATGTTTCCTGCCTTTAGTACTAACCTTTATCTAAAATAAAAAAATATTATTGTGGAGCAAATCCATTACAGTCCTCTAGGGATATTCAGAGGATGGTCTGTTAGTTTACTTATAAGAAGAAAGCGCGTAGTATCTCACGGGAAACGGAAATTAATTTTTACTGACGTGAAATCAACGGTCAAATCCTTTTTTTTTTATATTAGAGGAGGCAAACGAGCAAGCGGCTCACCTGATGGTAAGTGATCACCGCCGCCCATGAATATCTACAATACCAGAATATTCCTCTGAATAGCAGATGCGTTGCCGGCCTTTGAGAAAGGAATAGGCTCTTTTCTTGAAGGTCCCTAAGTCGAATCGGTCCGGAAAAACCGCTGGCGGCAGCAGATTCCATATGGTGCTTGTGCGGGGCAGAAAATTGCGCGAAAAACGCACTGTGCTGGAATGCCAACCATCAAGGTGGTGACGATGGAATTTTGCGCTGTGCCGCAATGTGCGATGGTGAAAATCAGTGTCTGGAATTAATCCGAACAATTCTTCGGAACACTCCCCATGGTAGATCTTATAAAAAATGCAAAGGGATGCAACATCTCTTCGCAAAGCCAGTGGACCAAGCCGATCAGATAGAACATGGTCGTCGACGATTCGAGCCGCTCTCCGTTGAATGCGGTCAAATGGAAGTAGCTGACACTGGGGCGCCCCCGCCCAGAGATGAGAACAGTACTCCATGTGCGGCCGAACCTGCGCCTTATAAAGTTGCAAGCGTTGGGCCGGCATGAAGCACTGTCGCGCTCTACTGAGGACGCCAAGCTTTTTGGAAGCCACTTTGGCCTTCCCTTCCAGGTGACCGCGAAACTGAACGTCACTCGATATGTCGACGCCAAGAATACCGATACTGGCTGAGGCAACGAGGGAAGTGCTCTCAAAATTAGGTGATACGTCGAAGGGTTTCTTTTTAGCGGTAAACGCGCAAACCTGTGTCTTGTTTACATATTTAAATTAACTTAAAAAAAAATGATGTAGATCTTATAAAAAAATTATAAAAGTAAAGTAACAGCATATAGCCTCAGCTGCCACGTAGACACCTCGCGTGTAGGAGGTGTTTCCGAAAGTCAACGGGGCCATTAGCGGAGACCTGATATCTGTCTGGATGGGAGGCAGGAATGGCCAGCAGGGAAGGTGTATGGTCCTCAAATTCTGGAACTCGCGTGGGTGAAATAACCAATTGTGTCAGATCATTTGCCAAGGCAAAGTCATAAACAGATCTCCCCGCATGGTAAGAGATCCCAGTCCATTCGGCACAGTGGGCGTTATAAGCGCCAAGAGTCTCGATCTCTGCGAATGGGATCTGCTGTAGCGCGTAATCAGTAGCTATTTGGATGTAGACGATGAGTCGGACTGTTTCGGTATTATCGCTATGGGACTTATAAAGACACTAGCCGTGCGGCCGAAAGATGGACAGGGGGTCTACTGTGAACTCTGGTTGGTTTCGGGATCAGTTTCATTTGATCCCATTACCCAATAATTAAGCTTTATACGCCATATTAAAACTGATCACGAAACCTACCGGAGTTACAAAATAGACCGCCACGTCCGTACCTTCAAGACTGCCGAAGCGTCGAGAACCTATATACTGTCTGTAGTATACGCAAATACCAGCCCGCGGTAAAAGAGAGTTTCAGTTTGTATCCTGGGTAGGAGAGATAAGAAGTATCGACCGGAGAGGATAACTGTGTCTCGGTGAGAAAGAATATGACCGAATTTGGTCTTCCTTCTCTAGGTGGCAGTGGACGGTGTTAAAGTTGGAATGAAGTCCAGAGAATTGCAAAAATCAAAGTAAAAGGTGAAACTGTCATTACAAAAGCAATGCTTGGAATGCCGGAATGAATGAAAAAAGAATGCCCTTCAAATAGAAATAGTAATGCTTGCACACTACTGCTTTACGACAGAATAACTGCCACTGCGATCACCTACCTAGACGGAAAAAAATTAGCTATATGATAAATTTGGACTGAGAACAATATACAGTAATTACGAATATGTTTCAGGAAAGTGGAATCTAGTAGTAATCTAGATATGAATTATGTAATGAATACAATGTCTCACAGTGCACTGAAATTTATGTCAGATTCCGCTGTAACACGCCATATCTCGACTAATTGAAATTCCTAAGAGATATTATTGTATGTTAATGTAATAGTTATTTAATAATGGATAATAAGTTTTATTTTTGATAAACTAATGAGGAAAATTAACTTGTATCATCGTTAGAGCCTATCAAAAGTCCCCTGCTGAACGTAGGCCTCCTCCATAGATAGCCACAAGAGTTTGTAGATCTCATTTTTGAGGGATTTTACCATAGTTGCTACGTCTGGCTGGCCGCAGTGTATTTATTTAGATGTTCCATGGAAGAAGCTGCTGCCCATTTTCTGGTTTCTGCTGCCCATCCTCAAGCTATATATTTTAAGATTTTTATAATAATTTAGTAGGCGTTTAAAACTACTACACGTTATTATAAAACAGATAGGTGCCCGGCAGAGTAGAATAGCATCACTGGGAACATGATACTTAAGAACTTATGTCTCAGAATAATTTTTTCCATATCAACTCAGGTACCTCATTTTTCGCCATCGCAGGAGACGTGACGCGTGGCGAACCAGGTCGCCGAAATAAAATTAACTGTTACCAAAATGGCAGCAACGTGGTTCGCCACCCATCGCGTCCCCGTAACCCTTTTTTTTGGATTACGTTTGTCGTCTCTGCCTGCCTGTATCTTGTGTATGGCGATATAATATAGAATAAGAATGAATGGTCATGTATGTATGTCACAATTATGTACGAGTACATAGCCATCGTTATAAAATGTTTTTTTTTTTTTTAAATAAAACCTGGCATAGTTCAGATAAACACAAGAAATATAAGAAAATGAATCTGTTGATTCAACTGCCACAGTTAAGCTTCTACGCAAAGACGGTAGGATTATTATGCAATCAACAACAGAAAAAATTACTCTGAGACATAAGTTCACAAGTCTCATATGCCTAGTAATTACACTAGCTCTCAGTGCCCCACAAACTGAAACAATAATGTTTGCACATCACTACTTAAAGACAAAATTACTGACATTGCTGCATTAGAATCATACCAACAGTAACATTAATACATGTCCTTGATCTATTAATTACATCTTTCTTACGGTAGGAGGCCCTTGGGGATGATGTCAATCAAAAATCAATTAGTGTGAACCAATATCGCTTTGCTTACTTAACAGTTTATCAGACTTTCCTAATAATTACACACTTCCAATAAGAAAGTTAGCAAGACATTTAGAATATGGAGAAGTTAATAGTTTGAACACTTATCTGATAACATCACTTTCATATCTTTCGGAAATGTTCCGAAAAATGTTCTACCATCCGTAGTATCAAAATTGATATTTGTTGCGAAGTTGTGAAATAGACTCAATGAAGATTCAAAAGCAAATTGTTTTTTTTATTCATAAATGTTATAAACAAACAAGAAGTCTTTTGAAGGAGGTTTTGTTAGGCGCATTCCTGATATCATTACGTCATAATTTTATCAGATAAATACAGAGATATAATCGTAGATAACAGATTTTTCACAGAATTCCAGTATGACTAAAAAAAATATGAAAAAGTAGGCGAGACGAGTAAATCGTTCACCTATGATAGTAAGTGCAACGTCAACCCATGACAAATGCTGAGTCACCAGAACAATTCTGTCGGGTCACTATATTGCGCTCGCCACCCTGAGACATCAGTGCTTAAGCTACATATGCCCAGAAATTACAATAGCTCTCTTACAATGCTTTTCAGACTAAAACACACTACCACTTCACGAAAAAATAACTCGCCTGGTTCATATGCAGGAATCCTACCACCAGTTAAGCATAGTATTAGGTATTATTATGTTCAATGTAGTGAAGAGTTTAGTATTGAGACAAACGCTATTTTTTAGGGAATGGTGTCCTCATGGGCGATTTTCGACGGCAACTTTTTCTGAGTACTGTCTGATGGGAGCTATCAACTGCGCAGGAGATATAATAGTGCCACAAGTGTACGCGCAAACAAAGAGGCACTCACTCGTCCTTATTTACGCGCGCCCAATGTACGCTCTTGCGATAACATTAAACATTCTGGGTGACACAGCAATTTTTACTGCTTATGTTGAATGTTTGGCTCGTCTCGTCACTTCTTCCAATTGTTCTTTTGCAGAAAATTTTGGCTTCGCCTAGCATTCAAAAACCAGGAGTCGCGTCATAGAAATTAGGTGCTATGACCACTAGGCCGCGAGTTACTTTAAAGTATGCCATTCATGTCATTATATCCTACCATACAGACTCAGTTGTTATTTACATACGTAGAGTCGTCCCTTTCCATTAGTCTAGGCAGAGACGACATCTTCCCACTTGCTACGATCCTGACACACATCTTTCACTTCTTCTACTTTAATTAGGGATTTCACACAAGCTCATCGGTTGCGGTAGTTTTGACGTGGCCTTTCCTTAAAACGACTTCAATCTGATATATCATATTGACTTATCACTGTAACATATTGACATATCGCAGTTAAATAAAATCATATTGACTTCTTTTCAAACTTTTTGGTCTCGCCAATCTGCATAGTTAATAATTCATAAATTTTATTCACAATAAACTCATACCCGGAAATGTGTCCGAAACTTTTAGCTCGGTTTCGAAAGTTATAAAAGAGGATGAGAAATAGGTATTATAAACCGTGACTTGTTAGACTGGAAACTTTTCACCATTTTCGATTGTACTTTCCTTCGTTTATTCAAAAGGGACACTGAGTTGTTTGTTTCGATAGTTGTTAGTTTCTTTTGTTAAGTATTTTACAAATAAGTTTACCTAAATCAACAACTTGAGTCTCTATCAATTTGTGGCTGTGTGAATCGCTACTTGTTTTGTTATGTGCTTTGTTGAATACAGTACGAATACAGGTCATTCTTACCAGGATTTTTTTTATAGAATAGGAGGCGAACGAGCAGGTGGCTCACGTGATGGTACGTGATCACCGTCCGCCCACGAACACTAGAGGAATAGCAGATGCGTTGATCGGCCTTTGAGAATGGTATAGGCTGTTTTCTTGAAGGTTCCTTATGTGGTATCGGTACCGGAAAAACCGCTGACGGCAGCACATTCCTTATAGTGCAAGTGCGTGGCAGAAGATTCCGCGAAAAACGCACTGTGCTGGAATGCCAACCATCAATGGCGATCATGAGGTATTTGCAGTTGAAGCGCGTTTTATTAGTTTTTAAAGTATATCATGATTATTTTACTACTGATGAGTAGTAAAATAATCTTTTTTAGCTTTTTAACTTTTTTTTTCTCTACCACTGTCTCTTCTCTTCTCCTAGCTATATACCACGTATATTATGGTCTATTAATGCAATAACATAAGTGCTGAATGGACATCGAGTTAATTTAGTTTTGTATCTGGTGCTATTTATTCTTCTTCATCAGTATAGTTTATTTATTTACACTTTCATTTATTTATTTATTTTCACTTTATTGTACTAACTGTACAAACGGCGGACTTTATGCCATATGGAATTTTCTATCAGTCAACCAGAGAGTTAGTGAGAAAAGCGTGTAGGGCAGGGTGGGCAGGGGCGAAAACTATAAATACGTGGCGGACTCGGGGGAGTCCGTTGCGCACACCAAAGGGAGGCCGTGTTGGAAGGCGCGTCGCGTGTTCCGGCGCGCCTTACTAGAGGCCCGAGGAGGGGCCATCGATGATAGGCGGCCGGCGCCGGTGGGGTCGCGGATGTGTGCGCGAGTGTCCCAGTGGCCCTGCCAACATGCCGCAAAGGCCGAGGCTACCATGGGATTTTAGTCGGTGCAAATCCGACATAACCCGTCCTTCCCCCAGTAAAGGCGGGTATGCGTGCAAACATTATTGTGTTTCGGTTTAGAGGGCACTATGAGCTAGTGTAATCACTGGGCATATGAAACTCAGGAACTGATGGGTGATAGGCGCAGTGGGGTGTCACACAGAAATAGTTACACCATCAGGTGAACGCTTTGCTGTTCATCACTTTATCCCATAAAATAATGTGATAATATCTCGTTGTATATATTTTGTGCATTTTTCATTCACACACAAGTCCAACGGTATTAAACGCCACCTCATCTAGTCCCGTAGGTGTCGAAAGAGTCGACCAAGGGTAATGCCGGGATAATCTCGTGACTTCTGACTAGTGGCAGAATAACCATTTGGATAAATTCCAGAATTAAAATACATAAACCCGTGACGGACAGCGGCGTCTGAGATGAGAAGTGTCTAGTACTGAAATCACGACTCCGCCGGCGAAGCGTGGTAAAGTAAAGTAAAGTTTCAGCCTATAAATGTCCCACTGCTGAGCACAGGCCTCCTCTCATTTCTGAGAGGGTTTTGGAGCTAGGAAGAATCCGCCACGCTGCTCCAATGCGGGTTGGCGGACTTCACATGTCTTCGAAATATTTTTTATTCCTCAGACATGCAGGTTTCCTCACGATGTTTTCCTTCACCGCCGAGCACGTGGTAAATCAGCACTTAAAATTGCAATTAACAATTTTAGTGGTGCCAGCACCGGGAATCGAACCCAGGTCACTCGCGTACTATGAAATTTAAAGCGAGCGCCTAGCCCCTGAGCTACCACGGCTCGGCGAAGCGTGGTGATTATGGAAAATCTTCCCTTTTTAGTTAGCAGTTTTTTTTAATTACTTAAAGTGACGAGGCAATCAAAACCTGATTACAATGCTGTTTCACCCAGAACATTTGTGTATGGCACCACATTGCGCCCGTCACCATGAGACATCAGTTCTTAAATCCCATGTGTCCATTGCCCAGTGATTACACTAGCTCTCAGTGCCCTTCACACCGAAACAGAGTAATGTTTGCGCACTACTGATTCACGGCACAATAACTGGGCATGTGGTGGTACCTAGTTAGACGGATTCCCGCATAGAAATCCTACCACCAGTAATTTTCACCAGTAATTAAGTAGGTCAACGTTTTGCTCGTTTCGTCACTTTATACTATAAAAAAAAATGTGATTTTAGATTGATTTACGGAGCTACTACGAAGCAATAAAAACGACTCTACATGAAAAGCACGATTCATGCTATTATGAAAAGTAAACAATGATATAAAGAACTCTTTTCTCTCGCGAGCCTTTTGTCTAGATTTAACAATGTCGGTTTTAGCTTTATAGCAGTCTAGTATTTTTATCACGCTGTGGGCGGTTCTTTGAATTGTACCTCGCAAAATTAGTTATTTTTGTAGTCAGTTGAGAAAAGGTTCCCATTGCTTGTTTAATTGCGTTAAGCCGATAAGTGTACGGACAGAGTAGAATCGCACCTACCACTTTCCTACCGAAATGTGGTAAGAGGCGAGTAAGGTAATGTACATTTTTTTCGTTCGTGCAGAATAATACCATTAGTATGCAATGCCGTCACTATACTGCTCGTGGGAACGCAACTGAGAAGATTTTTTTTTTGCTTTTGGACGCTATCGACTCTTCAGGGGATATTAAAATGTAACAAGTGTACGCTCAAATACAGAGGCACTCAGTCATCCAAATCTACCCCCGCCCTATGTAACGCTCATGCCATAAGATCTGAGGCAGGCTAAGGTGCAGTGTCACAGACACGAGGACAAGCACAATCCAAACAGCAATTTATGTTTTTGCACAAACGTTGGCTCCGGCTGTGAATCGAACCTGGGAACTGCGGCGTAGCTGTCAGGAACTCTAACCAGTAGACCACACGGTCACGCGTGCACATTATGTATATCTAGGTAATTAATAATATTGATGTTTTAGTTGTTGCAGTTTAAAAATATGGAACTTTGAAATTAAACCATTTTTTTAATTCTTTTTTATCTGACGAAAGGTGTCCTGGCACCTACCTCTTTTCTACCGAGGTTTCGTAAGCGGCGACTAAGGTATTGTACGGAAAAAGTTTACTTGTGCAGAAGAAGACCATAATTTGCAATTCTGTCACTATACTGCTTGCGGGAACGCAATGAGTAAGATTTTTTCGACTCTTACCAAAAACGGCCCGTCACGTCTCGTTTCCAACGGGGACGTAAAGTGGGCTGCGTGTGTGGCTTCTGCCTTCTCATTTATGCGGGAAAAAGGCTGAGACTATAAGTATGTATTTTTATATTTGAAATCCAAAGGCGAGACTACATATATGTATGCATTTTTATATTTTAAATCCAAAGGCGAGACTATATGTATGTATTTTTATATTTTAAATCCAAAAGCTGCAAGTTTTTGTTGACTGTTTGTGTCCCCAACTTTCACGAGCTTCAATATTTTATATTGGAAAGGCATTATGCAAATTCAACAGAACCTTAAAGTTTCGAGGATTATTTGAATAAAACTTTGTAATACGGTGATTCTATTTGATATTTTAAAGTTCCCTTTAATCGACACTAAAACAACTCTTTTAATATTGCTTTAGAAAACTATGTTACTGTTCAATTACATTGACTTCTTTTGTAAATAAGATTGGTAATGGGTGCAATTCATCTGATTATGAGGGTTCATTGTAGTCTAAAGTTACACAATTTGTCCTCTATGATGATCCAGAATATCAGGGCGTTTTTAACTCTGTTACCAGTGACTAAGTCGCAGGTAAGGAAACTTAAGTTATTGCTAACTATAGAAAGAAACAAAGAAAAAAAGAAAAAACATTTATTGGTACAACACAAAAGGAAAACACACTGACTTACAATATAAATACATACTAATAAAAGAAAATACAATCATAAAAATAAAAATGTAAAGTGAATCAAACTTGAAAAAATTAAAGAACTAGAAACATAAAAAAGAAAGTAGCATAAAATTATAGATGTGCCATGTGCGTGTCTCACGTCTGAAACAATAGGTCTCCAGATCAGCTTTATGTCAGACTATATAACCTGACGCTGATTATCATCTCACGGATCACGGATGTCAAGTTTCGCCTTGTTTGTGTTTATTTATACGTAACAGATATAATAGCATAAGATAAATTTTATTAATATATGTATGGACAAATAATTCCATATATGTACACACATATGCATATATACATAACAAATACAGTGTCACCCAGAATATTTCTGTGTGGTATCACACTGTGCCCGTCATCCTGAGACATGAGTTCTTAAGTCTCATATGCCCAGTGATTACGTTAGCTCTCGGTGCCCTTCAAACCGAAACACTGTAATGTTTACACACTACTGCTTCACGGCAGAATAACTGGCCCTGGGGTGGTACATACCTAGACAGATTCCTTCATATGAATCCTACCACCATAATCACCATTATTAATAGTTACGATATTATACTATATAAGATTAATCTACGATAAGACAATATAAAGGCAGTGCTCTTGAATTTATTCACTACGTCGATAAAGCAGCCAAGGGCGAAGTTGCATCGTAGAGAAAAAGGTTAAGGGTGCCCATCTACTCACACTATACGAACTGCATTCAACGACTCTAGATATATGATATAGAAGATGCATTTAATTATAATAATCATCATAATTTCAGCCTATCACTAGTCCATTGCTGAACATAGGCCTCAAATTCGTGGGGTGAATTTGCAATAATTGCCACGCTTGGCAGGCGGGTTGGCAACCGCAGTTTATTTATTCTGATGTTCCAGGAAGATGTTGCTGTCCATCTTCTGGTTTTAATTTTCCCTCTGTCGACTCTGTCTGTTATATAATTTCTGCTGAATTGGTGATGACGATTATGGAATACTGTTTGAGCTTTGGCGAGTGAAATATATATTTTTCGCTTTGATGATGATCACAAATGAACGTAAGAGATATTATGCGTAAGGAAAAGTCTCTCTCAAGTTGAGATAATTTGACGTTATCGCCTGTTTGACGATTGCAGTATCAGTCATTACGTACTTAAGACGCCGCCGCCTGTCATCAGTCTGGATAATCTGGCAATCTGAAGGTATGGCATCAATAAGATGGCTATCCCGCTATCAATTGCAGGCCTTATGGTTTTCCTGCCATTTCAGGCAGCAGGACTAACTAGTCTAACGTGAAGCAGTAGTGTGCAGACATGACTGTTTTTCGGTTTGAACGGCCCTGAGAGCTAGTGTAATTACTGGGCATATCAGACTTAAGAACAGGTATCTCAGGGTGACGAACGCAGCGTGGTGTTGCACGCAAATGTTCTGTGTGATACAGCATTTCTTATAGGCAGACGTTTTGCTCGTCTCGTAGCCTTCTCAAATAAAAAAATACTTTTACGATACCCGCGGGATGAAAAGCGGCAGATTTTTTAACGCCCTCTCCATACCACACCCGCCGCAAACAGTTACACAGTGGCGTTACAGTCTACCGCATACTTTTTTAAATTTACCGACTAGTACAAATACATATGGATTAGACAGATATACTGACTACCTAAGTCACTGAATTTATAATATTAAGTCATGACATTAAAAAAGCTCAAAATAAGATCTGTTTTAAGAGGTTAGTACTTCAGGATTCTTTTTTTTTCAAATTTATGTCGAACCACCACGTGTATTTCTGTATATGTATGTACGTATTTATTTATTATTATTTATTTATCATAATTATTAATTGCTATGTATCTATTTATATGTATTTTGAGTATTTTTTAAATTGTATTTTGTATTTATTAGTAGCCTTTAAAATTCAAATATTTAGTTACTTTATGTTTTACACCTGCCACATTGTTTCGCTATGCCTTGGGTTGACTGGCAGAGAATGCCAACTGGCATTAAGTCCGCCCATTGTATCCTTTAAGGGGAAACTATAAAGTATAAATAAATAAATAAGTACTTGAATTTGTCAGTAACTTCCTTGTAATTATTTTCTATCACTATTTTACTTGCTAAAAGGAAAGTAGTATATGTTACTTGTTTCGTTTTAATAAAACGTACCTTATCAAGCGAACGTATACATCGTTCCTGGCATGCCTCGTACTAGGAGTTTTCCTATGTAATGTTTGCATTTTAGGGATATAAATCGTCCATGCACAAACACATAAATGCGAAACCGTTGTCTTTGGGAAGTTAAAATATGGTTCCGTGCGGGAATTAAAACCCGCGACCTTCAACGCATGAGCTTAAATCGGTTCGCCACTGCGCCGTCTGATCACTGTTTATTGTTTATTTGCCTAATAGATAAAAATACATTGAAAATATTTGACGGATATATGAAAAGGGTCTAATGCAATTTTTATGATGGTGGAATCCAATACGATATAGGTAATAGCATTTTCGTATATCCTCCTGCCTTAAGTGCGTAAGAAACATTTTAGCAGAAAAGGGAAAGAAACAATTTAAAAAATAATGTAATATTATCGTCGTTTATTATTTGACAAAAACATACATTTGCATTAACAATCTTGATTGAAATGGGGTGTAGTGGGTTAATAGCGCCTATTTCTGCCAGCCGACTTCTACAGAAGTGGCAGAGATGTGTTAAATTCGTTATTAGCCCATAAACTCTCTCCAGTGGCTCCAAGTAGCTGTAATGCGCGCAGCGGCCACACCCCGGTAAACCGTGTCGGCTCACGGACTAAACCTGGACGAGGGGCTTGCCACTTTTGGTGGACAAGTTTTTTTTATGCGGATCCCTCCTGCAAAGTGCATGAAGTCTGATTCGGCGAGGATGGCAACCCACCGCAGATATGCAAAGGGCTTGGCGGACTCGGCGATTCAGCAAGGCAATGTGGATGGCCAAGGGCGGCGTTAGAGGGCAAGAGTTAACGTCGGCCAGACACATCATCTGACCTCTCCTCCAGTCGTAACGGTTCTCCGTTCCACTGAATCGAGGAGAGGGAGGACGAGTGTGTGCGCCTGCGTGTGCGCGAACGCTTGCGCACCTTAATATATCCTGCGCATCTGACTGCTTCCGTTTGATGGACTCCGATTACGCAAAGTCCTGTGGCGATGGGATGAAGTAGAGTGGTCTGGCTTGATGCAAGCTAGGCTTTGTCTGATTCCTGCACATGGGCGGTCCTGGGGGTGTGACTACACACCGTGGTCGCTTTCGCACTGCAAATTTGGGGCGACAGTGTGGATTCGGCAGCACCTGGGATGACAAAGCAGCCCTATTTAGGGAGGCACTGCTTTCCCTGCTCAGCCAGGGAGGGGGCTAGAAAAGGTGCCCCAAAAAATGCTCGTCCCTACTTGAAAGGTGGTAGTAACCGCGGCTGCCATCGCATCACCCTAATTCGTGGTCGACGCAACATTAAAAATAATATCATGAAAACACCTGTCATGACATTTGGCGCGTGGAACGTGAGAACGCTTATTGATCGTGATGGCAACGACTGCCCTGAACGTAAAACCGCCATAGTAGCTCGTGAACTTCGTCGCTATGACGTAGATGTGGCTGCGCTCAGCGAAACCCATCTTGCTGATGAAGGAGAGCTGGTGGAAGATGGAGGCGGCTACACTTTCTTTTGGAAAGGTACCGCTTCCTCCGAACATAGACGTTCAGGTGTAGGATTTGCCATCAAGAACAACTTAGTAAAGCGACTTGAGGAGTACCCTATACACATCTCGGACCGCGTGACCACACTGCGCCTTCACCTGGATACTGATAATTTCCTTAATATCATCAGTGTCTACGCTCCAACGCTGGACAAGTCTGATGACATCAAGGATAAATTTTATGAGGAGCTATCTCAATGCCTTGACAGCATGAATGCCAGAGAGCAGGTTTTATTGCTAGGCGACTTCAATGCCAGAGTTGGTCGGGACTACGAGGCGTGGCCTGGAGTTCTGGGTAAACACGGAGTTGGCAACATGAACAGTAATGGTCAGTTGCTACTCAGTCTTTGTGCTCAATACGATCTTGCGATAACTAATACTATGTTCAGACTTGCCGCCAAGCACAAGACAACGTGGATGCACCCAAGATCCAAACACTGGCATCTGATCGACTATGCTGTCGTACGGCAAGGAGATATCAGTCAAGTCCAAATCACCCGCGTCATGCGAGGTGCGCATTGTTGGACTGACCACCGACTTATTGTCACCAAACTGCAACTCCGCCTCCGTCGACCACGTAGATCTCGTTTTAAAAGGCCTGCGTCTTTTAACGTGGATAGGCTGAACAATCGCGAGGTTACGGAGAAATATGCTGACGCCTTGTCTGGGAAGCTGTCGCTAGTTAAAGAGATAGATGATGTCGGTGCTGCATGGGGAGCGTTGTCTTCTGATCTCGTAGAAGCTGCTTCAATTGCTTTAGGTACTAAAAACCGGCGTAATGAAGACTGGTTCGATGAGAATGACGAAGCTCTCAAAGCAGCCTTCGACAAACATCGAGTCCTCTTACGACAGCATACTAGACGCGGCGGAAGCGTTGCAGTGGTCAAAAAGAGTGACCTTGAGTTGCGCAAGCTGTCTCGACAAATTAAAGACAGGTGGTGGCAAGACAAGGCCTGTCACATTCAGTGGCTTGCTGACACAAACCAGCTTGGGGAGTTTTACTGCGAGGTACGTAAGCTGATTAGTACGTCCTACCGAGCAAAAGTGCCTCTGAGGTCTTTAGACGGTAGGCACTTGTTGACAAGCAAGGGGGATGTACTAAGACGCTGGGCTGAACATTTTAATACCTTACTCAACGTAGATCGATCAGCTGATCTACATAATATCAGTTTAATGCCTCAACTCCCTCTAGTCACCGAGCTGGATGAGCCTCCGTCGCGTGACGAGGTTGTCTCTGCCATCAGACAGCAAAAAATAAGCGGGCGGTTGGCATTGACCTTATACCGGGAGAGCTGCTTAAGTACGGCGGTGAGGAGCTGCACACGTTGGTGTGGGAACTCTTTGTTCGCATGTGGGAGGAGGAGCGAGTCCCACATGATTTTAAAGTATCTCGCATAAGTGCCCTCTTCAAGAACAAGGGTGACCGTTCCGACTGTAACTCCTACCGTGGTATTTCACTTCTGACAACCCCTGGAAAGGCCTTCGCAAGAGTTCTTTTAAACCGCCTGAAGGATATATCCGAAAAGATCTTGCCCGAAACCCAGTTTGGCTTCCGACCTGACCGAGGTACCTGCGAAGCTATTTTCTCTGTGCGTCAACTACAAGAAAAGAGTAGAGAACAGGGTCGTCAGCTGTATCTCTGCTTTGTTGACTTGGAGAAAGCATTCGACAGTGTGCCTCGTGAAGCTCTCTGGATGGTGCTTGGAAAGCTAGGGTGCACTGAAAAGTTTGTAGGACTTCTGAGACTTCTGCATGACGACATGCAGTGCTGCGTCTCTGTAGATGGTGAACAGTCACATTTTTTCCCCGTTACCTGTGGGGTTAAACAAGGGTGTGTCTTAGCGCCCACACTGTTCGCCTTGTATTTTGCGGTAGTAGTTAAAGAAGTCCTGCAAACTGTTTCTGAAGGAGTCCGCATCCGCTTCCGCACTGAGGGCAGTCTTTTTAACTTGGCCAGACTTAAGGCGCGCACTAAAGTCTCGTACTCATTGATCACAGAGATCATGTACGCTGATGACTTGTGCTTTTTAGCGGATTCCCCAGATGGCCTGCAACAGCTGATGTCTGGCTTACACCAAGCATGCTGCAAGTTCGGCCTGAAGATTAGTGTCAAAAAGACTGAGGTGATGTCTTTAGACATACATGGTCGTGAGACACTGGTCATTAAGCTTGGTGAGGATTTGCTGAAACAGGTCGATAACTTCCGTTATCTGGGGAGCACTATAACATCCAAGTGTGACCTTGATGCTGAAGTAAACAGCAGGATCAGTGCTGCAGCTGCAGCATTTGGAAAGCTGCGTTCCAAGGTTTTCTGCTCGCACGACCTAAAGCTGGCCACTAAAATCTCTGTTTACATGGCGACTGTGCTGCCAAACCTCTTGTACTCCTCCGAGACGTGGTGTGTGTATCGCCACCACATTCGCACTTTGGATCGCTTCCACCTTAAATGCCTTCGTACCATCATGAAGATCAGATGGTCCGACCGAGTGCGAAATACCGAAGTTTTGCGACGAGCCAATGTCGGTGGCATTGAAGCCTACTTAATGCGTCGGCAACTTCGGTGGTGCGGTCACGTATCACGTATGGCGGAGGAAAGAGTGGCAAAGCGCATCTTCTATTCTGAACTAGAGGAGGGTAAGCGAAAATATGGCGGACAACTCCTCCGGTACAAAGATGTTCAGAAAAGACACATGAGAAGATGCAACATTGAGCCCTCTCAATGGGAAGGTTTGGCAGCACAGCGCCCAGTATGGCGTGGTATTGTGAAGAGGCAAGTTCGCGAGTTCGAGGAGCAGCGTATAGCTGACCTCGACGCTAAGCGCGATGAGCTAAAGGCCCGTCCACCCGCGGCCATAAAATTCAATTATCTAAGCGGCGTACTCACGTGCCCTCATTGTGCGCGAGAGTTCGCTGCGAAGATTGGCTACATAAGCCATCTTCGGGTACACCAGCGCCCGACCGATTAGGAGTCGAAGTGGTCGCCATGGCCGAAAACGGTCGGAAAGATCATCATCTTGATTGAAATAATGATTTCTTATATTAACGCGAATGTTACACATTTAATAAAACTAATTTTACGGATTTTATCGCGTTTAATTTTTTGTTTGTGAAATCCGCTGAAATCCATCTAGGTATGTACCACCTCAGTGCCAGTTATTCTGCCGTTAAGGAGCGGTGTGCAAACATTATGGGGTTTCGGTTTGACTAGCACTGGCAGCTGGTGTAATTATTGGGCACTGATCTCTCAAGGCGACGAGCGCAGTGTGGTGCCACACGGAAATGTTCAAAAATAAAAATAAAACATGAATTAACACCGCCGTGTGGTAGCGGCCTAAGAGAATCTACCGCCCCATCCCATCCCGTGGGTGTCGTAAAAGTCGACAGAGGGATATTAAAACCAGGAGATTCCTGGAACATCTGAACAAATAAACTGCGGTTGCCAACTCGCCGGACAAGCGAGGCTACTATGCCAAAATCCCTCCACTATGAGAGCTAAAAACTTTTGTGGATATCTATAAGGGGGGCCTATGTTCAGCAGTGGTATTGTGTTAGGCTGAAACGACGACGATGAATTAACAAAAATATTATTTACTGAACTATATCAGTATATAAACAATTTTTAATTAATAGATAAATATTAATTAACAGTAAGGTAACACGGAAAAGCAGCGCTCATATTCGACCTTGAAATGACACCTGTACACAAATATTTTCAAAAGCTTTCGTCTGTGCTACATTTGTTTAAAAAAATCGTTGAATTTCATTCTTGCAAGAAAAGTGCTACTGACTTTTTTACTCCTAAAAGCTTTTACATTACCTTTGTTAATAGCGGCTCTTTTCTCAAAGGATACACTGAATTTAGTTATAGCGACGTTTTTGATACAAAGCATGCTCGACTAAACACTAAACCGATTAAATTACGAAGCCAACATTTGTGCAGAAACCGCGACCCACAGCACAGACTGATATACTGGTGGTAGGATTCCTATGCAGGAATCCGTCTAGGTAGGTACCACCCCAGAGCCAGTTATTCTGCCCTGAAGCAGTAGTGTGCAAACATTACTGTGTTTCGGTTTGAAGGACACTGTGAGCTAGCGTAATCACTGGGCATTTGAGACTTAAGAACTGATGTCTCAGGGTGACGGGCGCAGTGTGGTGTCACACAGAAATATTCTGAGTGACACAGCGTTTGTTGTGGGCGGACGTTGCACTTATGTTTACGGACGTTGCGTCAACCAAGTCGACAGTGATACTTTATGTATTTCTCGATTATGTATGTTAGGTAAATCCGCACTTGATGTTTACGTTTCTGTACATATTATTGGTACAGAACGTGAACATAATACGGTGGACTTGTGCGTACTTGCAAAATTAAGGCATTCGATTTTTTTACTGCTGGCAGGGTACCGCAGTGTGGTGCCAAACAGAAATGTTCTGTGTGACACAGCATTTGTTATGGGCAGAGGCTGCACTGACCGTTTTGCTCGTTACGTCAATTCTTCCAAAAAAAAAAAAGGAAAAGAAATGTCTCGTCTTTACAAATGAAACAAGTCCATGTAACTAAACGAGATATCTGTGTTCATAAAAGAATGAACAAAAATGTTAAATCCTACCACCAGTATCTTCTGCGCTTAACAATTAATATCTTACGAAAATATTCCATAGTTGTAGTACTCGTAGATCGAAATTCGGCCAGCGTCGTGCTGGCCGAATTACAATTAGTCATATTGCTGCATCATTCACTCCAGATATACTAAAAAAATGTTTTTGTCGCTGACTAAAAGTCTGTTCTTATGAAATATTATGACACTTATCTCATAAATTTTTCTTTATTCATAAAAGAAGCTATCCCTGTAAGATTTTTTAACATTACGCAGCTGTGTCGCGGGATAAACAAAACTTATTTAACATCTTTGTTGTTTTTTTTTAATGAACTCATATCTAGTTTAGTTTCATGTACTTGTTTTCATTGTAAATACTGCATATATATTTTTGGAACGATGCCCAACTGTCGAATTTCTCCAGTACAGTGGATGCGTCTACCAGAGATAGATTTCACATGTACAACATGTTTGAACCCAGGACCGGCGGCGTAGGAGTCAGGTACTCTAACCACTAGGCCACGCGGTCGTCGGTAATGCTTCCTTACCACCGATATTATTTAGTGTATTAAGTTTCGTATAGCAGAAAGTGTTGCAGGCGACGACATTTTCCCCGCTTTTCCCCTGGCGGTTCCTTTATCAACATTTATGAATACTTAGGGATGGAAAAAGGCAACGGATTCTCTGCGAAAATGTCAGAGTTCCGTTATTTGGCCATTAATATGAAAAATAAGCTGGAGATAAACAACATTACTGACACGTTCAAGAAATTGTGGGAGACAAAGAAAGTTAAATTGAAGATTCGCTCGCAAATTAAATTGTTATATATTTTTTGCACCACCGCCTTCCTAGCAAATTAACTTTGTGCCATTATTGTTATTTATTATCGCAAAGCAAAACACGAATCCATTTATTTTCTCTATTACTAAATGCAACCTTCCTAATACTAAAAATTTCCATTTTATTCCAACTTAAGAAATATGAAAACAGCTTTCAAAAATAATTTTAAATTTCATGAAAACATTTCTCACAGGCTCAGGTTTTTTTTCCCTTATTTATTGGATGAAGTGACGAAACGAGCAAAACGTTTACCTGGTGGTAAGTGCAACGTGTGCTCATAACAAATGCTGTGTCAGAACATTTCCGTGACATCAGTTCTTAAGTGTCATATGCCCAGTGATTACACTAGCGCTCAGTGCCTTTCTAACCGAAATACTAATGTATAAAAGTTATCTAATCCATCAATTTTACGAACAACGTAATTGTCGTTGCATATAGTGATCATCATCATCATACTTTCAGCTAGTTCACTGATGTACATAGATAGGCCTTCCCCATAGATTGCCACAAAAGATTGTAGCTCTCGTTTTGAGGGGATTTTGCCGTAATTGTAACGCTTGGCAACCGCAGTTTATTTATTTAGATGTTCCAGGTAGATGGTCCTGCCCTTCTTCTGGTTTTAATTTTCTCTTTGTCGACTTTTACGACACCTAAACTTTTGTACCAAAACACTAATTGTTGGTCTTCAGGTCTGGTTCTGTTGTGATTATCCCTGTGTCTCCGACACTGCGTATTAAGTGTTTCCTTGAAGTATAATATCTACTGCGCAGTTACATCATCCGAAAGTATTCGCTAGTGGTCGCTGTGGTCGAAAATCGGCCATCAGAACATCAATTTGTCATATTGCTATTTCTTTCACTCCAGAAATACTGAAATACAAGTTTTCGTCGATGAATAAGGTCTACATTTATGAAATATCACGACACTAATCTCATACATATTTCTTTCTTCATAAAAGAAGCTATCCTTGTATGATTTTTTGAGTAAGATCATGCAGCTGTGCCCAGGGGTAAAGAAAACTTATTTAACATTTTTGTTAGTTTCTCTTAATCTCGTTTAGTTTCATGGATTCATTTTATTTGTAAATACAACGACGATCGCGTGGCTCAGTGGTTCGAGTACCTGACTTTTAAGCCGCGGGTCCTAGGTTCGAATCCCAGCCGGAGCCAATATTTGTGCTAAGACATAAATAGTTGGTTTTCGGGTCTGGTTCTGTTGTGATTGTTCCCGTGTTTCTGACACTGCATCCTAGCCTACCTCCGATCTTATCGCATCAGCGTTACATCGGGCGCGGGTAGGTTGGGACGGGTGAGTGCCTCTGTGTTTGCGCGTACACTTGTGGCACTATAATATCTTCTGCGCAGTTGATGGCTCTCGACAGTAGTCGGAAGTTGTCGCCGTGGTCGAAATCGGCTAGGAGAACATCATCAACGATGAATATAAAACAACGATGTCCTACAGCAGGATATGTCCTGTATTGTGGGTGCGTTTTACAGACATTAACTTCGAATGCACTACACAACCAAACTTCAAAACCAACAATTTATGTTGTAACAGTAATTTTGGCAGTCTGTGTGGTGGCGCCTTAAGAGAATCTACCAACTCATCACATCCCGTGGGTGTCGTAAAAGTCGACAGAGGGAAAATAAAAAACAGGAGATGGGCAGTAGCATCTTCCTGGAAAAACTGAATAAATAAACTGCGGTTGCCAACACGCCTGCCAAGCATGACAACTATGGCAAAATCCCCCCCAAAATGAGAGTTACAAACTTTTGTGGCAATCTTTGGGGGTGGTTCAGCAGTGGACTAGTGATAAGCGGAAATGATGATAATGATGATGAATCCATACTAATATTATAAATAGGAAAACGACGAAATTCTGTTCTAAAAATCCTAGAGACGGACACAGGATATTTTTAAAAACCTGAATCCACTCGGACGTTGGACTTCAGCTAGTTATTAATTATGAAAATATAAACTATTCTGGAATAGAACTGATAATTTTTATACTTTTAAACTGATCTAAAAATATAAAAGTTACTGTGTTCCAAACCGGATAAGTTGTGAATATTATTAAACCTTGTATATTAAATGTTGCATCGCTTTAAAACGAAATTGCATCAAGATTAATTTTTGAATAACCGCCACTTGTGTTATTGCTTAATTTATCTTGTTCGGATGTAATTACGAGTATATTCCTTTTAATGGTTATTATTATATAACTAGCTCAGGGGCTAGGCGCTCGCTTAAAATTTCATAGTACGCGAGTGACCTGGGTTCGATTCCCGGTGCCGGCACCACTAAAATTGTTAATTGCAATTTTAAGTGCTGATTTACCACGTGCTCGGCGGTGAAGGAAAACATCGTGAGGAAACCTGCATGTCTGAGGAATAAAAAATATTTCGAAGATATGTGAAGTCCGCCAACCCGCATTGGAGCAGCGTGGCGGATTCTTCCTAGCTCCAAAACCCTCTCAGAAATGAGAGGAGGCCTGTGCTCAGTAGTGGGACATTTATAGGCTGAAACTTTACTTTTGAAACTTTAGCGTTTTTTTGGTAACACTCCTATGAAAGGATTCCTATGCAAGAATCCGTCTAAGTAGGTATCCACCCCAAGGCCAGTTATTCTGCCGTGAAGCAGTAGTGTGCAAACATACTGTGTTTCGGTCTAAATGGTAATGATAGCTAGCGTAATCACTGGGCATATGAGACTTAAGAACTGATGTCTCAGGGTGACAGGCGCAGTGTGGTGCCCCACAGAATTGTTCTTAGTGACACAGCATTTGTTTTGGGCAGCATGCGCTTATCATCAGGTGAACGTTTTGCTCGTCTTGCCACTTTTTTCTGTAACCATAATCCATATATTTTCCTCGTTATTTGGATAAAAATCGGTACAGAATGTTTCGATCGCATTTATCACCATATATATTTCCCTCGTTATTTGTATAAATGACTTTTATACAAATAACGAGGGAAATATATATGGTACAGAAAGTTTCGTTCGCATTTATCATGCGATCGGTTTTTGTAATTTTCTTGAAATTCGAAATAAACAAAGTAAATGGTCATAATAATAGTCAAAATGACGCGTCCCGTAAACTTACGTGGTGGAAGACAAATGAAGTTAAGTCACTAACATCTGTAAGCGAAATTGAAATGGTCTGTATTACGCAATTTCCGCACCACAAGCTTCTTAGCAAATTAATTTTGTTTGTGCCATTGTTGTAATTTATTATCGCAAAGCAAATCTCGAATCGATTTATTTTCTTTATTACTATATGCAACTTTCTTAATATAATAAAACACTAATGGGAATTATTGATATAAATGTCCGGTTCAGGCAAACGTAAGAAATATGAAAAGAGCATTCTAAATAAATAATAATTTAGAAATTTCCTGGAAATATTTCTTACCGGTCTTAACATTTTCGTGTTTGTACGATATGCGACGGAGTAGATTATGACGTTCGTAAGCGCTTTAAGCGAGCCCAAATTTTAAAAGAAATTTTGTTTTCGTTGCAGTGTCAGAGACAACAATATTCACAACATAACCAGACAATATTTTTTTTTCCGTTTTTGCCCAATGTTGGCTCCTGCGTGGATCGAAATCTGGACTCCCGACATAGTAATCTGATACTCTTACCACTAGGCTGCATTAATTAAATATCACTATTACTTTATGTTGTCACTTTAAAGTAAATTCACGTAGGAAGTAATTATGCATATCATAATCATAATTTCAGCCAATCACAAGGCCAGTATTGAACATAGAACTCCTTCATAGATTGCCACAAAGTGAGATAATGCGTATATTTAAGACAAATTTTCATATTTACCTACGGTATAAATAATCTTTCGACTTTCGTCCGCCATTAACGGCATAAGACCGCGTTAAACGCGGGAAAAATAGCACTCAAACTCTAACAGGTACCTCATCTTGCCGGCCGGCATGAGCACCGAATTTTTTCTAAAGCATTGTCCGTAGATAAGGAAGGAAGAGAGATATCAGTTTCAGGACAAGTATCAAGGACAAATTTGTACAGCTAGTCGACAGCCGCTTTTCGTGGTGAGTGGTTGCGTCCATATTCTAGGAAATCGCGCGCAAAAAACCTTTTTTCCTCCAGTGCAAAAATGTGAATGTATTAAAGGATCAGATAGGAGATTTCTTTTATTACGTATTTCAGAGCGTCATATATTTGTTGTGTTTTAATAATATAGTCTGTGTGTGGTTACCGAGTACTGTTTTTATTTTTTTAACCTTTATTTTTTAAGTGTACCATCCTATACGAGGCGCGGCAAGTTCTACGAAATCAGGTAAATATTGTCTTTAATCCGCATGTAATTAATGTCTGACCGAAGAAAGATAATACTGGAAACATTGCCTTTAAGTTGGGTAAAAAAGTATTCATTAGCACAGTATTAAGGAAAATGCGGTTTTTTGTAATGACTGCGACGGACACACGACGGATACCTAACGAGGTCCAGATTTTTTACTTGTCGATTTCTGCTGACAGTATGTAGTGCGTGTTTGCTTTGACATTTCTTGTATTAACGATTTAAGAAAGATTAACGCTTTACTTTTTTATTATATAACTTTCCAGAAGTTCTCAAATTTCTGTAGCGTAATATCACAGCCGCGCTGAATATGGAGGGGGGGGGGGGCGATGCTTTTGCAGACCCCCTTAGGACATAATAGAAATAGCTGCAACACTAAGTTGATTTTCGTTTCTTTTTAAAAGAAAAATAAATTCAGCATTTTATACAAAACCACATTTTATTTACGTAACAACGTCATACTTTTTTTTATTTAATAAAGTTACGAAACGAGCAAAACGTTCACCTGGTGGTAAGTGCAACGTCTACCCATAACAAATGCTGTGTCATCCAGAACATTTCTGTGGGACACCACACTGCGCTCGTCACCGAGACATCAGTTCTTAAGTCTCATATGCCAAGTGATTACGCTAGCTCTCAGTGCCTTTCAAACCGAAACACAGTAATGTTTACACACTACTACTTCACGGCAGAATGACTGGCACTGTACCTACCTAGATGGATTCCTGCATAGAAATCCTACCACCAGACAACATTAAATTAATTGGATACAAAATTGCTTTATATATTAAATCCGTAATTTGATTACAGCCTGCAATGTTACGTTCGGATATTTTGGCTTATTTATTTTGAATATCACTTGAATTTTTACTATGGATAGTTTTATATTGAATCTTACAATAAAGTTACATCGTAATATAAAATTTTCTGAAGATTATCATTAAATGCAAAACATAAAAAATACTTCGATTGACTATTAAATTGTGTAATTCAAAAATGACAACACTTAATTAATACTTTTAATCTATTATTGAAGCGAAGGCAGCCTGTATCTGCACTGCACACTTCGGGACTTGTGAGGTGCAGGTTCCAATTGCGGCAAGGCGTCACTTGTAACTTGACTGCACGCTTTTCTACACCATCAAAGCGTATGCCTCCACTGAACGCTTTTTATGAAATAAAATAAAATGAGACGAAAATTCTTTATTTTTCGACATAAGAAATTTCAATTTCGTTTGTCGAACTTCACGTTTTTTACAATCTACCACCGTTTCTTAATGAGGTCCCTCTGGCGGACAAAAACAGGCGCACGAAACTTTGTGGGTATCGCCTTTTTTATTATTTCTATCTATCTCTGCCACAATACTACTGTGTATATATGTGTATTGTTATAATTGTGTATATATTTCAATGTTAATGTATTTATGGATGTATATTTGGTCATAATGAGTTTTTTTATTCTCTGCACCGCCTATCATATTAAGTTCATCTCTGCTCTGCTTTATAGTTGACGGGGCGAGTATGCCTTTAGGTATGAAGTTCGATTTATGTACCACTAGTGCATAAAAGTTTGAATAAATAAATAAAATGTCCATCTATCTAAGCACTCTGGACCTGCATCTGTACTATACACATATCTAGTAAAACGTCTATACCACTATTGGACGCTTTCTGATAAATTCGAAGCTTGTATCTCTACGATGCGACCCCTTCTACGTCAGAGTCTAAATTTCCATAGAATATCTTCGTGCACATTCAAAAACTACCGCGACCGAGTAATAAAAGAGATTTTTTTGACTTTCCCTAACCCAAATTATGCAGACTATAAATGAAGAGTAATACCGTAGTATATTTCCGCAATAAATGTTTTCTTTCTTTCTTTCTTTCTTTACCACTAACCCATCTACACAGCGTGGTATGCAACGTGGGCAACGCTTCCATGAAACGCCTTTTCTGGTATTTTCTAGAAATACCTGTGTTCAACAGTGGACTTAAAAATGGTGGTGAGTTTGTTTCTGTCGACTTTTGCGACACCTACGGGACGTGATGGGGTGGTAGATTCTCTTAAGCCGCCACTACACGGCAGTATAATGCCGTATATACAAAATTCTAATTTATATTTTGTGAAACAAAATCTATTCTGCGTTGACATGAAGTCTGGAGTTAATTTTTAACGAAGCTTGCCCTGATCCTTGTTTGTTCATTATAAATTTTAAGCAAGGTTTTAAGGAATTAGGACTGTTTATAGCAAAATAATAAGATTGTGAAACGAAAATTATGAGAACTGAGAAGGCACCATTGAATATTTCTATATTAGTCGACAACCCCATGATCAGAGTACCTGACCACTACGCCTTGGGTCATGGATTCAAATCCTAGCCGGAGCCAATATTTAAGCAAAAACACAAATTAATAATTTCGGGTCTGGTTCTGTTGTGATTGTCCCTAAGTCTCTGACACTGCATTCTAGGCTACTTCTTATATAATGGCATAATCGTGTCATTTGGCGCGGATAAATTAGAACGAGAAAGTGAACGTGTCTGCGCGTACATTTGTCATCATCATCATTTCAGCCTATCACTAGTCCATTGTTGAACATAGGAATCCCCAATGAATTGCCACAAAATACGATAGTTTGTGGCTCTAATTTTGGGAGGATTTTGCAATAGTTGCCACGCTTGGAAGGCGGTTTGGTAACCGCAGTTTATTTATTATGTTGTTCCAGGAAGATGCTGCTGCCCATTATCCCCTTGTCGGCTTTTACGACACCCACGGGAAGGAATAGGCTGGTAGATCTTCTAAAGCCGCTATCACATTTGGATTACTATAATATCTCTTACGAAGTTGATAGCTTCCTACATTATTCGAAAGTTGTCGTCGCAGTACCTCTGCCATGCCTAACATGGAAAATGTTTTCGTATCTCGCTTGGTAGGTAGAGATCATAGAGCCAGAGAATTTAGATGCATTGTTCTGTAGACCTGTATTGGGTAGGTTTTACAGACACGAATTGTACATATACTTCAAGTTATTCTGTCGTGAAGCGGTAGTATTACTGTGTTTCGCCCTGAAGGGCACTGAGAGCTAGTGTAATTACAGGGCATATGGGACTTAAGAACTGATGTCTCTGGGTGACAAGCGCAGAAATGTTCTGTGTGATACAGCATTTGTTATGAGTAGACGTTGCTAAGTGCAAGTGGACGATTTCCCCGCGTCGTCACTTTTCTATATAAAAAAACCAGATATCAAACGGATACAGGATTCAGATTGATTTAATGAATTCTTGATAGTATTTCCCAATTTAAAATATTTTTTGTGTAAATTTAGCAAATTAAAATTATTTAGAAAATAATATCATGTGTGGTGGCGACTAAAGAGATTCTACCACTCCATCTCATCCCGTGGGTGTCGTGAAAGTCGCTAAAGGGAAAATTATAAGTTCCTGGAACATCTGAATAAATAAACTGCGATTTCCAACCCGCCTGCCAAGCGTGGAAGTATGTCAAAATACCCCCCAAAATGAGAGATACAAACTTTTGTGGTAATCTAAGGGGGACGCCTTTGTTACAATAGTGGACTTGCGATAGGCTGAAATGATGATGATGAACAAGAGATCGAGCGGTCGGAGAGAGTGATCGTACCTTATTGGTTATTACCGATTGAGTAAATTCAGTTGTTGTGTCTGAGTGTGCCCCTGGAGAAATATTGCTACCTTTTCGGGGTTTTACAGATCAGTGAGGGTAGCAGTTGAAGACATCTGTGATCCGCGGTAAAACTTCTCAATCTGTGAGAGATGTCTGTCCAGCAGCGGACTTCTTACAGGCTGCTTATGATAATAATGTGGAAAGAAAATTGTATTTCAAAAAAAGTAAAGTAAAGTTTCAGCCTTTAAATGTCCCACTACTGAGCACAGGCTCTCACTGCCCAGAGTTACCGACACACAAGTCGACAGTCCGAATGGAGGCCCGCAGCCTCCCTCGGTCGGACTGTCATTAGACGACTTAAACTTATTTTTTGAGATATTCGAAATCCCGCAACATACAGCGAACGCGCAGTCCGAATTTCGAGGTTATTGTAGGAGTTTATTTATGTATTTATGTTTGGGTCAAACCAAACGTGGCACGCGGGCCCCTGGCCCGTGAGCACAGTATCCGATGAAGCTGTAAAAGCCAAAAAAGGCTAACAGCAATTACATCACCGAAATTATAATAAATGCTGTTCTTCTGTCGAGGCCGTTTGGTGATCTCACGTTTGGGCTGTGTCCTCTACACTGATGATAACAAAAAAAGCTAAGTAGTTAGAACAGATATGATTATACCCATTTTACTCTTACCACCAATATAAATTATTTATATGACGAACAATCGAAAGCACCTTTATCGAATACAAAGCCTTTTGACTCGTTTAGAATAAATTGGATTATTTTCGATGATCCAATTTTTATAATTTGTCGGACGTGTTTGAACTACTCAATTGATTTGATGGATAGAAAAATGAGAAAATTAATATCCTTCTGAAAATGGCAAGATAGGTCAACGTAAGACACTTGAAACGTTTTTTTTTTCAAATAATTATTACTTGTACTGCCTTTAGTTGTTTAATGCTTTTAATCTTAAATGGCTGTTAGTTTTAGCACTCCTTATGACCACATAAGAGGTTGGATAATTTTTTTTAAAGAAGACGCCCCGAGCTAGTATAGAATGGTAAGGATAAAATTAAATAATTTTAAACGACGCCTACTATAAAAGGCTTAGGTGGAGATAATGCTAAGATAAGGGAAAAAATGTCGTTGGGATTTGAGCTTACGAACAAGGAATCTGCCTAGGTACCACCACAGGGCCAGTAATTCTACCGTGAAGTAGTAAAAGTATCAGCCTATAAATGTCCCACTGGTGAGCACAGACCTCCTGTCATTTTTGAGAGGGCTTTGGAGCGGTGAATAGTTCGCCACGCTGCTCTAATGCGTGTTGGCGGACATCACATGTCCTCGAAATATTCCTATTCCTCGGATATGCAGGTATCCTCACGATATTTTCCTTCACCGCTGAGCACGTTGTAAATCAGCACTTAAAACTGGAGACAATTTTAGAGGTGCTGGCACCGGGGATCGAACCCAGGTTACTCGCGTACTATGAAATTAAACCCGGCCCCTGAGCTACCACGGCTCTCGCCGTGAAGCAGTAGTGTGCAAATATTGCTGTGTTTCGGTTTGAAGGGCACAGATAGCTAGCGTAATTAAAGAGCATATGAGACTTAAGAACTAATGTATGAGAGTGACAAGACCAGTGTGGTGCCACATAGAAATGTTCTGGGTGACACAGCATTTGCAGCATGGGCAGACGTTGCACTTACTACTACCGGAACACAATATTCTCGTCTCGTCACTTTGTTCCATAAAAAAAGATAACGTTATATAATAATAACAATTACCCCAAAGTCTTTATATTATTTATATCTTCTGAAATTGTTAAATAGAGATAGGACACAGTGCTAGTTAATTCTATATGGTCACTACCATAAATATGGACATAGAAACATATTGTAACAAAAACAAAATAATGAACATTAATATATTTTAGGGTTTCGTAGTAAAAACGGAACCCTTTTAATTTTTTTTGTCCGCATGTCATAGTCATTTTAATTGGCATTATGAAAGTGTTAATGAACTTTATGAACTGCTATACAATGGTGCAGTGATTATAAAAAAAATAGTAATGGCGCACCATCCTGCCAAAATGAAAAACCAAACAGTGAACATATACTTGTGAGGTATCGTTAGATAAGTCTTAAAAATAATAAGAATGAATGTAAGTAAGTTAATTTTCAAAGACTCATCTGATCATCATTATCATTTCAGGCTTATCACTATATTCCACTGCTGAACATAGACCTCCTCCATAGATTGCCACAAATGTTTGTAGCTTTCATTTTGGCGGGAGTTTCTTTCCTTTATTATAATGGACTTCAGCAAAGTAACGCTTGAATGCATTAACTATATTTCATTGAAGCCTATAGTTGCTTAAGGTGCACAAAGTGTGGGTCCCCCCTCTAACTTTACAACTGTGCGGTAGAAAATTCTGAAATTAAAAGTGGTAGAACCTAGAAAACACTTTCGACGAAAATTAGTTTGAATAGGTAATGTCGTGAAGTTTTTTGAGATATGCAATTTAGTCACATGCTATTCCTCACTACGGATTCCTTCACTGCGCGTGGTCTGACACGCACTTGGCCAGTTTTATTCATTACTAGCTGACGCCCGCGACCTAGTCCGCGTAGATTTAGGTTTTTTAAAAATACCGTGGAAACTAATTGATTTTCCGGGATAAAAAGTGTCCTATCTCCGTCTTCAGGGCACATGTTATCTTTGTGCCGAATTTGAACAAGATCGTTTCAGCGGTTGAACCGTGAAAAGGTAACAAACGGACAGAGGGACAGAGAGAGTTACTTTCGCATTTATAATATTAGTGTGGATTATGTGCCGTATATTTATATTACAATACGTAGAGCTCTGAAAGCGGGTCAGCAAAGCACAATAGCTTAGTGTACATGTTGTAGACGTGTATTGTAGTCAGAAACATGCACTTCTGTTACAACTCTAGCTTTTACGTATAAACTACACGCACTTGCAAGTTCATTTAAAGTAGATTAACAATAAATGAATTATAGACTACCTCGGTTGCCCTACTGACAAAAATAATGGCTCTTCAAATCGAGTCGCTGAATTTCTTAGGGTTTAAATAATTATTATTATAATATTATTAAATATTAAAAATGACAAGGTGTTAGATAAACTGTAAACCTGTTAAACTGTTAACTGGTGGTAGGATTCCTATGCAGGAATCCGTCTAGGTAGGTACCACCCCAGGTCCAGTTATTCTGCCGTGAAGCAGTAGTGTGCAAACATTACTGTGTTTCGGTTTGAAGGGTACTGAGAGCTAGCGTAATCACTGGGCATATGAGACTTGAGAACTGATGTCTCAGGATGACGGGCGCATTGTGGTGTCACACTGTTCTGGGTGACACAGCATTAGTTATGGGCAGACGTTGTGCTTATCATCAGGTGAACGTTATGCTCGTTCCGTCACTTTTAACAAATTAAAAAAAAAATAGGGTAAGAGGCTGAAAGTGGGTGAAAGTACCCATCAATTCAAGTAACTTTTACTATACGGTCAAATACGAAGTCGCCGCATAAAAATCAGCCGTTTCATACAAAATTAATTCATCATCATCATTTCAGCCCACAGCTGAACATAGGCCTTCCAAGTAGATTGCCACAAAAGTTTGTAGTTTTCAATTTATGGGGATATTGCTATAATGGCCACACTTGGCAGTTGGCACGATTGGCAACCGTAATTTATTTACCCAGATGTTCAAAGTAGGTGCTGCTGCCCATCTACCCACATGATGAGAAGGGGTGGCAGATTCTCTTAAGCTCTGGGCATCCAGTGTAAACAAAGTTTATACCGAGAGATGCGTAAATTAACATCGAATAAGATTAAAATAGATTTTTATTCACAATGAGGCGGTAAAACATAGAATCGGCGGTAAAATATATCGTAGCAATCTATCAAGAGTGGTCGTGGTTCCGAGCAAAATACAAATTATTGTTATAATGATATTATTGAGGTAAATATTGCGCCTTATTCCGTCAAAAAAGAAATAGTATATTTTGTATATTTAGATATGTTTAGTTATATCAAAGAACGATACCGTAAAGAAGTTATTACTAATTTAGATAAACTGCTCGTTTTAGTGAAGTAATTTCAACTGACTTCTGTCTTCTTTTAATTCCTTCATCCCTGTATAATCTAACCTCAACTATGATCTACATATGGACTGCGACTTAAGAACTTATGTCTCAGGGTGATGGACACAGTATGGTGTCACACAGAAATTTTCTGGGTTACACAGCAATTGTTATGGGCAGACGTTGCACTTACCATCAGGTGAACGTTTTGCTCGTTTCATCAAAATAACCAATAAAAAAAAAACGTTGTCAATCCCATCTCTGTCATTGTTTTACGATTGCAACGATTTACAATTGTAAGTTGCACGTATGTTCCCACTTGTTAGACTATTTACCAAACACCTTGTATACTGCACACGAAAAATCTAACTGCAGGTCACGCAAATGAGACCGGTGGATCGGGGTTGACACAGTAATTGTCAATTTTTTTTTAATTAAAGACCTGGCAGAGGCTATTCGTCTGACTTATACGTTACAGGTTGCGATTTTGATTTGATATCTGTGTGTGCGAAATTTATATTCGCAACGGTAACGCACCAAGTAAGAGAAATCGTACGTTTTTTTTATTAGAAGTTAAATGAGTGTTATATTCGTTTCAGCAAATTGCGAAAAAAAGGTGTGTTGGAATAAAATTTCATTACCTAACTTGAGGTCAGTTTATACTTTCTTTACTTCACCGCTCACTTCGAATCCCTGTCGAGTCCAATATTTGATATATATAAAAATGCATCACAAAACTGGAAGAGAACTGAGAAACAAAGTATAGTGGTTGTGTTCGCGTTAATACTTAAAATACTACAATAACTACAAATATATATTGAATATCACGTGACCCTAGTGACTAATTGATTGCCAGCCGGAGTCAACTATGTGCAATAACACAAATTATTGAATTGTGGGTCTCGTTGTATTCTGATGGACAATAGACCGTGTCTCTGACTGCATCCTAGCCTTCCTCAGATCTTATGGCATGAGCGTTACATCGGGCGCGGGTAGGTTGGGACGAGTGAGTGCCTCTATGTTTTCGCGTACACTTGAGGCACTGTAATATCACCTGTGTTGGCAAAGCGTCTGACAGAATTCGGAAGTTTTTTCAGTGGTCGCAAATTGAAGTGGGCGGACGTAATTTTTATTGAGTATACTGACGAGACGAGCAAAACGTTCACTTGATAGTAAGTGCAGATGCTGTGTCAAGCTGAATATTACTGTATAGCACCACACTGCGCCCGTCACGCTGAGAAATCAGTTCTTAAGTCTTCGATGCCCAGTGACTACACTAGCTCTCAGTGCCCTTCAGACCGAAGCACAGTAATGTTTACACACAACTGCTTTACGGCGAATAACTGGCCCCGGGCCGGTGCCTAGGCGGTATCCTGCAATCAGTACAGCTTTTCAAGAAGGTTTTGGTATCTCATACCGATACAAAGCAAGACCGTGGACAGTGGTCGAAAATCGGACAGGACAACATCATTATATGAGTTTATTCTGGGCAAATGACATACTAGAGGACTGAATCAAAATGTCAGACGAGCACCATTCTTATCATTTTCGAATGTCTGGTAGGAATTGTAGCGATCTATACTATCTATACTTTATAAATGAGAACTATATATATACTCTCGGGCTTAGTTGTCCGAGGCAAAAGCGGCACTCGTAAAATACACTCAATATACTCTTTATGGGCAGTTCGTTGTATCCTATGAGGTACTTACAGCTCGACCTACTTCGCTACATCTGTCAATTAAACTTGATATACGGCTAGAAACGTTCAAAAGTATGTGATACATATATACAGAAAGTATCGCTTATATCGGTCTGTCTGTACGAATGGATTTAACTCGAGAACAATTAAAGCTATTGACATGAATTTTATTAGTTTTCAAACTTCCACTCAGAACACATCTGATTGGAATCACACTGAGAAACTAGTTCTAAAGTCTCATATGCCCAGTAATTACATTAGCTCACAGTGCCCCTCAGACCGAAACACGGTAACGTTTGCACACTACTGCTTCACGACAGAATAACTGGCACTGCGGTGGTAACTACCTTAACAGATTCCTGCTTAGGAATCCTAACACCAATTGTAATAACTCTGGTTAAGTTATAGATAATAACTCTGGAACTGTCGACCGCGTGGCGTAGTGGTTAGCGTACCTGACTTCTGCGCCACCGGTCCTGGGTTCGATTCCTAGCCGGAGGCAACATTTGTGCAAAAACACAAATTGTTGCTTTTCGGGTCTGGTTGTGTTGTGCATGTGAAATGTATGTTTGTTAAACGCACCCACGATACAGGAGAAAATCCTACTGCGGGGCTTCGTTTTTTTTTTTAAAAAAATATGTTTCATCGCTTTGGTTTCTCCGGTTCCGAAAATTTTAATTTTTATTCCAAAATATACCATAGAACGCTATCTATATGTATAGCTGCATACAGAAAACTTTGTCCACGCGAACGAAACCGCATGATCAGCCAGTAAAATATAAATTCACATATTTTACATTTCGTCAAAATAAATTTAACTAAAACATTAAGTAATAATAACTCTAATTGGGGCCGGCCATATAGCTCGTAGAACCGATAACCGATGGGGACGAATGGTACTCAAGTGACAACCTCGTACCGGCAGCCGTCCTGCACGGTTTTTCGGGAAATCGACGGATGCAGGCGCGACGGATGGTCCGGGATCGTGTTTTGTGACGATCTATGGGGAGGCTTATGTTCAATAGTGGACTAAGAAAGGCTGAAATGATGACAATTAACTCTAATATTGTATTATGTCTAAGTTGAAGAAGACCGCGTCGTATAGTGGTCAGGCTGCCTGACTACTAATCGGATCTTGGATTCGAATCTCAGCCGAAGCCATCATTTGTTCAAAAAGACAAATCATTGGTTTTCGGGTACCTTTCTGTTTTAATTGTCGCCTTGTATCTGGCGCCGCGTCTTCATCGTAGCTTACTAACGATCTTACCGCATGAACGTCACCTGCAGGTCTATTTTGTAACTCTGGTAGGTTTCGTTATCGGTTTTATTTAGGCGTATGAAGCTCATTCATTGATTAATGGAATTGAATGAAACCGATCACGAAACGAACCAGAGTTACGCAGTAGACCCCCTGATCTAACGTTGGTTAGGACGAATGACGGCATGTGTGTACACTTGCGCAACTATACGATTAATATCTCCTGCGCAGTTGATAGCTCTCGACAGTAGTCGGAAGTTACTGCAGTGATCGAAAATCGACCAGTGTGCAAACATTTGTTGTGTCTGTCTCAAGTTCTCTACGCTAAACTACTACTTCCAACCTCGGGGGATTGATGTAGCGACATCTATGTCGCCACATGAGAAGCTCAAGAAATATTCGCATACGTCCATAATCGCGCTTTGAAAGTTTTCTGAGATGCGAACTCTAACATCTAAATATTACTAGATGGAGGAGACGTCCTCCCCAGATCAGACCACTCGATCTGGCGGCAAAATATCTTCCGCCAAAAGAGTCTGCGCTCAGAATAAGCAGCGGAAACCCGCAACAGTGATTTTCAAAGCAGCTCGTTTTTCATCTTAGCCTGATAGTGCACGAATTTCGGAAATAACTTTAGATATATACATACATATATAGAGTCATGCCTTTTACCCACGTAAAGGGTAGGCTGTATGGTAACTGGTGGAAGGATTCCTATGCAGGAGTCCGTCTAGGTGGGTACCACCCCAGGGCCAGTTATTCTGCCGTGAAACAGTAGTGTGCAAACATTACTGTGTTTCGGTTTGAAGGGCGCTGTGAGTTAGCGTAATCACCGGGCATATGAGACTTAAGAACTTATTTCTCAGGGTGATGGGCACAGTGTGGTGTCAAACAGAAATTTCCTGGGTGACACAGCAGTTGTTATGGGCAGACGTTGCACTTACCATCAGGTGAACGTTTTGCTCGTTTCATCACTTTATCCAATAAAAAAAGGCAGAGGCTACACAGACATATACACGTTTTAATATTAATATATCACTTCTGCCGTATTCCTTATAAATTTTTATTACTAACAGATTTTGAAATAATTTACCGATATAAAGCAAGAACGCGTTGCTAATCGGCCAGTGTTTTGGTCCAATAATTTACTAGTAGTTTTTTAATCAAACTCATTTTACGGGTTTCAACGCGTTTCATCATCACTTCAGCCTATCACTAGTCCACTGCTGAACATAAGTCCCCCAAATCACAAAAGTTGGCAGATCTCATTTTGGGAATGATTTTGCCACAGTTGCCATGCTTGACAGGCGGATTGGCAACCGCAGTTTATTTATTCAGATGTTCCAGGAAGACGCTGCTGCCCATCTCCTGGTTTTTATTTTCCCTCTATCGACTTTTACGACACTCACGGGAGGAGACGGGCGGCAGATATACTCTTAAGCCGCAACCACACGGCTATGCTTTCGATTATGCGAAAGTTTAATTTCAATAAAATTCACAACACGCAATGAGATATGACATTCACACGAATGAAATATGCAGGAAATGTGGTTAATATCCGACCGTTAATCAATACCAGTTCATCATACAATTATAACATACTAGCTGAAGCCCGCGACTACGTCCGCGTGGATTTAGGTTTGTTGGAAAATACCGTGGGAACTCTTTGATTTTCCGGAATATAAAATCTTATGTCCGTCTCTAGGACGCAAGCTACCTCTGTGCCGAATTCCGTCAAGATCCGTATAACGGCTGAGCCGTAAAAAGGTAACAAACAGACAGAGGGACAGAGAGAGTTACTTTCGCATTTATCATAATACATACATACATACAGTCACGCCTCTTTCCCATTGGGGTAGGCAGAGACCACATCTTTCGCTTCTTCTACTTTCATTATCGTTTTCGTCACGCTAGTTGGCTGTGCGTACTTTTAACGTGACCCTTCCTCAAAATTTCTCCGATCTGATCGTGATACGTACACCTTGGTCGAAGCTTACCCTCTTTCCCATTCACACTCGCCTCATAAATCTGTTTCGTCAATCTTCTTTCATTAATTCTCCCTACGTGTCCAAACCATCTAAGCATCCGTTTCTCTATCTTTTTCACTACATCTTCAACCACAATTCATTAAAAAATATAATATTAGTAAGAATTATAACCATAAGTCATTTAGATTACGTGTTTACGTAGAACTGTTATCGTTTTAGTGAATAGCATAAACATTTACTCTTTAATTACACTTACGTAACCCATTAAACATGTTCACGTCGAGTAAATTTCTGTCTTAAAAATACGTGCAGTAAAAGATACTAAACATACTAAAGGGACGACAACTTTGACGACCGCGTGGCCGAGTGGTCTGAGTACCTGACTTGTACGCTGCGGGTCCTGGGTTCGAATGACATACGGAGCCAAGATTTGTGTAAAAACACAAATTGTAGGTTTTCGGGTATCGAGGAGAAATTCTACTGTGGAGTCCTCCTTTTTGGTAAATGTTTTTTTCTTAGGAAGTGTCTTAGGATCTATTTTTCTCATATATGTAAAAGTCTCTGTTTACGAACTATGGAATTTTTTTTTATTAGCAGACGATACGGCTCTCGTCACCCGTGGAAGACCATAGGGGGCTATTGGTCAGTATGCCGAAGACGCGCTAACGACTGTCATAAATTGGCTTTCTAATGTATTTTCTCACTCTAAACATAGTCTTAAAACGTGTGACATCAGACGTTGCACTTACTATCAGGTGAACGCTTCTCTTCGAACTTTATCCAAAAAAGGTCATCAGTAGACCTACCTAACTTAAAATCTATATACTTTGCACTAGTTCAGTGGCCAGTTATACTGCCGTGATGCAGTAGTGTGCAAACATTACTGTTTCGGTTTGAAGGGCACTGTGAGCTAGCGTAATCACTGGGTATATGAGACTTAAGAACTGATGTCTCAGGGTGACGGGCGCAGTGTAGTGTCACACAGAAACGTATTAGGATATATACGAATTGTGGAGTATTGACCGTGAAACAGCTATTTGTGCTTTATGTTATATTTCGGACGCATGATGCTCTCCTATGCGCGGATGGTTTATTTTAAGTAAACGCCGAAACGATAGAGTCTGCAGTTCTCAAGCGCATCGAAATGGGTTAGCCGGGCGTCACTTTGCAGTTTTGGGTCCTCGTCTCTATAATAAAATAAATAAACTTTGTAATAGCTATCCTCTCTTTGCAATAAAGTGTAAAGCTTCTGTGGACTTTTTGCTAAAATAGGATTACAACGAAACGGAGAATATTTTTTCGACAAATATTTAGTAGGAAGTACCTACGACAAGCTACAAATTTTTGCGGCAATCTGTGGGAGTGGACTCGATAATCTTGACGATGATCTCTCGAAATATTGACGATGATGATTCAATCTGCTTCTCTTTAGGATATTATTATTTTTTTGAACAATGTGAATTAATTTTAAGATATAATGTAACGTGTTAGAGCTGAAGTAAGAATTAATAAAAAAAAATAAACTTAGTGAAAACACTTTTTCTAGTTTTGATTATAAGCAACATATTCATTAATTTGTAACGGTTACCTTAAAATCAATATTATTCAAAGAAATATCCAAGGTGTTTGGTAAATAGTACAACAAGGAACGTATACGTGCTAACTGTACATGTTAATGTTTTGGCGATAAAAAAACCCTAAAAATACAAAAAGAAATCGGATGCTCAACATATTTAGATTAAGTAGGTATTTATTTTTGTTTCGGCTTCATTTTTGTACGAAATCGTGTGTGCTTTGACCCCATAGTAAAAGTTTCTTATGTTCGTATTTAACTAACACATGTAGAAGTAAACTGACAGAATGACACACAAGGTCTACAGAAATATTAGCTAAGAGTACAAGGCTTGAGTAATAATCGTAAAGTACAGTCAATTTATTCTTAATGGACTTTTCTATGTATTCTACTTGGAGCTTGACCTAATTCACAACGTTTGCCAATTAAATTTAATGAATACGTATACTTGAATGATAAAAATAGTTGTTGTAGTAATATATATATATATATTATTCGTTGGTATGAAATATAATACTGTATCAAATTTAATTTATCATACGCTAATTTGAAGATTATTTTCTCTCTATTGACGGAAAATAAAAATATGTTTTAAAATTAATGTTTTCGTAAAAAATATTGAATTAAATAATTTAATTGCAGAAAACGCCATCTGTTGACCATCAGTTTAACCAACATAGACGACAGTTGTTTGTCACTATACTGCCCGTGGAATGGTTAGTAAGAATTTTTTGACTCGTACTAAAATGGCGGCAACCTTAAACGCCACTCACCACGTCTCGTTTCCTGCGGGTGCGAACAGTGTGGCTACGAGTGTGGTCCCTGCCTACTTCTTACATGGGAAAAAGGCATGACTGTATGTATGCAGAAGGCATATGCCAAGTGATTACACTAGCTCTCAGTACCCTTCAGATCGAAACAGTAATGTTTATACACTACTGTTGTACATTGTCAAAACATTTTTATTTTACATGTCGTCAAAACTCTCAACCCTACACGCTATTCTCACGATTTTTTCCCGCCTCACCGCCGAGCACGAAAAATCAGCACTTGAAATTGAATCAATTTTAGTGGTGCCGTTTTTGTAATAAAATTTTTTATGAATCGAATTTCTTCATTAGAATAAAGACATAAAGAAAAACAAATTGAAAATAGCTGGACTTTTATTAATTTGTTTCTTATTTTGAAATGTAACCTTTTTAATGTCATCAAAACCAACCAGATACAAATAGTACAGCAAAAGAGATTTTATTACAAGTTTATACATACTATATGTGAAAAGACTTTTTCCCCGACCTATTATACTTTCACAAGCATTGAGTAAAAACCTATTATTTTTTTATCAGAAAAAGACACTTAAATTTTATTATAAAAATTGCGTACCCATGTTTTATATTAAGTAAGTTAAGAAACTGTGGCTTATATTTTAATCTCAGCTCTCGGGCAAAAGTTTCTTTAAGTACACACCAAACTCTTGCCACTGCTTATTATAAATGTAAGCTAACTAAAACAAGCAACTTGTAAAGTCGCATTTCGCAAATGAAACAAAACAGTAATAAACTTGAGAAAAGCCTGTTTATAATAAAAAGGCTGAGGCTGAGCCCGCGATTTGGTATGTTAAGACTTTCAAATTCTAGTAAATTCCAAGCTATTTAAATATTACAAAATTTTACGACCACGTGGTTAGTAGATAAAGTACCTGACTATAGCATCGTGAGTCGTGGGCTCAAATTGGGAACGACGTTTGTGCAAAAACAGAACACGTTGGTTTTCGAGTTTGGTTCATCATCATTCGTCACTAGTCCACTACTAAACATAGGCCCATCCTCATAGATTGCGACAAAAAATTGTAGCCCTCATTTTGGAACTCTCATTCTGGTTTGGTTGTGAGTGCGAATTTATGTCTCTAAAACGCAAACACGATACACGATAAATTCTAAAGACGGCCGCGTTTTTTAAAAAAAAGTAAGGGTCGATGCAGGCGAACGTATCACGATCAGATCGAAGACGTTTTGAGGAAAGGCTACGTAAAACCCGTCAACCGAAGAGATTGTATGAAAACGCTAATGAAAGATGACGAAGCGAAAGATGTGAGTCAGGGTCGTAGCAAGATAGCATAGCAAAGATACCACCAGCAGAGACCACCTCTGCCTAACCCGATGGGAAAGAGGCGTGACTGTACGTATGTAAATTACTTCAGTTCTATAGTTAGTCACGTAGGCCATATAGCCACAGTGTAACGTGCCGTCATTGGAAATGTCATACTTTAATGACACTGACGCGCATTCCTACCGTAGTGATTACGATTTTTTATGTTTGACCCACACTAAGATTTCCCTTGTGTTGTGGGTGCATTTTACAGACATTTTCACATGCACAGGACAAGCAGACACTTAAACCAACGATTAGTGTTTTCCCACAAATGTTAGCTCCAACTTTTTTTTTCTTTTTTATTGTATAAAGTGAAGAAACGAGCAAAACGTTTACCTGATGGTAAGTGCAACGTCCGCCGACAACAAATGCTGTGTCACCCCGAATATTTCTGTGTGACACCACACTGCGCCCGTCACCCTGAGACATCAGTTCTTAAGTCTCAAATGCCCAGTGATTACGCTAGCTCTCTGTGTCATTCAAACCGAAACACAGTAATATGTACTTCTTCACGGCAGAATAACTGGACTTCCTGATTGATTTACGTAAATTTGAAAAATAATACCAACGGTTGTACTTAGTTATATTGACATTAACACGCTTCTTCATACTTCTTTTAACAGTACGGTGTATACATAAGTCCGTACATAAGACCACCATAGTGCTGTTACTTCGCCGTCAAACAGTAATGTAAAATCGTACCGAAACACATTAAACATGAATGTGTTTCAGTGGGAAAGGCACTGATGGCTCAGGTGTAACGCACAGTGGTTTCGTACCGAAATGTCCTGATTGACACAGTGTTTGTTATGGACAAACATTACACTAACCATCAGGTGAACGATTTGCTCATCACATCCCTTTATTTCATACATACATACGATCACGCCTTTTTCACATATAAGGGGTAGGCAGAGACCACACAATTAGTCCACTTTCCTTCCACGACCACACGCTTCTTTTCACTTCATCACTATCTTCAATAAAAAAAAAACTGATAGCGTATATCACGTTTCGTTTAATTTATTGTTACATAGAAATATTTGTACTTGAAAAGCAAGAGACTGCAAGCTTTTGTCGTATTACACGTTACGTGTGATTTACTGGGGCCTAATGGAGTAGCATATTGGGGCTCCAGTACTCAAATTACAAGATTTATTACTGTGATTAATGACTTGATTCCTCAGGATTACTTCCAAATGTGACTTATGTGTAATCAAGCAGTACTGTATAACGCATATGTCATACAATAAATATTGGACTTAGGAAGTTCGACATTGCAAACACGACTATTTTATATAAATACTGTAGCAGTCAAATTGCCAATTCTTCATTTTCATATTATAATTTTTTATATTATTATATATTTTTTTAATATTATTTACATTTTAATTTTTTCATAGGAGAAAGAGACGAATCGGGAAAAACTCTTACCTGACAGTCAGTACTATCTGGCCGTAGCAAATGCTGTAGTCCTGAGAATAATTTTATTTTCACTTCAATTCTGTTATATTTTAATAATGTCATGATTTCCGTAAGCATCTTTAAAAACTGACATCAAGTCATAGCTTATACCGTCGTCGTAATGATATTTTTTATCTCGATGCTCTTTGAAACAATTTTTAATAAATCATGCTTATTTTCTTCATAAAAACTTAACAAGTACTCTCTGTCAGATTTTAAGCTCTTAATCTTAAATCACCATCATTAGCGGTACCTTTTAACAGTTTACTATTGAACGCAGGCACGATAGGAATGGGGAAGGGAGGTAACTCGCAGGGTGGGAAAATGGAATCAATTCGAAATGTTTACGAAACAAAGATACTTGGGTGGAAAATACCAAAAATTAACCTCTTTATTTACAGTGATATAAAATGTGGCAGTGAGACACATTTATTGTAGGTACATTAATATCTCTATAATATGTATAGAACACAGGAAATTCTGTGAAAGAGAATCACTAACGACTGTTTAATTGTTGTCAAGAATCGTTTCTATTTATGGATATTACTTCATCGGAAGTGACGTAAAATATACTCGTAGGTTTTTTTTCTCATATTTATTTACCTAAATCAGAGTAATTTATTTTAATTTAAAAATCGTTCACTTCAGATTTAGTGTATATGTGGAGTGACTTCATAGGGTCAATGAATTAGTAACAGTTACTCTATCTTTCTCCTTAGTTTTGACAGACGGCAGCGAGGCCTAGTGATCAGACTACCTGACTTCTATGCAACGGGCCCTCGGTTCGAATCCCAGCTGGAGCCAATATTGGTACTAAAACACAAGTTGTCTTAGAGATTCATTCTAATAATCAGTCATTCGTTGCATTAATATCGTAGGTTCGAATTCACCATTCAATTGTAGTCGTAAACAATATAGCGTAAGCTCCTTTGGACTGGTTACAAGGAATTTAGTAATGTAAAAGCAAAGCAAGTTGGGGAAGTCCAGCAAAAACGGTAGTGTACAGGGTAAGCGACCTCAGCCTCCCGAGCTGCTGTCTGATCCTGGAAGAAATAATAGTATATATACTACACCTTATAGTTCCTTTCCCAACATCCTCATTCCCTACTCCCAAGTCCATTTCTCAATAATCCTCTTCTTCTTTTCCTCTCTGTCGAGTCAGTGGTTACCCTGCCGATGGTGGCGTGGCTAGGGGCGAGCTTAGTCGTTATGGTGTCGATCTCCTCTGGGACCGGGAGATACCAGAATTAGGCTAGCCTAACCCAAGCATGCTCTGTTAGGGACAACATCTTCCCTAGCTAATCGTAATGGGGAGAAAGAATTTCTACTCATACAAAAAAGACGGCTCGTGGTTCGCCACAAGCCACGTCTCGTTTCCTAAGGGGGCGAAAAGTGAGTTAGGGATGTGGTCTGCCTATCGAGATTGGAAAGAGATGTGACTTGTTGACTTGTGTATGTATGTATAGATAACTGTATGGTTCCTATATATAAATGATAATATATCTGCCAATTATACTGAACTAATACGGTTAGAGTAAGGCCAAGACAATGATTGACATTAATGGACACTGATTTGCAAGTAATTGCTTTAGATTACTATCGTTCTAGAAAGGGAATGGTACGGAAAGAAAATACCGCTTTGAATACAAATTGTATACTTGTTTTTACAGTACGGACTGATATATCTTTTTTTATAAATTCATTTCTTGCGTTTGCAAAATATGAAAATTGAATGGTGGCGGTAAGCTATCTCTTCCCACGTGTACCAGGAGTTGGGCAGCAGGATCTTCCTGGAATATCTGAATAAATAAACTGCGGTTGCCAACCCGCCTGCAGCATAACGCTGCTACTGTTAGGGTCAGCAACGACAATTTATATGCAGGAATCTGTCTAGGTAGGCTAGGTAAGTAATCCAGGGCCAGTTATTCTACCGTGAAGCAGTAGTATGCAAGCACTACTGTGTTTCGGTTTGAAGGGCACTGTGAGCTAGCGTAATCACTGGGCATTTGAGACTTAAGAACTCATGTCTCAGGGTGACGGGCGAATTGTGATGTCACATAGAAATATTCTGGGTGACACAACATTTGTTGTGGGCGGACGTTGCACTTACCATCAGGTGAACGTTTTGCTCGTTTCGTCACTTTCTACAATAAAAAAACTAACAAATTCTATTTAAAATTTGTTCATTTTATCTCAGTTTTTAGGTGTGACACCGTACTTACATTTTTTTTTGCGCGGAACCGTAATTATTTTTCTGTAATAAAAGTAGTCTAAGTTACCCGCTTTAACATCAGCTATCTGTCAGTGAAAATCCTGTCATTCGGTGTAGCCGTTTCGGAGATTAGCCGGAACAAACCGATAAAAATTTTAAAAATTTGCTTATTTCTTATTAATACTGTTTATACTTCATAAGAAATGAGGTTAAGAATGTCGGTTATTTAGTTATTACAAACTGACGTTTAAATTTTATTTATTTAGTATAGATAGATAGACTGAGGATGCTTGTAAGTATCTATGCTACATATATACGTTAATCATTTACGATCGGGACGTCTGCGTACTGTTTGTTACCTAAGTAAAGTAAAGTAACAGCCTATTAATGTCCCACGGCTGAGCATAGGCTTCCTTTCATATCTGAGAGGGTTTTTGGAGCCGGGAAGAGTCTGTCGCGCTAATCCAATGCGGGTCGGACTTCATATGTCGTCGAAATATTTCTATTTCTCAGACATGCACGTTTTTACGATGTTTTTCTTAACCGTGTTCAGACGCGGTAAATTGAAATTTGCAAAACAGTTTCAGTTATGCGAACACCGAGATCAAACTCAGGTCACTCACGTAGGTACTGTGAAATTTAAGGCGAGCGCCCGGCCCCTGAGCCCCTGCCATGGCTTTTTTTTGGTTTGTAACTGTAGAAAAAAGACACGGGCAATAATAATATATCCAGACTCAAAAAAATGTATATTCCACAAATATGAGCATCGGCTAGTGCTCGAATCCAGTGATTTTTTTTGTCATTAAATAATCTTTCAGTGGCTAGCAACATGCATATCCACTATATGCATGTTGCTAGCCACTGAAAGATTATTTAATGATATGCACATAGTGGTAAACATGCGCATAGTGGTAACATTTGTGCAAAAAACAAATGACTGATTTTCGGGTCTGGTTGTGTTGTGCAGGTTTTTTATATGGAAGGGGGCAAACGAGCAGAAAATTCCGCGAAGAACGCACTACGCTGGAATGCCAACCATCAAGGTGGCGACGATGGAATTTTGAATAGTGTTGAAATGTGCGATGGCGAAAATCAGCGACTGGAATTAAACCGAACAATTCCTCCGAAAACTCCCCATGGTAGATTATATATAAAGTGTAAAGAAATGCATTTTTTAATAGGATAAATACATAAATATATGTGAAATGCATGTCTGTAAAATGCACCCACGATGCAGCAAACCTTCTAGTGAGGGACATCGTTTGCTTAAAAATAAAGAAAAGTCTTTTTGTAACTTGACGTTTTGTCCTGTAAGTTCGTAACACTTTCCGATAGTCAATATCATACGATCCCGGCTAGTGTCAGCTACGTGACAGAATAACCAAATGAAGCAATTTGTTACTCCATTGAGTGTAAGCACAAGAAGCCCAAGGAGCCGCAAAATTGACAATTTTAGTTACATTGTTGTACGATCTTATTGGAAGTAATTTATGGTATATATTATTTAACAGTATATATTGGACATGAAATACATAGGTGAAGTAGAAATATTAGTTAATTCCACTTCTTTTCTTTTATAACAGATTAAGCAGAAGTGTTATGGATTTGGAAGTGTACTCTATATTTATTTGGTAAACAACAAAGAAAAAAAATATATTAGATAATATCGTCGTCTCGCACTTGTAAATTCGTGCTCTCTCTGTTACTCTTCACATGTCCTCGACTTTTTTATTCCTTAGACATGTTGGTTTCCTCACGATATTTTTATTCACCACTGAGCATGGGGTAAATCAGTAATTAAAATTGCTGAATAAATTAAGAGGTGCCGGGGATCGAACTCATTGCTACAAAGACATATAAACATTACCCGGTTTCCGGTATTTCTTGTTGATATTTTCCTAAGTCAACGTTGTCTTTTTGTTGACATTGTCTCTACACACACGATATGAATTTTCTCTTTTAGTATTGTATAACTAACTGTTTATTTTGAATAAAACGTAGTAGGATTCCTATGCAGGAATCCGTCTAGATGACATAAATCAGTAGTGTGCAAACATTACTTTGTTTCGGTCTGAAGAGCACTGACAGCTTGTGTAGTTACTGGGAATATAATACTTAAAAACTGATGTCTCAGGCTGCCAGCGCAGTGTGGGCTCACTCAGAAATTCTCTGGGTGACACAGCCTCTGTTATGGGTAGACATTTTGCTCGTCTCGTCACTTTATCCAATAAAAAAGGAACTTCTGGCTTCTGAACCTAAAATACATAAGTCGCTTTGTTGTCTTATTTGTTCTGTTCATAACCCTAAAGACGTTTAGCTTGTGCCGCACATGCCCGTAAGCAGATACTTAGTTCTAAAGTTTGCTAAGATACTTAAATCGCCAGAGGATCACGTTTTGCAAACGTATACGGTTATAAGCCGTCTTAAACTAAATAAAGTTCTAGAACATTTTTGTAAGTTCAGATTTAGAATAGTTTTATTAATCATCAAAGAGTGATCTCATCATCATCATCATTTCAGCCTATCTTAGTCCATTGCTCAACATGGCAACCCCCATAGATTGCCACAAAATACGGTCCTGAGCCACCTGCATTTTTCGATTTTCCGCAAAGCTGGTTGTGCAGGTCGTCGCTCCATCTAGTGGGGTGTCGCCTACACTGCGTTTGCCGGTACGAAGTTGCCACCCCAGAACCTTTCTCCCCCAACGGTTATACGAGCTTCTACGAGCTATACGGCCAACCTATTGCCACTTCAGCTTACTAATCCTTAGGGATATGTCGGTTACGATCGATAACTGTAATGTTATTTTGCACAGAAACTCCGAAAGCGAGCTATGGAAAAAGAAACAAAATGACGTATGATTTTTGTAGGCCATTTAGGCGCATATTAAAATTTATCTTTACTGGTGGTAGAATTCCTATGCAGGAATCCGTCTAGGTAGATACCACACCAGATCAGTTATTCTGCCGTGGAGCAGTAGTGTGCAAACATTGCACTTACCATCTGTTAAACTTTCTGCTCGTCTCGTCACTTTATCCTATAGAAAAATATGTTATATCTTTTATTTTTATTTTTTTTATTAATAGTCGTATTGTAATATCGAGTTATAAACCGAGAGCATTTTAATTTTATTTATTTTAGCTTAGACGAAACTTCAATAACCTTGTACAGATAAATAAGCCTATGATTTATTGGGAATGCCGTCGAAGCGAATAAAGAAAAAGGAAAATCGTTATGGGAATGGCAAGATCTATTAGGTTCGTCATAAATTTATTCCCCGCCCGCATGTAAACAATTTATAAAAGATGTCTATGCTATACATGAAGTAGATAAGGGCGCAATGGTTTAGCGATTAGCTTCTGCGCAACGGGTAGAGGGTTCAATTTCCGCACAAAACAAATACGGTAGGTACGTACGGATCGTTTTTCCGGGTGTTTGTGTATCTGACATTTATGTTTGTAAACGCACCGAAATTAATACGCGTTACTAAATTTATACGATTTATTAGAAATTCTAGAGCAGTACTGAAAGAATATAGAACGGAATCTAAACCATTAAAAAATGGAAATGCAGTTATCTCTTTTAGAAGAGCAAATAATACTAATTTCATATAAATTGACTTCTTGTCACTCTATAATGCTCATGAGAACGCGATTCGGAGTAAGATTTTTTTCACTTACCAAAATGGCGCTGACGTGGCTTGCGTGTTATTTTTGGGCTACGTGTGCGGTTTCTGTCTACTTCTTATATGGGAACCCCATCATGTTCTGTCATTGTCATTATCATCCATAATTATGTAATAATTAAAAAAACGACTTCAACGCATCAGCTCTAAACAAATATCTAAGATATCTTCGATCCCCTTATCAGAAAAAAGTAAAGTTACAGCCTATAAATGTCACGCTGCTGAGCTCAGGCCTCCTCTCATTTCTGAGATTTTTTAGCCAAAAAGAGTCCGCCACGCTGCACCAGTGCGCGTTGGCGGACACACATGTCCTTCACATGTTCTCGAAGTATTTTTTATTTCTTAGACATGCAGGTTTCTTCGAGTTGTTTTCCTTCACCACGTGATAAATCAGCACTTGAAATTGCAATTAACAGTTTTAGTGGAGACCGGCACCGAGAATCGAACCCAGGACACTCGCGCACTATGAAACTTAAACTGAGCGCCTAGCCACTGAAGTACCACGATTCTAGTACCCTCATCAGAATTTAACCAAAATTATATAGGATCATCCTTACTACAATCATACTTCTATTGAAATACATTAAGTTCGGTTCTTAAACAAAGAAGTTATACCCGAATACATATAAAAAATATATACAAATAACAAAATGAGTTTTTCGAAGTCGGTTAAAAACTAGCGTAAAGTGTAATGTTAGACGTTCACCCCTGTTCACTTTTTAGTTCTCTTTCCCAAACTCACTTTCACTGGTGGTAGGGTTCCTATGAAGGAATCCGTCTAGGTAGGTACCACCCCAGGGCCAGTTATTCTGCCGTGAAGCAATAGTGTGCAAACATTGCTCTGTTTCGGTTTGAAGGGCACTGTGACCTAGCGTAATCACTGGGCATATGAGACTTAAGAACTCATGTCTCAGGGTGACGGGCGCAGTGTGGTGTCACACAGAAATGTTCTGTGTGACACAGCATTTGTTATGGGCAGACGTTGCACTTATCATCAGGTGAACGTTTTGCACGTTTCGTCACTTTATCAAATAAAAAAAACCTATAAATATTTTTTACATTCGCCTGATGGTAAGTGTAACTAGATCTATAACAAAAACTGTGGCACCCTTAACATTTTGGTGTAGCTACATACTACGCCCGTCCCCCTGAGAAATCAGTTCTTAAATCTCGTATGCCCAGTAATTACACTAGCTCTCAGTGTTCTTCATACTGAAACTCAGTAATGTTTGCACACAATTGCTTCGTTTCAGAATAACTATACACGACAAAATGATATGAATTTTACCACCAGTATATTTTTCATGTTATATATTTCACAATCAGACAGCAAACTGGTTTCTTTTGTGGCAAGCAGCGTATCTGTCGTTACCATGGATGGCAAATACCACTTACCAAATAATATCCAGTGCCAAATTTTTGTCCTTAAAAATTTAGCTGTTAAAATAGGAGACCAGCAAAATTACCTGCTATTATATGCTAGATGATGATTTTCATCATCATTATTACTATTTCAGCCTGTCCCAAGTCTATTGCTAAAGTTAAGCCTCTCCCATCGAGAGCCATCAACTGCGCAGGAGATATTATAGTGCCGCAAGTGTACGCGCAAACAGAGGCACTCACTCGTCCCAACCTACCCGCGCCCGATTACTGCCGATGCGATAAGATCGGAGGTAGGCTAGGATGCAGTGTAAGAAACGCGGGGACAATCAAAACACAACCAGACCCGATAACCGACAAGTTGTGTTTTAGCACAAATTTTGGCTCCGGCCGGGATTCGAAACCAGGATCCGCGGCATAGAAGTCAGGTACTCTGACCACTAGGCCACGCGGTCGCCTCTCCCATAGATTGTCACAAAACTCGGCCCCGATCCACTGCATCCATCGACTTCTCACAAAACCGTGCAAAGTCCTGCTTCATGTAGAGGGGGTCGATTCACACTGTGTTTGGTGGTACGAAATTGCTATACGAGAACGTTCCTTCTCAAACGGTAATGGATGATTTTATATTTAAATATATCATTTAAATCAATAATAAAAAAATGCCGTCCAAATGTTTATTTACGATTAAAAAAATGTGCGTGTCAGCGCCGACGCGACTGGAGTTTACTCTTTAAATGGTCATTGAATATACGATAGGCAAAGAGGGTAAATAAACGCATCTATTATAATACTGAAACCATGTATATACTTTTATACATATTTATTTATATTGATAATATAAAACATTATACATAAATAATGTATGTTGTGCAGTCATCTATTGTCAGATATGTATATAACTATGATAAGAAAAGTTATTTAATTTCGAACTATTCTATAATGTTTTCTTTTATTTACGCGAATATTACACATTTAAATAAAACTACTTTTTTACGGATTTTATCGCGTTTAATTTTGAACTATTTTTACCCGACGTTTCGGACGCTTTACAGCAACTCGAACTATTCTGCTTAAACGGCGCTAACAAAACAACGCTTTTTGTTAACGATCGATTTTACTACTCATTAAATTTTCGGACCGAGAGTTTTAAATGAAATCGTTCTTAAGGAGTAAACTCCAACAAATATATCAAAATTAATTATCCCACTTTGTTAAATTTTTATTGTTAATGTGTTCATTTTATTGTACTAAAACTCAAATAATTTACTACAGTTTTAGAATTTAAAACATTTTGATTCATCATCATCTATCTATCATAGTCCGCTGTTGAACATAGGCTCCATAGGCCGCCCATATTTTGATTAGTAAGACTTCTTTACAAAAACTCTAGGTAATATTACCATTATAATGTGATTTTTGGCGAGCTTGTGTAAGTTAATGTCGCTTGAACATAACTGTAGTTAATGTTTATTACTTCCATAAACTGAGCAATAATTTTTAGTATCAAGCATTAGGCAGTGTAGTCGGTAATTACGTTAGACTTTAAAGGGTTAGTATATTGCTAACTTGACGATAAATATGTATGTACAGTACATACATTTATTACATACATACAGACACGCCTTTAACCCATATAAGGGGTAGGCAGAGTTCGAGCTCGACGGTCGAAATATATTTTTTTAAATTATTTAAAGCAAACAATTCAATCAACTAGATAAGAAATAGAATAGAATAGAATAGAAAATACACAATACAGTTTAATATGAAAAAAAACAAACAAAACCAAAATTACGTAAAAAAAAATTGTTCTGTGTCGAAATGGGGCTGGTTCAGCATGTACTGTGTGAGTATGGACATACACAGCGCTGATTTTCAGCCAAAAACCTTTGTATTGTGAAACGGACGAGACTCAACTGTAAAATATCAATTAACTATTGTATACGTGTTTTAACATTTTATTTTTAATTGTAATTTTAAACATACAAAATCGGATAATTTGAGTATAAACGAAAGATTATAAAATATATTCTATTAATTAATAATATATCTATGCTCCTTGAATGATACTGTTATGGTTATTTTATATAATGTTATTTATATAAATACCATTATTTTATATTATACACATATATAAAAGTAAAGTAAAGTTTCTGCCTATAAATGTCCCTCGCTGAGCACAGGCCTCCTCTCATTTCTGAGAGGGTTTTGGAGCTAGGAAGCATCCGCCGCGCTGCTCCAATGCGGGTTGGCAGACTGCATATGTCCTCGAAATTTTTTTTCTCAGACATGCAGGTTTCCTCACGATGTTTTCCTTCACCGCCGAGCACGTGGTAAATCAGCACTTACAATTGCAATTAACAATTTTAGTGGTGCCGGCACAGGGAATCGAACCCAGGTCACTCGCGTACTATGAAATTTAAAGGGAGCACCTAGCCCATGAGATAATACGTCTTAGATAATAAAATATTACAGATTTATAAAATGATAATAATCTTCTGATCGATATGCCAACTAACTCGTAAATCGACAATTTGTGTTGGGATCCGAAAGCTTTCAACTGATCAGTAGGAAGTATTCTGAACACAAGGCATATTAGTGTCCCTTAATTGTACGACCGCATTGGTCGTCAAATAAATATACTACTGAGTTTGCGCCTAAATTAACTTTGTTTATCTCCTTTACGGTAATGGATTTACACAAAGTAACTCCTGATTCTATTTACTAGGTCGTCTCTCTCCCTCGTCACTTACTTCCAATGTGCAGATCTTTATAGCTTTTGTTTTTGTTTGGTATTTGTACTAGGCGTTTCATAGCATTGTCACTGTCAGTCAATTGATATGCAATAGATCAATATGGTTAATATCATCAGTAATTGACAAATAATTATCTGTATATCTATTGCTCGAAACAATCACAGCGGTTCTTAAGAATATATAATTTCAAATATAGAACGACGAACGAGGTCAATCTGGCAATCTATGGAGGAGGCCTATACTCAACAGTGGACTATGTTACACTGAAATGATGATGAACGAAGTCAGCGACGTGATGGTCTTTAAGTAAAGGTGGTTTTATAGTAGAAAGTGACGATAACAAATGCCGTGCCACCCAGAACATTGCCAGGCAACTGTGCGCCCGGAGCTCTGTGATATTTATTTATTTAAGGACAGCCAGAGGTTTTTACAATAGAACTTTGAACAATTACATTTATGAACATAAATTTAAAAGTAAAACACAAAAAAAGTAAAGCAGCCACAAAATGCTTATATAAAAGAGTTAAATTACTAACTTAAATTAATTTTTTTCCTAAATTAAAATATAAATTAAGAACTAAATAAAAACTGTGATACAAACAAAACAGTAATAATAATATAAATTCATGTCTCAGGGTGACGGGCGCATTGTAGTGTCCCACATAAATGTTCTGGGTGATACAGCATTTGTTAGGGGCAAACGTTACACTTACCATCAGGTGAACGTTTTGCTCGTTCCGTCACTTAATCCAATAAAAAAAAACAAAAAAAAATCACAATTAAAAGTCAGACAAATTATTTTTTAATATTACGAATATACTCATCTCGCAGATTACGTAATATTGTTTTCTTGAAAGAAGGCAGGGAGTCACAGAAAACGTCGACGGAATCCGACATTAAATTGAGCAAGCGAAACATTCTAGAAGTAGTACTGTTATGCCCTAGATTAGATTTGGAAGGTAGTGGGTAAAATAATAATGGCCCGGATTTACGAGGATATCGACGAGGAACTTTGAATTTTATTTTTCGTAGAAGCTCGGTACAGTCAATGGTTCCGTGTACAATTTTATTTTATAAAACATTACCATATCAAGGGTTTACGGGTTAGCAAGCTGTCAACGCTGAAGTAATTTAATTTCTCAGCATATCCCGAGAGTTTCTTGCCGCACTTACAGCAATAAGCAAGATGTCTCAAAAAACTTTTTTGTATTCTTTCTATACGTGTCTGATGTCCTTGTACTGTGGTGACCAAATTACGCTTCCATATTCTAGTACGCTCCGGACGTAGGAATTAAATAATATTTTTTTTGTTGCAATGTTTTTAAAGATTTTCCTATTTCTTATTATAAAGCATAACGCGTGAAAGAGATTTGAGTACATTTATTGCAATTTAACTGCATATTATTATTGCTACACCATTCTGCCAGACTATCGATATCATCTTATAAGAATTGCGAGTCTTCCGAAGAATTAATTACCCTAGCTTTAAGTTTATTACTTTAAGTCATCTGCAAATAAGAAAACATTACTATTTTTGATTTCTTATATTTACGCGAACACTACACATTTAAATGAAACTAATTTTACGGATTTTATCGCGTTTAATTTTATACTATTTATAACCCGACGTTTCGAGTGCTTTACAGCACCCATGGTCACGGGGGGACTGAGGTGACAGATGTCCTGATGTCATAGTTAACCCGGAGTACCTTCAGCTTTTAATTATTTTTTTTTTATGGTCCGATCTACGCAGAAAGAGCTAACTGTGTCTTGAAGTCTTGCAGTGGTATGCTTGGTTTTTGACTTAATTTTATTAATTATAGGATCCCAAGCTGGTGGTAATACCCAACCATCTTCTCTATTAAAATTAGGATGTTTTTTAATTTCAATAGCCTCGCGAATCATTCTTGGTAGGAATCGGTGTTCTTTTGCGAGGATTTGTGGTTTATCAAATCTGATGTAATGGTTGGGATGATCCAGAACATGGTCACAGACTGCAGACTTCCTGGGGCGGCGATTTTTTTAAATCTAGACGTAAATTCGATAATACCTTCCTGTGCCAAACCACCAAAGTTGTATGGGTTACCCAAAATACACAAACTCAATGCTCCGCTACGTCCAATAGTGAGTCAGATCGATTCACCAACTTACAGATTGGCTCAACATGTGGCTAAAATACTCTCCCCACTAAGAGGACATACAAGAGCACATACAAAGGATTCCTACCATTTTGTCAGTGAGATAAAAGACCTACATCTTACTGACAATGAAACTATGGTCAGTTTTGATGTTCAGTTGTTATTTACATGTCTACCTGTTGAAGACTGCATCTCAATTGTAACTAGGAAGCTAACAGAGAACAACATGCCATTAGAACATGCAGAATTACTGAGACATTGCCTAACATCTGGCTATCTATTGTGGAAGGAACAATACTACCGGCAAGTAGATGGTGTGGCGATGGGCTCCCCGGTATCTCCCATTGTTGCTGACATTTTCATGGAAGACTTTGAGGAGAAAGCCCTCCGTACTTCTCCAGTAAAACCAAGGTTCTACAAGCGGTATGTAGATGATACTTTCACAATTCTACCTTCTAATAAAGTCACTGCATTTTTAGACCACCTTAACTCCATTAATTCTAAAATACAATTTACAATGGAGTTAGAGACAAATAACTCTTTAGCTTTTCTAGATGTTTTAGTAATTAGAAATCCTAATAACACCTTGAGTCACACTGTGTATAGGAAAAAGACCCATACCAACAGGTATTTAAACGGTGAATCTCACCACCATCCTTCACAGTTAGCTACCGTGGGCAAATCTTTGTTTCAGAGAGCACAAGGGATCTGTGACAGTAAACACCTGGCCGCCGAGCTTCAGCATGTCAAGCAAGTTTTGCAAGACAACAAGCTTCGGGTTCCGCGCCTTCGTCGCAGTGACCGAGTGAAGCCGGCCACAGTCGAGCGTGTACCTGCAGTCCTACCATATGTCAGAGGAGTCACGGACCAGATTGGCTATATCTTGAAGCGGGCTTCCATAAAAACATTTTTCAAGCCGCCGAAGAAGATAAGTCAATTTTTACCATCTGTCAAGTGTAACATCCCTCTACAAGATGCAGGAGTATACAAGCTGGATTGTGAATGTGGTCTCTCTTACATAGGGCAAACAAAAAGATCAGTAAAAACCCGTGTAAAAGAACATATAGCTGATGTGAAGCATCGCCGCCCCAGGAAGTCTGCAGTCTGTGACCATGTTCTGGATCATCCCAACCATTACATCAGATTTGATAAACCACAAATCCTCGTAAAAGAACACCGATTCCTACCAAGAATGATTCGCGAGGCTATTGAAATTAAAAAACATCCTAATTTTAATAGAGAAGATGGTTGGGTATTACCACCAGCTTGGGATCCTATAATTAATAAAATTAAGTCAAAAACCAAGCATACCACTGCAAGACTTCAAGACACAGTTAGCTCTTTCTGCGTAGATCGGACCACAAAATAAAAATAATTAAAAGCTGAAGGTACTCCGGGTTAACTATGACATCAGGACATCTGTCACCTCAGTCCCCCCGTGACCATGGGTGCTGTAAAGCACTCGAAACGTCGGGTTATAAATAGTATAAAATTAAACGCGATAAAATCCGTAAAATTAGTTTCACTTACTATTTTTTATGTAGGTATATATATCCAGATCATTAATAAAAACATTAAAAAGCCATGGCCCAAAGTGGGAGCCTCGCAGAACACCCGAACTAGATAAATAATCAACTGACTTATAACCATTCAATACAACATAGTTATTTCGACATCGCAAATACGACTCAAACCAATTTAACAAAGACCCACAAAATCTACGCAATAGAGTTTGATGACAGACTTTGTCAAACGCCTTTGCAATGTCTGTGTATATTGCATCCACTTGAAGTTGAGCGTCGACTTTTTCTGTAATGTAACCAACATTAGACACTAAATTTGTTGCTGTTGAACGATTTTTAACAAATCCATGCTGGTTTTCGACGAAGTAGGGCTTAAAATAGCTATAAATAGGGGTAGACTACGGCTTCAAATACATTCGAGAAAACTCACAATATAGATATGGGTCGATAATTAGTAATATTTTTGGTATCGTCGTCTTTAAACATTGGAACAACTATTGCAATTTCCCATGTTTCTGGAAATACACCTGATCGCAAAGATTCGTTAAAAATCGTGGTTAATGGCTCGCGAAGATAATAAGAACATTTTATTATAAAGAATGGATGAATTCCATCGGGGCCTCCTCCTTTATATTTATCAAGTCTTTTTAAATATTTGTACACAGTTTTCACAGGTAAGCTACTTACTGATCATCATAATAATTTCAGTCTATCAATATTTCATTGCTGAACATTGGCCTCCCCCATAGATTGCTATAAAAGTTTGTAGCACTCATTATGGGGGGATTTTAGTAGCCATAGTTGCCACGCTTGGCAGGCGGGTTAGCAACCGCAGTTTCTTTATTCAGATGTTCAAGGAAGATGCTGCCACCCGTCTCCTGGTTTTATATATATATTTTCCCTCTGTCGACTTTTACTACACCCACGGGATGAGATGGGTGGTAGTTTTTCTTTTTCTATAAAAAATACAACCTTCCTTAATTATTCAGACCTGTTATGAACAGTAGCGTCTAAGGTGCGAAGAGTGTCGTTCTACGAACGCCGATCGTGATGGGTAAAGTGATAGTGACAAATCTCAACTTGGATGAAATCTGCCCAGTAGTGATCTGAGCCAACGTTTGTGCAAAAATATAAATCGTCGTTTTACTGGTCTGGCTGAGCTGTGAATGTGAATTTTATGTTTTAAAAACGCTTTTACGATACAGTAGACATCGTAGTTTTTTAACTATGAAATTTAACGTTAAAAGTTTAGCAAGAGCAAGTCTATATACATAAGTTGTATAAGTTGTATTTAAAGTTTTTAGTTTACTTCAAATTCAACTAGTAAAATATGTGGGAACATTTTCTTCAGTCTTAATAAGTTATTGGCAGGGAAACACAAAATTTAACAGAAAAATAAAACGGGCTACATTAATCGGCTCTTAATCGCGGGTCGCTTATGCTTTAGACTCATATATCAAGTATGTTTTAAGTCTAACCACGCGTCTGCGGTGCGATAACGGGCGGTCTCACACAAAGCTTCTTCGCAATATCTAGTTCCTGCGGTCGTATAAACGCGATTATACGTACTTCTCCCTCAATGTCTTTGATTTTTCCATAACGTGATGAGAATATTTTTCATTTTGACGACGGTCCTTTTTTCTGTGTAAGTATAATATTTTTTTCTGGTTGTATTATAATAAAACTGGAAGTTTTCGTGGGTAACCTGATCAGTTCCTTGATATACTCATTGTGTGAGTAAGAGATTCACTTTGATTAAAAAGCTATCTAATTCTATAGTTTATCTCTTCATACACACATGCAATCACGCCTTTTTTCTGTATAAGAGTTGGGCAGAGACCACATCTGTAGCCCACTTTTCTACCCCGCGAGAAGCGAGACGTAATGGCTGGCGAACCACGTCGCCGCCATTTTGGTACGAGTCAAAAATTCTTACTCCCCATTGCGTTCCCACGAGCAGTATTCTGACAGCATTGCATATTAGTAGTAGTAGTAGGAAAGAGGTAGGTGCGTATTCAGAAGTAGGCTTGGATGCAGTGTCAGAGGGTTGGAGGATATGGGGCCAATCACAACAAAACCAAAACCGAAAACCAACAAATTGTCTTTTTTCTACAAATGCATTCTTATGCAGGATCCCGTCTAAGTGGGAACAACCACAGTATCCGTTATTCTGTCGTGAAGCAGTAGTATGCAAACTTAACTATGTTTCAATCTGAAGGGCACTGAGAGCGAGTGTAATTACTGGGCACATAGAACAACTGATTTCTCAGGAAAACGAGCGCAGTAAGGTTCACAGTATAAACAATAGAAATAAAGAAAGTATCCTATGTCCGTCTCCAGGATGCAAGCTACGAGTATCTCTATGCCGAATTTCGTCAAGATAAGTTCAGCGGTTGAACCGTGAAAAGGTAACAAATAGACAGAGGGACACAGAGAGTTACCTTCAAAAACTAAAACATTATCGATAACATTCTTAACAAATAAGTCTAATAAAATATCTATCAATATTTAATTTTTTCATAAAATGTGAATGATGTCGGAAGTGCAATGTGGTGGCGGATTACGAGCGTCTACCACCCTTTCTCATTCTGTGTGTGGCGTAAAAGTAGACAGAGGAAAAATGAAAACCGAGAGATGGGCAGCAGCATCTTCCAGGAACTTCTAAACTGTGATTGCCAACCCACCTACCAAGCGTGGCAACTATGGAAAAATCCCACAAAATGAGAGTTACAAACTTTTGTGGCAATATATGGGGAGGCCTATTTTCAGAAGTGGACTAGTGATAGACTGATATGATAATGATGTGAATGGATTGTACAAATTATTAGCATAAAGGATGGCCTAGTGGTTAGCGTACCTGACTTCTACGCCACTGGTCCTGGGTTCGAATCCCAGCCGCAGCCAACATTTGTGTAAAACACAAATTGTTGATTTTCGGGTCTGGTTGTGTTGTGCGTTTGAATTGTATGTCTGTAAAACGCACCCACGATACAGGAGAAATCCTACTACGGGTCAATATAAAAAAAAAAAAAGTGTACACTAATTTAAATAGGAAATCTGTTACTGGGCATTTTTCTGTATACAGAACCTATTCCTTTTTAAAAGGCTGACAATCTGCTATTCCTCTGGGAATGTAGATGTTCATGGGTGGCGTTGATCACTTACCATCCCGTGAGTCACCTGCTCGATTGCCCCTCTTCCATCCATCTTCCAAAAAAAAAACATTATATAAATTTCACGCCGCTGTTGATTTATTATCTTAATAAAGTATACTTGGTATCGTCATTCATGTAATATAGAAAGGCTTTTCATAAGTACTTATCTGGATTTGTATCAAATATCATAGAATGAAAGTAATGTAGAAAAACATAATATAGTAGAGAAACCGTTTGTCAAAGTTTATATAGTATTTACCAAACCTTAAGCAGCTTTGTGGATTACATTTTCTCCTCTTTTTATTATAAATGTTCTTGTATTACGTTGTTATTATCGTTTTTAATCTAAAGCTTTCCAGAATAAATACTTAGTAGTGACAAAAAATATTAAACTCGCCAGCCGCGTGTCGACTTGGTACGTAAGTATTATGATTTCTGTGATATGATTCAAATTCTTGTAACACTACCGTACCAAAATGTGGACGCTGTTGACACGGACAGCGTGGGTCAAATAAAACTTTCTAAAAATATAATTTAAATAACATGTTACGAAATTACGGGAAGAAACAGAAGAAAATAAATGATTTGAATGATAAAATATTTCCACAACAATAATCACGCGATTATCCTTCCTCAAAAGCCGGCAACGCACCCGCGATGTTTTTTTTTATTGTAATATAAAATACGACTAAACGACCAAAACGTTCATATGATGGTAAGTGCAACGTCCGCCCACACCAATTTTTTTTTTATAAGAGAGCGGGGCAAACGAGCAGGCGGCTCACCTGATGGTAAGTGATCGCCGCCCATGAACATCCGCAATACCAGGGGAACAACGAAAGCGTTGCCGGCCTTTGAGGAAGGAGTAGGTTCTTTTCTTTAAGGTCCCTAAGTCGTATCGGTCCGGAAAAACTGCTGGCGGCAGCCTATTCCACAAAGTGGTTGTGCGTGGCAGAAAATTTGCTGTGTCACCCAGAATATTTCTGTTTGACACCACACTGCGCAACACAATTATCCATCCTCAAAGGCCGGCAACACACCCGCTATGCCTCTGGTAATGCGGATGTTCATGGGCGGTGGTGATCACTTACCATCAAGTGAGCCTTACAATTAATGAATACGACCTTCAACTTACCACTTGCTCGTTGGCCTCCTCACCTATAAAAAAAACTATCTCTCAGTGCGCTGCAGAGTAACGTTTGCAAACTATTGCTTTAACAGGCACTGTGCTGGTATCTATCTAGACGGAATCCTGCACAGGAATTCTTCAATCACGAACAGTATACTGTGATAACCATGTGGCCTATTGGTTAGAGAATTTGACTTCTACGCCCCTGGTCCTGTGTTCAAATTCCAGCCGAAGCCTGAATTTTTGGGTCTGGTTGTGTTGTCGTTGTCCCCGTGTCTCTGACACTGCAGTGAATCCTAGCCTCTGATGTTATCGCATGAGCGTTACATCGGCCGTGGGTAGGTTGGAAGGAGTGGGTGCTTCTATGTTCGCGCGTACACTTGTTAAACTATAATATCTCCTGCGCAGTTAACATATTTCGACAGTATAAGGAAGTTGTAGCCGAGGTCGAAAATCCAGGAGGACTTCACTGCGATTTATTATGCTTATATATCAATGTACTATAATTTACATTATTAATAGCAACCTTTTGTATATAAGCCGATGACGTAATATATATGGTGTATAACCGAAATTAATTTCCAGTCTTATAATTTAAAAAGCCAATTTGAATAGTGTAGAATTGTTAATGGCTTCACATCAACCATCTACAGTGATTGATGTGAAGCCATTAACATGATTACGCTTTACACGTAACATTTTTTTTACGATTTAAAAAGTGTTACTTTTGCGGAAATCCATTAAAATAAAGGAAAGAAAGTTAATTTGCTAAGATCTGCATGCCCCAAGTCCCCTCCACCCGGCTTCCGATAGCAGTATTAGTTTGCTTGTGCACGCTATTGTGGGAAGTCTTAATTGTGCATGCAGATCTTTACATATAAACTTTCTTTCCCTTATTAGAGTCGGATATTCGAGCACAAAATGTTTAAAACGATAATAATCACCGTGTGTTGGCGACTTTAGACAATCTATCACCCCATCTCATCACGTGGGTGTCCTAAAAGTCGACAGAGGGAAAATTAAAATCAGGAGATGGACAGCAACATCTTCCTGTAACATCAGAATAAAAAAAAAGGCCAACCTGCCTGCCAAGCGTGGCAACTATGGGAAAACCCCAAAAATTAGAACTAAAAACTTTTGTGGTAATCTACCTACATGTCTGAGTGATGAGTGATGTGAAATGTTAAGAGGTGGGTTGGGAGATTCTCTTCAGTCGACTTCAAAATTAATATGACAATCGCGTGGGTTACGGCAAATCCACTGAATTTGGGAAAAGCGTACGTCCAGCTGTGGACCGTAAAGAAAACGATCTTTATCAATATCTATTCGTTGTATGTTAATCGGAGGTACTTTTCTGATTTGTTATATTTTCTTGATTTTATCGTCTGAAGGGTACAAGATATTGACATTTCTCGGAAGCAAAATTTCCTTTTCTATTATTTATAAAACCGAACCTCGTCGCTTTCAATTATTGGCGGCCAGTTGTTATAATATTGTTTCTTTTGTTATGACCGCATTCCATTTGGTAATTGAAAAAAGTCTGACATTTGACATTTTAATTCAAAATCATTTATTTTGATTTTTTTATGTATTTAACTTCATATAAAATACAATGGATGAAGTGTTTCACGTTGATAAAATAAATTTCGTGACCAGAAAATAGACCTAAATCTTGTTCAAGATATTTTCTTAAGTTATATCATTTAAGGCCGTTTGAATGATATCTTTTTATATTATGTGATCGTCATAGGTAGGGCCCTTTTATCTACGAGTACATTGTGTTTATTTAAGTAACATGTTCTATTAGGTGTATCATGGAAAGATGTTTATTCACTAGAGAAGCTGCATCAACCTAAGTCAGTGTACGAATACTAATTAATTACTAATCCCTAAACTCTTGTAAGGGGTTTACAATGTTTATCTACGAGTATCATAATATCTAATACAAGAAGATTTGTATTCCGCACTTGTATATGATTTACATTAAATTATTTATAACCCGCTGCAAGCTATCATCTACATTTTTATTTAAAAAAATGTGGGGAAGGCACACGGTAAGCGCCGTTCTTCTCAAGCACAGCAAAACTGGCGAACCAGCGAAAAGAGGGCTTGGCCTCTAGCTAGTGCGTAAGCACTTCAAGGGTATGGGTTTCCACGTGCGGCTTTCTGCCGCAGCCTTGAGCGCAGCATGAAGTAGACGCATTAGCTCCACCAACCATTGTAATGATGTATTTTGCCTTTTTGTCATTAATAATTATCAATCAGCCATGAGGCAGGTTTTATTATAGTTATCAAAATAGGATTGTGTAACCGACGTTGAGTATTATTTATTTCGATAGTGTTTGTATCACCCACCATTGTATCCAGTTATCATTAATTTGTGGGAATTTACTGAGAGTCTTATTTAAAACTACCAAAATTAAATTAAATTAAATTAATTACCAAAATCCACGCGAACGTATTTCATAGCTTGTCTAGGAAATCACTGATATTTAATTAGTTATCTTATTTTTTATTTTTTTATTTATTAACCGGTTAAAGATAATTCGCAAATATGGAAAGTTAACAACAAGAGTTTTTTGTCTCCAAAGTTGACTTAGATGCTTTATATTTAAAACAAAAATATATATATAAAAGGAAAATATATATATAAAAGGCGAGTAAGGAATTAAACTGCACTGTGCACCCAACAGTGTATGGTGGCGATGGGCTCACCACCTATCACACCAAGTGCATTATATTGTTTTGGTGAAACGTGGATTGTGGCAATCATCTGTTTTTGCAGTGAGTGCCCAGTCTCTGACTACCCCTTAAGGGATACAGTCGTGATATTATGTATGTATGTATTTATTTAATATTATTGTTATTCAACACATTGAAGGGCAGACAGTCTGCAGTCTCGTTATAAAGATAACCGACTTAGACAAAGCTAATGAACTGTGAGTCAAACCAAGTGCAAGACGCAACCATTATGACTAACGATATCTAAGCAACTGCCACAAAGACGCATTGCCACAAGCGCAACATCACCAATACGACTATCGCCAGACAAATGCCAACATAAGGGCCTTTACACGGTCTCAGCAGACATCCAAATCCCTGCAAAAACCTCCGTCAAGCAGAATCATAAGTCGTATTGAAACAGACGCGACTCATTCATATAACCGCCACTAAAACATAATACTACAATAGCAGTAAGTTTTACCGTGACTATCACATAGACGGTGCCTCCTTACAACAAACCAATATGATAAATATCGACTTTGGCCTTTGGACTTGTTGAAAAAGTTGTTAAATAAAAAATTACCACCATTACCAACGTCTCATAGTAGCAAGCCACCAAGACATGGGGCGAAATAGTAAGCTCCAGCACCGAAATGCTAATAGCCACACCCTGTCTGATGTGGTGGTATGAAAGTCTAATCTACTCTTATCTTAATAATTGCAAGTTCCAACTCATCTTTATTGAATCATTTCTTACAAGAGACCTTCAATGATAGAGCTTTTTTATCATATACTTTACTTACGTAGGATCTTTTTATGGAAAATTAGCACTAGGCAACCTAATACTGTACAGTCTTGTTCGACCCTCATACCCATAGAGGTAGCCGTCTGGTATGCCCCTCCGCGCGGTACATAACCAGACAGTATGGTGAGAGCTATACGCAAACACTCTCTTATATCAAGATAGGTTTTTTATTTGGCATTACATGAATTCTTTCCGGATTTAGAGATGAGCTTATAAATTTTAAATGCATGAACACTTTCTTATTATGAATTACTTATATAGAGTATTTTCCATACAAATAAAGATAATTTTATATTGTAATATTTTAATTTACTTGTATTGTACATAAGGTCTCTTGGATATATTTTATAGATTTGAAAATAAAATTTATGCCAAGAAAAAATAAAAATGAAAATTATGAAATTTCGCTGGGATTGGCCCTCATATACTAGTATATTTTCCCAACTGTAGTGGACCACTATATTTTTTTGTGTAATATTTTAAGGTGCAAGCATGGTGCTGCATTTCCATGCAGGAATCCGTCTAGATAGGTACTACCCCGGGGCCAGTTATTCTGCTGTGAAGCAGTAGTGTGCAAACATTACTGTGTTTCGGTTTGAAGAGCACTTAAAGCTAGCATAATCACAGGGCAAATGAGACTTAAGAACTGATTTCTGAAGGTGACGGGCACAGTGTGGTGCCACACAGAAATGTTCTGGGGGACACGGCATTTGTTATAGGCGGATCTTGGACTTTCCATTAGGTGAATGATTTGCTCGCCTCGTTAGAGTTATAAGTACCCTTCAAACCGGAACACAATAGTTTGATGGCAGAATAACTGGGACGGCGGTGTACCTATCTAAACGGATTCCAGCATAGGAATCCGTGACAGGCGCTCAGCGGCAGTCTCAGTCACAATTGATGATGCCTTGCTTTGAGGTGAAACAAGTAACGTGTTCTCGGTTTCGGTGGCGTGCATTGCCTGGTCGTAGTGTTGTAGTAGTAAAGGTGATTTTTATAGGAAAAACTGATGAGATGAGCAAAATGTTCACCTGGTGGTAAGTGCAACGTCTGCCCATAATATATGCTGTGCCACCACTAAAATTTTTGTGTAGTACCACACTGCGCCCATCACCCTGAGACATTTTTTTTTTATTTTTTTTATTTTTGAGACAGTTTTTAAGTCTCATATGCACTGTTATTACGCTAGATCTCAGTTCCCATTCAGACCGAAGCACAGCAATGTTTGCACACTACTGCTTCGCAGCCAAATAACTGGCACTGCGGTGTATCTTCTACCTAGACAGATCCCAGCATAGGAATCCGTGACAGATGCTCTGCGGCTGTATGTTGTAAAAGATACTTGATAATGCCTTGACTTTGGTGGTGTGTATTGCCTAGCTGTAGTGCTGTAGTAGTTAAGGGTATGTGGAGGAGATGTCCGGTGGTGGTATAAGTTTGTTTATGTATTTTTATAAATTCATATACAACAAGGAAAAGATCAGTGTAAAAACAATTCTGAAAATTGGAGCGATCCCTAATCCATATTTTATGATCTAAACTTGTAAAGAGTACCGACGTACCGTTTTTCGGTGTAAAGGGAAGATTACGTATTTATTGTTTCAAAGCTTCTTCAACGCAAATTTATTTTAAGTCGTGATCTAATTTTATTTCCTTGTAAACAATTATGTTCAGCAATTACTGTGAAAAGCAAGTTGTTAAATTAAGATTTTGTTACATAGATTAGGATAATTTTTTTGTTACAGATAATGTGCAATAATTAAGAGAAGATCTCTTAAAGTCGGGGATTTTTATCGGAAATACTCAAAAAATTATAGTTCGATTTCTAATAAGTTGTTTTTAGGGTTATCTGTTAGTCATATATTGGGGATGAGTGTCCGGCAGAGTAGAATAGCACCTATGTCTTTCCTACCGAGGTGGCGGTACCGTAAGAGGCGACTAAGGTATTATACGGACAGCTTTTATTGTGCAGAACAACACCTTAATATGCAATGTTGTCACTATACTGTTCGTGAGAACACAGTGGTGAGTAAGAATTGTTTGACTTATACCAAAACTGGTTCGCGACCCGTTTCATCTCGTTCCCCACGAGGGAGACTATGGGCTACGTGTGAGTGGCGTCTGTCTACCCTGACTGTATGTATGTTATACATATAAGCATTTTACGATTGAGTCGTCATCATATCTCCGAAACTATAAGACTTGTTAAATTGAAGTTTGGAATACATATTCCTTTTTGAACTTGACGATTATTTTCATTGCTTTCAGAGATTTGACGATAATTTTCTCCGAAATGTGTAAACGGGCTGGTGCTGTTATTATATATACACTTTAAAAATAACTTCCATGTGAAGCAGGGCGGGTCAGCTAGTAGGGTATAAAGCTATCATCATTTCAGCCTATCACTAGTCCACTGCTGAACACAGGAGGACTATGCCATAGTTGCCTTTCTTGTCAGGCGAGATAGCATGAAGTTTATTTATAAAGATGTTCCAGGAAGATGCTGCTGCCCATCTTCTGATTTTCGTTTTCCCTCTGCCGACTTTTAGGACACCCACGGGACGAGATGATGTAGGAGAGTCTCTTAAGCCGCCACTACATGGCAATTATTCCATTACGGCTATACGGCTTATGCCCTTAATTCCGTTTAATACTTTTGATACGTACAGCGAAGATCTCTCGCAAGAATAACTCAAAGAATAATAAAATTGTATGTTAATGAAAAAAAAGTAAATATGTAAAGAAAAGAATTTAAAGAAAGAAGGGGCAGCGAGAAACTTATTTCGTTTCTTGTTAGTATAACCGTTTCCTAAATACATAATAGTCATCTAACAACGACATAATTGCTTCCTGAATTGTGCTGTTGTAGTCGTAGTTACAATGTTGAATGTTTTCGACATACAAATGGAAAATTTGAAAACGAATGTCGAATTATATTCCATATTCCGTTTTTTGTTACTCGAATCCACTATATGTTTTGTTAGCAAAGAAGTTTTTTATTGGATATGACATCACCCTGAGACATCAGTTCTTAAGTCTCATATGCCCTGTGATTGCACTAGCTCACAGTGCCCTTCAGACCGAAACACTGTAATGTTTGCACTTTACTGCTTCACGGCTGAATAACTGGCCCAGGGGTGCTACCTAGGTAGGTACCACCGTAGATCCGAAGAGTAAGAAGTTGAAGATAAGTCGCTAAAAGAATAATTTAATTGAATGCAAGACTATAATATTCTGGTGGTAGGATTGCATAGGAATCCGTCTAGGTAGATACGAGTACCACCCCAGCGCCAATTATTCTGCCCTAAGCAGTAGTGTGCAAACATTACTGTGGTTAGGTTTGAAGGGCACTGTGAGCTAGCGTAATCACTGGGCATATGAGACTTAAGAACTTGTGTCTCAGGGTGATGGGCACAGTGTGGTGTCACACAGAAATATTCTGGGTGACACAGCATTTGTTATGGGCAGACGTTGCACTTACAATCAGGTGAATGTTTTGCTCGTTTCATCACTTTATGAAATAAAAAACAAAAAAAAAACTATAAAATTCTGACGGAATCAAAACTGCACTAAAATAAAATTTAAGATATTTATTTAAGAAAAACGTGACTAGGATTTCTAATGCATCGCGAGTGCGTTTTGCATACATACATTTCTCAAGCGCATCTACAACCAAATTCAAAAATAACCGATTTACGATTTTTGATCAAATATTAGCCCCGGCTGGGTTTTGAGCCTAAGACTCACAGCGTAGAAGTTTCTAACCACTGGAACACGCTGTCATCAACTTTACAAATTTGTTATGGCATCAGCGGAAACAAAAAAAGAATTATTTATTCTCTGACGTCACTACCCCATTTAAATTGATTTTGCACATTAAGTTCATGATTGAATATTGGCGATGTGCGTGTTAACCTAAAAGCTTTCAAAAGCTTTGCGAGCTCTCTGGGAAAATTGATCTCTTTGATGTGTGCCCGCATTTTAACTTTGACGTGATTAACTGTAACTTTGAAACAACTATTTCTTTGTCAAACATTTCCAATGCTTGGATGGATTTGTGTATTGTATTGTATTGACAGCACAGTTACACATTATATGCGAGTCCACATCAAACGTTTGTTTCGGCTCGGATTCAAATCTGCGACCTACTGACTCAGGCAGGTATGAGGTCAAGGAAGCTGAAGATTTAATAAACATGTATTTAATAACAGAAAAGTCATATTTTTCTTGTGTGGCTATGTAATGGCAGCAATTCGTGTCTCGGGCTTATAGGAATTACATTATTTGATTTCATATCGCACAACTAAAGTTATTGACCAAGCGAAAATTCTGACAGCGACCTCTTTTTATTGACGACCGCGTGTCTAAGTGATCGGGGTGGCTCACTTCTTCAGGCAGGCCGCAGGTCCTGGGTTCGCATGCCAGCCGGAGTCATCATTTATGCAATCGTACACATTGTTGGTTTTTGGGTCATGCGTGCAAATTGTATGTCTGTAAAGCCAAAGTGAGTCCATTTTTATTTAAAAAAAAATATAAAAAAAGAAATTACAAATCTGATTTTTTATGATTACAAAAGATTCCACAAGCCAGTATCAAGACACATACGAGTATATTATTATTTAAGTATAGGCTTTATGCCTCGCTAATATAATTTGAAAACCATTCGCCACATTGGATTAAAAAAAAAAACAAGAAATCGGGATGTCTAAACAAAGCTTAACATTGTTTCGATAAATATTTCCGAGGCATTGAAGCGGTTAGCAGTATAAAACCAATCATGTAGATAACTTTATAGGTTACAGAAGAAATACGACAAACAACAGATATAAGTCGTGTAGGCCAGGAGGTATGAGCTATTGTCAGGGCATTGGTAGACAATTCTTATAGTTATTTAGTAGTTTATTTTAGGTTAGACTGACTTCTGTCGATGGAACAGGAAAAGATAAAATCGGCGGATATAATATTTCTTATATTGTTTATTGTACTTTTAAGATTTGATGTGTGCTGTAGGTTAATATTGAATGTTATGTAAATAAGCGGGTCGGCGGCAAAATATCTTATTATTAGTTAGCTTTGTGAATTTTGGTTGGCATTTTATTGGATAAAGTGATGAAACGAGCAAAACGTTCACCTGATGGTAAGTGTAGCGTCTCTCGCCCATAGCAAATGCTGTGTCACCCAGACCATTCCTGTGTGACACCCCACTGCGCCCATCACCCCGAGACATCGGTTCTTAAGTCTCATATGCCCAGTGATTACACTAGCTCACGGTGCCCTTCAAACCGAAACACAGAAATATTTCCACAGGAGTTCAGTATTTTTGTATTTCTAAGACATCCCGTTGCCGCCAAAGACTACTTATCGACTCTTGTTTTATTTCCATTGGTGTCATCTCAAAAGTTAGCCCCAACAAAGTAAAGTTTTCCCCAACAATCAGCTGTGTATGGGCAAAAATTCGACCAAACCTTTTGCAGCGTCTTGCGCGGACACGATGGTCCGCATCCAAAAGTGCATGCGACTATTTTTTTCCGACTTAAAAAAAGTTAGCAGTTCTATTTACAAATGTATGTTTTTTTTGTAATGTATGTTTACTGATATTTTTTATTGGATAAAGTAATGAAACGAGCAAAACGTTCACCTGATGGTAAGTGCAACGTCTGCCCATAACAAATGCTGTGTCATCCAGGAAATTTCTGTGTGACACCACACTGTGCCCATCACCCTGAGACATAAGTTCTTCAGTCTCATATGTCCAGTGATTGCGCTAGCTCACAGTGCCCTTCAAACCGAAACACAGTAATGTTTGCACACTACTGCTTCACGGCAGAATAACTGGCCTGGGGTGGTACCTACCTAGACGGATTCGTGCATAGGAATCCTACCACCAATGTATTATACGTACTTTGTATATGTATGTGAAGCGGTGTATGGATGTGCGTGCAAGTTGTATATGGAGCGTTGGGCTTTATGTAAAGTATTATGATGTTATCCTAGCCGATTTCGACCACGGCGACAACTGCCGACACTGCGCAGGAGATATTACAGTGCCACAAGTGTACGCGCAAACACAGAGGCACTCACTCGTCCCAACCTACCCGCACCCGATGTAACGCTGATGCGATAAGATCGGAGGTAGGCTAGGATGCAGTGTCAGAAACACGGGGACAATCACAACACAACCAGACCCGAAAATCAACAATGTATGTTTTAGCACAAATACTGGCTCCGGTTGGGATTCGAACCCAGGACCCGCGACTTAGAAGTTAGGTACTCTGACTACTAGGCCACGCGGTCGTATAATGTATGTTTTAAAGAAGCGTCAAACATGGCGTAGACTCGAATTAATATGAAGTTAATGTGTCGTTGTAATAAAGAAAGTAAATGTAAACATTTAAAGGTTTAAGACAGCGTCAGAGAATATTCTCTATATGCCCAGTATCTAGACCCTATAATATCCCGTGTGCTTTCATTAAATATCTGTAATTTTTCTTTAGGATGCGAGAGCGATTATAGGAGTCAAATATTTATTTTATAATATTACATAGGACATCAATTATATAACTTTACGTGTAGTCAGAAAGTATCTAAAAAGGCACGACTGGCTGTTAGAGGACTGGTATAGAGGAGTACTGGTCCCCAGACTTATGTTCGGTAGTGAATGTTGGATTTGGCAGAAGAAGCATGAAAATAAGATTAATGCTGTTGAAATGAAAAGTTTGAGAAGTAGTGCTGGAGTGACTTTGATGGACAATCTGAGAAAAAGAGTGATAAGACGTTGCGGTGTGGTATACATATGCAGTGACAAAGATAGAAAAAGGGATGCTTAGATGGTTTGGACACGTGGAAAGGATGGATGAAAAAAAGAAGATTGACGAAACAGATTTATGAGGCGAGTGTGAATGGAAAAGCCGGTAAAGGACGAAATTACTAGACGCGCAAGTCAGCTAATGTTCAATGCACTTCCTATAAGAGCTGGGGTGACATCCAGAACTTTCATTTGGATGGTTCAGTGTGGCACCGCATTGCGCTCGTTACCACGAGGCATCGGTATTTAAGTCTCATATGCCCACTAATTACACTAGCTTCAGTCAACTACAAACCGAAACAAAATGGTGTCTGTGCATCACTGCTTGAAGACAGAATAACTGGCACTGCGATGGTACTTACCTAGGCGGATTCTACATAAGAACCACCAGTTTCAATTAGTTTATAAGATACCGTTATACATCTGATTTTTTGTAAAAGAAGCAAATAATAATTGTTTTATACGATTCAGTGACATGTAGTAATGTTATTTTTTTAAGTTGAAATAGGATCACGATATTCTCCTCTCTGTCAATTTTTTTTATATTGTATAAAGTGACGAGACGAGCAAAACGTTCATCTGATGGTAAGTGCAACGTCTGCCCATAACAAATGCTGTGTTACGCAGCATATTCCTGTGTTGCACGGCAGAATATTTGGCCCTGCAAGAAAAAAAATGCTGTAACTGTGTTTTCGTATTAACATGACAGGCATTTTATAGGCATTTTAAATACAAGAAGAAAAAAAGGGTCATCACCCTCTCTTTCTCTTCTCATAATGATAAATATAGTTTAATTAACGGAACGGTTAACGTTTTGCTCGTTTCATCACTTTGTACAATCAAAAAATGCTATTAATTACCCTCATTAAAAGTATCCGTATAAATAAAATATCTATAAAACAATTAATAAAAAAAATCCTGAGCTTTCTCTACCACGGGGACAATGATAATCGTAAAAGTAAGAAAAAAAAGCAGTGAAGCGTGAATTTTGCCACAATCTTAACCATATCAATCAAAATGCCAGTGAATCTTTGCCATGGCCCGATTGGTTGACGTTAGTAATGACAGCTGAGAATTGGATTCCTTCTTCCATTTGTCAGTGAATAGATTGCCGACACATGCACATGCATACAATAATGAGCAGAATAATAGAAATGGGAGCTGGTGTATCAGTTATTTACGAGTATATATAAAGTTTCCGATTACAGCAAATATATTAATAATGATTTCTTATGTTTACGCGAACGCTACACATTTAAATGAAACTAATTTTGAGAAAATAGTGTGGCGCCACACAGAAATAGTCTCTGTGACACAGCATCTGTTATTGTACAATATACATATACTATATTCGTTTTGCGTAATTGCTTCATAAAATAGATTTATAAATTAAAAGTTTACTTTCATTGGTGACTGAAGACTACGGTTGTTTGGTTTGATTGAGCCTTTGATTCAGTTGGCGCAATGTCTTAGTCAATGGTATCCGCGTTATGGATCGTGGGTTTAATTCCCGTATCTTACATTTATATTTGTATGACCTACAGACATTTGGTCAGGGTTTTATGTTTGTGAAATTTAAGTCTGCAAAACGCCACTCACTGTGCTCATGCAACAGCAAAATATATCCTAGTGCGAAAGGCGTGTTTTTTTAAATAAAAATACACCAAAAATATTTACGGCGAACAAATATACTAAAAGAAACATGGAAAAATATACACGTCCCACTTCTTTAGCTTAACTTAACTTCAGAGAAAGACCGAGGAACAGAAACAGAAAGAGAGAGATAACGCGAACACAAATGAAAGCTCAGTTTTTATTAAGTTCCAAATATGTCTAGAAACTCGTGTTTTACAAGTTTACCTTCCACACACCAAACTTTAAAACAACGTATCTAAAATGTATGTAAAGTCCAATGATAATATAAATTTTAATTATACTTACGAAGCGGGCGTCGTGAGGTGGCAGGCGCTGGGTGGGCTGAGGGTGTAAGACGATCAGTGACGGACGGAAGCGTTAAAGGCGCAAGGAGTTTCTGCCCCTTTCCTTGGCATCCCCATCTGCCAAATATATAATGATATATTGTATATTATAATAACTGTCTATGTTTATTATACACAGATACATACATTGATCACATTTTACGCTCGCTACTATTCTGATACACATATTTCGCTTCTTCTACTTTCATGAAATGGCCTTTCCTTCAAACGAAGACGTTTCTTCGATCTGACGTGATACTTTCGCCTTCCGTAATTTGGTTCAAACAAATCGACGAAAACTCAAATAGATGATTCTAATTGAGATTATTATAAGTACGTATTAATGTCAAGTTTTCAAAGGGTTCTTTTTTCAAACTTTTTGTACTTTACATCCAAACAAGCTTAGACAAAACAAAATGTTTAACTTGATTTTTAAATAAACTATTGAAGCTTTTACTGATATTTGCTTTTTATTTTCTTGGAACCGGGATGGTGTCTTATAATACAAGGTATGCGGTCATTTATATTAAGAAAATGAAGTAAAAATAATATTCTTTACGTATTGTGTGATTAAAAGTATAAAATTACAGTGGTACCACAGATGTACATTTTATTTTGTCTAACATCGACTATATTTCGAAGTCAGTGACTACTTTCTTAGTTGTATAATAAAAAGAATATACAGTGTGATTGTGCTCTCCTTCCCAGAAGTTAGGGTGTGATAGGTGGGTGGATTAAAAGCTATACACGGTATTATTTATTGACAATCTTTGACTTTACTAGAGTCTCGTTCATACAACAAACTACATAAACCACCATTACTAGTGGAAGGATTCCAATGCAGGAGTCCGTCTAGGAGGGTATTACCCCAGGGTCAGTTATTCTGCCATGAAGCAGTAGTGTGCCAACATTACTGTGTTTCGGTTTGAAGGGCACTGTGAGCTAGCGTAATCACTGGACATATGAGACTTAAGAACTTATGTCTCAGGGTGATGGGCGCAATGTGGTGTCACACAGAAATTTCCTGGGTGACACAGCATTTGTTATGGGCAGACGTTGCACTTACCATCAGGTGAACGTTTTGCTCGTTTCATCACTTTATCCAATAAAAAAAAATCCTCAAACATATTATCCTGCCGCTGCAATAAATAAAACTCAAAAATAAGTAAAATATACATGACACAGGCTTCTATTTCACCTACCTATTACACCCTACTTTTTCTAAGGAGTGAATGAAAATCCTGTATAAGTGATTAATGAGTGGTATTAAAATAAGCACCTACTTCTTATGTAGTAAGGTATCCACATCAGTCTACGGTCAATATAAAATTAAGTAAAAAAGTTTTTTGAGATATTGTCTGATTGAAAGAACAAAAATACAGTGCGTAGATTTTATTTCTTAATAATTATTTAATTAAAAAATCGACTTCCAAGCATAATGCTCAAAAGATACTTATCGGATTTATGAGTTCCATGATTTTCTTATAGATCCCGTCATCAGAACATGTTAAAATTATATGATACCACCGTTACGGTAACAAAAAAAAAATTGGTTTACAATTGACGAAAATATCAGTAAACATGCATTACAAAATAAACATACATTTATACATAGTAAATAGAACTGCCAACTTTTCTTAAGTCGGAAAAAAATTGTCGCATGCACTTTTGGATGCGGTCCATCGTGTCCGCGCAAGACGCTACAAAAGGTTTGGTCGAATTTTTGCCCATACACAGCTGATTGTTGGGGAAAACTTTACTTTGTTGGGGCTAACTTTTGAGATGACACCAATGGAAATAAATCTAGAGTCGATAAGTAGTCTTTGGCGGCAACGGGATGTCTTAGAAATACAAAAATACTGAACTCCTTAGTGTAGAAAGTTACGAGACGAGCAAAACGTTCACCTGGTAGTAAACGCAACGTGTGTCCATAACAAACGCTGTGACACCTAGAACATTTCTGTGTGGCACCACACAGTGCCCGTTCCCCTGAAACATTAGTTCTTAAGTCTCATATGCCCAGTAATTACGCAAGGGGTATTCGCTACTTAGACAGTGCTGCCGTTTATCGGTCTGTATAATTAGGTATGGCGTTTTTGAGACGGTTATTCCATCATCTGTTGGAAGACACGGGATTTTCCTGACGTTTCCTTTAGTTGACTTTCATGACACCTACGGTATGAGATGTTAAGTTACAGCCATCATATGACCCTGCTTAATATAAAACTCTTAATCATAGTATTTCTATGTGACACTAAAAATAATGTCCGGCTGACGCAAAATATTTTTAACATCAACCGAAAACCAACCAACAAAAATAAACAACTATGGAATTTCCTCCATAGCTTCTTTTACGAACAAATTTACGTAGATTTTAATAACTTCCCAATTTTTAGCAGTCACATTAGTATAAAAAAAAATATGCTTAGAGTTCACGTAAGTACTTTTTAATATATTTTCATCCATTAAAATATTTATGTGCAAAGTGCGAGCGAGGTTAAGCTTTTATAAGAGTCTCATATTTAAGTGGAAAAATGCGATAGGATCTGAATGAACACTTCAGTATGATATATGCTTTCTGAGCGCGTTGTAGAGTTTTGGTGAGAGTCAAAAATGTCTTACTCCTCATCGCATTCCCGCGAACAGTATAGTGACAGAATTGCATAATAAGGTTCTGCAAGCATAAAGGCTCCCCGTATAATGCCTTAGTCGCCTCTATCACACCCCGCTAAGAAAGCTCTTCTACTCTGCCGGACACCGGCGTAGGTAATTTGTGCACAAAATTGTGTTTGCATGCAATGCAATTTAAAGTTTGTGCTAACACATAAATTGTGTTTGCACAAATTATAAATAGCGAAAAAGTAAATTTCTACACATACATTGTTGACTTTTGGGTCTGTTGTGTTGTAATTGTCCTCGTGTCTCTGACGCCGAATGCTTGCCCATGATACAGGAGATATCCAAGTGGAGATCATATTTTTTTTTAGAAAAAAATTACCTGTTCCTTAACAGTTTTTCTCCATTTATAGAGGTACTCCATTTGTAGATGATTACTAGTAAATAATTATATCTATCGTAACTGCTATATCGTGTGGCGTTGGTAGATTCTCAACACCCCATCTCATCCTGTGGGTGTCGTAGTAGACAGAGGGAAAATGAAAATCATGAGATGGGCAGCAGCAGCTTTCTGGAATATTTAAAAAATAAACTGCGGTTGCCAAACCGCCTGCCAAGCGTGGCAACTATGGCGAAATCCCTCCAAGATTAGAGCTACTAACTTTTGTGACAATCTTTGGACTAGTTATAGGCTGCAATGATCAACTGTTACGAAATTTGTGAGATCAGCTTTAAAATAAATTAACAAAACTTTTATTTTTATTTTGACTACGAATTTCCCAACGTTCGCCAATGTCGCCTACAGCGTCAATAAACATAACAATATCAACTGACATAAAGCTCGAATTCATTCCACATTTTCTTAGGTCGTGGTCTTAGCAGACATATTGAACCGAACATTTTTTGTGCTTACTTATTGTACTAATGGAAAGATGTTTTCGATGACTATTTTCAGATTAATATTTTTAACATTACTCGTGCCTTTCTCATTGCAATTATCTTATTAATGCAAATATCCTCTAACTACTTATATCATTATTTGCATACATATTAAAACGTCTTCCGACCGCACCAATCGTCGGAATATAAAGTATGCCATTATAAATTCTTTCCAACCGAAGTGTTATAAAAATAAGTTTGGATCTCAAAGTATAGAAACAGAATCATTCAACGTCTTTATAAAAAGTTGTTTAATATATATATTACGAATTTTTATGTTCAATAAAAAGAAAAAAATGAGGAAGACAGAAACAAACAAATGTTAATTCTTTCTTACCTCTATGTAGGTACCACCTCAGGGTCAGTTATGTATAACTGCGCCTGTAGCGCTAAGCAGTAGTGTGCAAGCATTACTGTGTTTCGGTCTGAAGGGCATTAAGAGCTGGTGTAATCAGTAGGCATATGAGGCTGAACTGATGTCTCAGGTTGACGGATGCAGTGGGGTGCCACACAGAAATATTCTGGGTGACACAGCATCTGTTATGGGCATTCGTTGCACTTACCATCAGGTGAACGTTTTGCTCGTCTCATCACGTCGCCGCCATTTTGGTACGAGTCAAGAAATTCTTACACCCCATTGCGTTCCCACGAGCTGTATAGTGACAGCATTGCATAATCTGGTATTATTCTGTACGAATAACCGCTGTCCGTGCAATACCTTAGTCGCCTCTTACGACACCTCGGTAGGAAAGAGGTAGATGCTGTTCTACTCTGCCGGATGCCTATTGGAGGGACATAACAAACTACTGCTTAAAGTAAAATTTTTTTTTATTGTATAAAGTGATAAAACGAGCAAAACGTTCACCTGATGGTAAGTGCAACGTCTGCCCATAACAAATGCTTTGTCACCCAGAACATTTCTGTGTGACACCACACTGTGCCCATCACCCTAAGACATAAGTTCTTAAGTCTCATATGCCCAGTGGTTACGCTAGCTCACAGTGCCCTTCAAACCGAAACACAGAAATGTTTGCACACTACTGCTTCACGGCAGAATAACTGGCCCTGGGGTACCTACCAAATTAGTAATTGCGTAAGAACGATTAATTACCATATAGCCGATATTAGTAATGTTGTGCTTTAAAATTTTACTAAAACAGCTATGTAATAAATTGGCATTATACAGAGGATTCCTACATTTGTTATAAATGGCAGAGGAAGTTATATTGTACTATTATTTCCGCATATCCACCTGTGATCTGATCTGAAATGATGATGAAAACAATTATTGGTCCCCATTGCGTTCGCACGAGTAGCTAGGGAAGATGTTATCCCGCATGCTTGGGTAAGGCTAACCTTCGCCTGGATAACCAGGGGTCGCCTGGTCCCAGAGCAGATCGGCACACCAACGACTAGGCTCGCCCCTAGCCACGCAGCCATCGGCACGGCAACCACTGGCTTGGCGGAGGGGAAGGGAAGGAGGAAATAAGGAATGCGATAGTTGGGAAAAGAACTGTAAGGTGTATGATACTACTATCTCAGAATGAGCAGGAGAAGACTGCAGTGACTCGGGAGACCAGGGACGACTAGGCTCAGTTGGCGCAACGGTTGAGCCCTTGACTTGTGCGCCGCGAGTCGCGGGTTCGATTCCCGCATGGGACAAATATTTGTATGGCCTACAGATAATTGTTCCGGATCTGGGTGTTTGTGCATGTGGAATTTATGTATGTAAAACGTAGCAACGACACAGGAGAAATCCTACTGTGGGGCATCATATTTAAAAAAAAAACAGGACATCCCTATCTATATACCTGTACTAAAGAAGATTATAGAAAAACATTGAGCTATTACTTATAAATGTTACGTCTATGTATTGGGCAAACACGTCGGTGTAGTCGCGGCGCACCTTTTGCTATCTCTACTTTTATGACGTCATATCAATATCGTGAGTATTGTTTACACATGTGACAGCGGGTTTAATAATTCATCCACGTTGTATTGTATATAGGGCTAAATCTCTACTAATATTATAAATACGAAAGTAACCCTCTCTCTCCGTCTGTCTGTTTGTTACCTGGAGACGGACATTAGATACTTTTCATTACGAAAAATCAAATAGTTATCACGGGACATTTAAAATCCCTACATCCACGCGGATGAACGTCGCATTTTATAACTATGGCATGTAACATTTTTAGTTATAAAAGTATTTATTTAAAAATATGTTATCTGATGTCTGTGACCAAAAGCTTAGATAAGTTCTGTGGTGGATTGACTATGCCACTTGGAATTTAAGTTTTGATAAGCTGAGATTTTTATTGTGATTCTTATAATTAACAATTATTATTAATAATAATTAATAATAATTATTATTATTATTAATTAATAATAATTAAGCGGCAATAGCCTAATGGTTTAGGGTACGGACTGCGAAACATGACTGTCGCAGGATCGAGCCCGCCATTCGACTATTGTCGTGAACCATGTCCTAGTTACAAGCTTTTACGCTTAGTTGGAAGTGGTTAACAGGAATATTAGTAATGTTAATATAGCATTGCTAGTATTCTTTTTAATAAAATAAAAAAGAAAAAAAAAACATAATAAGTTTAAGAACCGTGGTAGTTTATGGGCTGGGCGCTCGCTTTAAATTTTATAGTACGCGGGTGAACTGAGTTCGAACCCCGGTACTAGCACCCCTAAAATTGTACTGCAATTTTAAGAGCTGATTTACGACATGCTCCGCGGTGAAGGAAAACATCGTGAGGAAACCTGCATGTCTGACAGATAAAGCAATTCGACGACGTGTGAAGCCCCTATCAGAAATGAGAGAAGGTCTGTGGTGCAGGTGGGACATTTATAGGCTGTTATTTACTTTTTCTTACGCGCTACTTCTTCTAGAAATCGGCACTGGTGTTAGGATTCCTATGCTGGACCCGTCTAGGTAGGAACCACAAGGTCAGTTATTCTACCGTGAAGGAGTAGTGTGCTAACATTACTGTGTTTCGGCCTGTCTTACTATCGTTCACCTGATTCCTTTACTGATGGTAGGATTCCTAGGTAGGTACCACCCCAGGGCCAGTTATTCTGCCGTGAAGCAGTAGTGTGCAAGCATTACTGAAATATTCTGGGTGACACAGCATTTGTTGTGGGCGGACGTTGCACTTACCACCACAAGGGCATAACCTAAAACAAGGGCTCGGTCGTGAGGATGCCATCGTTATTAAATAGTTTTTATTCTTAGATTTTAACTAAACATTTGTCATGAATGATGATGTTACACCTCAGATAAATATGATTTAGGAGAAATGATTTTTTATAAAATCATCAGGCCTCACACTAGGATTCCGCTTGTATTGTAGGATAAGTTGACAGACATACATACATTTTACACTGCACAATACAACCACACCCGGAAATCAACGTTTTGTTTTTTTTTTGCAATGTGAGCCAACAATTGGGATTCGAACCCAGGACTCGTAGCGTGCAAGTCAGGTACTCTGATAACTAGATCACGCGCTCTTCATAAAAAAGTGATTAACATAAAGATTAAACCATGTTTAGACGTTGGACAAAATTAACTTTCCAGGACACGTTCTATCGTTGAGGCGATTACTGAGCTGAGCAAAATATTAATGTATTAATTAAATGAATAGGATCAAATAAATCGACTAAAGAACGTCATAACATTCGGACAAATATAATATGAAAATATATGTATTTTGTCTATGTGCTTAGTTTTTCTTATTTCTGTTTAGAAATTAAGAGCTCGTTGATTTTCAACATAAATTCCGTAGCGATGATATCCGCAGCAGAATCAGAGTGACTAAGGATCTGCAAGCTGAAGTGGCAATGGGTCGGCCCTATATCTCTTAAGAACGATAACTAAAGTATTTTTTTTATTAACAATATTATTTTTTTACAAGGTGGAGTATTATCCGATGGCCCCACACTAGGCAAGTGATTTTCGAGTGGGGAAACCTCGTACCGGCAAACGTAGTGTAGGAGTACTACGTAGGAGTAGGAAGGAACTACATCGCAGTGACCGAGTGAAACCGGCCACAGTCGAGCGTGTGCCTGCTGTTCTACCTTATGTCAGAGGAGTCACGGACAAGATTGGCTATATCTTGAAGCGGGCTTCCATAAAAACATTCTTCAAGCCGCCGAAGAAGATAAGTCAGTTTTTACCATCTGTCAAGTGTAACATCCCTCTACAGGACGCAGGAGTATACAAGCTAGATTGTGAATGCGGTCTCTCTTACATAGGCCAAACAAAAAGATCGATTAAAACCCGCGTAAAAGAACACATAGCTGACGTGAAACATCGTCGTTCTAGGAAGTCTGCAGTCTGTGACCATGTTCTGGATCATCCCAACCATTACATCAGATTTGATAAACCACAGATCCTTGCAAAAGAACACCGATTCCTACCAAGGATGATTCGCGAGGCTATTGAAATCAAAAAACATCCTAATTTCAATAGAGAAGATGGTTGGGTATTACCACCAGCTTGGGATCCAATAATAAATAAAATTAAATCAAAAACCAAGCATACCACTGCAAGACTTCAAGACACAGTTAGCTCTTTCTGCGTAAATCGGACCCAAAAATAATAATTAAAAGCTGAAGGTACCCCAGGTTAACTATGACATCAGGACATCTGTCACCTCAGTCCTCCCGTGACCATGGGTGCTGTAAAGCACTCGAAACGTCGGGTTATAAATAGTAATAAATTAAACGCGATAAAATCCGTAAACTTAGTTTCATTTAAATGTGTAGTGTTCGCGTAAATATAAGAAATCATTATGTTTCAGGAAACTGCTTTTGTTTTCTAATAAAAAACGATGCCTCACACTAGAATTCCGCTTGTAGCGTATACATTTTACATGCGCAATACAACCACACCCGAAAATCAACGATTTGTGTTTTTTGCAAAGTAGCCAGCATTGCAAAAACACATATCTTTTTTTTTATTGCATAAAGTGACGAAACGAGCAAAACGTTCACCTGATGGTAAGTGCAACGTCTGCCTATAACAAATGCTGTGCCGACCAGAAAATTTCTGTGTGACACTACACTATGCCCAGAGGTATAGGTTCTTAAGTCTCATATGACCAGTGATTACGCTAGCTCACAGTGCCCTTCAAACCGAAACACAGTAATGTTTGCACACTACTGCTTCACGGTAGAATAACTGGCCCAGGACTCACGGCAAAGAGGTCAGGTACTCTGATCACTAGGTCACGCCGTATCACTAAATATAATACATACATTTTTTACTGTTATAATATTGATGAATGTAGAAACTATTTTTATTAATAATTGACCTTTATAAAAAAATATCGCTTTAAATTCCTGGCTAAATAATATCCAAAATAGACTAACAGGACATTTATTAAAACCACAAAACCACATGCCTCATTGTGTGAAAGATACACGACGCGGTCAAGCGTAAAGTTTGCTCTTATCCTCGAAAATTTATACGTAAACATGTCCGTCGTATAACTGCTTTTCTCCGAAACAATAAAAACATTTTTACTACATCGGAATTCTTCCGATACGTTGTTATTTACTTTAACTACAAGGCATTCAATAATATTTTGTTTACCATGGCTGAATTGATATTACAGTGATCTCTATAACATTTTTTTTAAATAAAAACGAAGCCCCACTGTAGGATTTGCCCTGTGTCGTGGGTGCGTTTTACAGACATAAATTCCACATGCACAACTACCCAGACCAGGAACAACTATATGTAGGCCATACAAATATTTGTCCCGTGCGGGAATCGAACCCGCGACCCGCGGCGCAGAAGCCAAGGGCTTAGCCACTGCGCCAACCGAGCCGACATATCAATTATCGTCTTGCCCTGTACTGTTATATTTGTATGTGTTAACTTCATTGTAATTGCGATGAAAAGTACAACATTGTTGATATCCACACACGATAAAAAAACAATTTTAAAAATCAAAAGTGTGAAGAAAAAAAATGTTATACATCCATACATAGGGTCACGCCTCTTTCCCATTAGGGTAGGCAGAGACCACATCCGAAGACTACTTTCGAAAAAATAATGTATAGGAATTATACTCGTAAGAAAGTGTTCCTAGTTATACCCGCGGTTAACTTAAGATTAAGGGAAATGCCTAGACGGCCTCATAGCTTGTGAAAGAGTCGGAACAACCATTTCATGAATGCCAAACCGATAATATACAAACTAGTGACGGAGAACAGTATTAGCTTTTTTAAATTTATAAGCTAGGCGCTGAACCTGGGTTCGATTCCCGGTGCCGGCACCACTATAATTGTTAATTACAATTTTAGTGCTGATTTACCACGTGCTCGGCGGTGAAAGAAAACTGCATGTCTGAGAAATAAAAAATATTTCGAAGTTATGTGTAGTCCACCAACCCGCATTGGAGCAGCGTGGCGGATTCTTCCTAGCTCCAAAACCCTCTCAGAAATAAGAGGAGGCCTGTGCTCAGCAGTGGGACATTTATGGGCTGAAACTTTACTTCACTTTAAGATAGTGCTTAATGATCCCACCTCATGGTAAGTAGCGATGTAGTTTTGATGATAATCACACTAGCTTATAAAAAGTCACTAAAGAAGTAATAGGGAAGGAGGATGTCAGTTGGACGAGGCGTTGTGATGCGATAATGACTTTTATGATTATTTTTGGTCGGATCTACTCAAAATGACCTTACGGTGTCTTAAAGCCTGGCAGTGGTATGCTTGGTTATTGATTTTATTTTATTAAGTATAGGATCCCAAGCCAGTGGCTTTGCCCAACTATATTCTTTAGTGAAATTAAGATGTTTTTTGATTTCAATAGCCTCGCGAATCATGGTTGGTAGGAATCGGTATTATTTTCAAGGATTTGCGATTAATCAAATCTGATATAATGGTGGGAATGATCGATAAAATAGTCACAAGCTACAGACATACAAGAGCGTCGATGCTTTAAGTCAGCTATATGTTCATTTATATTTATTTTATTTATTTTATGTATTTTATTTAATTGGATACGATCAGAGTTAGTGCGCCTGTAGGACCTTGATTTGAAGTCTTTTCTGTTCTGTTCTCTTTGACTGACTCACTTTGTATGTTCTTCTAAAATCAAACCATTTAATTTGTTTTATATTGTATTATTTATTTTGTATTATTGTATTGTATTGTTAATCATCTCCTTCACAAAATTATTATGTCATGTAATTAGTATAAACCTTTTTTTTCTATTATGATTAAATTTGCTATAGTATGTATGCATAGTTGATGTAAGCAAATAATTATTGTGTACGTCGAAATAACCTGTGATAAGATGTACGAGTACAATTAACCTAGTATTTATAAATCAAATTTTTTTTCGCATGTTTTATTGTAACTCCTGTTGGTTATCCTTAATAAATAAATAAAATAAAAGTGCGACTGGTCTACGAACACCTAGCCGTTTGCCGATTACAGCAATTTTGCCTATCCTGTCATCACTGAATTTTTATCAAGCTGATAATGATAAATGATGATGAAGGTGTATATATACATTTTCGGTGATGTAATTGCTGTTCCCTAGCCTTCTCGGCTTTTACAGCTTCATCGGATACTGTGCTCGCGGGCCAGGGGCCTGCGGGCCAGGTTAATGAAGGTGTAAAAATACCTCTTAAGATTGTTTTTTTAGTCGATATGAAATATCTATCTTAATATTGTATCAAAGTTAATGTTTGATACGTTATTTTGAAGATCATTTTTCCTTCTAATGATGAAAAATAAGTAAATGTCTTAAATTAAAGTTTATTTTAAAAAATATATTAAAATGATTGACGTAAATAATTTGATTACTGAAAGCGCCATCTGTGACACTCTGTTCATCTGTCGGTTGGAGTTTTTTTTTATTGTATAAAGTGACGAAACGAGCAAAACGTTCACCTGATGGTAAGTGCAACATCTGCCCATAACAAATGCTGTGTCACCCAGAACATTTCTGTGTGACACCACACTGCGCCCGTCACATTGAGACATCAGTTCTTAAGTATTATTTATCATATGCCCAGTGATTACGCTAGCTCTCAGTGCCCTTCAAACCGAAACACAGTAATGTTTGCACACTACTGCTTCACGGCAGAATAACTGGCCCAGGGGTGGTACCTACCTAGACGGATTCCTGCATAGAAATCCTACCACCAGTAACTGGAGTTGTTTAATTCTTTAAAGAAGCAGCTGTCGGTTGGAGTTGCTTACATTCTTTAAAGAAGGTAGATGGTACCATCGGTTCATGATCACGATATTATACGAAATATTCGTACGGGTTAAGTTGCTCAAGCTCACATAAAAACATGTGTGTCTGCATATGTATTAGTTACTCTGTAAGCGATGTATATTGTCAGCTTATACTAAAATATGCTGACCTGTTCATAACGGTGTTTCCTCGGCACACCTTCAGCAATCCCCAAAGTTTGCAAAGCCATTAACAAACTCCGTATCGTGCGAGTTACGTACGCGTGTAACCCAGCAGTGACCTAGTTGAAACTTTTTTCATTTTTCCTTTATTAAAGAAGAATCAGAAGCTATACCACTTGAATGGTAAAATGTAGTTTATTTATTTATTATTTTTTGCCAACCTTACATAATAAAGGCAATAAAGAGCGGACTTAATGCCTACAGGCATTCTCTACCAGTCAACCGTGGATTATGGTAGGTTCAGCAAACGAAGAAACTAAGATGCTTTATGCTGTACAAGATATAAAATTAGATTCTATATTTCTGAAAGTTTTTTTTGGAAGAAGGTAACGAGATAGGCAATCACCAATACTGTGTCTAACTCAAACTCAAAACATTTCTGTGTGACATCACCCTGCGCTCATCACTCTGAGACGATAGTTATTATGTCTCTTACACCCAGTAATTACAATAGCTATCAGTGCCTTCAAGTCGAAGCACAGTTATGTTATCACACTACTGCTTCACGGCAGTATAACTGACACTGCGGTGGTACCTACCCAGATAGATTCCTGTAGAGGAATCCTGTGAATACATTTTCAGAAAGTACTCGTTAAATATATTAAATAAATTCATTTCAGATACCACTTCTAGCTTTGTAATTAGTACGACCGAGTGTTGAGCATAACAGAACAGCCTGATGATGATGATGACGATTGTGATGTAAAACCACTTACTTTTAAACGACTATTCCGTTTTTAACTTTAGCAGCCCTGAAACATCGTCACAGGGTCACCATAATTTCAGCCTATCAAAAGTCCACGTGGAGTCGTGGTAGCTCAGGGGCTAGGCGGTGGCTTTAAATTTCATAGTACGCGAGTGACCTGGGTTCGATTCCCGGTGCCAGCACCACTAAAATTGTTAATTGCAATTCTTATTTTCCACGTGCTCGGCGGTAAAGGAAAACATCGTGAGGAAACCTGCATGTCTGAGAAATAAAAAAATATTTCGAAGACATGTGCAGTCCGCCTACCCGCATTGGAGCAGCGTGGCGGATTCTTCCTAGCTCCAAAACCCTCTCAGAAATGAGATGAGCCCTGTGCTCAGCAGTGGGACATTTATAGGCTGTAACTTTACTTTACTTTTTTAATAGTCTACGTAGCGTAGGCCTTCACCAAAAACTGCCATAAAACTTTCTCCATAAACTTCCTTGAAAATCGTGCACGCTATCGCTCCATCTAGAGGACGATCGTCCTTTATTACATTTGTCGGTACAATATTTCTACACTAGAACAAAAGTTCCACAATGGTTATCGGAATTAGGTATTTGGGTCTACCAGGAATCCATCAAGGTAGGCACCACCCCAGTGCCAGCTAATCGGCCGTGAAGCAGTAGTGTGCAGACATTACTATGTTTCGGTTTGAATGTCACTAAGAGTGAGCATATGTGACTTAAGAGCTGACGTCTCAGGGTGACGAGCGCAGTGTGGTGTCACACAGAAATTTCCGGGTGACACGGCATTTGCTATGGGCAGACGCAGCACTTTCCATTAGGTGAACGTTTTGCTCGTTTCGTCACTTTATGCAATAAAAAAAGTAACGCCTTGTCCTATTAATTAAATCAGTAATAAATTTGCCTGCATTCATAGCCCACTTTTTGCCTCCTCGGGAAACGAGACGTGACGTCTCTTTATAAAACTTAACGGCATAATAAATAGAGTCTTCATTTGAAATAAGGATGATTCACGATTCAGCAGGCGAGCGAGCTGACAATTAAGCTACATGAACGTGTTGTGATCATTTAGACTAGATTAGATTTAAAGAAAATTAAACAGGTGGTTTAAAAGATTTTGTATTACAAATTAACATAAAAGGAATGTCGTTCTTCAAACAGTTTTGTACGACATATAAAGTGTGGTTGAAATATTCACGCACTAAATCGGAATGCTTTTATCGTTGGAAATAAATTACGCCTAAAGCCCTTAACAACGAAGCGTGAAAGTTTTCTGGCCCTTCTTGTCTCACGCCTGATACGTATAAGAAATAGGGGTACTTTGAAAGACATTGTTCTTTAAGTGTATCATCTGTTTAAAATGAAAATGTTTTTTTTTCTATTTATGCATAAACAATTTTTTTAATTAATTTTTGGAAACAGTTGTAAACTTTTTTCCAGTGGCAAGTAACATATCCAGGTATAAAAATGCAATCTTTAGATAAATATCAATCTTCAAATCAGCAATACCAAAATTAAAAGTATCGATCGACAGTAAAATGATACAACACACTTACGGAAGATTTGTTGGACTGATGGATACAAAACGAATAGTACAATTTTGCTCTTAAATAAAAAAATCCAATCATTGTATACTTTCACGGGCACTTGCTGCATAATGAGTATTAAACATCGAAACTCAAAATATAATACAGAAATTACATAAATCAAAGTTCAAAGTTTTACAATCTTCGGCACCAAAATTATATCTACATATAAATGCATGAAGAGAAAACTTTGTACCCCTTTTAAAACATATTGCGTGCACGGAGGAGTGTGAGATATGACGCAGTTAAAGTTTATATGCGGAAGGAGTGCAGTCTAAAACGTATATATGTTGTACAGATAATATGTTTTACAATTTGTATACTACTACTATACTAATTATTATAATTACTAGCTAACAGAAAAGCAATTTCACTGTCGAATTACAAAAGCAAGGGACGTAAATACTTCCTTAACCATACTTGGTTAGTGTAAGAAACAATTAGTCGTCGTATTCGTCACCCCATCTGTTCTCGTGGTAGTCGAAGGAGGAAAATGACTGGTTATAGATTTATTCAAATGATTCCTATGCAGGAATCCATCTCGATAGAATCGCAACGTCCATCCGAAAGCAGTCAAGCAGTAATGTGCAAATATTACTTTCTTGCGTTTTGAAGGGCACTGATAGCTACTGCAATTAATTGGCATATGAGACTTAAGAACGGATGTCTCGGGGGAATCAGCACAAGCGTGGTGCCGCACAGAAATGTTATGGGCAGACCTTGCACTTACTATCAGGTGAAGGATTTGGAAGTCGCGTCGCTTTCTTACATAAAAATAATACTGCCCGTTGCCGCGCTACCTAAATAGTTCGTCGCTTGCCTTCGATACATATTTTAGTACGCGAATGACCTGTATTTAGTCCGCAGTAACGGCACTTCTAAAATTACTTTGCATTGAAACCTGCATGTCTGAGGAATATAAATATTTGGACCATATGTGAAGTCCGCCAACCCACATCGGAGCAGCGTGGATAACTCTACAACGCTCCAAAATGAGAGTAAATCCCTCTCAGAAATGAGAGGAGGTCTGCGCTCAGCGGAGGGATATTTACTAAGTGCCATTTAGTGTAGAACAGTAAATAATGTTATTATCTGCATTGTACTTTACGGAGTTAATAGCCTCGAAAAATATCCGAAAGGTTGTTTTCGTGGTCGAAAGTCGTCATCTTTTCTCATATTAACAGTTAGCTATAGCTAAAAAATAAATACATTCCATAATTATTAACAAGAAACTCCATGAATTCACTGGAGACTCATTATTGGAAGATGCCGAGATTGCTTAATATGCCTAAAATATAACATCAGCTATTTTGCGAAGAGATGCAAAATGTTAGATCCTTTTTTAAAGGAAGTGTAAGGCGTTACGTAAGAAAACTTTTTAAGAAACATGTATCTGAGTTTGTTTCTTTCGAGCGATCAAGTATATTATAATATAGGTATAACGCAATGCACGTGGTAAATCAGCACTTGAAATGGTAAAATAAATTTAGAGATGCCGGCAGCAAGTTCGTTTGTATAATTGTGGCACTATACTCGTAGTAACTCCCGTTCATTAGCTTGCGACGGTATTCACAAGTTGTCGCCGAGGTAGAAAATCGACCAGACACATGCTGTGTCATGCAGAAATATTCTGGGTAACATAGCATCTGTTATGGGCTGACGTTGCACTTAACATCATGTGAACGTTCTGCTCGTCTCGTAAACTAAATCAACACCCGTCCAATAAAAAAAAATGACTAACATTATATAATGACTTTGAGGGAAACAACTTAAAATATTCTCACTAATTACTCGACATACTCCTTAAGGACTTTAGAACAACATATAAACACGAATAATTGGCGAGACTAGATTGCATTAACCTCAAAAGATTCACCTACATACAGCGGAAGCTAGTGAAACCTCAATTAGGCTACGTCGTAACTTTTTTCCTACATTACTTTATTACGACACGGACGTCTCAGCACTCCCTGACTACGATACGGTCAGTCACGATCCAGGCTACACTGTACACACAGTTAATAGCTTTAATATAACACGCACCACGACGCGCGACTGCCGTAGAGAGCGGCGCGCAGCAGTCAACAATCACACCGCGTACACACGATACACCCGTGTTCCAGGGCGGTTCTCACCGCCCAAAGTTACCGACACACAAGTCGACAGTCCGAATGGAGGCCCGCAGCCTCCCTCGGACGGTCATTAGACGACTTAAAATCATTTGGTATTCGAAGTCGCGCAAGCACGCAGCGAACGCGACGCAGTCCGAATTTCGATGTTTTTGTAGGAGTTTATTTAAGTATTTATGTTTGGGTCAAACCAAACCAGGCACGCGGGCCCCTGGTTCGTGAGCACAGTATCCGATGAAGCTGTAAAAGCCAAAAAGGCTAACAGCAATTACATCACCGAAATTATATTATATATCCGACATTACTTTATAATATTTACTACTAACGAAGTTTATGAGACGCTACTACATTATTATGACTTTATTTTAAAAGCTTCTTAAAATTGTGCAAATAATTGTATATATTATTGTACTAAAAATATAATTATTATAGATTTATTCCGAAATAAAGGTTGAAATAAAATAAATAAAAAATAAATAAGAAGAATTAAGTAGTTTTAGCCCAATATGACATAACGAAAAGCGACAGCCATCCAGATAATGGAGACTATACATATATATATACATATGTGTATATATATATATATATATATATATATATATATAACTATCTGTTGTCGTATTTTACTATGTCAAAATAGTGTAAGTTAAAATTCAAGAACTAACCGCATCGATAAAATAAATCGCCAGCCGTAAAACATGTCTAGAACTAATTTGTAACAAGCTCTCCAGCGTCTTACAGAGGGCAGTTTGCCACAAATCTTCCCGTCCAAGCGTTTCACTCTGAAAAGCCATTTTCTGTGAAAAGTAACTATTAAGGAATTCGATAAATCATAGTAACGTCACCGGTGAAATAATCAAAATCATAATACATGGTATTAACTTCATGTTTTAGAAATGGAGATTTTCCTAAACAATATGTAATTGTTTTTAGTAAAAAAGTAAAGTGACGTTCCAATTTCTGAGAGGGTCAGAGTCAGGAAGAGTGTCATGCTGGTCCATTGCAGGAACTCCTCACGATATTTTTCTTCACCTCTGAGTATGTGGTAAATCATCACTAAAATTACATAACGATCTTTGAGATGCCGCACCGAGGAATTAATTCAGGTCACTCATGTATTATGAAATTAAGGAATAAAAAAAATCGAGCGTCTGGTCTCTAAGCTACCATAGCTATTTTTTATTGTTAGTCCTAACGTTTAACATTGCGAAAAGCAATATGCACTCCAGAGAAGAAAGACACATAGACTTCTATCTATATATTATATATATATTAATCTTTGCTTTTGAGTCTACAAAAATAATTATAATTTCTTTATATAACTTTTTTTTTATTATGATTTTTTGTATATCCTCCTTTGTTGAATTATAATCGTTCTTGCTCTTTACGACAACTTGTTTCTTTCAGCGTGTTATTTTAAGGTAATTGTTGTGTAACTGCACGTTTTCGTTATTATTATCAGCTTAGACTATTTTAATAATCAAGTTATGGTAATTTTGTAGAAATGTACACGATCTGCGCAGGATAATAATTAAAATTTGAAGGTTGAAGTTATCTCAGTCCTCCCGTAACCATTGTGGTGTAACAAACATGGTGCTGTAAAGCACTCAAAACGTCGGGTAAGAAATAGTTCAAAATTTTTAGGGATGAAATCTGTAAAACATAGTTTTATTTAAATGTAGTATTAGCGTAAATATAAGAAGTAGTACAGTTTTATTATAGAACATTAGGCGGGCACTAGCGGTTTAAAATTACAATCAGGCTGTGTTGAAAATCAGTGTTCCGGGCATCCGTAACTTATACTGAGCGCAGACCTATTCGTTGCGTCACACTGTAGTACAGAAACTGTAATGTTTAGTAATATTTTAGGATACAACTTCAGTTGGTTTTGACATTTTTCTTTTTTTTGGACAAAGAGACGAAACGAGGAAAACTTTCACCTGATGGTAAGTGCAACGTCTGCCCATAACAAATGCTGTGTCTACCAGAACATTTCTGTGTGACACCACACTGCGCCCGTCACACTGATACATGAGTTCTTAAGTCTCATATGCTCAGTGATAACTCTAACTCTCAGTGCCCTTTAAACAGAAAAAAGGTGTTGATTAATTATATGTTGTTTTATTTCTGTTTTTTTTTAGTTGTAAATATTTTTTAATTGTTTTATTGTAACTTTTTGCTTGCGTGTTGTGATGTAAGTGAATAAAGTTTATATTTATCTATCTATATGTAGTAAAATATATTAGCAGTTTACTGGTGGTGGGATTCCTATACAGGACATCACAATGTCGGTTATTCTGCAAGTGTCCATATTTCGCTGTATTTCTTACAGAAATGTACAATGTCTTATGGTGCCGGGCGTGGTTTGTTAGAAAGTGGGTCATTCTACCACTATTATGGGTAGACGCGACACCATCAGCTGAACAACTTTCTTGTCACGTCTATATTCTCTATTTCATTTTAATTAGTTACGTCATTTTACTTCTGTTTCTGTAGTAATCAAAGAAAGTAAATAACTATAAACCTATAAATATGGATATTTAGTTATGTTAATTCCAGTATCCTTGTTCAATTTGAAAATCTGTGCCTTAATTAAAGGTAACGTATTAATTCAGAGAGTCAGTTGTACGAAAGTAACGAAACCTAAACGAGCGTGCAAGTGGCAAAGCTCAAACGAGATTTGACCCGCTTATACAGGAAGTTACGAAATATGGTTATGTACGTGAGATGTTATAAGTTTGTTTTATTTCTTTACATTCTGTTAATTTAATTAATATACCTGAATTATTATATGGCTAGACAATCTACAGCATAGGTAACAATCACCATCGATTTGACGGAGGGAAAACAGGAGAGCCACAGTCGATAACTCTAAGAATTTATTTTTATTTTCAATTTTTGAGACTAACATGATCATGGTATAATTACATTCTGCCTACAGTTAACACCATTGCTTGAATTATTTTAACATATCATTAAATAAACAAGGGTCACAGAGAAAAATATTTGAAATGACTCGGCTACTGGTTCGACTAGTTTGTTATATTTGCTAAATTCTTGCTTGCTTGCTTCTGCGCTTTGAGTCGCTGGTTGGATTCACGCTTAGGACTAGTGGTAGGATTCTCGTTAAGATAGGTACCATCCCGGGCCAGGTATTCTGCGGTAAAGCAGTCGTGTGTAAACTTAACTGTGTTGCGGTCTGAAAGGCACTGCGAGCTAGTTTAATCACTGGGCATATGAGCCTGAAGAGCTGATAAATATACTCCGACAAGAAAACAATATATTGGACTTAACTAATATATTTTTCAAAATTATCCGTTATATGACATTAGACAGGGCATGGAAGATAGAAAGATTACAGTGTTAGTGCTAGTTGATTTTTCGAACGCTTTTAACACAGTTGATCACGATATTCTCCTTTCCATCTTGTCTCATCTGAATGTCGCACCTGCTGGTTTTCATCTTATCTTCGCGGGCGTCAGCAATCTGTTCACGTGGGATAAAAATCCTCAGCTTGGGCTGATGTTAAAACTGGCGTGCCGCAAGGCGTTATACTATGTCCTATTATCTTCTCTGTTTTTATAAACTTGATCACCTCCATAATTAACTGCCCGTACAATCTGTATGCTGATGACCTACAGCTGTATGTGCAATGTGATATTGTTGATCTTCATAACGGGATTAATAACTTAAATAAGAATTTAAACGCCCTCAAAGATTGGTCATCTCGTTATGGAGTGACTTTCAATCCTTTAAAATGCCAAGCTATGCTAGTGGGTAGTCCGAAGATGTTGGCTAAGGTTAATTTTGCAGACTTACCTTCTATACAATATAGTAATATTCTTATTCCATTTAGTAAGTCTGTAAAAGATCTTGGTCTTATCATTGACGACACCCTTTCCTGTAAAGTTCAGGTTACTGAAATCTGTCGGAAAGTCACTGCCTCTTTACGTTCTTTGTATCGTTTAAAGATTTTCTTCCCATTAAATCTAAGCTCATGCTTGTCCATACGCTAATACTACCCATTATTGATTATGCAGATGTGTGTTATCCAGACCTATCCTAAGATCTTCTTAACAAGCTGGAGCGCCTGCTCAACTACTGCATTAGATTTATTTTAGGTCTGCGAAAGTATGACCATGTATCTTAATATCGATCTCAGCTGAATTCGCTTACTGTTCGACAAAGGCGCAAATCTAGAATTTTGCTTGTTCTTTTTTCCATCTGAAATGATCCATTTTTGCCGTCTTATCTCAAAGATAAATTTCAGTATCTCTTCTCATCACATGATAGGGTTCTTCGTTCTTCGCCGAATAATAAGATTTGTAGTCCCACACATTTCACCGGGTGCTATAGTAACTCCTTCACTATTCAGGCTGGGCTTCTCTGGAACTCCTTGCCCGATGACATCAGAGCTTCTAATAAATACTCGTTCAAAAAATTGGTTCGCGATTATTTATTAAAGAATCATTTCATGTTAAATTGTTAGTTGTCTGTCCCAGATTTAATTTTGCATTGTTTTGTGTATAGTATATATGTTTATATATATATGTATGTATATGTATGTTTCTATTTACATATATGTAAATGTTATAAGATATTTATGTATATAATTATAATAATATTATTTTATTTTATATTCTTCGTCTTTTATTGTTACACCTTCATCAAAATCTCATCACTCCATGGGTCGACTGAGAGAGAATGCCTAAAGGCATTAATTCCGCCCTTTGTATACTTTCGTTGTAAGGGAACAATAAAGATAATAAATAAATAAATAAATGGAGAATTTTAATTGTAATAATGTTTGTAAGTCAGCAAAAAATTTTTCTAATCGTATTTGCGTTAGTACAAATTTTTAAGAAAGTCAATAAATTAATACAAATTCTATGCAGGTATCCGTCTATGTAGGCCCCAGGGCCAGTTATTCTGCCGTGAAGCAGTAGTATGCAAGCATTACTGTATTTCGGTCCTATGGTTATTGTTAGCTAGTGTATTTATTTACATGGAATATGAGGCTTAAGAACTGATGTCTCAGGGTGACGAGCATAGTATGGTGCCACACAGTAATTTTTTTGGGTGACACAGCATTTGTTATAGGCAGACATTACACTTATCATCAGGAGAACGATTTGGTCATCTCGTTAATTTCTTCCTATAAAAAAAAGTGTACTATCATTGATATACAAAAATCCTTACAAAAATCAATACAAAAAGCGTCCTCGATCGATCAAAACATAAAAATAAGAACAAAGCTCAAAAATTACGATTAAATAAACACAAATTTAATACTATGCAGACGACATAAAGTAGCTAGTCAAATTTAGGGAGCTTTCAAAAGACTTTTAAAAACTAATTAAATCTAATTAAAAATACGTGTTGCCGATATAGAGGCTTCATTAATAATGATTTATAAAAGTGAATCACACATAATCTTACTGCTAACTTACGTCTTAAAGTCTTACTAAGCATAACATATAAGTTCATATGAAACTGCTGCGTAAGCCCTCTCTAGTCGAGAGGTGAAGGGCAAGGGGGATGCATAAGCTTTTTAAATTAAATCAACTGTTTTTTTAATTCAACCACGACTTTTGTTAAATTGTGGTGGTGAACACGGCTGATGTGATGCTAATCGAAGCATTGTGCGCTCTTTTTAAAGGACGTTTTTCAGTCGCAGACTATGTATCTAGTTTTTTGTATATCAGTGTGTCCCATAGAATGTTATAACAAAACGAAGTTCCGATTACTCGAAAAATATATGCTCGATTTCGTTTTGTACAAATCCCTATTCCTCTACGTAGTCGTACTGATAGCCATCTGTATATTTACCGTAACTTAATTTACCCAACTCTCGTCCCCTACGTGTTAGGATAAACAAACAGTTCAATTGACCCTTTCGATAGTAGCAAACATGAAACGGAAAATGAAAACTCTAGTAACTCTTTTAGTTATATATAAATACTTATCATAGAAAAAGTAATTTGACTTGACTCAGTGGAGGAAAGATATCCCTTAGAGGATGAATGTCGAATACGATACGAAAACGCTGATACTACTGATTTTTATTAATAAAAAGAGGCCTAAACACCAATTTCCATATTTATGGCCTTCAAAAATTATGTACCTCCACCCCTTAGAGGATGAAATTCCAAAAAAATTAATACCACTGATATTTATTTATAAAAAGAGTCCAGACACAAATTTTCATATTTCTTTTGAAAATGACGAACGTACATACAAATATCCATCCCCTATTTAACCCTAAGAGCATGAATTTTCAAGAAGTCTTTCATATTACAGAGACTATACATAGAGCTGCTGTGCTAAATTTCTTTTTTCTAGATCCAGCGGTTTTGGCTGTGCGTTGATCAGTCAATCAGTTTCTCCTTTATATGTATATACATTAGGGGCCATTAACCTATAACAAACGGGTCGGAATACATTTGTTATATGTTCAAGAAAAGTGATGAAAAGATGAACGAAATATATAGCTATAATACATAGCCAATGACGTAATAAAAATGTGCAAGGCTGTCGTTTTTATAGTTGCCATCCTTCGTCGTCGTCCACAGCTGAACATAGGCCTCCCCCATAGATAGCCACAAAAGTTTGTAGCTCTCATATTGAAGGGATTTTGCCATAATATCTGAGCGACCGTCGACAATACGTCGATTATGCCGGTTCGAAGTCGAAACCTTACCACACATATTCTGGAGTGAGTCAGTCCTTTAGAATTCATGTTGATGATCAACAATCTTCCTGCAGTCGTTAAGGAAGCCCACTGTTTGCTATTTGCCGACGACCTTAAAATTTTCTTAACAGTAGATAACATTTCGGACTGTCAGAGATTACAAAAAGACATTGACAGCGTAACACAGTGGAGTAAGGACAACAAGTTGTACTTCAACATAAGTAAGTGCTGTGTGATGAGTTACAGCCGCGCACGCGCTCCTCTGCACTATCCATACGAAATCAACACCACCGCAATCACTAAGATGTAACGCGGGGGTTACATCTTAGTGACTTAGGCGTTGTAATGGTTCCAGAACTAAACTTTCGCAAGCATATTTTAAATATATGTAAGAACTCTTTTAGGAATCTTGGCTTTATTCTGAGACAATGCAAGGATTTTCAAAATACTGTGACTATAAAAATTTTATTTAATGCCCTCGTAAGGAGTCGTCTCGAAATGAATGCCATCATATGGAATCCACATGAAAACAAATACAGTCTCATGCTGGAAAAAATTCAAAATAAATTGGCACGTTTTTTATATTTAAAACAGTATGGGGTCTATCCTTACTATCCGTTGATGTATCCGAGTTTATTTGTAATAGGTATGGTCGGGTACAGTAGCTTGGGTGTGAGGAGGGATATTGCGCTCATTAAATATCTGTGGAAGGTGACTCGCGGGTGGGTACATCACCCGGATGTGCTCACAGCACTGAAGCTGCGCGCGCCTGATGGGTGCGTGTGCTTGCGTCGCCGTCCCCAATTATTTCTTGTGCCCACCGTCAGAACTAACTTGCTTCAGAACGCCCCCCTGTCACGTGCGATACGTTACTTAAATGTTATTTCTGAGGATATTAATATTTTTTCTTGTAGTCAGTCGAAATTCACAATAGCAGCATACAAATGCGTAGAAAACGGAGATTGCTGAATATTTTACATATAGTTTTTCTTTTTTATATTTATGTTTGAAGTTTTTTCTGTTTGTCTTATAGCATCGATGTGGTTTTTTTTAAACTGTTATGGTGTTATAATTTGTTGTAAGAAATAAATAAATAAATAATTGCCACGCTTGGCATGGCGGGTTGACAACCGCAGTTTATTTATTCAGATGTTCCAGGAAGATGCTGCTGCTTAATTTCCCTCTGTCGACTTTTACGACACCCACGGGATGGAATGGGGTGGTATATTCTCTTAGGCCGCTACCACACGGTCCTATCCTTATACTCTTTTCCGTATTCGATTCCGTATTGAATTTGCGCACATTTTTCTTCAGCTTAATGAAAACAGAAAATATAAACAAATTGAATAAAGTAAGTCATCATTATTGTCATCATTTTGGCATAGCATGAAGCCTATCTGAACGGAGGGTTTAAATATTAATTAAGTCGCATGTGTAATAATAAGTAAGCCGTGGTAGCTCAGGGGCTAGGTGCTCGCTTTAAATTTCATAGTACGCGAGTGACCTGGGTTCGATTCCCGGTGCCGGCACCACTAAAATTGTTAACTGCAATTTTAAGTGCTGATTTACCACGTGCTCGGCGGTGAAGGAAACCTGCATGTCTGAGAAATAAAAAATATTTCGAAGACATGTGCAGTCCGCCAACCAGTATTGGAGCAGCGTGGCGGATTCTTCCTAGCTCCAAAACCCTCTCAGAAATGAAAAGAGGCCTGTGCTCAGCAGTGGAACATTTATAGGCTGACACTTTACTGTTTTATGTGTAATAATTGCTTTAGTGGTTTCGCGGACCTAATTAAATGCCTGTAGGTGAAAAGAAGGGTTAAATATGGCGTTATTTCATCGCAAAGGATATCATGTGGCATAAATGTTATATTACATTTTTAATCAAAAACACATGTAAACTTTTTTTAATGATTGTAAAACTTCGACTGTTCGATGATCTTGTACAACATTTTTTTTATATGAAAAAATGACGAGACGACCACACGTTCACCTGATGGTAAGGACAACGTCCGCCCATAGCTGTGTCGCCTAGAACATTGACCAGACGGGACAAGCGCAGTGACAAAACATTCTGGCAATATCTTAAAATGTCCTTTATTCAACCTACTGCCGGCCGCGTGGCCTAGTGGTCATAGTACCTGACTTCTACGCCGCGGGTCCTGGGTTCGAATCCCAGCCGGAGCCAACATTTTGTGCTAAAACACAAATAGTTGGTTTTCGGGTCTGGTTGTGTTGTGAATGTCCACGTGTTTCTGACACTGCATCCTAGCCTACCTCCGATGTTATCGCATCAGCGTTACATCGGGCGCGGGTAGGCTGGGACGAGTGAGTGCCTCTGTGTTTGCGCGTACACTTGTGGCACAATAATATCTCCTGCGCAGTTGATGCCTCTCGACAGTATTCGGAAGTTGTCGCCGTGGTCGAAATCGACTAGGAGAACATCATCATTCAACCTACTTCTTCCATAGTAACTTAAAATTACTTTAATTAAAATACTTCTATACCAATCTTAAATAACTTAAGACAACCAATCTACAATAGCGTGGATACGGAACAGGTTCAGTGTAGCAGTTCTTGCTATTGTGAAGATGCTTGATGAATGAAAACCCACATTACAGGAAGAGCCATGCTGTTAAAACAACTACAAGGCAAGAAGAGCCACACTGCAGGAAGATCTACGCCGCAGTAAGATCTACGCCGCAGGAACAGCCAAGCTACGAGAAGAGCCACGCTAAAGGAAGAGCTACACTGCAGTAAGAACCACGCCGCAGGAAGAGCCACGCCGTAGTAGGAGTCATGCTGCAGGAAGGCCTGCGCAGCAGAAAGAGCCACGCTGCAGGAAGAGCCACGGTATAGGGAGAGCAACGCTGCGTTAAAAAACTGGAGGTAGCAAAAAAGTACCTTTTGCGGATTATCGGTATAATTTAGCAGCATTACGCTATGCATATCAAATTTAATTTCATACATAGGTGTAGCCTAGTCGTCAGTTCGGAATAATATTTTTAGAGTGGGAACATTTTACGGGCAAATGCAGTTTGGGATGGATGGGACTATGGGCTACGATAGTCTAACACAGTTTGCAGACGACCAAACAGAAACGCGACCGAAAACAAACGTCGCCCGCGAAACGTGCTAGACGACACGGACGTCTCAGCTCTTCCTGACCACGATACGGTCAGTCAACACCCAGACCACACTGTACACACAGTCAATAGCTTTAATATAACACGCACCCCGACGCGCGACCGCCGTAGAGAGTGGCGCGCTATAGTCAATAATCACACCGCGTACACACGATTCACCCGTGTTCCAGGGCGGTTCTCACTGCCCAGAGTTACCGACACACAAGTCGACAGTCCGAATGGAGGCCCGCAGCCTCCCTCGGACGGTCATTGGACGACTTAAAATATTTAAGATATTCGAAATCGCGAAAGCACGCAGCGAACGCGACACAGTGCGAATTTCGAGGTTTTTATAGGAGTTTATTTTTTATTTATGTTTGGGTCAAACCAAACCTCTCGCGGGCCAGGATGAACCTATAAAAGTCGAGAAGGCTAACAGCAATTACATCACCGAAAATGTAGCACAGTTTGCAGGAAACTCATGATAACAGGTGACTCTAGATTACGCTTTTAGTTTTTGCATAGTGCAGAAGAAGTCTTGGATTGAAGTTCAAGGCAAGTGACTTGACCTTCAATCCAATCCAAAAAAAAACAAGGCATTATATATTTTATTAACAAATTTAAATAGCTATAAAGGTTTTCTACTGACACAAAAGTATGGATTTTATGTCTGAAATAAATAATTTCATTAGTTCATATATTCAAAACCACTCAACTTGGTAGTTGATGTAATCGGATATTTTAAAAATATTTCTTTCGTGGAAGTTGAATATAATGGTATGTTAAATTAAATCAATCAGTTTAACAGAGATAAAAGGAAATCATTTATTTTTCATTCGAAGGACGACCAAATTATTTGCGGTGATGCGAAAATTCCCGCACTTACGTTTTATAACTCCAATTATTGCAGCTGACCAATTGGATGCACACACTTTTTGGAGTTCTACTAACTTGTAATAATTTGTAGAACGATTTATTATTATTTCATCACATAAAATGTAATTCATTTAGACGCTATTTTCATTCAGTCGACTATTACATACATACATTTTTTTAGTAGATAAAGTGACGAAACGAGCAAATCATTAACCTGATGGTAAGTGGAACGTCTGCCCATAACAAACAAAACATGTTTGTGTGACACCACTACTGCGCCCGTCATCCTGAAACATCATTTGTTAAGTCTCATATGCCTAGGGGTTACACTAGTTCACAAGTGCCCTTCAAACCGAAACACAGTAATGTTTGCACACTACTCCGTCATGCCAGAATAACAGTCCCTGGGATTGTGGTAACAGTATCCTACCTAGTCGGATTCCTTCCACTAGTAATAAAGGCGGAGATCACATCCGTAGCCCACTTTTCCCCACTCGCAGGAAACAAGACGTGACCGGCTGCGAACCACGTCTCTGCAAAAATAATTATGTTTGTGTAAATTCACTCTTCTTATTTTTTTATTAAATCTACTATTTTAAGTTTATTTTCTGCAGTGTTTTCATGTTTTTTTTTTCAATTTATATTAAGAAAATAGAAACATTTTTATTATGAAATGTGTACGATATAGTGTAATGTAAAAATGTAGCGTAGATTATTAACGTTATTGGTAAATTCTAAAAGAATCCTCCGATGAATCACAAAGAAGCCTCCACCCCTTTTCCTTCAACGTATAATTCAATTATTAAACGGCGGAAGACTTGATGTTCCCTCAAACTTGCTCTACACCTTGAGAGAACTTGATTACTTTAAGTTATCTGCGGCTATTCGCCGTCAATTAGAAACTTTCGCTTCCACTACTATTTGTAGAAAACTTTAAAAATAAATCATACTATCATACAAAAGTACCGAACAACCGTACAAAGTGAAGTAATAGTTCTTATAGTGAATTAATTTCAATAGCTGTATTAACACAGTGGTATTCACTCGTCGTTGTTTACACATAATTTAACCTGATGTAAATGTAACATACGATAAGATCGAAGATACGCTAGGACGCAGTTGAAACACTACACAACCGTACCTGAAAAAAAAAATGTTTTTACACAAGTTTTTGACTGGTGGTAGGATTCCTATGCAGGAATCCGTCTAGGTAGGTACTACCCCAGGGCCAGTTATTCTGCCGTGAAGCAGTATTGTGCAAACATTACTGTGTTTCGGTTTGAAGGGCACTGTGACCTAGCGTAATCACGGGGCATATGAGACTTAAGAACTTATGTCTCTGAGTGACGAGCACAGTGTGGTGTCGAACAGAATTTTTATTGGTGACACAGCATTTGTTATGGGCAGACACTGTTGCACTTACCATCAGGTGAACGTTTTGCTCGTTTCATCACTTCATCCAATAATAAAAAAGATAATGGCAGAGATTAAAACCCAGGATCTGCGGCGTTGAATTGAGGTACTCTGTCTTCAAGGCCGTATGAGAAACGTGGGCGAAAAGTGAGCTACGTAAGTGGCCTTTGTCACATACGGGAAAAAGGCGTGACTGCATATGTATGAGAAATTACATTAACTTTATCTTCTTATCAGAATTCATTTCTCAAAAACTCGAATTGGCCAAGTTCTCTTTGTTTTGCTCATTAGTCAGCGAGAGCGTTCGATTTCACATAACAAACATTAGCTTATTTTATCAATCTACGTACTCATTTATGTCTAATGGATAGATTCTAGAGTTATATATTATCGATTATCAATAACCATGTAGTTGCTTACATATTATTTTCTTACTGAAATATGAATAGAAAAAATATTTCTGCAAACATAGCCACATTATTGCTACATCTAATGAAAACCCTCGAATGATGGGTTTTTCTGATTCATATCAGAACATTTCGGTCTGGCACCACAGTGCGCTCGTCACCCAGAGATATCAATATCTAAGTGTCATATGCCCAGTATTTACATTAAATGAATGTGCCCTACAAAGTAAACACAGTAATGTTTGCATTTCCTTTAGTCGATTTAACATTACCCTCCCGAAAATCGGTTCTTTTACTGATAACGTGGCGGCATTAATCATTTGTAATAGTTAGCGGCTTAGGACTACGCCTTGTGGAAATTTATGGGCCTTGAATTTTCTATCAAATATTATGTTAGTAATTTTGCATGTTTTTCTGTGTATTTCACGTTATGGAAATTATAGCGTTAGATAATCATCTTATATGACTGAAGTATTTGTACGTTTGACATAAGACTTATGTGTCAAGCCACACGTAAATCTTCTGGGTAAAACATCATTTGTTATAGGCAGATGTTGCACTTGCCATCACGTTTGTCTGTGACATGTTCATAAGTTACAAGCTTTACCACATTTACAACAACGATGCAGACACTTATCATCGCGTGTGCCATATTCTACAGATCCACAATCTGAAGTTCTAGGACACGAAGAGGGGTTACTTGACTGTGCCTCCATGTGCCTTGCGTTGGATTAAAGCCAACATTGGGACACTGTGGATAAGCCGCGACATAATATGTTCCGCTGGAACAAGAACTCTCAGACGCCGTGTTTATTGGGACACATTTTCGGACTTGTGGCAATTGTCTTTGGAAATATGAAGAATCTTCGAATCTTCTTTACAAAATGGGAATCAAAGGATGAAGTCCCTAACTGCAGATCCCATGAGGAAAAGCTTACTCACGGTTTTTTTTCTGACAAATATAATTCGTAACGATGATGAACATTAACCGACATAGGCCTAAGGATAAGCAAGCTGCAGGCAATGCGCCGGCCATATATAGCTCTTAGAACTAAAAAATGTTGGGGAAGAAATATTCTTGAGTACATTGTACCGTCAAACGTACGGTAGTGCCGATGCTCTATATAGTGAGGGTATCGCCAAACCAGATGGAGCATCAGCCTGCACTGTGTCTCGAGAAATCGATTGTTGCCGGTGTCTCAGGACTTTTTTGAGGCAACACACAGGGGAACAATTGTTCAAAAGTGTACTTGAGGTAGGGCTGAAATGATGATGATATAATAAAAAAAAAATGTCAACGAAGCACATCAAATCTTCAGTATTTCTGATGTTAAGATAGGTAAGAGGTTCCGTCGTACCTTAATTTATAGAATTCTTGTATAGAAGAGGGGACAAACGAGAAAATTACTCGCCTGATGTTAAGTGATCACAGCCGTCCATAAATATCTGCAATGCCAGAATCGCGGGAGCATTGCTGGCCGTTGAGAAAAGGTATCATTTCGAATTTAAGAAATATTAGCGGAAATCTTTATATCATAAATAAATTATGACTTAAATAAACATACGCCGTAGACAGCACGCCACCTGCGACGTTCTTACCCGCCCTTTATAAACTAAATATTAAGTATATTTAGTTCATAACATGTCTCTATCACCGGAACTATCATACTAAACGTTACTTTTTTAGTGAGATTCCGGAAAGTTTCCGTTGGAGTTTCCAAAAATTTTCTTTAATGCAAAACAATTTTTTTTTTGATAAAGTGATGAAACGAGCAAAACGTTCACGTTATGGTAAGTGCAACGTCTGCCCATAACAAATGCTGTGTCACCCAGAAAATTGTCTCATATGCCCAGTGATTACGCTAGCTCACAGTGCCCTTCAAAACGAAACACATTAATGTTTGCCCACTACTACTTCACTACTACTACTACAAATTAACCAAAACTTTCTCAAGTGATGACCTTTCCTACATGCCGCAATTGATTTTTAAATATTGTGTTTTCTCTTAATTTCTATAAAAAAAAACCGTTGATGTTTAATAATTTTAGTCATCATCATATTTTTAGCTTATCACCAGTCCACTGCAGAACATAGTCCCCCCCCTATAGATTGCCACAAAAGTTTGTAGCTCTAATTTTGTAGAGATTTTGACATAGTTGCCATGGATGGCAGTCGGGTCGGCAACCGCAGTTTATTTATTTAGATGTTCTAGAAAGATGCTACTGCCCATCTCCTGGTTTTTATTTTCCCTCTGTCGATTTTTACGACACCCACGTGATGAGATGATGTGATAGATTATGTTCGCGCACCAACGTATCACGTCATATGGAGATACTGTTATTGGTCCACGTCATCACGAGCCAGCGCAGTGGCATCACGTCATCTTTCGTTCCCTCTCTCTATTGTATTTACTTAGCACATATTGAGTTTGTCTTGTCACATCCAGATTCTCTACTAAGCCGCTCCCATACGGCACAATCATTCCAATATTTAATCATTCTAATATTTAAGTTTATTCCAACCTATTTAAAATAACTTCAAATTAAATATTTATTGACGTCTAAAATATCGCAACAATAAAACTACCAAAGTAATAAAACATAACAGGAAAATGGTCACAAAAAGAGGTTTTCAGATATACTCAAGTTGAATACGAAATGAGATTTCTTGAAGACTTGCTGAACTTGCCAACTATTCTTCAGCTAATCTTGTATGAAAAAATCAAACCATAATTTTTTGGAAAATATCTCGCTTTTCCACTAAAACGTATTTATATATTTACGTCCGTCTTTTATGAAAGAACTTACAACGAACGAAAGTTAAACTTTATGAGATTGAAAGAATAAGGCAGATAGATCGATTTTTCGAAAACATATTCTCGTAAGCAAGAGCAAATTTTGCGAATAACATATTATTATTATAGTGATGCCAGTGTTCGATTTTACATTCATACATGCCGATGGGTGTCCGGACGATTAGAATAGCACCTACCTCTTTCCTACCGAGGTGTCTCAAGAAGCGACTAACGCATTGTACGGACATCCCTTATTCGTGCAGAATAACACCATAATATGCAATACTGTCACTGTACTGCTCGTGGAACGCATTGGGAGTAAGAATGTTTTGACTCGTATCTTCCCGTCTCGGTTCCCGCGAAGACGAAAATTGGGCTACGTGAGTGGAGCCTGCCCCTTAAAATATGGGAAGAAGACGTGACTTTATGGATGTACAATGTGTCATATTAGCAATTAACTTTTAGATTAATGTAATTAGTTACAAAGACGTGAAGAACAATCGAAAACTATCAGTTTACAAATATATTGAATTATGTACCTTCCCAAAATAACTTTAACAACATTGATTACTTGAGACTGGAACAAAAATGTCTTTGTTATCGTGAATTAGAGAAAGCTTATTTTTATTTTGAAATTTGGTTGGTAATAGCAATGAGGAAGAAAATAAAGAGTAAGAAAATTAAGTAAAATTTTATTTCGTTCTAATGAACCTGATACGTTATAACATAATACGAGGGAGTGGTTCAGGTTTAGTGATTGAAATCTGAGCTACGCGGATTCAATTCCCGGGCAAAACAAATATTTGTTTCTTCCGATCACTGTTCCGGAATTGAATGCTTTCGCATGTATATTTTATATCTATAAAATGCAAGTGTAGTGCAAAAGAAAACTTAGGAGCGACGTTGCATTACAAAAAAAAATCATTATTTTTTAATCAATTTTTTTTTAGACTTTTCATTTCCATCTTTTTCTTTTGTTGGTCGTTTAGATCTTTCGACAATGTTTGATTTTTTTTAAACTACTATACTTGTCTTCTGTTAAACTTTTTCTTTTCTGTTACTATATGTGCCTTTAAATGATAATTATTATAAAGGCACGTTTTGTGGATTATGAAATTTATAAGCCGGAAGATCTGTACGTAAAATCGTTTCTACATGTCGTAATTTTTTTATTCAAACGTATATATACTTAACATATTACTTTAAGCAACAACTGTTCTAAAGCAACTGTTATAAAATACATTTATATTATTTCATCAAAATAAATTATGCATTATTTTCTTTTTTTAAAAAGCTCACATTATCATGTCTTCTGCACCGGGGGTGCGTTTAACAGACATAAATTTTACATACATACACAACCACACCCGGAAAAAGCCATATATGTTTTAGCACTTACATTGGCTTGGGTTGGGATTCGAAACCAAGGCGCGGCGGAGAAGTTAGTGACCCTAACCGCAAGGCCACGGTCTTCTGTTATAATTTTGTCATCTTTCCAAATATCTCTTTATTATGAAAGATATACATTGCTATGTTACTTTCAAAATATACGATTGCGTAGAGATATATTAATATGAGAACTGGTAATAAGCAAATATTGTTTAACTCAGCGTGTCCGTCTGAGGACTAAGTTAAACTAACAACTGCGAATAGTTTTCACTCGGAGACTCGTCCAACGATTACTTAAGCGGCTCTATTTAATATAAAATCAGTAATAAGGAGAGGTTATTTAATAGTTATACATTCTTAGTAAAATATATTTAGCATTATTTCAGCCTATCACTAGTCTGCTGCACTGCTGAACACAGGCCTCATTTTAGGGGGATTTGCCATAGTTGCCACGCTAGGCAGGCGGTTTGGCAACCGTAGTTTATTTAGTGAGATGTTTCAGAAAGATGCTCCTGCACATCTCCCAGTTTTCATTTTGCCTTTGTCGACTTTTACGACACCCACGAGATGAGATAGGGATAGATACAGATGACTAGGGTGGTAGATTCTCTTAAGCCCCCACCACACGGCTTTATAATATATCGTTAATATTAATTTACATCGCATTTTACAGAGTAAAACATTATTCTATAAAAATATAGTATAGTAATTAATATAAAAATACGTTATTGACAGTTACACCTCACTTAATATTGAGTCTTTTTTAAAGCATGCACATTATAAAATATAGAGTGTGTATTTATTTAATAATTTTAATGATAATGAAAAAAATAATAAAATCTTTATCTTACTTCTTACAACTACATATTATAAAATGAAGAGTTTGTATGTTTTAACGGGCTAATCTCAGGAAAATCGAATCCGATTTGAAATATTATTCTTACATTATATATTCCGTTTATTAAAAAAAGGCTGCAGTCTATAAAATGTTATGCGATGGCCTTAAGGAGATACACGCCAACAGAACAGAATTGAACGATTCAAGCAAAATGTTAATTCTAAACTCTACGACTTAACTTTTTTCTTGAATGACGCTAATCTCTAACATATTATTTAATGCAATTTGTAACTAATAATATAAAGTGTTTACTAGGAAGGTACTTAAAATTCGTAAAAAAATATGGTGCAGTAAAAAGTAAAGTAAAGTTTCAGCCTATAAATGTCCCAGTACTGAGCACAGGCCTCCTCTCATTTCTGAGAGAGTTTTGGAGCTAGGAAGAATCCGCCACGCTGCTCCAACGCGGGTTGGCGGACTTCACATGTCTTCGAAAAAAATATTTTTTATTCCTCAGACATGCAGGTTTCCTCACGATGTTTTCCTTCACCGCCGAGCACGTGGTAAATCAGCACTTAAAATTGCAATTAACAATCTTAGTGGTGCCGGCAACGGGAATCGAACCCAGGTCACTCGCGTACTATGAAATTTAAAGCGAGCGCCTAGCCCCTGAGCTACCACGGCTAACGCACGGCTGGTGCAGTAAATGGGCAACTAAAGGAATTAGAACGAGTAGAGGAAATCAATATGATGTCTATGCTAAAAGATCACTTACAGCTAATGTAAAATTTCACCGGTATGTTAAACAGTACTCGAACATTTTTAAAGTGTCTGTATGAAAACTAAAGCTGATTTTGTTAAGAAATCAAATTAAAGTTGCTTGTAATAAAACTTAAGGCACATGGAATATAATTAATTTAGAAACTGGCAGGCATAATACAGAAAATAAGACTTTGTTTTAAATTTAAATAGCAACGTAGTTAAATATATTTATAAAGTTGCTAATGAGTTTTTAAAGTTTTTACAAATATACTTACTTAAACTACTTTTACGTTTGTACTCAAGTATTTGCAAGTAGTAAAACATTGATATTCCTAACTTTAATTTCAATCACATAAGCTCTACATATATTGATAATGCATTTGGGAAACAAAATGAAAAAAAAATAAGATCTTTGGGGGGCTTTCGGTCTGGAGCCCCAAAGTTGACAATGATTTTTAATTTTAACTTTGGTGTGATCCCTCATCTGAAGTTGTTCTAGTTTTTAAATCGGGTAGGAGAGAAATTCAAATTACCGTCCAATTTTTTTGTTGCCGCCGTAAGTAAAATATTTGAAAATTATATGATAGAGCTAATGCTCTCGCATTTTAGTAAACAGAATTTTTAACGACAAGCAATTTGGCTTTACGAAAGGAAAGTCAACGACTGATGCCAGTGTTCAACTAGTCTAACATGTTCTACAGGCCGGGGAAGATTTTCATGACACGATCGGTGTGTTTTGTGATCTCTCATAGACATTTGACTGTGTAAAGCATATCAATTAAATTTATAAACTTATATACTACGGCATTCATGAAGCCTCAGTAGATCTTTTGTCATCTTACCAAACAAATCGAGAGCCTAGTGAAAATGGGTGTTCCTCAGGGAACAATCTTTAGTCCATTTCTGTTATTTGTTTACATTAATGATTATTTAGTACAAAATATGTCTGAGATATTTCCGTTTGCCGATGATACCTCATTGTTGTTTAAAGTTGTCTGTCTGTTAAGAAATTACTTAACGCTGAGAAAGCCCAATCTAACTCTAGATATTGTTTCCAAATGATTTACGGTGCGATAAAATATGTATACGCATAACATTTATATCAATTTAGAGAATTCTAACCCTTCTTATAAAAAACTCAACTATATTTCTTGAAATCGTATCCTATCATATTATGTTTTTCTCTGCTTTGCCTTATGGTTGACTGGTAGAGAATGCCTTTAGGCATTAAGTCCGCCATATGTACCACATGTGCATAGAAGCTTAAATAAATAAGTAAATAAATAAATCGCTATTGATTCAAAGCATTGAAAAAAGTTCTCCCATTTTTGATATTAGAATGATCAGATAGCTGAATGATGAGGCTACTGCTAAATTATTCTATTTTGGATACTTCTTCAGTACTTTCTTCTTCTTTATAAATACGCCATGTATTAATGTGGGCATCAGTCTGGGAACATTATTCATTTTGAAAAAACAAGCATTTCGGGAATTCTTTAATTTAGGTCCTCGCGACTCTCTACGAGAATTATACAAGGATACTAATATTTCGACATTCTCGTCGTTGTATATTTGTGTTGTATACTATAATTTGCACTGAATGAATATATTTGATAAAAAAGTGAGTGTATCCTGTGCAATGGGCCAAAACCGAGGACACGCAAAAGGTTCCTATGTATAGGTTGGCAAAAACTAGAGTCTTTTGTTAGTAGAACTATATTTTATTTTAAAAAAATCCGATAAGTGTAACGAAAATCCGGCAAAGATTCAAAAAAACTTGTCAAGAAGATATTATCATAGAGGAATATGGACAAATATGTGTGGAAAAAGCTCTTGCTCTGCACTTGCAAACCTGTGAATTAAATAATGTTTTTTATAGTCACGTATTAAAAACATTATTTAATTCACAGGTTCACAGGTAAATAATGTTTTTTATACGTGAAATTATGTCAGATGACATGGAAAAATATGACCCCTGAGTTTCTGGCCGGTTCTTCTACTTCTTCTTCACTGAGAAAGTATTAGTTTTTGATGTAGATTTTGTCATTCATAAGAGCCTTATACGAACCTAAATTAAACAAAGAAATTTTGACTTCGACGCTGAGAACCGAACAAGGGCCAAACAGTGAATGCTCAGGTCAGATCGGTACCATGTCGGTTATTCCGCCATCATTATTTACATCGTCATCATTTCCGACCATCACAAGTCTACTGGTGAACGAAGGTCTCTCCCGTAGATTGGAAGGATTTTGCCATAGTTGCCACTCCAAGCAGGCGGTTTGGCAACCGCCGTTTGTTTATTTAGATGTTTCAGGACGATGCTGCTGCCCATTTTTTTATTTTTCCCTCTGTCAACTTTTACGACACCTACGGGACGAGATGGGGTGGTAGATTCTCTTACGCCTTAGCTCTTAGTCGGAGGTTATTACCTAGCATTTTCCTTAGTTGATTTTCACCACGATGCGTAGCCTAGTGGTTAGCATACCTGACTTCTACGCCGCGGGGCCTGTGTTTGAATCTCAGCTGGAGTCAACATTTTTGCAAAACACAAATAGTCGGTTTGCATGTGAATTGCACCCACGGTATAGAATAAATTATACTGAGGGGATGGCTTTCTAAAAAAAAAAAAAAAACTAGGAGACAGATCAGATTCTCTAACGCCGCCCTCACACGGAAAAGTTACTCAGTAATTTACTGCAGTATAAACAAAATCGTCGTGACCGTTTTGCTTTTCATGTTTTATTCAAATTAATGGATCAGAAAAGTCATCGTACCAAAAAGCGGTTACATGAAATTTCACACATCTATATTTCAGATTGGCTCACGTTTCACAACAACTATCTAGAGTAAACTTAAGTGTATGTGTAGGAGAAACTAGATCCCATTTGCTTATGTAACGGTATTTTCAACTAAAGTTGTGAAAATTTAAAGCAACCAGCAAAATTCAAATTTTTACAAAACCATAATACTTGATCTCGTATGAAAACGCAAGTAAAATCTCAAGTAAGTCTTGGGTATATGGTACCACGATATTTTTTGTTTAATTTTGCTAGAGATCACTTTAAGAAAATGAGACAAAAAAACTTTTCTATCCACAATCAAGCATAAAGAAAATAAGACAAAGTGACGAAACGAGCAAAACGTTCACCTTATGTTAAGTTGAGCCGTGGTACAAGAGCCGTGGTAGCTCAGGGGCTCGCGCGCTCGCTTTAAATTTCATAGTACACGAGTGACCTGGGTTCGATTCCCGGTGCCGGCACCACTAAAATTGTTAATTGCAATTTTAAGTGCTGACTTACCACGTGCTCGGCGGTGAAGGAAAACATCGTGAGGAAACCTGCATGTCTGAGAAATTAAAAATATTTCGAAGACATGTGAAGTCCGCCAACCCGCATTGGAGCAGCGTGGCGGATTCTTCCTAGCTCCAAAAACCTTCTCGAGGAGACCTGTGCTCAGTAGTGGACATTAATAGGCTGAAACTTTACTTTTACTTCATGGTAAGTTTGCCCATAACAAATGTTGCGTCCCCCAGAACATTGTGCCGTCACCCTGAGACATCAATTCTTAAGTCTAATATCAGTTCTTAAGTTATTACGCTAGCTCTCAGTGCCCCTCTAACCGAAAAACAACGATGTTTGCACACTACTGCTTCACGGCAAAAAACTGGCCCTACCTAGACGGATTCCTCCATAGAGATCCTACCACCTACGTTTATCTCAGGAAACTCGATTTGAAAAAATATTTTTGCATTAGATAGCCTGTTTATTAAAGAAGAAGTTTAATCGGGTGAAACCACTATGCACAGCTAGTTTATGGTAAAATTTAACGAGTAAATTATTTCGCTGTAGAACTTACATTATACCAAGATATCAGTATATTCACTGGCAATTTTCTAACCACACAGTTGGCGGCGATTTAATTAAAATCATACATCATGAGGACTACTGACAGTATCACTGATATTTATTTACTTTATGTCCGATATCATCAATCATTTCTACCAAAAAACTGTTGTAATTGAAAAAAAAACATGTCGTTGAATAGTATAAAAAATGTAATGTAACAGCCTATAAATGTCCTGCTGCTGAGCACATGCCTTCTCTCATTTCGAAGAGGGCTTTGGAGATGGGAAGAGTCCACCACTCTGCTCCAATGTGGGATGTCCAATGTTGGGATTACACATGTCCTCGAAATATTTTATTCCACAGACATGCAGGTTTCCTCGCTATGTTTTCTTTGACGACTGAGCACGTGAAGTTGCAGAACAATTTTAGAGGTGCCGGTACTAGTTATCCGCGTGCTGTGAAATTTAAAACTATTACGTGCCTCAGAGCTACCAAGGCTCTCGTTTCGTTGAATAAAAAGTACATATATTTTACGTCTATTGTTAGTTTCTCTACGCAAAGCTTATAAGTTCATACTGAGTCATATTTAATAAGGCTATCGTAACTTTAGTATGCCGTAACTCAGCTGTATTGAAGAGATTTTTATTTAAAAACACGTACATGTTGCGTGTTCTATCCCCTTTTCATATCTGCGTTACGCCAGCCTCGGTTAAGTTACTTACAGATTTTGATTTAGGTTTATTAGTGTTTGAATATTAGATAATCAGTCTTCGTTTCGCACGTTGGCACAGTAGGTGAGTGATTGGCTTATGCTCCGCGGTCTTTGGTGCCGACCCCTTCTTTATATTAGATAAATTAACGAAACGAGCAAAACGGTCACCTGATGGTAAGTTGAACGTCTGCCCATAACAAATGCTGTGTCACCCAGAACATTGCTGTGTAACACCACACTGCCTTCGTCACCCTGAGACATTAGTTCTTAAGTCTCATATGCTCAGTGATTACGGTAGCTCTCAGTGCCCTTCAAACAGAAACAGAGTAATGTTGCACACTACTGTTTCACTGCAGAATAACTGGCCCTGGGGTGGTACCTACCTAGACGAATTCCTGCAATAGGAACTACATAGTACCACCACCAGTTTTAGTAAGGAATACAAATAGTTGTTCTGGGTTTTGGTCATGAATAATGTATGTCTGTCTTTATTTATTTATTTAGAAAGGCACGCCAACAGGGTAGATACACAAAATATGTTAACTGAAGAAATGACATACATAATTAAGAAAAGGCTATGCATCGACCCCAATAACAGGCGAGCACAGCATCCGCGATTACATTGTTGTTAAAAATGAATGAATGAAAGAAAGCAAATTATATTTCCAAAGTTAAATAAAAAAAAATGGAAAAAAAAGCTATTTGTTACATTTTATATATTCCATAATAGACCTCTTGAAAGAGACTAACGAACCACAGAATATACTCGTATCATTTACTTCAAGATGAATCTGGTTAAATTTATTACACATGCGCCAAATGGGAGATTGCTTGTCAATATTAGTGCGACAAACATTGTTGACAAACGGGACGTATGTGCTAAATCTAGAGTTTTTTCGAGGGATCTTAATAGGTATTAGCTCCAGTAATCCAGGGCAATCCACACAGTTGTTAAACATTTTGAAAAGAAAGACTATATCACTAATTGATCGTCTATTCTCAAGTGATTCCCAATTCAGTAACTCCAGGCGGAGGTGATAGTTGTTGTAATAAGATGTTTGGCACAAAGTTGTCGAACAAAACGCCGTGGTACACTTTCTATTTGATCAATATGAACTTTATAAGCTGGATTCCAAATGATGCTATTGTATTCCAGGTAACTTCTAACAAGTGAGTTAAAAACAACAATTTTGTGAGATATTCTTTACGTTAAATGTCTACATTAATTCTGCTCTAAACTTTAGAAAAATTGATCTGCTGAAGTTTAAGTCAGACACGGAAAACTTTGAGCACACAGTTCGCAACAACAACTGGAACGGATGTGACATGAACGTTAGACATGATCGCCATCTTGTTCAAGTTTATTTTAAGATATATCCGTCAATAAGTAAATAATGTTAAGGAATTAATGCGGTTTTAGTTATGAACATTTTCTTCTTAAAATATACATTTATTAACTCTTTTGAGATTCGTATATAATAAAGAAATATTGATATGATATGATATGATTTTCAATATAGTATTTATTTTTTTAAAAGAGATGTCGTAGCTCAGGAGCCGCGTAAATGTCACAGAACACGAGTGACCTCAGTTCGAAGCGAGAAGGAAGACATCGTGTGGAAACCTGCATGTCCGAGGACTAAAAATATTTCAAAGATATGTGAAGTCCGCTAACTCGCACTAGAGCAGCATTGCGGACTCTTTCTGGCTCTACCCTCTTAGAAATCAAAGCAGGCCTGTGCTCGGAAGTGGGACATTTATAGGTTGTTACTTTACTTTTTTATATCAAAGCTCTCTATGTCCAGTTCAGACCCGATAAAATTTTCTTGAGAGAGGCCAGTAGTGGTTAATATGGTTGAGGAGGACGAAGGCTGCCACGTGCGTTATACTTGTGAACAGGTGCTGCTTATGGAGGCTGGTCTGCTTAAGTTTTACACACTTATGCATAATTGAATATGTTTGAAATTTTGTCATGAAACGTCCTTCGGTTGTCTATTAGACTATTCTTTGTAAATTTATATGTAATGTTTTAGACGTTACAAAGCAAAGGAAGATTGTGATGTCTGAAATTTATAATTCTTACGCTAATAATAATGCTATTTAACTGAGTGTATTATTTGCGAAAATGAAATACACTGCTTTTTGTGGTAGGAGTCTGTAGTCGAACTGAGTAGTTAAAAAGTGACAGCCTATAAATGTCCCACTGCTGAGCCCAGGCCTCCTCTGATTTCTGAGAGGGTTTTGGAGCTGGGTATAGTCCGTCACGCTGCTCCTATGCGGTACTTCACATGTCCTCGAAATATTTCTATTCCTCGGAAATGCAGGTTTCCTCACTATGTTTTCCTTCACTTCTAAGCACGTGGTAAATCCACACTTAAAATTGTAGAATAATTATAGAGGTGCTGGCACTGTGGATCGAACCCAGGTTAAGGCGAAGGTAAAGGCGAGCACCAGGACCCTGAGTTACCACCACACCGTTTTTTTTTCTCGGCGTGAGTAATGTTGTTTCAAGGCAAAGGACCTATACTATAAACAGATGAGGCACTGTGAAATCAAAAAATGGTAAACTTATGCACTTTTGAAGAACCTTATAAGCGTTTTATGATTACACCATTTACTTTGGTTAACTTATAACTGTGCCACTATTATATTTAAAACTTTAATTAAATGACAATCTCAGTATATGTTTTAACATAAAAATACGCAAAACATTGCCATTATTGAGTCCATAACCAAATAAAAACAAACAAAGAAAAATTTTAAATATTTCTAAAGATTCTGTTCAAACTCAAATTTCTCTAAGATTATGGTTTCATTATTCGGGTTCCCATTACACAAACTTTAGCTTGTTAGGACGAAGTATGAAATTCTATACTTTGTTCTTATAAAATTAATATAGACCTAAGTTTAGTTTCAAAATAGACTTATACTCGTATATGCTGTTGAATTATCAAGAGCGTTTGGTGTTCATGTGAATAATGGCTTAATGTTTAGAATTATCCATATTTTATATTGACGTATCTGTTATATTAAAATCTTGTTTAGATCTAAAATTGGTAAAAAAATTCTTAAAAATCATTTTATATTTATTATGTTCCCCCACAGGTAAAACATTTAATTTTTTATGCAACGTATTTATATTTGAATGTCAGTTTGATGGTCGTCGTTGGTTACGTTAGCACGAATTATACTAAGCAAAATAGCGAAATAGTATAAATTGCTACATGTCACAGACGAAAACTAGATAAGATATTCTAAGTGTCAAACTCAGCATACTCAGAATTTTGGTCTCTCAGTCACGCCCATTATAAAACTCTAAGATCGGTTGTACACGATTGTAAATGACGATGTTATTTTTTTATGTCAACGGTTCCGAAACTATGTTTCGTGGAACAACAGAGTAGCGTTGAATCTAGAAATATTGGTTTTCCGTGAGCTATTTGGAAAACAAATACACTGAAAAAACATTTAAAGATCTTCTATTTCATATCGAATTGTGGGTGATAGCTAAATGGTCCGCAAAAAATACCGAGTTCGCTAAGGGGTTCCATTACAGAAAAAGTTTGGGAACCTCTGTGTTATGGCATTGTTTAATGAATGGATATGTATTTAGCGTAGCTTCTTCTTTAGTTACGTTAAAACTTTTATTATATAAGCAACCTCATTTTATCATTTACGATAATATATCGTAAATGATAAAATGAGGTTGCTTTACTTTAACGAGAAATTGTCCCAAACCTTTTTAACACTAGATTAATTGTACCGGCTTTCAATATAATGCGTAGGTAAGCTCTATTACAGAAAAAGTTGGGGACCTCTGTGTTATAGCATTTTTTAATGACTGGATTTATATATTTAGCGTAGCTGCTTCGTGGGGTTCGTTAAAACTTTTATTACATAAACAACTTCACTTTATCATTTACGATAATACTTTAATGAGAAATTGTCCCAAACCTCGACACTAGATTAATTAATGTTTTCTTTTATTTACGCGAATATTACACATTTAAATAAAACTACTTTTTTACGGATTTTATCGCGTTTAATTTTGAACTATTTTTACCCGACGTTTCGGACGCTTTACAGCACCCATGGTCACGGGGGGAGTCCCCCCGTGACCATGGGTGCTGTAAGGTAAAGTAAAAAAAGTAGTTTTATTTAAACTAGATTAATTGTACCGGCTTCCAATAAAATGCGTAGGTAAGCTTCATTTAGATAACGAGTCTCGTTATTAATCTCATGAATATGTGCTCGTTAATAGACTTTATTTTCTGTTGTTAGAGACTAGTGTCTTGCACCTTCACATGGAGTACTGTTCTCACGTCTGGGTCAGGGCCGGCTCCTATCATTAAACCGCAATCAAGGAATAGCGGCCCAAATCGTCAACAACATGGTTCTTTCCGATCTGTTTTATTTTTTGTAATTTATTACTACATTGCCTTGCCTTGCCTTGCGTATCTTCGCATCTTTTATCTTATTTACCACGGAATTTGATTTTTTAAATTTATTAGCTAGTGCTTAACTACGGACGATCGATTGTTGGAATTCCACCACTGTGCGCTTCCCAAGAAATATTCCGCCACCCAACATAACTTTGGGGAATCTTCTTCCTCCAACAGTTTTTACAACGATAAGGACCTTCACGACAGGAGCCTACTCCTTTCTCAAAGGCTGGCAACGCAGCCGCAGTTCCTCTGATATATCGCATTTTTTTTTTTATTTTTTTTTTATTTAACCTTTCATGCACAAGTGGTACATATGGCGGACTTAATGCCTAAAGGCATTCTCTACCAGTCAACCATGAGGCAAAGCAGAGAATAAACAATATGATGATAATGAAGAAAAGTAAGTTAATTTGCTAAGATCCGCATGCAAAATATAAAAATGGTGTATATTACCTAGTTTTTTGAAGTGCACCACCCGCCCTCCCTCAGTAGCGTGCACAAGCAAACTAACACCGCCACCAGGAACCGCCACCAGGTACCCTCCACCAACCACTACAATACCACCACTAGATAATATACACCACTGAAGTCGAGAACACGACACGTGTTTCGCCCCAAAACGAGGCATTATCAAGCGTAATAGACTCTACGACAGACGGCCGCCGAGTGAGCGGCGCGGTCAAAGAGCTGCCTATTTATACTACAGGTGACGCAAACGGCCCCCACCTACGACATTGCGATTACAATATCGTGATAGCGACCGCTTGCTCACACAATCCACCACCCGAATTACATAAGCAGCCGTTTGCGACCGAATTGATAGCAAACGACTACTTAGAGTATATTTAAACTTTAAGTACTGGATTTAAAGATATTTAAAAGTGGTGAATTCGAGACGTTTGTTTGTTCATTCAGCAGTGCAATGTTATTATTTTTATTTTTAATTATTTCTAATTGTTCCAGCACACACAGCCGAAGCCCCTTGTCGCAAATATGTAGGACTTTAAATGTGTGGTCGCTAGTCAGGTTATGCCCAGTTTCCAAAAGATGTTTTGCGAAGTGTGATCTGTCGGGATTGCAATTTCTGTACGCGGCCAAATGCTCCTTGTATCGGGTATCGAAATTGCGACCAGTCTGACCCACGTAAACGGCGCTGCATTCACTGCAAACAAGTCTATAAACGCCGGATTTTTGGCGTTCATCAATTTTGTCTTTGACGTTACAAGCCCCACTCAGCGAATTGCTTGTCCTGAACGCAACGTAAATATCGTTACGCCTAAGAGTCCTTGCTATTCTCTCAGATACAGGACCCAAGTAGGTCAAGCTGCTCACATATCGTCGAACACTTCGGGATGTAGCCGCGTACAGATCTTTGCGAACTATATGAATTTGTTTCTTTTTTATAATGGTGTTAATAATATTTTTTGAATAACCGTTAGAGACCGCAATCTGATAGATGATTTCCTAATTTTATTACGTAATTTCAAAATGTAAAACCTAATGATAAATCAAATGGTTAATAAAAACTTGAGAAGTCACGAAATATTGTTTGTTGTAAGCATTATGGGGATCGTGTCTTTCTTCTTGATATAAAAAAGATAAACGACTGTTAGAAAAAAAAGTTAAACGACCTTCTGAACATTGATTCCATGAAAGAAAGACCGAAAAGCGATTGAAATCATGTAAAAACTTTTTCTTCCACTCAATCAGTGCGGATTGAGATTCATCGGATAAGGGTTTCGGAGGAAGGACTGATATTATGAAAATTAAAATTTCTAAGTCGGAGTCAAAACTTCTTTATTCAATTTATGCTCATTTTCCGGTTATTAGAAACATTCAAAATCTTCCTATCTACCACAAAATAAGATTTATTAAAAGAACAAACGGAAAAAGACTGGCGACTGAATATTTCATGCGATATAGGGATAAAATAATGTCAAGCGCTTACCTGAAGACAATAAGAAATACTATCTAAATACTATTTACCCACCCTATAAGAAGTAATATTTAATTTTTTTTATGGGAAAAAGAGTCGAGACTAACTAAACGTTCATCTGATAGTAAATCTAACGTTTTGCTTAAAGCAATCGCTGTGTCACCCAGAACATTTCTGTGTGTCATCACACTGCGCTCGATTCTCTAGACATCCTAAGTCTCATATGCCAAATAATCATTATCAGCATCATCATCTACTGCTGAACATAGGCCTCCCACATAGATTGCTACAATAGTTTGTAGCTCTCATTGGGGGGGTTAAGCCATAGTTGCTAAGCTTGGCAACCGCAGTTTATTTAGATGTTCTAGGAAGATGCTGCTGTCCATCTCTGTTTTTTATTTTCCCTCTGTCGACTTTTACGACACCCATGGGATGAGTTGGGGCGGGATTCTCTTTAGCCGCTACCACACGGCGGACTTCGCATTTCCTCGAAATATTTTTATTTCCTCAGAGATGTGTGGTAGTATAATAGTGGTGGATAACTGGCGGTGGTTCCCGATGGCGGTAGTTTGCTAGTGGACGCTATTGTAGGATGCCGGGCGGTGTTTTTCAAAAACTAGGCGATGCACACCATTTTAAAATTTGCGTGAGGATTTTAGCAAATTAACTTTCTTTCCTTTATTAGAACGTTAATTTTAGGAGTACTATAACAGGCGGTCTCATCGCTCGTAATACCTTACTGAGCGTATTAGTATTTGGAAAATATATGTATTTAAAATGCATTGTACATGTAAAATGTCTTTTTTCCATCACTTTCAGTTTTTTCTATTGTTAAAACACTGCATAATGTAGCCGGAAAACTTGATGGAAAAACTGGTTAAGATATTTAAAAAAAAACATGCGTATGTGCTAATGTTATCTTTTCTGTTAAAGCTTTATTAAAAAATGTCCTTATTTAATATTTATGTATCAATTCATTAAAAATAAAAAGTATTCACTGGAAATTCTTTTGTTACATGAAGCTATTTATCTCAGTTGACAATTTTACAATGGCGTATTGTTTTTTTCCGTAGTAAATACAGCACCAGAACACTGTTAAACCGTTTGAAAGTTGACTATTGAAAAAGATTTATGAATTGGAACTTTTAAGCGGAACTGGATACGGATTTATTTTGCTCCCCGAGCGAGAGTTTTCTTTGTTTATTGTAGGAGACAACCGAGAAAGCTACTCCGAGAATAAAAGAAAAAAATTTGATATATGGTTGAAATACTGTTTGAAAACTATGAAATGCGCAAAACGTAATTTTTCAATAAAGTTATAACGATGTTTGTTTTAAATACGAGTCTATGTTCGTTATTTTTGCAACTGGCATAATACTGAAATGCATACATAAATACAATAACGCCTTTTTCCCAAATAAGGGAAAGGCAGAGGCCACACCCACTTTTACTTGCGCCACCAGTGTGCCGTGAACAGCCGTGTGGTGGCGGCCTAAGTGAATCTACCACCCCATCTCATCCCGTGGGTGTCGTAAAAGTCGACATAGGGAAAATGAAAACCAGGAGATGGGCCGCAGCATCCTCCTGGAACATCTTAAAACATAAACTGCGGTTGCCAACCCGCCCGCCAAGCGTGTCAACTATGGCAAAATCCCTCTGAAATGAGATTTACAAAATTTTCTGGCTATCTATGGGGAAAACCAATGTTCAGCAGTGGACTTGTTATAGGCTGAAACGTCGACGAACGACAGAACACTTGACGCCCCCTAGTAATGTTCGGTTCTCACCGTGCGGCTCCTTAAGGCATAGGTAAGTAAAGGCGTAGCATGAAGTTTTATAGCCTCGAAACTTTTTCAATAAACGAGCTACGGGATTTTTTTAAGTCAGATTAGTATTTCCTGAGAATAGCGCCGTTCAAACATTCGAACTCTGCAGCTTTATTATAGTAGCATTATTATTGTAAAGGACCTAAATATTCCATTTGTTGTTTCGGAGTTTTCACTGGTTTTAAGATTCTTATGCAGTTATTCGTCTGGGTAGGTACGCCGGGGCCCGTTATTCTGCCGTGAAACGTATTGTGCAAGCATTGATTAGTTTCGATCTGATAGGCACTGGAAACTAGTGTTATCACTGTGTAGACGAGACTAACTGATGTTTGAGGGTGACGGGCGCAGTGTGTTGTCACACATAAATGTTTTGAGCGACCTAGCATTTCTTATGGGCTTGCACTTACCATCAGGTGATCGTTTTGCTTGTCTCGTCACGATACATTTATGAGATGAAGGCGAGAATATACGTTACACAAGCTTTGAAACTGAAACGCAAGTACACTACTATAGTCTACGTCTGAAGATGACCAATTTATATAATGATTTTTTATGTTTATACATTAAGCTTATGTTCAATGTAAGTGCACAGCAACATTACATAGAACAGAGCTCTTTAATCTAATTTATTTTGGATGGTGATAACAAGGTTTTTCGCAGTTGCGTTAAATTAAGTTTGGAAACATAATTAGTTTTACCAAATTAACTTTGGACTTTCTGCAAACATTGGAAATCTTTTGATCTTTTTATATTAAGTTTAATTACCTTGCTACGGATGCTACAAAAATTGTCATTTAAGCGTCCAGTCATTTATTTTTTTAAGCTTTTTAATTATTTTTGTGTTGTTTACAAAACTAAGTAACACGGATCTATATTAATTAAGTTGGTTATTTATGATACTTAGTTTCGAGCTTGCGTCATTATTTCACCTCAAATTTTTTGTAAGTACTCGTAAGTTGTAAGTTATGCGTAGATTTTTGCATATTCTTAATAATATTCTTTCGATTTGTGCGCGTGCTCTTCGAATTTCCAATATTTTGCTGTTCGAAGTAATTTTAAAAACTATTTTTGACCGTTAGGTCTTGAATAGGTGTCCAGAAGAGTAGAATAGCACCTACCTCTTTCCTAACGCGGTGTCGTAAAAGGCGACACCGTATATTGTACGATTATAGATTACTATATTGTACGGACAGCCTTTATTCGTGCAAAAGAGTACCATAATATGCAATGCTGTTACTATACTGCTCGTGGGAACGCAATGGGGAGTAAGATTTTTGACTCGTACCAAAATGGTTGCGACGTGGTTCGCCACCCGCCCCGTCTCGTTTCCTACGGCGGCCAAAAGTGGGCTACGTGTGTGGCCTCTGCCTAGCCCTTATATGAGAAAAAGGCGTGACTGTATCGCATGCAGGTCTTGAATCATGATACCGCACCGGGTGATCGTTACTTATACAATAAAAAATAAAGACCTAAAAAATCACATTTAAAAAAACATTGTTAAACATTGTTTTTTTTGCGAGGATTATGGAGACGGCAAGTAAACCACGCTGCTTAATCCTGATTGGTTTACATACATAATAATATGTTTTTTATTATTTGGGCAACAACAGCCTATTACAAATTTAAACAGGCTACGCCTATGTAAGCTACCCACGTTCTACAAATTAAAATATAATGACATTAATATAAACCATACGCCGATAGATGTCCGGCAGAGTAGAATAGAACCTACCTCTTTTCAACCGTGGTGTCGTAAGAGGCCACTAAGGTATAGTACAAACAGCCTTTATTCGCGCAGAATAATACCTGAATATGCAATGCTGTCACTATACTGCTCATGGGATATGCAGAGGAAAAGTATTTTGACTTGTACCGATATGCAGGCGCCAAGGTTTGCCACCCGTACCGTCCCGTTTCCTGCGGGGCGCAAAGTGGGCTACGAGTGTTCCCAGCCTACCCCTTATATATACCTATATAGAAAAAGATGCGATATGAATTAAAAAAACACAGTGCAGATAAATTCGTGTGTGAATGCGAGTGTTCGCGTGTGCGAGAGGGTATGTGCGTGCGTGTGTAATAAAATAATTTTTGGTGGTTAATATTTTATGTTAATTTATTTTTAACTACCTGATGCCTGCGTCTTTGTCCGCGCGAATTAAGGTTTTTTAAATATCCCGTGTGAACTATTTGATTTTCCGGGATATAATGTCAGCCTTTCGCTTGAAATATGAAAAAATAACAAACAGGGACAGAGAGAGTTCTTTTCGCATTATAGTATGGATTATAAATTTAGATATGTGATTGTATTACTTATGGTAATGTTTGTGTATATAAATAATTTAATATTAGGTCCTTACGTATGAAATTGCCGTTTTGTGTGATATATAAAGTCGTTTTTTTTTTGTAAAATTTATTTAATCAATCAAAGTATGTACCACCGTTATCTTCTTTTTCTTACCATTGTTATTTATTGTAAAACGATTGGATTTTAATGTACTCGTAAATGGGGAAGAGTTGAGACTTGTGGATACCACTTGTCATTCTTGGAATAACTTTAGACGCGAAACTACAATAGGGGCCCCCATATATCTAAACTAGCAAGTAACTCTGCAGCTTATGCTGTGAAGAGAATTAGAAGGTTAGTTATTTTAGTTATTTTCACAGCATAGTGGTATTTTGTTGTGAGGAAATGCGACTGACGTAGAGGTGACTTTTGTTTTGCAAAAGAGGGCCATAAGATCTATTTAAAATCTTTGCCCTACAGTGACTCTCGGAAATAAATTTAAAGAAATTAATGTCTTAACTTTGATCTCTCAATATGTATATGAAAACGTTATGTATGTACATGTGAACATTAATCACGTTAATAAAAAGTGATGTTCATAATGGGAATGCCAGAAACAAGCACAAATTAATAATGCCAGTTACTCGACTTCACAGAGTCAGTAACTCTTTCATGGGGCAATGTACACGTTTTTACAACAAAATCCCAGAAAGTGCACAAAGTCTTTCAATCAAAAAGTTCAAACTATATTTTGTTAAACAAAGACTTTATAAGAAGGGTTATTATAATATTAAGGAATACATGGACGATGATAACCCCTGGGAATGAGGTGATCGCTGCCAAGCTATTTCTACATCTTTATAATACTGCTGTAATTGTATATTTAAAATTACTTAAAAAAAATCCCGCTGGGTTTCTTACTGGTTCCTTCCAGGACAGAGGCATTTCTTTGCGAACCAGTGTAGCTTAAAAAATGACTTTCAAAGAGTATTATGAAAATTATATATATTGAATATAAAATACTCTATTCTAATCTATGCATTTTTGCCATCTCATAGGTAATTCGTTGATCTCATTACTAAGACTAATAACCTAATACTTTATTTTTTGACATTTGGGCCTACACCGGCAGAATTCCAGAGCTAAACTATGTCATTATAATACTGTACCATGGTCTTCGAAAAAAAATATATTATTATAAAGTTAAAGTTTTATTTTCCTAAAGATGCTTTCCTTCATCGTCTAGCACACGTTAAAGAAAATTCGCTCTTAAAATTACGAGTATCATTAACAATTTAAGTGCTTGGGTTTTTCCTGTATTTAAAAATTCAAGACAAGCATCCTGCCCATAAGGTATTACTGCTTGCAGTTCATAGCCAGTTATTTACGATATCTAATAGAAACCCGAAGGGGCGGATAGGGGACAATATTGAATCACAGAAATCTATCGTGGAAGTGGGCTGGTGAAGCGTTTATTGATATTTGGTCGACTTTTTGCCTCCGCAAAGACCCTCTTACATGTTTATCTTTTTGATCGAAAAAAAAAACTTATTATTGAAGTTCAGAATGAATTGACAAACAATTTCAAAATCGTATATTTTTTATAAAATCGTTGCTGAGTAAAGTCAAGGCTCATGTATCGTGGGTGTATTACTACAGATCTATATTTCACATACATCACAGAACCATACTCGGATACAAACAATTCGTGTTTTTCAATAAATGTTGTCTCCGACTGGGAATTCGATGCCACGACCTCTACTCTTACCAGTAGGTTACGCCGTCGTCGAAAACGAATAAAATAAATATTATGTTCTAGAACAGGTTTCCTGGTCAGTATACTTTCATTAGCCGTGTGGTGGCGGCTTAAGAGAATCTACCACCCCATCTCATCCCGTGGGTGTCGTAAAAGTCGACAGAGGGAAAATGAAAACCAGAAGATGGGCTAGCAGCACCTTCCAGGAACATTTGAGTAAATAAATTGCGGAATGCCAATCTGCCAGCCAAGCTTGGCAAGTATGGCAAAATCCCTCCAAAATTAGAGCTACAAATCTACGTTTTTTGGAAATCTATGATGGGAGACATATGTTCAGCAGTGGACTAGTGATAGGCTGAAATGATGTTGATGAAGATGCTACTTTCATTATGAGTAATGGGATCCTGGTTCTTCTAGTTTGTCTACTGGTTTTTAGCTAGGAGATATGTGGTCATCATCGATAAAGAATGTTTTTATTTATAAGAAAAAGCGAGGAGACAAACACATGATGCTATGTTAAACATCTGCCTATAACAAATTTTGTGTCACCCAGAAAGTTCCTACACTGCGCCCGTTCCCTGAGATATCAGTTCTCAACTTACGTGTTTTGTGGCAATCTATGGGGAGGTCTAAGTTAAGCTGGTGGTAGGATTCCAATGCAGTTTTTCTAGGTAGGTACCACCCCAGGGCCAGTTATTCTGTCGTGAAGCAGTAGTGTGCAAACATCACTGTGTTTCGGTTTGAAAGGGTACTGAGAGCTAGCGTAATCACTGGGCATATGAGACTTAAGAACTTATGTCTCAGGGTGATGGGCACAGTGTGGTGTCACACAGAAATTTTCTGGGTGACACAGCATTTGTTATGGGCAGACGCACTTACCATCAGGTGAAAGTTTTGCTCGTTTCATTACTTTATCCAATAAAAAAAAGCAGTGGTCTAGTGATAGGCTGAAATGGTGATGATGATGATGTTACTTTCATTATGAGTAATGGGATCCAGTTTGTCTACTGATTATTAACTAAGAGATATTTGGTCATCACTTTTTTTTTATTGTATAAAGTGACGAAACGAGCAAAACGTTCACCTGATGGTAAGTGCAACGTCCGCCCACAACAAATGCCTTGTCACCCAGAATATTTCTGTGTGACACCACACTGCGACCGTCACCCTGAGACATGAGTTCTTAAGTCTCAAATGCCCAGTGATTACGCTAGAACACAGTGCCCTTCAAACCGAAACACAGTGCTTCACGGCAGAATAAGTGGCTCTGGGGTGGTACCTACCTCGACGGATTCCTGCGTAGGAATTCAACCACCATCATCGATAAAGGATGTTTTTTTATAAGAGAAAGTGACGATACGAACAAAACGTTCACCTGATGCTAAGTGAAACATCTGCCTATAACATATTCTATGTCACCCAGAAAATTTCTGTGTAGCACCACACTGCGCCCGTTCCCTGAGATATCAGTTCTTAAGTCCTAAATGGCCAGTATTTATACTAGCTTTCGGTGCCCTTTAAACCGAAACATAGTAATGTTTGCTCACTACTCCTTTACTGCAAAATAACTGGCCCTGCCCTCAGTACCACCTACTTACGTTCCTAGACGGATTCCTTCATAGGAATCCTACCACCATCGAACATCGAATCGAGCCAACTACTGAAGAAATAACTGAAAAGAGAAAAACAAGATCTATATTTTTTTCGTATAATTTTAACTTGAATGTTATATATTATGGTACGGTTTCATGATTTTTTGTTAGTTATCATTAATAATCATTACGTAATATTAAATTAAAGCTATAAATGCGGCTTACTATACAACTTCTATGTTGCGTAAATGTAGTATCTACGTGAGAAATAAAATGAATATTTCTTCGCCCATATCAAGTGATTTATTTTTATTAAATCATAATAAGACATATCGTGTCTAACGTATATCATGTCTGTTACACACCTGTAGAACAAAATAAGTGTTATCTTGAATTATTCTCATCTCAAAAACACCTGTAAGAAAATCTCTACTAAAGAGCTTGCTAGTATTTCTTAATGCCAAATTTTGATTTCTTGATTATATTATTCCATCACAATTATCTCTAGCAAATAATCGGAATTATGTTTTGAAAGCTATTGTTTGATATGAAAGAGACGATTACGATGACATTTCTTGAAACTGAAGATCTTTTCACCAAAATTTGTGTAAATAAACGTTGACTTTAAGCTTTTTGTAACATTCATAAACATGCACACAGATGTATTAAAAAACATGCACGCGCTCAGTCTGTACCTCTCTCTCACTCTCACACAAATACACACGCACACACACTCGCACATACACACAACACGCACGCAAATTAACTCTCACAGACAAACCACAGATTGCTATCTATACCTGTTATGTATGAACAACTGGGAGAGAGACCTGATGATCTGAAATACAGGTTAGTCGCCTAGTTCAGGCATCAGTCTCCCACAAAATTGTTAAAAAAAATTGTTATCATTTTAATTGTACATTGAACGTGGTGAGAAAATAAATTATTATTATTATATATAATTATGTTATTATTTCATTTAATATATCAGACCGGACAAAACATAATCAAATTCCCTTTCCCACCTTTTATGTTTGTCTTCACCTAAAGGTTCTTATTGTTTTTGGTAATAAATGTTGCGTGAATAATAAACATAAAATTTGGAAATTATAACAGAAAGTATGACACAAGGTGTTCACTGGTTGTAGGATTCCTATGCAGGAATCCGTCTAGGTAGGTACCACCACAAGGCCAGTTTTTCTGCCGTGAAGCAGTAGTGTGCAAACATACCGTGTTTCGGTCTAAAGGGTAATGAGAGCTAGCGTAATCACTGGGCATATGAGACTTAAGAACTCATGTCTCAGGGTGACGGGCGCAGTGTGGTGATACACAGAAATTTTCTGTGTAACACAGCATTTGTTATGGGCAGACGTCGCACTTATCATCAGGTGTACGTTTTGCTCGTTTCATCACTTTATCCCATAAAAAAAAATAAGATATGATCGTTATCGCTTCTTATGAGAACATATTGCACAATTGCTTTCAAAAGCAGATTCTGATTTTTTGTTGGAATAATGTCTTATTTGCTATTTATGTTTCATTCAAAAATCTAAAATTTAATAAAAATGGCAGACTGTTCGTTTTGTTTTAATACAAAAACATTTAACCTAACGAAGACTAAAAAAATTCATATTTTTTTTGTATTATATATTTATATGGTAGTTCTTTATACGGTACTTAAACAGATAGAGTGTGGTGGCGGCTTAAGAGAATCTACCTCCCCATCTCTTCCCGTGGAAGCCGTAAAAGTCGACAGAGGGAAAATGAAAACCAAGAGATGGGCAGCAGCATCTACCTGGGACATCTGAATAAATTAAACTGCGGTCGACAACCCGCCTGCCAAGCGTGGCAACTACGGCAAAACGGGTTTTTTTTTTAAATGAGAGCTAAAAACTTTTGTGGCAATCTATGGGGGAGGCCTATATTCAGCAGTGTTATTGTGATAGGCTGCAATGATGATGATGGTGATAACCTATGCAGATTTATACATAGGAATATTATCCCCTATGACAATGCAACACGATTACTCATCGATGTTTTATACAGTTTTCTATGTAACCTACCGCTTGGATTAGTGGGTAGAGTACCTAACTTCTACGCCGCAGGTCCTGGTCTCGAATCCCAGCCGAAGCCAACACTTATTGGTCACACAAATGATTGGTTTTAGAGTCTGGCTGTTTTAGTCCCCGTGTTTTTGTCACAGCATCCAACCTCCGATCTTATCGCAAGAGCGTTACATAGAGCGCAGGTAGGTTGGGGCGAGGGAGTGCGCCTGCGTTTACACCTGTGGGCACTATCATCTCTACTGTGCAGTTGATAGCTTCTTAATATGCGGAAGTTGTCGCCGTGGTCGAAAATCGGACAGGAGGATATCAGTCGTCTATCATCATAGTGGCATCATAGTGACCACATGCAATAAACGTGGATGGTGTTTGTTTCTAAACCTCCAAGAAAATAGAGCCGTGGCTAGCTCAGGGGCCTGACTTGCCTTTAATTTCATAGTAAGCGAACTAAGGTAACCTTAGTTCGATTCCCGGTGCCAGCACCTCTATTATTGTTCTACAATTTTAAGTGTTGATTTACCATGTGATTAGCGGTGAAGGAAAACATGGTGTGGAAACCTGCATATCCGAGCAATATAAATATTTCGAGGACATGTGAAGTCCGCCAACTCGCATTGGAGCAGCGCCGCGGACTATTCCTTCCAAAACCCTCTCACAAATGAGAGGAGGCCTGTGCTCAGCAGTGGGACATTTATAGGGTGTTACTTTACTTTTATACTTTTTTTAACAATAATAAAAAGTTTTTCGAACAATGATCAAATACAATAAATTTTATTTACTATTGATAATTTAATGTAAAAAGTGTCCTAAGATAGGAATATTTTACTATAAAGAAATTATTCGTGTTTGTCTCTGTAACTGTTTATTGGTTTAATATTAAAACCTGTTTAAATTTCTTTTGCTAACAGGAAATATGTTTACAAGCAAGCTTTTATTTATGGATAAAACAAAATGGACACGTTTATAATAAGATAGACTTACGTGAAACAGCGAATTGCGTTATGAAACTCTTATAAATTTTTCTCTACAATTGTTTAGCGTCCCCGTGGGCAAGCAGTGGAAAGATTGCAACATCTTATGCCTAAGTAAACTCAGTAAATAATGCGGTAAAAATCAAGGCGGATAGCTTAGTCTGTATAATTTTTCAATATTTTAGTTCATCATCATCATTTCAGCCTATCACTAGTCCCCTGCTAAAGGTAGGCCTCCTCAAAATATTACCACCAGCTTTCATTTTGGGGGGATTATGCCATAGTTGACACGCTTCGGAGGCGGGTTGGCAACCGGGGTTTATTTATTCAGATGTTCCAGGAAGGTACTGCTGCCCATCTCCTGGTTTTAACTTTCCCTCTGTCGACTTTTACGATACCCACGGGATGAGATGGGTCGGTAGATTCTCTTAAGCCGCCTGCACACGGCAAATATTCTAGTTGTATGGAGGATATTAAGAAGTAAATAACAGTTTTGAAGTTTCAATTTTTTTATTTACCTTACTGGTTTTGAAAATATTTAAAACCGTTAATATTTGAAAACCAGTCGCGATTATGTGTTTGACTGTACTCGGTGAGTGCGCTGAGATGTCTATGCACTCCATGTGCCTTCTTACGAAGTTTTACATAAGTGCTTGAATTTTAATGTTTATAAGCTAGCGCTTAACTACGATCCCACCTGACGGTAAGTGGCGATGTAGTTTTGGATGGTAAATGGACTAGCTTAGAAGAAGCCTTTACACTGTTTTTTTTTGAAGACACCCACATTATAATAGGACGGGAAGACTGATGCAGGCAAATTATTCCAGTCCTTTGCAGTACGCATTATGAACGACGATGCAAAAAGCTTCGTCCGAGTGCAATTTACTCGTATGTCCACAACAAAGAGATGGAAACCCGCCTGTGCGTCGTGTTTTCCGATGAAAGGAGAAGGGGGAATTAATTCGTGTGATTTCTAGGCACACTCTGTAAAATGTAACCTCTAGAACACTGAGAGACTGGCCACTCTACTCCTGTGTTCGAGACTCGGCAAATTGGTAGTAACCAAGTCAGGGTCACCGATTAGCCACTTGTCTCGTCTCTCCACAGAATCCAAGGCTACCAGTTGATATTTGGGAGCTCCAGCCCATATGCAGCTTTATTATTTATTTTCGAGATGAGGCATTACAATGTCAAGTTTTTTTATAGGAGGCTCATCTGACGGTAAGTGATCACCACCGCCCATGGAATTCCGTGTTCAAAACTATGATATTTTTATGAAAAGGAATTATCAGTGTCTCTTATACTTTTTGCACAGTACGCAGCAATTACATTAAACCATAGATAATTTAAAAAGAGAGAGACTAACTATGACTTCAGAAGTAAATAAATAAAACCTTAACATCTATATGGTTGATCCTCAGAGAGTAATCAAAAAGTTCACCCTTTTGATTTCTTTTATCTCGAAAATGCAAATGTATAACATGGTAAAGCAACTACCGCCACATACCAGTCATAACCTGTGTTAGAACTTAAAGTTGAAACATTTTCACCATGTCCAACTCTCTCAGAGAGTTCGTCGTGTCGTTACCTGGCAATAAATAAAGCGTTCCTTAGCGTATTTTCCGAACACTTAGCAGTAATATCTAAGAATGGAATAAAAAAATATTTTTTTCGGAAAGTCAGCAGTAGTTTTGTAGTTTTTGTGTTCGTTTTGTTTTGAATTGTAATATTAGTCTTAATTTATTTCTTGTAGTAAGTAGAGGAGAGTCTATTAATGTAAGTAGACGTTAGAAACAAATGTTTTAGTGAATGCTGTGTTTTCCTATGAGTGAGGAGGCAATTATTGTTACTTACTTTTTATTTCTTTTGTGTAAATACTTATTGTACTCATTGTAGGAAAACCAAATAAATAAAAAAAAACACGTTAAAGCGACTGTTTAAACTTTGATAACGAAAGTGAAGATATCACTGATGTTGATTGCTATTTTAGGCATAAATTAATGATTGGTTAGTAGCCGATCGAAGATGAAAGAAGTTGTTGACAGACGGAGGTGTACGAGGAGTATATGATTTTTTTTATTGGATGATATGACAGACGAACAAAACTGTTCGTTTCGTCATCTGATGGTGTTCATCTGATGGTAAGTGCAACGTCTGCCCATAACATCTGTGTCAAATCGTCTCTGTGTTCAAACCGGAAACACTGTAAGCTGAGGTAAGAAAATGCACCTATTTGAGTGAATAAGATCACTTTCGGAATTATGAGTTATGCTTGTTTTCGTTAATGTTATTTAAATGAGATGTGAGAATCTGGTCATCAGCAGGTTTTAACCGGTCCATCGCTGGGCATGGGGTGTGCCTAAGGTGGGAAGGTTTACTCGCACCTTAGAAGTTGATGCAGCACCCGACCCTAGTAAGGATAATTAAATGGGCAATCCCCGAGATTTATTTGAAATTTGATTCGGTTAAATTCCTGTGCAGGAATCTGTCTGTCTGTAGGTACCACCGCAGGGCCAATTCTGCCGTGAACAGTAGTGTGCAAACATTACTGTGTTCCTCACTGAGAGCTAATGTAATCACTGGTCATATTCTTATAAGTCTCCTTAAGAACTGATGTCTCAAGGAGACGGGCGCTGTGTGGTGTCACACAGAAATGTTCTGTGAAACACAACGTTTGTTATAGGAAAACGTTCCACTGACCATCAGGTGAACGTTTGTTCGTCTCGTCACTTTTTCCTATAAAAAAAAACAATCGTTTGGCTTAGTGGTCGCAGTTACTTAGCTAGTGGAAATCTCGCGTTGTCTCATAAGAGGTAAGGAGACGAAATATCGAGCTTTTTGCCTCCTGATTGTGGTATTCTACAATGTTGGTTTGAATCCCAGACGAAGAAGTCGACATTTGCACATTATTTTGCCTGGTTATGTTGTTGTCACACCCGTGTTTCTGACACTGCATCTTAGCTTACATTCGATCTTATTGTATGAGCGTTATATCGGGTGTGGGGAGGTTGGGACGAGTGAGTGCCTCTGTATTTGCGCGTACTTTTGTGACAGTATAAAATCCCTGCTCAGTTGATAATATCTTCCGACAGTATTCGGAAGATGTCGCTACGTCCAATAAGTGATAGATCAAAGACAGAGGCAGTGTCGCCAGAATATGCCACACTACGCTCGTCACCCTGAGACATCAGATCTTAAGTCTTATATGCCCAGTGATTATACTAGCTCACAGTGCCCTTCAAACCGACACAGTAATGGTTGCACACTACTGCTTCACAGCAGAACAACAAGCACTACAGTGCAACCAAACTAGGCGGATTTCTAAATACATCCTACTACCGCTAAAGTAATTATTATTCTTTTTATAAATTAGAAATGACTTTGATTATAGAACCTACATTTATATTTCCAACTTTTAGATTGTTCTGTTTTTATAAATGCCACTCTAACGTTTAGCTTTATTTTTAGTTTATAAAAGGTCTAAAATGCCTCGAAGACAAAAGAGCAGTCAGCATGCGAAGGGCCTTTGTAACGGAATGAGTACATAGCTTTCGTAACTAACAAATGAACTCGTTTATTATTAAACGCTGTTGACGTAACAAGTCTCCTTTTGTAGTAGTAACAGTAGAAGACAGAGCGTTATACAAAAATACTCAAATACTCAAAGATTACTTAAATGTTCCTCTGCTTTAACTTTGTAAAGTAACTTTTTATATTAATGACCGTACTATTGTTACAAAATATGATGTTCTCTTAGCCGATCGGAACGAGTGAGTGCCTCTGTGTTTATATATGCGCTATAGCTATCAACCATCGTCACGATGCAACAAATCCATCGTGTGAGTATGAACTTAATCGATCAAGGCAGAAGTTATAGGATCACAATAGACGCTACCAACGATTATATAATATAAAGATTTTCTTAACGATATTGTCATAGTATTGACTTCCATTAAAGGAAATGATTATTAAGGGCTTAGGAGAATCCCATCCCATCCCGTGGGTATCGTAAAGGTTAACAGAGGAAAATAAAAATCAGGAGATGGGCAGGATTTTCTTGGAACATCTGAAAAATAAACATGCGGTTGCCAACTCGCCTGCCAAGCGTGGCAACTATGGCAAAATCCCCCAAAATGAGAGCCACTAACTTTTGTGGCAATCTATGGGGGAGGCCTATGTGCAGTGGACTAGTGATTGGCTGAAATGATGATGACGATGAAAAGAAATGAATACCGTGTAGTAGCCGCGTTACATAATCTACATTTCCGCACGTGGGTCTCTTCGCAAACTCATCGTCTCCGGTTGATGATGGAGTAACTGTCTCGGAAACTCACAAACTGAAAATACATAGATTGATGACGGGCAGCAGTATCTAAGATGCAATGTTATTAGTAGTGATACTGCCATTACGCCTTCTTAGAGTATTACGCGAGAGTTACGCGATTACGGAAAATTTTATCTTCATATGGGCCGCCCGTGGGTCACATGAACTGATGGACTTATCCATCAGCATATGGCGATGATGACGTAAAGTTTATTTAAATCTTTTAACCAGTTAAGTAGAGGTAATACATCTTCACAAAACCGCTAAGATCTATTAACTCAGAAACAATAATTGAAATACTTTTAGCTAAGGATACTCTAATGCTCAACGCTTCCAAACGTAACCCTGTCTGATAGCTATGGTTGCCTTGTCAAATTTTTCGGAAAAGGGAAAGTCAACAACATCAATGTGATCTTATTAAGATTTTTGATGACGTTTTTATTTGTGTATTTATAAAAACAAAAACGGTATTTAAAAATTCGAAAATTACACGAACCAAATTACTTCATGACAACAATGAACACCTGTGTGGGTTTTCGGAATTTCCTACATTGATGCTCGCAACGGCTGTATGTCATGTAAATAAAATTCTACGGCAATAGTTACCGCAATTATTTTCAACTCTATATTAAATATTGACGGCACGACAATACAGAGAGAATTTCCTGCTGTTTACTTTGTTTAGAAAAGCGTTTATTTACGAATATTGTATTGTTATTGCTATAAAATGTCAGCTACCGAGTAGTAGCGGCTTAAGAGGATCTGCCACCCCATCTCATCCCGTGGGTGTCGTAAAAGTCGACAGAGGGAAAATCAAAACCAGAAGATAGGCAGCAGCATCTTCCAGAAACATTTGAATAAATAAACTGCGGTTGCCAAACCCCCAGCCAAACTTTTGTGGCAATCTAGTGGGAGGCCTATGTTCAGCAGTGGTCTGGTGATAAGCTGAAATGATGATGATGATAAAATGCCATTGTTTTTATAAAACGATGCCCCATAGAAGGATTTCTCCTGTATTGTGGGTGCATTTTACAGGCTTAAATTTCACATGCATAACACAACCAGTCCCAAAACCAACGATTCGTGTTTTCACACAAATGTTGACTCCCGCTGGGATTCTAAAACAGAATCCGCGACTTTTTTTATTGTAAGAAAGTGACGAAAAGAGACAAACTTTCACCTGATGGTAAGTGCAACCTCTGCCCACAACAAATGCCGTGTCACCCAGAATATTCTTGTGTGACACCACACTGCGCCCGCCACCCTGAGACATTAGTTCTTAAGTCTCAAATGCCCAGTGATTACGCTAGCTCACAGGGCCTTCAAACCGAAACATGTGCTTGCACACTACTGCTTCACGGCAGAATAACTGGCCCTTGGGTGGTACCTACTTAGACGGCTTGTGAGAACAACGAAGTCGCTGCAATCAAAAGTCCTTCTACCTTTTCCATTACGGTTTAAGTAAAGTAACAACATTTATATGTCCCAATGCTGAACTGTGCTGCGAGGGTTTTGGAGCTGGCAAGAGTCCCGGTCCGCGTCCGTTCGTTATAGAATTTCCGCAAAATATTGCAAGCTTGAGTAAAATCAGTCCAGTTAAAGTTAATTTCTTCAAATAATCATTAACCTCAATAAACGTCCGTATTAAATATTAAAACTTCTTCTTTTATTTCAGAATTAATTTTGGTGTCCAGTTGAATACAAGGTAAGAGCCATTAAAATAAAATTTTATTTAAAAATGGAGAGTACACAAGCAGCAAATGTTGCGTAATAAACAGTTCCTTAGATATATGTTCCGATATTGTAAAAAAAGTAAAAAGTAAAGTTTCAGCCTATAAATGTCCCACTGCTGAGCTCAGGCCTCCTCTCATTTCTGAGAGGGTTTTGGAGCTAGGAAGAATCCGCCACGCTGCTCCAATGCGGGTTGGCGGACTTCACATGTCCTCGAAATATTTCTATTCCTCGGACATGCAGGTTTCCTCAAGATGTTTTCCTTCTCCGCTAAGCACGTGGCAAATCAGCACTCAAAGTTGAAGAACAATATTAGAGGTGCTGTGATGGGACCGGGGATCGAACCCAGGTTCCTCCCTTACTATGAAATTAAAGGCGAGCACCAGGCCCCTGAGCTACCACGGCATCCGATATTGTGCGGCAATCAAATATACAATAAAATCATGTATATTTCGTTCCGTTAAGTAAATTTATAGTTGTTTATTTTTATAGTTTTGGAACCTACTTCGAAAAATCTCCAAAGAGTGAGTCTAAATAATCCAGTATCGATAATACTTTGAATTATGCGGAACATGATTTAGAAAAATAAAATTTGGTAATTTTCCGCTTCTGCAACTTCTTACTGACGGCACTGTTTGCGTTTTTGACCATTTACGTAAAAGTTGGAATGTTAAGCATGGTAGTTGAAATCTACAGATAACAACTAAGTGAGACATTTCCGCGTGCTGGTCATTAAAGAAGTAAAATTGACAACCCTCCAGATATAAAAAGATAGTAAGTACTGAAAGATTTACTTATATTGTAACTAGAAAATCAAGTAAACGTTTACTTTCGTTTGTAAAGTTCTCGACATTAAATTTTCGAGTCGATAACTTAATTCTTCTGCTGTCACCGGGGTATTGTTAGACAAACATCCCTCAAAGACCTGCGGTTTGCTTTGAGTCAATACTATTAAAGATTTACCTTTAAAACTATTGACTCGTAGCAAGCAAGCAATATCTTTGGGGGATGTCTGTTACAATATCAAATTACAACAATTTTAATAATAGTATTGAATCTGGTCTTTCTTGATTTAAGGAGTCAAAGTAAGTAAAAAGCTTTATTGAATTCTTTAGTATATTGGATATCTCTTAATTTCGGCCTATTTCTGTATTACTAACTCTTACTAAAATCAATTAATCAGATATTTTAAGTTTACAATATAATAATTGATTTATTAAAATATTTTTATATATTGGAGTCGCCCAGCAATCGATGCAGGAGTATTGATTAAATGTAATGTTTGACGCCTGGACGAATTCGCGAAATGCCCTACGTGTATTTAGCAATTTGTCTTCGGCCTTTACTTGTGTTCAATATGAGATATTGTGCGAGAATCTACGACTAAATTATGTTGGAAATACTGCGTTAAAACTTATTTCTTCATATTGTGTAATACCCAGACAGTTGTCATCAATGATTTTTATTGGAAAAAGACGAGACGAGCAAAACTTTCACCTGATGGTAAGTGCAACGTCTGTCCATAACAAATACTGAGTCACCTAGAACATTTCTGTGTGGCATCACACTGCGCCCCCTTGAGAGAGATATCACTTCATAAGTCTCATATGCCCAGTGATTATACTAGCTCTCGGTGCCCTTCAGACCGAAACAAACTAATGTTTGCATACTACTGCTTAACGGCAGAATGACTGGTCTGCGGTGGTACCTACTTGTACGGATTCCTGCATAGGAATCCTACCACCAGTAATTATCCTAATTTTTTCAACATTCATAAAAGTCCTTAATTGAAAATTTACATCTTTAACATCTTTATACATTTTCAAATTATGCCTTAAATATAAGTACTTACATTTAAGGTATCAACTAGAAGCAAAATTTTCTCGAAATTCGACAGGTAGGTCTATTTTATTAACGGGAGGTCGTTCTGCAGCACGTTTGGCTTTACGAATTTCCACTCGAGAACCCTTCTTTCCCAACATTTGTGAGCTGTATGATCAGCTAATGGCCACTTAAACTTTTGGATAATTTCAGTTAATTTGGTTCTACGATGAATATCCCCATTTCGGATACTGTTACGCAGAGTAACTTCGAGGGTTAGGTTTGGACTTTATTTTATAACGCATTGAGCAACTTTGATATTAATAACATAGCAAGTCGTGAAAGACCAACAAATAATGATAAATTAAATTATTTAATTATTACGTACAGCACAGTACGTTATAGCCTATAATTGTCCCGCTGCTGAGCACAGGCCTCCTCTCATTTCTGACAGGGGTTTGGAATCGAGAAGAGTCCGCCACGCCACGGTTGGTGAACTTTACATGTCGTCGAAATATTTTTGTTTCTCAGCCATGCAGGTGTCCTCGCGATATTTTCTCCAGCAAGTGATAAATCAATACTTAAAATTGCACAACAATTTTGAAGGTGCCGGCACCGGGGATCGTACTCAGGTCACTCGCGTATTCTGAAATGTAAGGCGAGCATCTGGCCCCTGAGCTACCACGGTTCATCAGTTCCGTATTTTTTGGCCTCGCCTTTATTTTTGATCTTTAAGTTATAAAATAGAAGTTGTCATCTCCGCAACATCTAGTATCTAAACTATTAAGGGAAACGCAGAAGTACTTTTCTTTTTCTTTATTGGATAGAGTGACAAAACGAGCAAAACGTTCACCCGATGTTGAGTGCAACGTCTACCCATAACAAATGCTATGTCACCCAGAACATTTCTGTGTGACACAACAGTGCTCCCGTCACCCTGAGATATCAGTTCTTAAGTCTCATATGCCCAGTGATTACGCTAGCTCACAGTGCCTTTCAAACCGAAACACAGTATGTTTGTCTCTAATGCTTTACGGCAGAATCACTGACCTTGGGGTGGTACCTACCTAGACGGATTCCTTGCATAGGAATCCTACCACCAGTTACTAGTTTTCCATTAAAATACGATGTAACACTTATGTGATAAGATATACATATAGCATTGCTACTGCGATAAATACAGGTAATATTTATATACTATGAAATAATAAAAAAAAAGTAAAGTTTCAGCCTATAAATGTCCCACTACTGAGCACAGGCCTCCTCTCATTTCTGAGAGGGTTTTTGGAGCTAGGAAGAATCCGCCACGCTGCTCCAATGCGGGTAGGCGGACTGCACATGTCTTCGAAATATTCTTAATTTCTCAGACATGCAGGTTTCCTCACGATGTTTTCCTTCACCGCCGAGCACGTGGTAAGTCAGCACTTAAAATTGCAATAAACAATTTTAGTGGTGCCGGCACCGGGAATCGAACCCAGGTCACTCGCGTACTATGAAATTAAAAGCGAGCGCCTAGCCCCTGAGCTACCACGGCTCTCTGAAATGAAATAATGTTAATGATTAAAACGTGCCGCAATCTGTCTTAATATAAAGAGATAATAAGCTACTGTTTGACTTGGACAAGCTGAATTTAATTAACAACGCAAAATTAACAACGAACGCCTAGCTTCAGTCTTCGTTGAGAAAACACAAATATTGTTCATTAATTTAACAACTCTATAGACTAAATTTCAAATTTTAATAATCTGGGAATAATCACAAATGATAATTTAGATACTGCTCACGTACTCGTAATAATAATTACAGTCTATATTTAGTAAGCAGCAGTTGGAGTATAATTTTTTTTATGACACACTTTCACGCAAATCTTTGATGTAGGGGACGTATAAAATTATAAAAAAGTAGTATTGTGCACACATGAAGTTTAGTAAACAAAAATATAATAGATATATACAATATAAAACAACAAATAAAATGTAACAAAAAATAGATAAAACAGATATGTTGAGAGACTAATATATGTATATACATACACATGAGCACACTGAACTCCAACACACACACAAAAAAAAAACTAAGTAAACACTGATTTTAATTATAATAGTTAGTGCATTTTTTGAAGGACTTAACACGTTCAGCGTTTTTGATTAATAATGGGAGCCAATTGCACAGCCTTAACACCAAAGAGGTAATAATCTTGATCTCCGCCCCAATAACTTTTAATTAAGATACCTCGGTGTTTTTGGACAAAACAGTACAAAGTACGATAAAGATAGAATGTGAGTAGACGAAATCTTATTGGAAGCCACTTGAGCTTGGTGCAAAACTCGGAAACATGATCATATTTGCGAAGACCGAACTTCGATCTGATCGTGATACGTTCGCCTACGTCGACCCTTACCGGCTGACCCATTCACACTCGCCTCATCCACTTTACGTGTCTAAACCATCTATGCATCCCTTTCTCTATATTTGTCACTACATCTTCTACCACACCGCAACGTTCGCATATCACGCTGTTCCTCACTTGAATCCTTGTAGAGTGATTTCAGTGCTTGTATCAAGCTGCCGTTGACCCCATATATAGATAATGTCGACCACAATTCATTCCTCACTACTCTGTCATAAGCCTTTTCAAAGTCTACAAATGCGCAATAGACCTTTAGACTTTGAGTCAAGAATTTTTCAGCTATGCTTGGTAAGGAAAATACCTGATTTATGCATCCCATTCCTCTCCTGAGTCCCGCTTGTTCATTCCATATCTTCTTTTCAGTTTTATTCATAACTCTCCTAATCAACACCTTTGCATACAGTTTGCCGACAATGCTGAGCAAGCTAATGCCTCGGTAGTTTTTGCAGTCTTGCTGCGACACTTTTTTTGTAAAGCGGTACCATGACGGCCTTCCACCAGTCTCCTGATACGTTGCCGCTTCTCCAACAAAGGTTAAAAAGGCGGTACACCTGAATTGCTACCACGCCCTGTCCAGCTTTTAGCATCTCTACCGTAATTCTGTCATACTCTGCAGCCTTGCCCAATATCATAATATTCAACGCTTCCACAATCTCTTTCATACTTATATCACTTTTATTGCAATCTTCATTCATTTCCTCGAATGGGCCCTGTAAAATAACTCATAATTATATATCTATACAAATATATAAAATTGCAGTGTCTGTTTGGTATAATAAATTAAAAACTTTTTACTTAATGATTATAAAAGTATATATGTTACTTATAAGAAAAAAAAAACAAGTTTTAAAAGTTTTTGTCTATATGTCTGTCTGTTTGTTCCGGTTAATCTCCGAAACGGCTGGACCGATTTTGACGAGACTTCCACTGTCAGTTAGCTAATATTATAGCGGATATATAGCTTATAAATAGAATTAAAAAAATAATTAGGGTTTCGCGAAAAAAACCTCAATTCACAATTTTTGTAATCGTTAAAGAAGTGATGTTGCATGCAATTAATTAGGTTTTAATATCATTAATTTGAAAAATACACACTGAAATTCATGAATTATTAAAAAAAAAAATAAGTTGCTCTAGCATTAAAATTATTATAAATTAATATTTTTAAAGTTATTTTATACAGCACTGGTCGAACTTTTTTGGTAATAAGAGTAATCTTCTCAGACCTAAATTTGGGACCCATATAAGGAAAAGAATGGCTTTATTTTTACATCTGACAAGGGATCGAATTCGATTGAATCCGTTGTCAGATTTCATGCAAATTCAGCGAGCTGCACTGAATTGCCTGAACGGAAACGACGATGTTATGAGACATGTGAACACATGCGAGTAGTATGCACATAGTATTTGTTGGTGGTATGATTCCTACGCAGGAATCCGTCTAGGTAGGTACCAACCCAGGGCAGTTATTCTGCCGTGAAGCAGTAGTGTGCAAACATCACTGTGTTTCGGTTTGAAGGGCACTGTGAGCTAGTGTGATCACTGGGTAGTGTAATCGCTAGTGTAATATGAGACTTAAGAAATGATGTCTCAGGGTGACGGACGCAGTGTGGTGTCACAGAGAAATGTTCTGGGTGACATAACATTTGTTATGGGTAGACGTTGCACTTTACATTTTGCTCGTTTCGGTCACCACCTCCCACTCCATCCAATAAAAAAAAATCAGCTTATAACTTCGTCACAGGAATTTTGGCCGCTGAAAATTATATTCCCGCTATAACTATATTGATGGTCTCTACCATTTATTTAGATTTTTGATGTGAAACTTCCGTGGGCGCGATGAGAGTAAAATTTTAAGGTCTAATTTGAGTGCAACCTTTCTGATATTCTGAATAAATGTTTATCAATTAATTAGTATTTTTTATATACTGAGCAGTTATTTTACAGTAAGATATATTTATGTAACTTCAAGTTTGTTTTATTTTTATCTCCTCGTCTCGTATACATATATAAGTTTCGATAGGTGATTTAGAATAAGGTATTTTTAAGTAGCCTAGTAGGATAGCCTTTATCCTTGCAGAATTATATCATAATATGCAATACTGTCACTATGCTGCTCGTGGGAACGCAATGGGGTGTAAAAATGTCTCGACTTGTACAAAAACCGCGGCGACGGGGATCGCTTTCCGACACGTCGTGTTACCCGAGGACCGCAGGGGCGTAGTGTCCTGTGGCTACGGGAGTAGTCTGTGACTACCCCTTGTGGGACATTTTAGAATTATAGATTATAACACACCAGGTATTAAGAACTGTGTAGAGTATAGACAACGAATGTCAATTTGATGTCATATTTCCTAATAAAAATATTATTATTACTTATCTTATTTATGATTTGCTGTCTTATCTTAAGTAATTAACTAAAAAGTAATTATAACAAATATATATATATATATAATACCTGCAATATTTTATTATAATTTTTTTCTAGCTCCGACAGAATACCAGCGCTGCAGTATATATAATTTCGGTGATGTAATTGCTGTTAGCCTTTTTGGCTTTTACAGCTTCATCGGATACTGTGCTCACGAGCCAAAGCTCAGAGCTCAAATGATTTTAAGTCGTCTAATGACCGTCCGAGGGAGGCTGCGGGCCTCCATTCGGACTCTCGACTTTTATGTCGGTAACTCTGGGCGGTGAGAACCGCCCTGGAACACGGGTGTATCGTCAGTCAATCACACTGACACACGACAATCTCAACGCGTACACACGCGTTGTGATTGTCGCACTGCAGTAACAATATGCTAAGTCGGTTGCTTTACCGTTGCTGCAATCCAGTGGCCTTCTATACTTTGTAATACTTTAAATAAATGTTCTATTCTATTCTATTCTACATAAGTTTCAGTTTTGTCACGTGTACGAAGTTGCACATGCTCTTTTTTAACAAATACCCTTCACTGATATTTTAGTTTATCATACATCATATTTCGTAGTCGGACCCTTAACCAATACGCTGCTAGCGCTATATAAAAAACAACAATTTCGCTAAACAATTAAATTTATCTGCTACGGAAATTACTTGTTTTTACGATACAAACGGTCAGGGCCACGGCGTTTTATAAGAATTAAAGTGAGAGAATTTGTAGCAAGCACGTTTCTTATAATTAAAAATAAGCGACTCAAAGCAGCAATATCATTTCAACGGTGTTTCCGGTTTTTCCGGACCGATACAACTTAGGGACATTCAAGAAAAGAGCCTATTCCTTTCTCAACGCATCTGCTATTCCTCTGGTATCGTAGATGTTCATGGGCGGCGGTGATCACTTACCATCAGGTGAGCCGCGTGCTCGTTTGCCCCCTCTTACATAAAAAAAACGAATTCGGAAACAACATGAAATAGTAATTTATTGTGATACTTCTTAAAAGGTACGTCATAGGTATTTTAAGTATTCTTTTATCAAAATGGTAAAAAATACAAGCCAATGTGGCGAGTGCACTGCTGTGCCAAACAGCAACAGCGACTGCGACTGCGACTATCAAGGACAGGCGTAGAACTTACAATCAGGTGAACGACTTGTTGGTCTAGCTACTAGATATGAAAATGTTACGAACCCTTTACAAAGCCTTTGTAGCATAAAAGTAAAAAAAAGTGACAGCCTTTAATTGTCCCGCTACTTAGGCCTTCTCTCGTTTTTGAGGAGGCTTTGAGGGCTATAGAGCTGTGCAAAGGCAACGTTGCAATGTATGAATGCGGGTTGGAGGACTTCATAACATTGAAATATTTTCACTCTGAGACACGCATGCTACTCGCTAACTCGAACCAGTCGCGTACAACTTTGTCGGGTGGACCGCTTAAAATTTCATAGTACGCGACTGACCTGGTTTCAATTCCCGGTGCCGGCACCACTGAAATTATTAATAGCAATTTTCAGTGTCGATTTACCACGTGCTCGGCGGTGAAGAAAACATCGTGAGGAAACCTGCATGTCTGAGGAATAATTAACATTTCGAAGACATGTGAAGTCCGCCAATCCGCATTGGAGCAGTGTGGCGGCCCCTTTCTGGCTCCAAAACCCTCTCAGAAATGGAGGCCTGTACTCAGCAGTGGGACATTTATAGGCTGTTACTTTACTTTTTTAACCATCTAAAAGTGTTACTGTCCAGTAAGTCAAAATCTTGCTAAATGTTGTCCACAAACGCCCAGTAAAGGTCATTTTGAACGAGTGGCTCAATATAGACGAAATTTTATTAAAAATTGGCTCCTGTGTTATTCTTCTGTAAATAATACTCATAACAACAAAATAATATTCCATTTACTACACTTAGCGTCAATATATTATTTAACTAAAAGAGTTGATAAAATTATTGTAATTGCCAATTAGCATCCCTGTTACTGATTGGGCGTCCTTCAAAATTTATAACATTTATGAATTTAAATAATTTTTAAAAATTTATTCCATTTCCATTTCTGTTAATTGTTCCCGCGCACTTCCGTTGCGTGCTAAAATTTTACTCTCAACGATCTAAAAGAAGTATAACTTCAATAATAGTAATAAAAACGACACTAATTACTCGTCCAAGTGTCAGCGGAGTCGAATGGTCCGTTGCCTGCTAAAATTTTACTCTGAACGATCCAAAAGAAGTATAACTTCAATAATAGTAATAAAAACAATACTAATTACTTGTCCAAGTGTGAGGTAAGACGGATGGTCCGTTGCCTGCTAAAATTTTACTGTCTACGATCCAAAAGAAGTATAACTTCAATAATAGTAATAAAAACGATACTAATTACTCGTCCAAGTGTGAGCGAATGGTCCGTTGCCTGCTAAAATTTTACTCTGAACGATCAAAAAGAAGTATAACTTCAATAGTAGTAATAAAAACAATATTAATTACTCGTCCAAGTGTGAGGTAAGACGGATGGTCCGTTGCCTGCTAAAATTTTACTGTCTACGATCCAAAAGAAGTATAACTTCAATAATAGTAATAAAATCGATACTAATTACTCGTCCAAATGTGAGGGAAGTGGAATGATGCAGGCAGTTCAGATTTTGATAATGATGAGTAAACCTGTAATGGTTGAATGTTTTTTACGAGTAATATGTATCGATTTTTTTATTAAGATAGTGAAGAGATGAGCAAATCGTTCACCTGTTGGTACATTACTGTGTCACATAGAACATTACTGTGTGACACCACACTGCACTCTTCACCCTGAGACGCCAGTTCTTAGGCCTAATAATTACACAAGCTCTCAGTGCCCTTCGGACCGAAACACAATATATGCACATTACTGTATCAACGCAGTACCTGCATAGGAATGCTCCCAGCAATGAAAACAAAAATCACTATAAAATTTTGTAATTGTTTATACGTTGTTATTTCTCGTAACAAAGAATAAAGAATGATAATAATATTTTAAATTGTCCAAGTATTAAAGAGCATAAATGTAAGTGTCCATTATATTAAGTGAAAGATAGTTTCACATAATTGGCTCCTATATCAAGCTACGATCCTATCCACTATAGCGAACACCCTCTCTTATTGCTCATATATTTTATGTCATGAGTATATTCGCTTTTATTATTGCGAAGCCATTATCTTTAGTATTACAGTTAAATAGTCAATCGTTTAAAATACACTTGTCAATAAAACTGCGAGTAGCTTAATAATATGCGACGCTAAACCGATGGAATATATAAAAGCTTTATAATTATACGCAGTTAAAATAGATAATTTCTACTTTGCAAAATGAGAATTAATAAAAGCGTTTCGCTTTTATTTATTTATTTATTTTATTTGTTAAAAAAAAAACGAAGCCCCACAGTAGGATTTTCTCCTGTATCGTGGGTGCGTTTTACAAACATACATTTAACATGCACAACACAACCAGACCCGAAAAGCAACAATTTGTGTTTTTGCACAAATGTTGCCTCCGGCTGGGAATCGAACCCAGGACGCGGTCGACAGCTTATTTTATAGGTCGACAGTTTATTTCATATACGAGTATATAACGTTTAAAACCGGAAATGTAAAGAATAACATCATTACCTATAACTCGAAGACTTTACAGTTTTTTTATAAACAACGCCCCACGCTAGTAATTCTCTGGCATTGTGAGTGTGTTTTACAGACAAACATTTCTCACGACATAACCAGACGCGAAAAACCAATAATGTTTTTGCGAAAATGTTTGTTTCGGCTGGGATTCGAACTCAAGACCAGCGGTGGAATTCAGGTACTCTGACCACTAGACCACGCGGTCGTCGAATAATACACTGTGCGGACACACAAGTTTCCAAGTTGACATTTTTATAAGAGTTGGCTTCGCAGATTCGGGCAAGATTATAACATGCGGTTTTTTTTTTCTAGAAAATATCATGAGGAAGCCTGCATGATTGAGAAAGAAGCTAGCAATAGGACATTTACGGTCCACTACTTTTTTAATCGTGTTTAAAATGTTCGCTAAAACCCACGTCCATTTAATCAAATAGTTCCAGCACCCGTGAATTTGTCAGAGATATATGACTTAACAAAATTTCATGACAAAAGAATTGAAAGGTTCCTATTAGTAGGTATTAGGATTCCAATGGGGCGTACCACCTAATACATACATTTTTTGGTTTTGTCCCTACCTATCCATTACTGAGATTGAGTATTAGATTAATTACTTGTGTAACATAACTTTTACTACAAAATCAACAATTATTACCACACCATAAATTATGACTAGACTTTTATAATGGTAATTAAACATAAAGGCATCTACTTTGCCTAATTATGTTCGCAGTATATTAGAGTATTGTAGTTTGTAGCCCGGTGTGGTCTCCACAATATGAAGTTTATATCGATAGCCTTGAACGAATTCAGAGAAGATTCTTAAAAATACTTAATTTCAAACATCGTAGACGTCATAATTCTTACAAAGATGACTGAAAATCCTATAACTTATTGCCTTTACATGATCGAAGACTTCTATTAGATATGAATTTTTTCCATGACGTCTTACACTCCGCTGTAAATCATTCTACACTCTTAAGCCATATCACAATAGCCACTCCTTAAAAAATGATCAAGAAACACGCGTTTGTTTTATGTTCCTTTTCACCGTACTAACTACGCAAAAAATAGTACAAAGACACATTTACCTTCCACCTATAACAATCAATTTAGTGAAACATATATTTTTCATTAGAATAAGCAGAAGTTTAAGATAAATATTAGGAACTTTCTTTATAATAGTCTCCCTAATCCTAAACATCAATGTCGTATAAAATAAGTTTCATATTCTACATGTATATGTGTATAAATGTGTTAGTGTCAATACGTGTATTTATATATATATATGTATATGTGTGTATGTTACGGTATATCAGTATATACAATAAGTCATAAAAATCATTAACAGTCATTCTCATTCATACATTTCCACCTGCAAATAAATAAAACAAATAATTAATATGTACCATGTACCTGTTCACCTTATATTAACCTATCCCTATGAACATACACTAATTTTTCAGTCACGGATCAGTCATTTTTTAGTTTTGGATCTTGATTACTTTCTTGACCTCATTGTATTGTATGAATGCTTTGTAAGTGATAGTTAGAACACGTCAACACTAACATTTTTTTGATATTGAGAGTATAGTAATAGTATAGTATAGTACACTCAGTAAATGAACATTATGTAAAATAAATACCCAGGAACATGTCTCGTCGTGGAACTCTGTCATTAGCTTATGAGTTTGTGAATGTCAGCAATATTCTACTTATGTAAAATAAGCTGTTGAGTTTTCTAAATAAATAAATAAACAGTTGTAAACTTTTTACTACTTTTGTTTGTAGCTGTTTTGTCATACAATTGGTTAAAAAATAATCAGTATGTTGTAATTAACGTAAGCTATAAAGTTACAGCATTAAGTCGATAAGTGTAAAATATACAAAATTACGTGACCGATAGGTGTCCGGCACCTACCTCTTTTCTACCGAGGTGTCGTAAGAGGCGACTAAGGTATTTTACGAACAGCCTTTATTTGAGCAGAGTACACATTAATAAGTAATACTGTCACTATGGTAGTAGCTCAGGGGCCTGGTGCTCGCCTTTAATTTCATAGTAAGCGAGTAACCTGGGTTCGATCCCCGGTACCAGCACCTCTAATATTGTTCTACAATTTTAAGTGCTGATTTACCACGTGCTTAGCGGAGAAGGAAAACATCGTGAGGAAACCTGCATGTCCAAGGAATAGAAATATTTCGAGGACATGTGAAGTCCGCCAACCCGCATTGGAGCAGCGTGGCGGATTCTTCCTAGCTCCAAAACCCTCTCAGAAATGAGAGGAGGCCTGTGCTCAGTAGTGGGACATTTATAGGCTGAAACTTTACTGTCACTATAATGCTCGTGGGAATTCAAAGGGAATAAACTTTTTTTGACACACCAAAACGGTGGAGACGTGGTTCGCCACCCGTTACGTCATGTTGCCAGCGAGGGCGAAAGTGGGCTACATGAGTAGCCTTTGCCTATCGTAATGAATGTATGTATAAAGAAAATGGTAATCGTAAAATAAATCATGCATAAAAAAAGTAAAGTAAAGTTTCAGCCTATAAATTTCCCACTGCTGAGCACCGGCCTCCTCTCATTTCTGAGAGGGTTCGGGAGCTAGGAAGAATCCGCCTCGCTGCTCCAATGCGTGTTGGCGGACTGCAAATGTCTTCGAAATATATTTTTTTCTTTTTGTTTCTCAGACAAATTCTCAGGTTTTCTCACGATGTTTTCGTTCACCGCCGAGCACGTGGTAAATCAGCACTTAAAATTGCAATTAACAATTTTAGTGGTGCCGGCACAGGGAATCGAACCCAGGTCACTCGCGTACTATGAAATTTAAAGCGAGCGCCTAGCCCCTGAAATTTGTAAATTGCACTGACTTCTCCATATTGTGTTTTAAATTTAATATATTATAAATTTATTATTTACATTTTTTATGAAAACTCCTTTTATCGTTGGATATAAATAACGTTTAAAGCCCTTAACAATAAAGCGTCAAAGTTTCTTGGCCCTACTTGTGCCAAGCTTTAGATAAATATAAGAAATTGGGATTCGTTCCAAGAAATCGTAATTTACATGCACCCTCAGTTCGAATGGAGGGCGCAGATAGAAATCATTTTATTTTAAGGTGCTCTTCGACAGGCTGCTTTCGACACACAGGGCCACACACACTTCTGCTATTTTGTTGTATGTATAATCTATAATAGTTTAACATAACGATTTCTTACGAGTACATTAACGCGAATATTACATATTTGATTAAACTAAGTAACTACTAGACTTCAAGGCACAGTAAGCTTATTCTGCGTAGATCAGACCAAAAAAAAAGCTGATGTAAACACAGTTTTTCATTATTATTTTTGGTTAACTATGACATCAGGACGTCAGTCATCTCAGTCCCCCCATGGGTTATGTAAAGACCCCTCGAGTCCGCCACGCGACGGGGAGGAAACTTGTACTCTGAAGCACCAGCTTTCCGGGCCCCGGCAGAGGGTCTGGTCTGTAGCTCTGCTGCCGACCACATGTCGGCCGTGGAGGGTAGAGAGAACTATCCTCTGCCCTACCCCAAGTAAATTTCCTTATCATTTCCTCTTTCCTCTCCGCCAAACCAGTGGTTGCCGTGCAGATGACTGCATGGCTAGGAGCTCACCTAGTTGCTAGCATACCGATCTGCTCTCTAGTGGGCTCCGACACTAGAATTAGTCTTACCCAAGCAAGTTTGGATGGACAACATCTTCCCTAGCTACTCGTGGGAACGCAGTTGGGAGCAAGAAATCTAACTACGAGTATTACCAAAATGGCGGCGATGTTATTTGCCACCCGTCACGTCTCAGCGGCGAGGGCTAGGGGGCGAAAAGTGGGCTACGAATATGGTCTCTGCCTACCCTAATGGGAAAGAGTTATGAATGTTTGTATGAAATCATCATCATTTCAGCCTATCACTAGTCCACTGCTGAACATGGGCCTTCTCCATAGATTGCCACAAAGGTTTGTAGCACTCACTTTGGGGGGATTTTGCCACAGTTGCTACGCTTGTCAGGCGGGTTGGCAACCGCAGTTTAAATATTCTGATGTTCTAGGAAGATGCTGCTGCAAATCTCCTGGTTTTTATTTTCCCTCTGTCGACTTTTACGTAATGACGGGATGAGGGATGAGATGGGGTGGTAGATTCTCTTAAGCAGCCACCACACGGCACGGTTTGTATGCATTTAATTTTAATTATTTCTTAAAAAAAAAGATACAAAGGCAGACTTAAGATATTGTCTACCAGTCAACTAATATAGCGGTGAGACGTTGATGTAGTTTTAGCTATGCAATGAAAAGTGAAACTTATATGTACTACAAAAGTGTTTAAAATAAAAATTAATTATGAAACATATTACTCACTATAGAAATACTGCTAAGTAAACAACTACAATTATTAATTAATCCACCACCACCACTACCATTTCAGCCTACCATTAGTCCACTGCTGAACATAGGCCTCCCCCATAGAGTGCAACAAAAGTTGGTAGCTCTCATTTTGGGGGGATTTTGCCATAGTTGCCACGATTGGCAGGCGGGTTGGCAACCGCAGTTTATTTATTATGATGTTCCAGGAAGATGCTGCTGCCCATCTTCTGCTTTTAATTTTCTCTCTGTCGACTTTTACGACACCCACGGGACGAGATGGGGTGGTAGATTCTCTTAAGCCGCTACCACACGGCCAATTAATTAATCGATAAATATAAATTAAGAATAACAGAAACGTTGTACGAAAACGTCGCACCCAAACGGTTAATATCAGCGTTGTCAAGCGCCGCGTTCTTGGCGAGACGTCCAGCTTTTTAAGTCTAGAGTATATTATCTCGCGCGGGACTCCATATGTCCCGCTTTTGGTGGAAGACAGCCAAAATCATGTTGCTTTAAAATTAACATAGCTCATCGACTGAGTCATTAACAACAAGCGCGCAAAAGATATGACAACCGTACAGGATGGTTAGTTTTTGTCAGGTTATTAAAAAATCTATAATGTATTATATTCCTTCACATTGTACGTTTTTTTGGTGAAATTATAAATGTAGTTTCTCACGAAGTATGAATTTGAGTCGATTAAACAAATTATTCGATCCCTCGAGTTTGATCTCTGGTGCCGGCACTTTTTCTTTGTTCTGCAACTTTAAGTGCTGATTTACCATGCGTTCAGCAGTGAAGGAAAATATCGTGAGGAAACATGCATGTCTGAGGAATAAAAACACTTCGAGGACATGTGAAAAGCACCAACCCGCATTGGAGCAGCGTGGCGGACTTTTCTCGGCTCCAAAATCCTTTTAAAAATGAGAAGACGCTTGTGCTCAGCAGTGGCACTTGTATAGTCTGTTACTTTTTTATAGAGTCACACACACATCATCAATTCAGCCTATCACTCCACTGCTGAAGATAGGCCTCCCACAAAGATTGCCACGAAAGTTTGGCAGAGACATCTAGTATCTTCCAATGTATGAGTAAATGTAGAAGCATTAAATGAGACAATTGGAATTTTTAATTAACTGAAAAGATAAATTATTATCTGACCTAAAACATGATTCGATCGACGTAAGTTTTTACAATTATGCACGCACTTTTAATGACATTCTTTAAAATCTTAAAAAGAAGAACAGAACGCTTTGTTAAAAGCAATTAGAATTGAAGCTGTCCTTAATTCGACGGCAAATTGAGACAAAAAACCAAGGACCAAGAAATGAAGTTGGTTAAGCTTAAATGCGTAAGTAATGGGAACCCATAAGTACTGTTTACGTTAAATTGGTCACTTCTCAAGGTTTTCTGTTACGTAAGTAATAGAGATCATCTTACTTAACAAGCAGAGTGCTGCTGATACGATGAAATCCTCCTTTCTGATTTTCGAGCACGGTGCAACTTCTGAATACTGTCGGTAGCTATCAAATGCGCTGGAGATATTATAGTGCCACAAGTGTACGCCTAAACACAGAGACACTCGCAACCTAACCGCCCCCGATGTAACGCTTATGTGATATGATCAGTGGTAGGTTAGGATGCAGTGTCAGAAACACGGGGACGGTTAACAAAACTAGATTCGAAAACCAACAAATTCTCTTTCTGCACAAATGTTGGTTTCTGCTGTGATTCGAACCCAGGACCTGCCGCGTAGAATTCTGGCACTCTAACCACTGGGCCACGCCGTCGTCTTAAATCAAGTTTTATACCAAGTAATATATATATAATTATATATATATATACACACACACATATATATATATATATATATATATATATTATAGATAGCATACAACCCAGCTGCATGAGTTTATTCACCATAAACCAATATTTACGTACTCTATGCGTGAATTATAATAAATCTGAATAAATATTTCGACGTTTACTATATTTACTTTCCAAACCAAGACATTTATTCATGAGTAGCTGTGCCCCGCGGTTTCACCCGCCGACGTAAAAAAGCCGACCCCGATCGATGATATTCATATATACTTCCCTATTTGAATCGGAAATTTGGTGTTTTAATTTTTTTGCGCGGAACCCCCATAAGCAACTTCAATACCAGAAATCTATTTTTCTAAAATTAAAGTTGCCTTAGTTACTCGCTATGTTATCAGCTATACAGACAGAATTTTTTAAATTGTGTACTTTGTATAAGTACCGTATATATTTTGATAAGCATTGAGTAAAAAGCTGTTATTTTGTTATTAAATAAAGACACTTCAATTTTATTTATTTGTACAGAAGTGGACTATGCAATTAATAAACACCTTGGTTGGTAATATAAATTGACATAACACAACCTTTGATACCATAATTGGAAGCGTTTGCTAGAACTAATACGTCTGGAAATCAAAGTGTAGTCAATTTATACGCCCTCTTGAGCTTGTTTGAAAATATAATTTTAAAGTTCAGAATTTTAACTCTCTTAAAATATATTCTACAAAATATTTATTACTAATAAATATCGATATAAACGTTATCTGTATAACTAATAAGATTTATTAAATGCGATTTCGTTTAGTCTCCTAATAGAAAAACGTATTATACATAGTTGGGTATATTTTTGTAATCTTGAATTACTTAATGTGTTGAACAGACGGGAAAAGGGTCTTGACAGGATTGAGTAAGGTTTGGTCTGAGGGCTTTTAGGTCTTTATTTATTTTGTGAAAAGATGAATGAGATCACTACCAAAACCTGAGGTCATGATTTGAAGCTCTTATTCATCATTATTTTAGTCCACTGCCGAACATAGGGCTCCCCCATAGATGGTGTAGGTCAAAATGGCGTAAGGCGTCGCAGGTTAAGTGAAGAAAAGAGTTTATGTTTAACGTTCACAGTCTTTTAATAGTCTACGACTCAAAGCACACTACAATAATAGTTCAGAAGGATAGCGAGCACAATAATAGTTACAAAGAATAGCACAAGTAAGAAAGCAAGAGATAGCATTAACATAAAAACTGTACGCAATTAGGGGGGGCGCCAAGGTGTTACAAGAGTCTAGTCGCAGAGGCGATCAGCAGGTAATTAACTTAATATAACAGAATATGCGGGAACGCCGCGGTTCCAGCCCCGGCCGCTCTTGTGTTGACGTCACACTACTTGAGACTAGCGGTAGAAAAAGGTCGATCTACAATGGTCGCAATGTGTAAAATGTCTGTTCTACAGTGGTTATGAAATATATAACTTAATATGTATACTGTAGGTGTTGTATGTGTCTATATGTAAGTATTACTGTGTGTCTGTGTATATGTATGAGATGTGTACTAATGTGGAGGAATCCCCAAAATGGCCACAAAAGTTTGTAGCTCTCATTTTGAGGGAATTTTGTCATAGTTGCAACGCTTGGCAGGCGGATTGGCAACTGCAGTTAATTTTAAAGATGATTCAGGAAGATGCTACTGCCCATCTCCTGGTTTTTATTTTCCCTCTGTCGACTTTTACGACATCCAAGGGATGAGATTGGGTGGTAGATTCTCTTAAGCTGCCACCACACGGCTCTATTTACATGAGTGCATTTGTAATAGACAGTTTAAAATTAAATGTAGCCTCAATATGATAAGCGTCTTATGAACTTAACGGGTTATTTAATATACTACAATTACACAAATACAGAAAAAGATTTCTAGGAATTATAGATAAAAGCAATATGTTAGACTCAAATATTAGTAATATAACTGATATTGGAATTTTGATTGGAAATGTTAGAGTACTTATCTTAAGGTCAACGTCGTCAATAATATTATGTCCTCAGCAAATACGGATAGTGTACCTTCTAGGGTACTGTCGAGTTTCATTATGTCGACATTTTGCTAGTTAATATACAAAAACTAATCGCGATGAAATATATTGCAAGACGTTTATAATTTCTTAACCTAATTTGTAATAATCTTTCAACTGTCTGACTGCCACAAATTTTCTCTGTCTTCAGAAATAAATAATTAAAAATTTCAATAAGAATGTTACTTTGCTTACATACATACTTTGTTAACATACACCCATGTTCAAGCTGGTAGGATAAGCCGAGGTAGCTCAGAGACCGGCTCTCGTGTGAAATTACATAATATGCGAGTGATTTGAGTTCGGTACCGGCACCTTTAAAATTGGTGATTTACTGCTTAGCGGTGATAGAAACAGGTTTCGCCGTTCAGGTTACATGTCTGAGGAATAAAAAGTATTTCGCATTGAAGCAGGCAAAGTAATTGCTTAGTCACATGGTCGTATTCTTACTGCAGAAGTCTAATAAATTAATACATAAAAAAAGACGAAAGACAAATCCTTCAACATCCCTTTTTCTTCATAGTTTAATTCGATTACTAAATAGAGGAAGATTTGTTTACTAAAGTAAGTTCGAAGCTTGATTGACTCGATTACTTAAAGTTATCTTTGGCTTTTCTCTATCAATTACAAAGTTCCGCTTTGACAGATAGTTCGTTAGAAGCTTAGCAGTTCGTTACAATCGTTTACAAGACTACAGAATAGAATAGAATATAGACTACTTAAATAATATTCATTGATCGTATTTTTCTTAAACTACACTGGTTCACAAAACTGCCTCTGACCAGGAAATGATCAGCAAAAAGCTCTAGAAATATCTATTTTATCGGAACGTTAGTAATTTTGAAGGCAATGTAATATATAATTAGAGTAGTAGAGTAGCAGTATCATAAATGTTAAGTATGATCATCCATATATTCTCCAATATTTAAAAAAAAATAGTTTATTATTAAGTTTTGATCTTTTGTCACTTTCTCCATTAAAAGTCGACTGACGGAAATGCAGTAAGGTGTTCCCCAAAGATCGCCACAAAACAACGGTCCTGAGCCACCTACATCTATAGACTTTTCGCAAAACGGTGCAGATCACCGCTTCATCTAGTCGTCATACACTGTTTGTCGGTACAGGGTCGCTTTTTAATGGTGGTATGATTCCTACGCAGGAATCTATCTAGGTAGGAGCAACCGACGGGCCAGTTCACTGAGAGCTACTTAATGGGCGTGTGAGATTTAATAACTGATGTCACAGGGAGACGGGCACAGTGTGTGCCCACAGAGCGGTTCTGAGTGACACAGCATTTTTTATGGGCAGATATAGCACTTACCATCAGGTGAACGTTACGCTCATCTCGTCACCTCCTCCTATAAAAAAAACCTTGTACTTCTACTACGTTTCGTCTACCCTCACGGTTATCGATTCCACGAGCTATGTAGCCATCCTATTGCCACTTCAGTCTGTTAATCCTTAAAGCTATGTCGTTTACTCTAGTTCTGCCGCGGATATCATCGTTAAGGTCTCGCAGAGAAACATCGAGCGCAGCGTAGCTTTCAATAGGTCGCAGAGCGACTTTAGCGCTCCTTACTTCTCAGTTATGACAAAACTATGTCCAGACCGGTGACGGGGAGTCGCGTCTGTCGTAGTAAATTTCTGTTACTCCGATCGCCAATATGACTTTTGAAGATATGAATATGAAGGTTTTTCTGCGATCATTTGTGGAATCTGCTACCGTGAGCGGTTTTTTCGCAGATGCGACTTAGGGATTTTTAAGAAAGTAATCTATACCTATCGGGCCGGATTCGCACCCGCAATTTGCTGCTATTGATGATGTTTATGAGCGGCAGTGATTACAATCAGGTAAGCCGCCTGCACATTTACCACATTTCCATAAAAAGAAAAAATCTGTAGGTAACAGACATTGGACATCTGTTTAGATGCTGACGTTTGAAGTTTTTATGTATCGCAATCAAAAAGTATTAACGTAACAAACTGTACGGAAATACGTTAACAAAAAGAGGGTTTTTGTAGAAGGCTCCAAGTTGAATACGGAATGAGATTTTTTGAAGACTTGCTGAAATAGCGATCTATTCTTCAGCAAATCTCGTGGAAAATCAAAGGATATTTTTCGAACAATATCACGCCTTTGCAATAAATCATGTTTGTATTTTTATGGCTGCTGTTTACGGAGTTGAAATTGCTCCGACGAAGAAAAGGTAAACTTTGTTAGATTGAAACAGTAAGGGAAATTAGATTGTTTTGTTGAGAATATATTCTTGTATAAGACATTCGCAAATATGTAAAAGCTTTACCAATGCTACATATTGTCTTTTTACATTGACTCAATAAACTGAACGAATTTGAACTAACTTTTAATCGAGCTCTTTGTCAAACAAAAAGTTTGCTTTTTATTAAGCTAGGTATTCAACTACTTGTATTTCCAATCTATATCATCATTATCGTCATCATCATTTCAGCCTATCACTAGTCCACTGATTAACAAAGGCCTCCCCCCTATATTGCCACAAACATTTGTATGTAGCTCTCAATTTGGGGGGATTTTTTCATAGTTGGCACGCTTGGCAGGCAGGGTTGGCAACCGCAGTTTATTTAATCGGATGTTCCAGGAAGATGCTGCTGCCCGTCTTCTGATTTTTATTTTCCCTCTATCGACTTCTACGACACCGACGGGATGAGATGGGGAGGTAGGAATCCTAGCTCCGGCAACGGCATTTTAACTGGTGGTAGGATTCCGTGCCAGTAATCTGTCAGGGAAGCTGCGTCAATTATTCTTTCGTCAAATAGAAGTATGCAAGCGTTACTGTGTTACGGTAGGAAGAACTCACAGAGTGAAAAAACAGCAACTGTTGTGGACAGACGTTGGACACCATCAGGTGAATGATTTACTAGTCCGTCACTTTCACTTCAATAAAAATATTCAGCATGATTAAAAATCTAGTGAGATACACGTTGCTAATGATTTTGTAGATGCCTTTCAAAACATGTATTGATATCAAAAGACGTTACAAATTACTTATCAAGCTGTAAAAAATATATATTAATAACACCTATCGCACAAAGTACGGATTTCATTCAAATTCAGTTCCGCTGAATGAACAGTTGTGTTTAGAAAATGGAAGTGAACACAAAAATATTTGTTGTGAGGCTTTGTTATTTTACATACGAGAACATGATGAAAATTTAAGGAGATTATAATGTTGTCAGACGGAATAATATGTAGATTAGCTTCAACGGATTTAATATGTTATGCGAAAACATCGTAGATTTTTAAATAATGTTCAATATTGTGACATGTATAAATGTTTGCAGCGTTACGGATATTTGTGAAAGGAAATTAAAAAAATATAGGTAACAACACTAAATGTTTAAATTAAATTAATTTTACGGATTTTATCACGTTTAATTTTGTTATTTATAACCCGACGTTTCGAGTGCTTCACAGCACCCATGGTCACGGGGGGACTGAGGTGACAGATGTCCTGATGTCATAGTTATCCCGAATATAAATAACAAAATTAAAAGCGATGAAATCCGTAAAATTCGTCGTTTCGTCGTCGTCGTCGTTTCAGCCTATCAATAGTCCACTGCTGAACATAGGCCTCCCCCATAGATTGCCACAAAAGTTTGTAGCTCTCGTTTTGGGGAGATTTTGCCATAGTTGCCACGCTTGGCAGACGGGTTGGCAACCGCAGTTTATTTATTTAGATGTTCGAACAAGATGCTGCTGCTGACCATCTCCTGGTTTTCATTTTCCCTCTGTCGACTTTTAAGAAACCCACGGAATGAGATGGGGTGGTAGATTCACTTAGGCCGCTACCACACGGCCGTAAAATTAGTTTAAATTAAATGTGTAGTGTTCGCGTAAATATAAGAAAACACTAAATCATTAAAAAAAGACAAAACTACAATTTGGAACAGACAAGTAATTATTATCTGACTTGGACCGTGTCTGGAGCTAAATTGAACTTAGGTCTAATAAATCTAATAATTTCCTAAACGATGACTTCGCCCCCTTGAAGGGAAGGTAGGGTGCATCCGTTATATGTCTTACAATTATATATGTAAGATCACGTAAATCTAAAAATACAATTTAATGCTTTTTTATTTGAACGATTGTGGGAACGCAATGGGGAGCAAGAAATTTAACTCAAAAAAAATGGCGATGACGTGGTTCGCACATCCATCACGTGTCGTTTTTCGGAAGGGAGGGAGGGCAAAAAGTTTGTTAAGGATGTGGTCTCTGCCTCCCCATGGTAGATGTGCGTGGCTTCGGATCACGCAACTCACTGGCGACGTATTAACATAAATAGAGTCACGCCTCTTTCCCATAGGAGTAGGCAGAGACCACATCTTTTCACTTGCTACGATCCTGACACACATCTTTAGCTTCCTCTACTTTCATTAGTGTTTTCATACAAGCTCGTCGGTTGACGTATTAACATTCTATAAAATAGCCGATAGGTATCCGGCAGTGTGGGCACCTACCTCTTTCATACCGAGTTGTCGTTAGAGGAGACTAAAGTATTGTAGAGACAGCCTTTATTCGTGCAGACTGCACACACTTTTACTGCTCGTTGGAACGCAATGGGAAGTAAGAATTTTTTAACAGGTATCAAAATGACGGCGACGTGGTTCGCCACCCGCCACTTCTCGTTGCCCACGATGGCGAAAAGTAGGCTACGTGAGTGGCCTCTGCCTACCCCTTATATGAGAAAAGGAGTGACTGTATGTTTTGATGTGATTTGCTCGTCGCGTCACTTTCTTTCATAAAAAAAAGAAGTTAACTTTAAATAGTACCGCTTTGGTGTGATAAAAAAGTAAGTTTTAGCCTATAAATGTCCCACTGCTGAGCACAGGCCTCCTCTCATTTCTGAAAGGGTTTTGGAGCTAGGAAGAATCCGCCACGCTGCTCCAATGCGGATTGGCGGACTTCACATGCCCTCGAAATATTTCTATTCCTCAGACATGCAGGTTTCCTCACGATGTTTTCCTTCACCGCTAAACACGTGGTAAATCATCACTTAAAATTGTAGAACAATATTAGAGGTGCCGGCACCGGGGATCGAACCCAGGTTACTCGTTTACTATGAAATTAAGCACCAGGCCCCTGAGCTACCACGGCTTTGGTGTGATAGATAATGAGTATTTGTCATATTATAAATAGTTTTTTATAGAGAAATGTAAGCAATCAAGTAAATGCCTCATACATTTTCAATCCTCAGAAACACGCTATCTGAACAGAGTATTAGTCGGTTAGAAGTAGAGTCTAGATCGATTTACGACTAAGCAAGAATATGTAGACTAGCTTTGAAAACTTTGTGAATGATTACATTGGCCGTCGACTTATTCGTTTATGAAGGTATTACGGAACGAAATTTATAGCTGTCACGCTTCAGCGAAAATGCAACATGAGCTCAAAGTCAACATTTGTTTTGCGTGAATACATATCACAATGCCAGCGTTCAGAAATCATTAAATTTTAGATATGATTCTTATATTTTATTAGCGACGCACTCCGGCTTCGCACGGGTGAAATTTACTACATAATTTAATAAGAAGTGCGCTGAGCAAAAATAACTGGCACAACAACTGGCCCTGAAGTGGTACCTACCTAGGCGGATTCCTGCATACGAACCCTACCACCAGTACCTAGCTGACCTGAGCGTTCATTACCCTAGCTCACAATCATATACCCTGTGATTACCCTAGCTCACAGTGCCCTTCAAACCGAAACACAGAAATGTTTGCACACTACTGCTTCACGGTAGAATGACTGGCCCTGGGGTGGTACCTACCTAGACGGACTCCTGCATAGGAATCCTACCACCATTAGTATTACATACATACATACATACATAAGATCACGACTGTATCCCATAAGGGGTAGTCAGAGACTGGGCACTCTCTGCAAAAACAGATGACTGCCACAATCCACGTTTCACCAAAACAATATAATGCCCTTGGTGTGGTAGGTGGTGAACCCATCGCCACATGCGCTGTTGGATGCACAGTGCAATTTAATCCCTTACTCGCCTTTTACGAGATCCATTGGATGAGATGGAGTGGTAGTATTCTTTTAACGAGCCGCCAGTATTATGTACAGTATTATGTACATTTAAAACCAGAAGATTGATGGAAGTCACTGGTGGTAGGATTTCTATGCAGGAATCCGTCTAGGTAGGTACCACCCCAGGGCCAGTTATTCTGCCGTGAAGCAGCAGCACCGAAACACAGTAATGTGCAAACATTACTGTGTTTCGGTTTGAACGGCACTGAGAGATAGTGTAATCACTGGGCATATGAGACTGATGTCTCAGGGTGACGGGCGCAGTGTGGTGTCACACAGTAATTTTCTGGGTGAAACAGCATTTGTTATGGGCAGACGTTACACTTACCATCAGGTGAACGTTTTGCTCGTTTCGTCACTAATATGAAATAAAAAAAAAGTAAAATCGTTCCTTTTGTGTGGATAGTCACCGCCTGTTAAATGCGGAATAAACAGCGGGAAACTTAACGCTCCATGGAACTTCAGCGTGCCGCTCAACGATAAAATTGCTCAACGTTCAGAATAGTTAGCAAGTTTGGCTTCGGTCTCAAATTATATATCTAAAGCCCTGGTATAATAAAAACAATATTTTAATTATTAAAATTACTTATCAAGATATTAAAAAAAATGCAGACATTAAACCACAACTTATCTTGCAACAAAGTGGCGGGAAAACCGCTCATTAGGAATCCAAAAATGTGTTATCTGCGGCTTATACTTATGTATTCCGAGGGGAGATCTAGTCATAATATTTAAAATGCACAGCGATTCTTAAAAAAATATCTTATAAAGCACCCCAGACACCATTAATAGTCACTGTATACATAAAGCATAAAATCACATAATAAGAAAAACATTCCTACTCGGCAAGATATGCTAAAATTAGATATACAATTTATTTTACAAAAAGAATTGTTATTTTTCTTAACCTCTACCATACGGAAAAAATATTACGGAATAACATAAATTGTAAAGTAGAGAAAAGTAACAATATTTTATTTGCAAAATAAAATAATATTCGACAAAATTTCACGAAATACGGCTCTTTTCTTGAAGGTCCCAAAGTCGAATCGGTTTGAAAAAACCGCTGGCAGCAAAAGATGTCACAAAATGGTCGAGCATTGTAGAAAAATTCTGGAAAAGTGCAACGTCTTTTGGCAACGCCCGTGAATGATGCGGCAGTGGCAGGGCCGCGGAGTAAGAGGAGAAAAGAGAGGAGAAAGAGAGGAGAAAGAGAGGAGAGAGAAGAGATCTCCCTATCCTCCGCGACGGAATTTTGGCCGGAGGAGCCATAAAAGTCACACATTAGGCATTCATGACTTTTATGTCTCCGTCATGTACATACCCATGGGGGTCAAGGCTAATAAAGGCAAATCTTTTTGACTCAGAAGAGTCCAACATTCAGTAGTAGGCAGTCATGTTTATTATAATAAATTATTTTGTTTCAGTCGGAGCCGTGGCATATCAGGGGCCAGGCGCTCGCTTTAAATTTTATAGTACGCGAGTGACTTGGGTTCAATTCCCGGTGTCGGCACCACTAAAATTGTTAATTGCAATTTTAAGTGCTGATTTACCACGTGCACGGCGGTGAAGGAAACATCGTGAAAACATCGTGAGGAAACCTGCATGTCTGAGAAATAAAACACATTTCGAAGACATGTGAAGTCCGCCATTTATTGTAGCTCCAAAACCCTCTCGGAATTGAGAGGAGGCCTGTGTTCAGCAGTGGGACATTTATAGGCTGTTACTTTACTTTTTTTTCGGTCTGAAAGGCACTGAAAGCTAGTGTAATTACTGGGCATATGAGACTAAATGTCTCTAAAAAAAATTATGATGGTGATGAGGATGAAGAATATTCATTTAATTATTAATTTAAAGTCAGGTAATTATTTGCGATCATGTTCATTAATCTCATTTATTACTACAATCTAGTATTGTGTGAATTTGATTGTTGAATTCCATTAGTTAATTACTTCGATTGACGGTAGGAAATACTTGCACGAATGCCACAGTTATATCTACATACGAGTATCTTACTAGCGCTTGTGTCGTATGTTAAATTTAACATGCTCTAATCGAGGCAAAAATTTTGTGTAGAAAATAAAAAAAAAACGAAGATATCAATAGACAAGCTTCAAAAGAACTGACGAGATAGTATTCCTAAATTAAATAAAATATTTTTTTTTCATTGACACGAAACGAACAATTATGGCAGAGTTTAATTTTATTCTGTCTGGAACGGGTTTATGTCAGTAAACTAAATATATAATGACTCATTGGTGTTATTTTCTGGTTAAAAAATATACAAAATATTTACTTTTAAAAATATGTTTATCAATTTCGCAACATTGATTCCATATAGTATAAGCATGGTGAAGACTAACTTGGGTTGCCAAACTCATTATGACTTTAATTCGTAATCCTTTGACCTATTTTTGACCATAATACAAGTCAGGTAGTTGGACTACTGGGCGGTCGTCAATTGTCAATATCAAATTATTAAAATTTTTGTGCTACCGATAAAGTATCTACGGTGAAATGTAAATTTTTCAATCATATTTATGACGAAGAAACTCGTCGATTCTTTACAGTAAACTCTTTCTTAGGAGAATATTTACTTTTCATTAGTATTCCATTACTTGATTGCAATACTACAAAGGAGTTATGTTCAATACACTTCGGATCCACTAAATGCAAGTTGTTTATTTTATCTGCTCCTGCAAACTAATTTCATTAGTTTTCGTCACCAGAAAAGTTTATTCACACAGTTGTGAACTTCTAATGCTATACGTATCACTAAAGCAATTTACAACTTTAACAAAGACAATACATTTAGGACTTTCTTCAATGTTTTTTGGAGTAATCCTTAAGAATCCATTTCATTTATAGCACCCGGTACGAAAATTGGATGGGTTAGTAAAATCGAGCGTTAGCGAACAAAAAATGTTATGTTTTTGTTGATGTTATAAATGAAAAATGAATTTACGTTAGTTAATTCATAATTTTGTAATATACGAATCTGACAATAGATGGCAGCACAACATACACGATTTATCTATAACATACAATATTATTTATTTTTACTACTTTTTAAAATAAGTATTATAAGAGATGCGTTTATTTGCCCCCTTTCAGTATTGTATATTCAATGGCAATCGAACCTAAAGTGTAAACTTCAGTCACGTGTCGGAGCTGACACGCACAATTTTTTTTATTAGAAATTTTACTAATTTTCACGAATAATTAGGAAATTAAAGATCAATTTGCATAAAATAAATTATATTGAGCGGCGAATTCTCCAGTAACTTTGATACGGTTTGTCGTAAACTGTGAAAACCTATTCAGAATTTACTCTGTTCAGCTAAATGTTTACCGGTAAGTGCAACATCTGCCCACAACAAATGCTGTGTCACCAAGAACATTACTGAGTGACACCACACTGCACCGGTCGCAGCTGAGACATCAGTTCTTAAGTCTTGTATTCCTTGTAATCACACTAGCTCTCAGTGCCCTTCAGACCGAAACACAGTATTTTTTACACGGTACTGCTTTACGGTAGTATAACCGACCCTGCGGTGGTAACTATCTAAATGAATTCCTGCATAGGGCCCCGGGCCTTGTGTGATACGACTCAAAAAATTCTGAGCAGACCCCATTTGTAATGGGCAGAAGTTGAACTTACTATCAGTTGAACATTTTTTTCATTACGTCACATTTTATGAAAACATGTAGGTGATGAGGATATTTAGCAGGAGTAATAATGAATACGGAAATAAGCGCGACCGCGGCATGCTATTACATCATTTACTCGTATATCGTGCATAGTTAACAATATCCGGTAGTAAGCGCTACGTTACAGTGACACAAACTAATTGGAAGACCGTTTTTTTCATAAATTACGTAATCATGATCGATTTTCCTCTTCGTTTTCAATTTAAACACTTTTTATTTGTTAGTATGTATTCTAAGCACGTTTTCACGTTTTACGAAAGTGCGTAATTTCAAGCCAATTAGAATTGTTGCGCGAAACATCTATGGAATACACAATATTTTTATTTATGAATTCAAAACACATAGCGTTTTTCTATTCAGCTTTATAATTTTTAAATGTCATTATTTTTCAATTACTGAAACATGTTTATTGTCATATGCCATTTAAATCGTATTTTTTTTTATACGATTCGATAAAACTTAATTTTCATTTGTTATTTAGCCCATAGTTGTCCGGCAGAGTAGAATAGCACCTACCTCTGTCGTAAGAGGCGATTAAGGTAATATACGGATAGCCTTTATTCGTACAGCTGTGCAATGCTTAATATGCAATGCTGTCACTATACTGCTCCTGGGAATGTGGTATAAGAATTGTTTGACTCGTACCGAAAAAGCGGCTACGTGGTTTGTCACCTGTCATGTCTCGTTTCCCGCGAGGAAGATGCGAGACAACAGCTTGTATGTATGTATGTGTTATTTTAGGGATGAAATCATTTTCGTATTATACACGCGATGTATTAATATCACATTGGCATCTGTTGACGAATTCAGAAACTACATACATTCGAATTTTAAATAACATAGTGACGTAAATGTTTTAAAATAAACAAAAAACTAAAACAGACATTCATCTTTTAAATAACATTGACACATAAAAATGGCAATTGTACAACAACACTTGGAATTTTTTTCGTATTCGCCACTTCCTTCCAAAACTTTCAAGGTACATTGCAACGTGGAGTATTGTAATTTACATCTACAGTGGATTGATTCTCAATTTAAGAAATTAAGAAACATAAGTTTATTATAAACATTTAGATTAGAATTACATCACCGAAATTATAATAGAACACAATATAGAATAGTCTAATTTCATAACGGCTTCGATGTGATACCTATTCTGGCTCGCGACCATTGTACTCATAAATAACACAAAATTACATTACGAAGCAATTATTAATCACAAATTTGATAACCTTACAAAGTAAACATATAACATATTTAACGTATAGCATATTTAAGAAATAAGAAATTAATAAAACATGATTGACGGCAACTTACCGTTTGACTTAAAAATGCAATAACAGTAGAAAACTGAAAGATAATGCCATTGGATGAGATGGAGTGGTAGTATTCTTTTAACGAGCCGCCAGTATTATGTACAGTATTATGTACATTTAAAACCAGAAGATTGATGGAAGTCACTGGTGGTAGGATTTCTATGCAGGAATCCGTCTAGGTAGGTACCACCCCAGGGCCAGTTATTCTGCCGTGAAGCAGCAGCACCGAAACACAGTAATGTGCAAACATTACTGTGTTTCGGTTTGAACGGCACTGAGAGCTAGTGTAATCACTGGGCATATGAGACTGATGTCTCACGGTGACGGGCGCAGTGTGGTGTCACACAGTAATTTTCTGGGTGACACAGCATTTGTTATGGGCAGACGTTACACTTACCCTCAGGTGAACGTTTTGCTCGTTTCGTCACTTTTATGAAATAAAAAAAAAAAGTAAAATCGTTCCTTTTGTGTGGATAGTCACCGCCTCTTAAATGCGGAATAAACAGCGGGAAACTTAACGCTCCATGGAACTTCAGCGTGCCGCTCAACGATAAAATTGCTCAACGTTCAGAATAGTTAGCAAGTTTGGCTTCGGTCTCAAATTATATATCTAAAGCCCTGGTATAATAAAAACAATATTTTAATTATTAAAATTACTTATCAAGATATTAAAAAAAATGCAGACATTAAACCACAACTTATCTTGCAACAAAGTGGCGGGAAAACCGCTCATTAGGAATCCAAAAATGTGTTATCTGCGGCTTCTACTTATGTATTCCGAGGGGAGATCTAGTCATAATATTTAAAATGCACAGCGATTCTTAAAAAAATATCTTATAAAGCACCCCAGACACCATTAATAGTCACTGTATACATAAAGCATAAAATCACATAATAAGAAAAACATTCCTACCCGGCAAGATATGCTAAAATTAGATATACAATTTATTTTACAAAAAGAATTGTTATTTTTCTTAACCTCTACCATACGGAAAAAATATTACGGAATAACATAAATTGTAAAGTAGAGAAAAGTAACAATATTTTTTTTGCAAAATAAAATAATATTCGACAAAATTTCACGAAATACGGCTCTTTTCTTGAAGGTCTCAAAGTCGAATCGGTCCGAAAAAACCGCTGGCAGCAAAAGATGTCACAAAATGGTCGAGCGTTGTAGAAAAATTCTGGAAAAGTGCAACGTCTTTTGGCAACGCCCGTGAATGATGCGGCAGTGGCAGGGCCGCGGAGTAAGAGGAGAAAAGAGAGGAGAAAGAGAGGAGAGAGAAGAGATCTCCCTATCCTCCGCGACGGAATTTTGGCCGGAGGAGCCATAAAAGTCACACATTAGGCATTCATGACTTTTATGTCTCCGTCATGTACATACCCATGGGGGTCAAGGCTAATAAAGGCAAATCTTTTTGACTCAGAAGAGTCCAACATTCAGTAGTAGGCAGTCATGTTTATTATAATAAATTATTTTGTTTCGGTCGGAGCCGTGGCATATTAGGGGCCAGGCGCTCGCTTTAAATTTTATAGTACGCGAGTGACTTGGGTTCAATTCCCGGTGTCGGCACCACTAAAATTGTGAATTGCAATTTTAAGTGCTGATTTACCACGTGCACGGCGGTGAAGGAAACATCGTGAAAACATCGTGAGGAAACCTGCATGTCTGAGAAATAAAACACATTTCGAAGACATGTGAAGTCCGCCAACGGCGGATTTATTGTAGCTCCAAAACCCTCTCGGAATTGAGAGGAGGCCTGTGTTCAGCAGTGGGACATTTATAGGCTGTTACTTTACTTTTTTTTCGGTCTGAAAGGCACTGAAAGCTAGTGTAATTACTGGGCATATGAGACTAAATGTCTCTAAAAAAAATTATGATGGTGATGAGGATGAAGAATATTCATTTAATTATTAATTTAAAGTCAGGTAATTATTTGCGATCATGTTCATTAATCTCATTTATTACTACAATCTAGTATTGTGTGAATTTGATTGTTGAATTCCATTAGTTAATTACTTCGATTGACGGTAGGAAATACTTGCACGAATGCCACAGTTATATCTACATACGAGTATCTTACTAGCGCTTGTGTCGTATGTTAAATTTAACATGCTCTAATCGAGGCAAAAATTTTGTGTAGAAAATAAAAAAAAAACGAAGATATCAATAGACAAGCTTCAAAAGAACTGACGAGATAGTATTCCTAAATTAAATAAAATATTTTTTTTTCATTGACACGAAACGAACAATTATGGCAGAGTTTAATTTTATTCTGTCTGGAACGGGTTTATGTCGGTAAACTAAATATATAATGACTCATTGGTGTTATTTTCTGGTTAAAAAATATACAAAATATTTACTTTTAAAAATATGTTTATCAATTTCGCAACATTGATTCCATATAGTATAAGCATGGTGAAGACTAACTTGGGTTGCCAAACTCATTATGACTTTAATTCGTAATCCTTTGAACTATTTTTGACCATAATACAAGTCAGGTAGTTGGACTACTGGGCGGTCGTCAATTGTCAATATCAAATTATTAAAATTTTTGTGCTACCGATAAAGTATCTACGGTGAAATGTAAATTTTTCAATCATATTTATGACGAAGAAACTCGTCGATTCTTTACAATAAACTCTTTCTTAGGAGAATATTTACTTTTCATTAGTATTCCATTACTTGATTGCAATACTACAAAGGAGTTATGTTCAATACACTTCGGATCCACTAAATGCAAGTTGTTTATTTTATCTGCTCCTGCAAAACAAATTTCATTAGTTTTCGTCACCAGAAAAGTTTATTCACACAGTTGTGAACTTCTAATGCTATACGTATCACTAAAGCAATTTACAACTTTAACAAAGACAATACATTTAGGACTTTCTTCAATGTTTTTTGGAGTAATCCTTAAGAATCCATTTCATTTATAGCACCCGGTACGAAAATTGGATGGGTTAGTAAAATCGAGCGTTAGCGAACAAAAAATGTTATGTTTTTGTTGATGTTATAAATGTAAAATGAATTTACGTATTTTGTAATATACGAATCTGACAATAGATGGCAGCACAACATACACGATTTATCTATAACATACAATATTATTTATTTTTACTACTTTTTAAAATAAGTATTATAAGAGATGCGTTTATTTGCCCCCTTTCAGTACTGTATATTCAATGGCAATCGAACCTAAAGTGTAAACTTCAGTCACGTTTCGGAGCTGACACGTATTAGAAATTTTACTAATTTTCACGAATAATTAGGAAATTAAAGATCAATTTGCATAAAATAAATTATATTCAGCGGCGAAGTCTCCAGTAACTTTGATACGGTTTGTCGTTAACTGTGAAAACCTATTCAGAATTTAATCTGTTCAGCTAAATGTTTACCGGTAAGTGCAACATCTGCCCACAACAAATGCTGTGTCACCAAGAACATTACTGTGTGACACCACACTGCACCGGTCGCCCTGAGCCATCAGTTCTTAAGTCTTGTATTCCTAGTAATCACACCAGCTCTCAGTGCCCTTCAGACCGAAACACAGTATTTTTTACACGGTACTGCTTTACGGTGGTATAACCGACCCTGCGGTGGTAACTATCTAAATGAATTCCTGCATAGGGCCCCGGGCCTTGTGTGATACGACTCAAAAAATTCTGAGCAGACCCCATTTGTAATGGGCAGAAGTTGAACTTACTATCAGTTGAACATTTTTTTCACTACGTCACATTTTATGAAAACATGTAGGTGATGAGGATATTTAGCAGGAGTTCTAATGAATACGGAAATAAGCGCGACCGCGGCATGCTATTACATCATTTACTCGTATATCGTGCATAGTTAACAATATCCGGTAGTAAGCGCTACGTTACAGTGACACAAACTAATTGGAAGACCGTTTTTTTCATAAATTACGTAATCATGATCGATTTTCCTCTTCGTTTTCAATTTAAACACTTTTTATTTGTTAGTATGTATTCTAAGCACGTTTTCACGTTTTACGAAAGTGCGTAATTTCAAGCCAATTAGAATTGTTGCGCGAAACATCTATGGAATACACAATATTTTTATTTATGAATTCAAAACACATAGCGTTTTTCTATTCAGCTTTATAATTTTTAAATGTCATTCTTTTTCAATTACTGAAACATGTTTATTGTCATATGCCATTTAAATCGTAATTTTTTTTTATACGATTCGATAAAACTTCATTTTCATTTGTTATTTAGCCCATAGTTGTCTACTACGTCACTTACGGATAGCCTTTATTCGTACAGCTGTGCAATGCTTAATATGCAATGCTGTTACTATACTGCTCCTGGGAATGTGGTATAAGAATTGTTTGACTCGTACCGAAAAAGCGGCTACGTGGTTTGTCACCTGTCATGTCTCGTTTCCCGCGAGGAAGATGCGAGACAACAGCTTGTATGTATGTATGTGTTATTTTAGGGATGAAATCATCTTCGTATTATACACGCGATGTATTAATATCACATTGGTATCTGTTGACGAATTCAGAAACTACATACATTCGAATTTTGAATAACATAGTGACGTAAATGTTTTAAAATAAACAAAAAACTAAAACAGACATTCATCTTTTAAATAACACTGACACATAAAAATGGCAATTGTACAACAACACTTGGAATTTTTTTCGTATTCGCCACTTCCTTCCAAAACTTTCAAGGTACATTGCAACGTGGAGTATTGTAATTTACATCTACAGTGGATTGATTCTCAATTTAAGAAATTAAGAAAAATAAGTTTATTATAAACATTTAGATTAGAATTACATCACCGAAATTATAATAGAACACAATATAGAATAGTCTAATTTCATAACGGCTTCGATGTGATACCTATTCTGGCTCGCGACCTATTGTACTCATAAATAACACAAAATTACATTACGAAGCAATTATTAATCACAAATTTGATAACCTTACAAAGTAAACATATAACATATTTAACGTATAGCATATTTAAGAAATAAGAAATTAATAAAACATGATTGACGGCAACTTACCGTTTGACTTAAAAATGCAATAACAGTCGAAAACTGAAAGATAATTGGTGAGAACTCGAAAAAAAGCTGATAAATCGCGGCGCTCTTCTGGACAAAGGGCCAGACCGAAAGGACCAAGAAAGGACCGCGCACTTGAATCAGCTGTCAGAGGATAGTGAAAGAAGATAGAAATAAAGAAAAAGTATTTAATGTCACAGAACTGTAATACCAAATAATCAACCTTAACTAAATTTCCTTAACGATAGTGCACACAACCCCATCTACCTAGTCCGGCCATAAGTTCTGTTACAAATGAAAATGCTTTTTTTTATAATGAAGTAATGTAATACTATTAAATTTATACCTACATAGTTACTAGTCTCAGCAAAAAATTTAAAAAATATTCTATTCAAAATGGCCACCTTTGGCCTTTATACAGACCTTTACTCTGTTTGGCCACGACTAGGATTTACGCACTGTTTCCAAGGGAAATTTCGCCACTGCTTGCGCATAATTTGAAGTCTAAAGGGTTGAGGTCTGGGCTAGATGAGGGCCAGTCTTCAGCTCTTATAAAGTCCGGAACGTTGGTTTCAAGCCAGGCTTGGGTAGTTCGTGCCTTGTGATCATGTACAGAGTCCTTCTGGAAAGTCCACGGTATATTTTTAAAAAGTGTATTGCTGAGAGGTTTCACAACATGATCCAAGACTGTATCTTGATACACTTTGGCTGAAGTTTTCACTCCCTTTTCACAAAAATGTAGTTTTGTGACTCCTTGATAAGACACGCCCCACCAAACCAACCCACAAAACCATGACGCAGGATGATGACCACGTTGTACCTTTCCGACCACTTGAGCAGCTTCATTAGAACTGTGAGCGTACACTTTATCATTTTGCTTATTGTAGTGTTCTTCAATCGTGAAAATTTTTTCATTGGTAAAAAGGATATTTCTGATGCCTTTCACCTGCGTATCGCGATAGAAGGCGTTTTGATCGATCCACTCTCTTTAATTGTAAAGATTGATTTAGGGAATGTCCTGTATATCGACGATAAGCAACGAGCTTCTGGTCTTGTTTTATAATACGTGACAGAGTCCTAGCGGGAATCTTCATTTCTCGCTATAAGATTTTTTGCTTCCTAATGGGGTTTCGACGAATTCTGGCTTTAACAGCCTTTGTAGTTCTAACAGCACGCGGCCGCCCCGAGCTTTTCTGGTCTTCGACAGAGGAAGTGTTGTTGATAGTACGATATACGAACATACGGCTGATAGCAAGCTCTTGACGTGTCTGGAATATGACCGACGGCTCCATACCCACTTTGTGCAAGGCGATCACTGCAATCCTATTTTCTTTAACACCCCATTCCACATTGTAATTTGATAATAAGGACGAAAAAATATGTGAAATGGCGCAAAATCGAAAGAAGTTTTAAAAATAATGGTTAAGTGTTATGTAACAATATTTATGGCCAGACTAGTTACATTACTATCTAGTTTATGACATTTATTATTTTATTATTATACATTAATTGAAATTTATTATCATTCTGCTATTCGGGTTGGAGACAAATCCAACAACATAAAAATCGGTCCAGCCGTTCTTGAGTTATAAATGGTGTAACTATCACGATTCTGTTTTATATTTATATAATAAATGCAAAAGTAACTCTCACTGCCCCTCTGTCAGTTTGTTACCTTATCACGGCTCAACTGGTGAACCAATCTTGGCCAAATTTTGCACAGAGATAGCTTTCACACTGAAGACGTTCATACAATACTTTTATAATATACAATACTTAGGCTCATTTTAATCACGACTGATTATTTCATATTGTTAAATTTATTATTTCTAATCATCTAGCAAGGTGACGTTTATATAAATGGAAGTTATCGTAACTGTACGCGTAGATTTATAAATGATCGTGATCGTCTTAGTTAGGACTGTTATTATATTTGTTTAGTTGTTTCTTGGAAGTTGTTGTATATTCACTAGAGAAGTCGTAACTAGTAGACAGTGCACGAATAATACTATCATATTAGATAATCCCTTCTCACTTGTAAGAGTAAAGAGTTCACAATCTCTACTTACAAATTCCCGCTACAAGCGATTCGGTCTTTCACACTTAAAAGGAACACGAGTCTATATCCACACCAGCATCATGAGCGGTGAACGCCACCCAAGCAACGCGCACGAGGGATATAAGGGAAAGGACTGGAGCCCATAAATAAAATAGGGTACCAGCATTATTAGGGCCTCGTAGTGTGAGAGCACAAACATCGACCCGAAGTCCTGCGCAAGTTTACTACTTGTAAAAAAATCAAACGGAAGAATATAAATGAAAATTGCTTTTCATTTGATTAGCAGAAATGTTTCAGTCTAGTGAAGAGCCCGCAGGCACTTATAGATATTTATTATCAATTTAATGAGCTTGTAATATACGATTCTTATAGAATTTCGATTCAGATGTTTTGGTTAATGAATTATTATTATTTTGATTAAAATACACGATGTCCCACTGGAGGATTTCTCTTGTAAGGTGCGTATTATAAACATTATTTCACAACAGAATCATACTCGAAAACCAACTGTTTGCGTTTTGCACAACTGTTTGCTCCGGCTGGTATTCGAATCCGCGACGTAGAATTCTGATATGTTATCCACTTTACTACATACTTTTACCTGTAATTTATTCTAATCCCTCAAATCTCTCCAAAGATTCTGAAAATACATTAACTGGAGTCTACAGTACTTTTTGAACTGCACTAGCACGGATTATCAGTTCGCGTTATTTTAAATTGTAAACAATAAAAATTGAATGAATTACAAAAAAAACTATTCTTACTTTTATTTTATTTGATTTCTTTTACTTCTGTATCCGTGAAAATTTTTAGTTTTCTCGTTAGTCTAACTTTCGGTTTTATTATATAAATTCCATTTCAATCAACAAATCTTGATTTTACGCAGCCCTGTTGGTAGGATAAAGTTGGTTTCGCTGCATCACAGTCAAATTGAAGAAATTAATTTTACTGTAGTGCAATGAGAACGATCTATGTCTACAACTAAAAGTAATTACATGCTATAAAGCTAACAGTATTATACATTTAATAAATCTAAGTTTACCAAAAATAATAGTTATGACTTGAAGACACCCTTAACTATGACATCAGGACGTCAAACATCTCAATCCGTCCCTGACTATGAGTGGTGTAAAGCGATCGAACGTCTGGTTACAAATAGTTAAAATTAATAAAATAGTTATAGTCGCAATACCAGAGTTTCCAACTATCTGCCACATGCTACCGCGCATTGATCGGTCTATATGTTTTCGGTCGAGCATTTACAGAGACAGCTGTTCCGTCAGGTTTTTCTATGATCACATATAAAGCGTTCCAAATAAGAATAGGATTGAAAATCTGCCATCTTCATTGGTCGACAACTTAAACTTTTTCAGTATGTGCAAAAAAAGTCAAAGCTGAAGTAATAAAAAAAATTGTATTCATTGAAATTACAATATTTCCCGCATCTTAGTGTGGAAGCTTGTTTTTAAACAAACATGTTTGGAATGTTGCTTAGAGTACACAGCTCGATTCTACCGAACAGTAAAAATTTCCCACCAGGTTTTTTTCCGTAAGGTGCATATTTTGCTATCCTCTTTTTCGCTTTGCTCTTAGAGAATTCTCGTCACAATATTTTTGTTCACCCCTATGGTTGCTCTCACTTTTTCACTATCAATTAAGCTAGTGTTTTATTCGATACTGTCTACTATCAGTGGCCGCTTGGACTTTCAAATTCGTCATTACCTGCAGGAATTATTTAAACTTGTTTTTCTCCTCTTTGAAATATTTTTTTACATAACGCATAATGTCGCGTGCTCTACAATGTAAGACTACACCTCACTTACTTCTCATTGCTGTATCAATAAAAAATTAACACTAATTTATCAATATCAAAAATATCAATCATCATCATCATCATTTCAGACTATGAATTAGGAAAATAGGCCTCCCCCATAGATAGCCACAAAAATTTGTAGCTCTCATTTTGGGATATTTTTCCTTAGTTGCCACGCTTGGTAGGCGGGTTGGCAACCACAGTTTATTTATTCGGATGATCCAGGAAGATGCTGCTGCCCATTTCCTGGTTTATTATTTATTATTTATTTCCTTCTGTCGACTTTTACAACACCCACAGGATAAGATGGGGTGGTAGATTCTTTTAAGCTGCCACCAGACGGTAGAATGAATGCAAGATCGAAAAACATGAATGACAATAACTATTATTTTTAACCCATTTTTTGTGCTATCGCTACTTTTACTCATCAAGGTATGAAATTAACCACCACTAGTAGTTATATTCTTATTAAAAACAAATTATAGACATAAAGACAACACAAAGTTTCTATGATAATAAATAGGAAATTTTTTAATCAGCACTTAAGTTTGCCTACTACAAAAAATACAAATACAAAAACATAGAAGGGAATAAATATTAAACAGTTATAAAAAAATTAAAAATATTAAATTTATTTATTGTACTTACCAAAAGAAGGTGATTTATAATCCACCTGTCGTAATGTTCGTCGCGGTAAAATCAACATTAACAAAAAAACTTCAGTCGTAAACCATTGGAACCAACGGTACAACCGTTTTGTAAGTATTAATGTTGTAATTATGTTATAATAATAAACATGACCGAATCGCTGTGTGGTGGCAGCGAAGAGAACCTCTCTACCCCAACTCACCCCATGGGTGTCGTAAGAGTCCGACAAACGGAAAGTTAAAACCAGGAGATGGACGGCAGCAACTTCCTGAAAATGCCAAATAAATAAACTGCGGTAGCCAACCCGCTTGCAAAGCGAAGCAACTACGGAAAATTACCCCAAACTCGGTAAAACTTTTTACCTTCTCTGCAAGCGTGCAGATAGATTCCTTTTACTTCTGTAGCCGTGAAAGATTTTCGTTTTCTCGTCAGTATAACTTTCGGTTTTATCATATGAATTCAATTTCAATCAACAAGTCTTAATTTTACGCAGCCTGTTGGAAGGATGAAGTTGGTTTCGCTGCATCATAGTCAAATTAAAGAATTGAACAGATAGTATTTCGTGGCCTGGCTCTACCACACGTAACAAAGTTAAAAAAAAACATCCACGACTTGGAAGCCTTTTATTGATAACTACAGAATTACATGTCTGCCAAAGTAATTTCACGACGGTGTCTTAACGATATTTGTTAACAATGTGCTCATGAAAACACACTATTATTATTATTACACACTAGCTGATGCCCGCGACTTCGTCCGCGTGGATATAGGTTTTTTTTTAATATCACGTGAAAACTGTTCGATTTTCGGGGTTAAAAAGTATCCTATGTCCGTCTTCATCAGACGGTCGTCTACAGGATGCAAGCCAGCTCTATGTCAATTTTCGATAAAATCGGTTCAGCAGTTGAACCGTGAAAAGGTAACAAACAAACAGATAGAGTAACAAAGAAAGTTAATATTAATTTAAAGGTAATATTACCATAAGTATGGATAGTGGTGGATGGTTTGGTGGCAGTATAGATAGTATCGATATTTATTTATATGGGAAGGTATATAAAGAATATAGGGAATAATATTTCATAGTGTGTCTTTACTAGACTTATGCATTACTTATGCTCAGCGCGAAGCAACACGGATAAATAATGCAATTGAATTTTTATTTTGTAAAAGTAAGGAATATATATTTGAAAACGTATTTACGTTAATGTACACTGAAGCCATATTTAAAACTAAGGTATGTGTTGCATATTTTGTTGTGTGGGTGGATCGAACTCAGGTCACTCGCTTACTATGACGTTTAAGCGCACGAGCTACCACGGCATTTTTATATTATATAGTAGTATCATCAACATCATCGTTTCAACCTATCATAGTCCACAGAGCCATAGGCCTCTACTTTTAATTTGCGACCGGTTATCGATACTACTATATGTAATATATATCTTAAGTATATGTATCCTACTGCTGAATAAAGTATGCTTATGTACATCATTTGTTACATTATGCATACACCTAATAAAGTATACAATTATTTAATAATATTTCTTTAATTTGAGAAACGATCTCACACACGATCTCTTCTCCTGTATCGTGGGTGCATTTTACAGACGTATATTTCACATGCACAACACAACTAGATCCGAAAACCTATTTAGGTATGTGTATGTATGTGACGGTATATACGTTTATTTATTTAATAATATTCTATCCGTCCGCGTGGCCTAGTGGTCAGAGTACCTGACTTCTAAGCCGCGGGTCCTGGGACGAATCCCAGCCGGAGCCAATATTTGTGTTAAAACATAAATTGTTGCTTTTCGGGTCTGGTTGTGTTGTGTTTGTCCCCGTGTTTCTGTCACTGCATCCTAGCCTACCTCCGATTTAATCGCATCAGCGTTACATCGGGCGCGTGTAGGTTTGGGACGAGTGAATGCCTCTGTGTTTGCGCGTACACTTGTGGCACTATAGTATCTCCTGCGCAGTTGATGGCTCTCGACATCGGAAGTTGTCGCCGTGGTCGAAATCGGCTAGGAGATCATCAATATTCTATCCTTTTTAGCAACCGCTATATCTGTTTACTCACTGCCCTAAGGTTGACTAGCAGAGAATGCTTTTAGCATTAAGTCCGCCTTTTGTTCCTTTACATAATGAAAGGTTCAATAAAGATTAAATAAATAAATAAAACCAACAATTTGTGTTATGTGCAAAAGTTGGCTCATGCCGGGATACGATCCCAGAACCCGCGGCGAAAGAAGTACGCTAACTATTAGACCACGCGGTCGTCAATTAATAATTCTGGCAACATTTATTAATTACTTTCAACCAATTCTCTTGTGTGCTGGCGGCTTTAGTGAATCTACCACCCCATCTCCTCCCTTGGGTGTCGTAAAAGTCGATAGAGGGATAATTAAAACTAGGATATGGGCAGCACCTTCCTGGCACATCTGAATAAATAAACTAGTTGCGAACCCGCCTGCCAAGCGTAGTAACTACGGCAGCCAAGCGTGGTAACTACGGCAGAATCCCCCAAGGCTACAAACTTGTGTGTCAATCTGTGGGAGAGGCCTATGTTTAGCAGTGGTCTAGCTATAGACTGAAATGATGATGATAATGATGATGAATTCTGCACCATCCGTCCTTCTTGAATAGTGTGCGCATGTCAACTAGTGCCATCATTACAAATTTACTACAAGACTACTTAATTAAAACATTAATACCAGGCAATACACGCCATTAATATCGAGAACACGACACGCGTTTCGCCTCACAACGAGACATTATTAAGTGACTAGATTCATGTTAGCGGTAGATTCTTACGGAATTTAACAATGTTTCTTGCCCATTAATTATCAAATTTATGCATGTATTTCTTGAAAACGATCTACGTAAATCACTGTTACATACCGGCTAACGCTTTTAAATTGATTGATTAGTTTGTAGCTGGTACATTACGCGTATTTGGATTCGGTTGAAATGAAAACGACCGTCCATTAGGGGTGTTTGTGGAGGTTAAGCATGATGAAGCGATTGTAATTTATTTTTATTTAAGTCATTAGCTTTATAATAGGAATATGTCAAAACGAAAAATGATTTCTCTATAGACGAGAAAACAGTTTGGGTCAAAATATTTCGCGACTTCGTTCGTTTGGGTAATTAAAAAACCTTTAAATATCCCGTGGTAATTATTTGCTTTCCCGGGGTAAAAAGTAACATCCACCAAAGACGTGTACCATCTCCAGAGTGCAAGGTTACTCTGTGCCGAATTTCGTTAAGTTCGGTTTAATATTTGTGCTAAAAGTGAAAAAGTAACAGGTATAGGGACGGAGAGAGTTACTTAGGCAGTTCTAGCAGGTTTTTTTATGGAAGAAAGAGACGAGCGAATCGTTCACGTGGTTGTAAGTGCAACATCTGCCCATAACAAATGCTGGGTCGCTCAGAACATTTCTGTGTGGCACAACATCGCTTTGGTCACTCTAGGAGAACAGTTTTTAAGTCTCATCGCCCTGTAATTACACTTGCTAGGAGGGCTCTTCGTACCGAAACACAGTAATGTTTGCAGACTACTACTTGACGGCAGAATAGATGGCGCTGTGGTAGGTTTTACCGAAACGGATTCCTGTACAGGAATCCTACCACCAGCAGCTGACTTTAAACAAGCTAATAATGATGGTCATGAAAAATCTGTGAAGATTCAGTACAAAAAAGGTCAATATTACTTTTCTGTTAGTTGCTTGATGATGAATGTGATGAGGACATTCGGACTGCGGGGATCGGCGATCTTTCGGTTAACAAACCTAAGTTGTTACCTGCACATTATCCATACTAATATTATAAATACAAAAGTAACTCTCTCTGTCCCTCCGTCAGTCCCACCTTTTCACGGTTGAACCGCTAAACCGATCTTCATAAAATTTGGCACAGAGATAGCTTGCATCCGGGAGACGGACATAGAATTATATTTTACCGAAACCTTTTTATTTCGGAAAGTCAAAGAGTTCTCTCTGTATTTTAAAAAAACTAATCGCGGATGTCGTCGTGTTCTTCGGCTGTGGCTACGTTGACTGCCTCAAAATAAACCACGGGATATTTATAAAACCTTTATCCACGCGGACGAAGTTGTGGGCATCAGCTATTATTATATAATCTGGAGCATAAGCCGGTTTGGTTGGCGCAGTGGGTAAGGGATTGGTTTATGTCAATAACACTTGACAATGCCCCGTTTTAAGGAGAAAAACGTTTCGTGGTCTCGACGTCAGTGATGTATATTGCCTAGTGGTAGTGTTGTAGTGGTGGAGGAGTGGCTGATGGCGGTTCCCGGTGTTGTTTGTTTGTTGTAAGTTTAAAGGAGAGAAAGTTAATTTGCTAATCTTAGCATGCGGATCTCCGCATGCAAAATGTAAAATGGTGTGTTTATTACCGCCGAGTCGCGGTTGACAATCGTAGAGTCAATATCAATTGATAATGCCTCGTTTTGAGGTGAAACACGTGTCGTGTTCTCGACTTCAGGGGTGTGTATTGGCTAGTGGTAGTGTTATAGTGGTGGAGGGTATCTGGTGGCGGCTCCCGGTGACGGAATTGGTTTTCTTGTGCACGCAGTTGAGGGAGGGCGGGCGGTGCTCTTCAAAACTAGGTAATACACACCATTTTACATTTTGCATGCGGATCTTAGCAAATTAACTTTCACTCCTTTACTATAATTGATTTCCGCAAAGTAATGCTTGATTCTATTAACCATGTTGTAAGTTTGATTGTGAACGCTTATGGCTTGGAGCGCTGTATTTTGCATGCGGATCTTAGTCAATTTAATATTCTTTCCCTATCAGCAAAATGTGTATTTGCACGAATGTTTTTTACAGCTGGAATTACAATCCAGGGCTTGTAGCGCAGGAGTATGGTGGCTTGTGGACCACGAGGTCGTCATTAAAATAAGTTAAAAGTTGTAAATTTGTTATTTCTTTCAAATACAGATGAAATATTACAGAAGAAAGAAACGTAATTGACTGCAACGAAAATACCAATTACAACGAGGAAAAAACAATTTTATTTGTGTTCTTTGCTCTTTGCTTAGTGATTTCGTTCAGCGCAAGAAAATTTAATTATGTTCGCAGCAGATTGTCTTTTGTTTCACATAAGCTGTTACGCGCACAATACTATTAAGCTTCGTGTTTGCGAAGCTAGATATTTGCCATATATAGAAATTATGGCAAATATAACCTTTGGGGTCACCAAAGGTTATATTTGCCATAATTTCTACCGCGTGGTCTACTGATTAAGATTGGCCGGGTCTTAGGTTCGAATCTCAGCCCGGACCAATAATTGCACAAAAACACATATTTTCGGATGGTGGGACACCGTTTGTCGGATTTCGCATGATTGTTACTTCGGGTGGACGACGAGAGCCAACACCAACTATTTGTTTTTGCACAAAAGTCTCCGTCTGGGATTTGAACCCGGTACCCGCGGCGTGGTAGTCTATCACTCTAGCTACCAGTTCACACAGTTGTCGAACTGTCGGTTGACTGTGATATGAACCCCGGATACACGAACAAATATTTTTGGCACCAAAATAAACCCGCAGGAAAAATGTATTCGTGAAACAGTTTTTAAACCAATGCTACTCGTATAATTTATTTAATTTCTCATGCCTGAAATATATGACCGGCGGAACGTTCTGAAGTTGTAAAGACTCATCATCATCATCATCATCATCGTGAACTAGTGATAGGCTGAAATGATGTTCAGCCTATCACTAGTTCCCTGCTGAACATAGGCCTCTGACATAGACTGCCACAAAAGTCTGTATCTCTCATTTTGGAGGATTTGGCCTTAGTGGCCACGCTTAGCGGGCCGGTTGGCAACCGCAGTCTATTCATTCTGATGTTCCTGGAAAATGCTGCTGCCGGATCTGCTGATCTCCTGGTTTTCTTTTACCCATTGTCGACTTTTACGACACCCACGGGATGACACGAGGTAGATTCTCTTAAGCCGCCACCGCACGGCCTAAAAAGACTAAAATTATACTAACTTTATTGTGGAACTTTGAACTTTTCTGAACTAAATTATATTATTTCATTTTATCACTCGATTACAACAAACAATATAACAGTATTTCCCGAGCTACGCAAAAAGAACTGTCGATTGTACTTTATGTTTTGAAATTAAGTTATTTTGACAAACAAGCCAAAGGCGTATATTTCGTGTGAACTTGGAAGTATTCCAAAAGTGAATAAAAATATTATAGACTTTAGGATTTACGTTGGGAAACAGTATTTACAAAAAAAACTCAAACTTCCTAATTAAATGTAAATAAAATGTAATTTAAATAAAACCCTAATATAATACATTAATACAAATATTAATGTTGTAATAAAGATGTCATAAACAATTACATTCATTAGAGGGATTCATCTTTTAGAATTCATACTATATTACTAACTGAAGCCCGCGAATACTTCTGTGACGATTTGGTTTTTTTTTTTAAATACGATGGGGGCTCTTTGTTTTTCGGAAATAAAAAGTATCCTATGTCCGCCTCCAAGATGCAAGCTATATGCAGGACTCCGTCTAGGTAGGTGGTTACCACCCCAGGGCCTGTTATTCTGCCATGAAGCAGTGGTGTGCAAACATTACTGTGTTTCGGTTTGAAGGGCACTGTGAGCTAGCGTAATCACTGGGCATGAGACTTAAGAACCTATGTCTCAGGGTGATGGACACAGTGTAGTGTCACACAGAAATGTTCTGGGTGACACAGCATTTGTTATGGACAGACGTTGCACTTACCAACAGGTGAACGTTTTGCTCGTTTCATCACTTTATGCAATAAAAAAAATCGTCAAAATTGATTAAACGGTTTAGTGGAGAAAATCAAAGAGTTTTCACAGTTATTAAAAAATAAACCTAAAGTGGGTTAGTGATTTTTATATGACTAATAAGTGATTCTTAACTCAGTCGTCTGTTTATTTATATATTTAACTTTAACAATGCATGTAAGTGGTCTTAATGCGTGAGGCATTTTATACCAGTCTACCTATGTCTATATAAGTCTATATATGTAGAATGACAGAAGAATGAATGAGTGATAAAATAAGGGTATAAAAACAATTTGTATTCTCAAATATTTTACAGTAGATACAGTTTTTTGAGGATTAAAGATATCGTCATTAGATTGGGACTCATAACAGTTTACTGCAGGTCATAGAACGCGCTTGTGTTGGTAGGTCTGAAGTAGCTGCTACGCTTGCCAGGTGAGCTCGCGTTCGTAATTCTGAACACTTTAGCCCGCCCGTCATCGGTTAGGATAAATTTATGTCTGACAGTTTTTCATAGGATTAAATACTAGCATATAAGATACTAGTCGGTGTATTGTAATCCCCATCGGCATAGGTAATTAAGTTTCCGGAAGAACAAGAAGTTTATATCCAAAAGTAAGCTGCTTTCAGAATAATGATATGATAATTTTGCCTTCTATAGGTAAAAAACATTCGTGATAATTCCCAGTGCAGGAATGTGTTTGAAGAGGACTCTGTAAATCTTGAGACTGAAGGTAGAGTCACAACAGACAGTGCTGTGTGGCAGACCACTGCGCCCGTAAATTGCTTTAAATAGGCTAGTCGAAAATAAAAATAAAATTGTCAAGTTTTCAGAAGATGTAGTGGGAAAAAACATGAAACCATGTAAATGAAATTTCTTAGAAAACAATAAAAAAAGGAAGCTAAATACAAAAAAGGTTTTATATGATAAGGAACAATAAAAAAAATATTGTCGCGAACCAAATTATTCGCGTTAAATCCGTTATTGCTAAGTGTGCGTCTAGCGTAAAATATGAATAAAACCAAAAGCGTGTATCAAAATTGCAACACTGGATGGGGTAATAAAAAGTTATGTTTTATGTAGATGGATGATTGCAAAACAAGGGGTATTGTTTTTTACGTTTTTTAAAGTATACAGATATCTTATTCAATATATAATTTTATCTTTTCGTAAACCCCAATTCAACGATATTTACAGATTTTTTTTAATTAGTTGCAATTTTAGAATGTCACTGCCGGTACGAGGTTGTCATTCGAAGACCTGTCTTCTCCACCATTCAGTGTATTACATTTATGCAATTTTATAAGTACTAATTTCAGTAAGTAGAATTTGCATTACTTTAAGTGCCGAATAAAACGCGATTTACTTTTTTCACATAACACTTCTACTGGCTATTCCATTTTGATGCGGAGGTAACGTGACGTAAAATTATTCAATTTTTATAACGCAAAGAAACGCCACTGTGAAGTGAAAACCATTAAGTATTCATAAACAAAGTTACGCTAAGATCTGGAAGGAAAATTAAAAAAAGTTTGTATTAAATACTTATGAAGAGCATCGCCCGATCACCCACATTGCGTGCACCATCAAAATAATAGCGCCTCCAATAATTACTACGGGATACACTCTACCACTACAACACTATTACTAGGTAAACATACCACCAAAGTCAAGTACAAGTCACCTGTATCGATTCACAATAAGACAATAATATAATGTTATATAAAAATAATAAAATAAGTCATACAGAAATATTCTGGGTGACACAGCAGTTGTTATGGGCAGACGTTTCACTTATCATCAGTCGAACGTCACATTATCCGATAAAAAAAATTTGAACATTCATAATTTTTTCAGTCTTCACAAGTTCACTGCTGAACATAGGTATGTATTAATTATTACTAAATAAAAGTTGAACAAGTGTTCAGATAATTTGTTTATAATGCAAAAGAAACAAATAAAATGGGAGTGACCATTAAACATTTTATGTGCGTTTCGAAAGATACAATTTTACTACAGATGTAATTTTTTTTGTTCTGCATAAAGTTTGAACATGAACTAATATAATTATTAATAAATATAATAAAAAACTATGTAAATTATTATTATTTCATAAAAGTGATGGAGCGAGGAAAACGTTCACCTATTTTACTACCCATTACAAATGCTGTGTCACCCAGGACAGTCTGACACCACAATGCGCCCGTCCCCCATGAGACATCAGTTCTTAAGTCTCATATGCCCATTGATTACGCTAGCTCAGTACCTTAGTAACCGAAACACAGTAATGTTTGCACAGTACTGCTTCACGGCAAAACAACTGGCCCTTTGGTGGTACCTACCTAGACGGATTCCTGAGTAGGAATCCTACCACCAGTAAAATAAAATAATTCAAAATTTTTATTTCATCATCATCGTTTCAGCTTATCTAGTCCAGTGCTGAACATAGGCCTCCCCCAATGATTGCCACAGTTTGTAGCTCTCATTTTAGGGGGATTTTGCCATAGTTGACACGACCACGCTTGACAGGCGGGTAGGCAACCGCAGTCTGGTCCTCTTAAGGTTATTCTGCTCTAATTTGAAAACAGTACGTTCTTCCACTGCTCCATAGTCTAATCACAATATTCTCGTGCAAAAGAAAGTCTAGTGCCGTGGGTGATGTTATTGGGCACGATCTGGGCGAAAAGCCCTTAAATTTCCTTCTTCATCATACATTCGCTTACACTAACATTTATGATCTTAAAGAGCGAGCGTACGAGCTTCAGTAGCAGTTCAATAGCGATTTCTCAACACGTTGCCGTCGATAAAGCGATCGTTTCGAGTGGAAGTGCAACGATGTCTGCCTTGACCTGGCCTCCAGGTGTATGAGCCAGTCTCCCGATGTCTTCTAATGACATCTCGTACCGTGGTTCGTGGTACACCAAGTATTCGACCGATGCGACGTTGTCTGTACCCAGCATCAGATAAGCGACAGCCCTAGCTGCACCAATTGTGTCTAACACCAGTTTTACGGTTTCAAACGCTAAAAGGAATCTTAAAGACAGAAATTACACAACTTTCGCTCGTCGTCGTTTCAGCCTATCACGAGTCCACTGCTGATCATAGGCCTCCCCCAAAGATTGCCACAAAAGTTTGTAGCTCTCATGTTGGGGGGATCTTGCCATAGTTGCCACGCTTGGCAGGCGGGTTGGCAACCGCAGTTTTTTTATAGAGATGTTCCTGGAAGATGCTGCTGCCCATGTTCTTGTTTAATTTTCCCTCTGTCGACTTTTACGACTCCCACGCGATGAGATGGGGTGGTAGATTCTCTTAAACCGCTACCACACGCTACAAGTTAATATATAAATATTTCTTTCTTATACATATACAAAGAAAGAAATATTTATATATATATATACATATATATATATAAATATTTCTTTCTTTCTATTTCAATAGCAGAAAGTGAAGACACGGGCAAAACGTTCGCCTTTCGGGCACTGACAGGTATTGTAAAAACTTGGAATATGAGGCACTAATGTCTCAGGATGACAAGCGCAATGTGGTGCTACACAGAAATGTTTTGGCGACACAGCATTTGTTATCTGCAGATGCTACACTTACCATCAGGTAAGTCAGTAGGACAAAAGTACAAAAACAAAGAGTTTTCAGTTCATTTAATAATAAAAAAATATTGATGTTGCCTCTTACAATGGATATTAAAATTAAAATATGTTTATTAATTAAGAATTGTTCTTGTTAAATTTTAGTACAGATATAAAAAAATATTATTATTAAATATTAACAACGGTATGCTATCATGATGTCATAGATTTGAATGTACAGCGATTAATTTCTAAATACTAAAAATAATCACTCACATATATGCCGTAGAATGTACAAATAAATAAAACGAATATAAAACAGACATATCCTTTCATGTGGTTAAAGAAAACCAGTTTACATGAAGTACGCAGAAGTTATGTTCGCAAGATAAATACCCCTCATTTCAAAGTTAAAAAAACTTCCATTCGTGCACGAGGCATGTATTAACATTTAACTCAGGAGCAGAGCTATCTTAACATACTCGTAGTATCATTTATGCGGGTTTCAAATGTCTGACGCCAACGGATATTTTTATCCCTGGCTCTCGGGCAAAAAAAGGTTGGTTAAATTAATACGACGTTATTGAAAGCAAAACTATTTCAAATGGGTTTTTTAAATAAATGAAGATCTCAATAAAAACTCGGAAAAGACTAACGTATGGCGTTTGCTTAGAGCTCATTTTATGGAAATCATAGACATGGCTTTCTATTTTTTTTGTTGATTAAAATATACTAGTGATCGCCCTGTGCTCGAAATTCGATCGTAATTCATAAACTCCCAAACTTAAATTTGAACATTATTGAGATTTGAATAATTATTAGTGGGCAACATAAAATCCATTGCCACAATCTCTACTCTGTGCAACTGTTTCACCACAGACTATTATGTATTTGAGATTGGCAGTTCTAACGTAAATAATAAATGTTTTATTTAATTCATTTTAATGTATTTTTAGTTGTTGCTTCTCCACACAAAGTTCAACTATGCCAAATCTCACGCTCCGTGCGCAAAATATCTTAAAAATTAGTACAAAGTTTTCTCTTCACGTATTACAGAATTGAAAAAAAAATTACATAATTTGTGACGTTGTTTATCTTTAATTTTATCTTAAATTTAAACTCCGTGCAAGAGTATGGAAAATAAAAATCTCACCACAAGAAACAAGATGATCGTGTACGAAACATGCATCTTTAGCACACTCTTATATGGAGCTGACACGTAGATGGCACATATAAAACAACAACACTGGCTCAATAACTTTCACAAGCGTTGCATTCGCAACAACACACGACGGCATGCCGTTTTCCGTCATACTATATGTACTCTATTCCGTTATATTCCGTTATACTATAGCTTAGGTAGCTCAGGGGCTAGGCGCTCGCTTTATATTTCATAGTACGCGATTGACCTGGGCTCGATTCCCGGCACCGGGAACATTAAAATTGTTAATTTCATGCATTGCTGGTTTACCACGTTCTCGGCGGTGAAGGAAAACATCGTGAGGAAACCTGCATGTCTGAGAGTGAGCCAGTTCCTAAAGCTCCGCAGTGGGACATTAATTTATAGGCTGTTACTCTACTTTTTTACTATACATACAAATATTCACACCGTTTTATCATATAAGGGGTAGGCAGAGGCTACACATGTAACCCACTATTCGCACCTGCGGGAAACGAGACGTGACGGGTGGCGAACCACGTCACCGTCACCACCTTTTTTACTATCCATATGATAATACGTGTCCACTACATAACGTTCATTCGTACTCGATTAGTAATCAAGGTGTAGAATCCCATCCAGGAATCCGATAACAACGCTGTTTCGGTTAATTATAGGGCATATGAGACTAAATACCTGACGTCTCAGAGTAACAAGCTATGGAGAAGTGCGGCGTCAGACAGAGCTTTCCAACTTTTTACTGGAATTTATCTGTATTTGAAATAAATAACAGTTTTAAAACAACTTAACTAGAATAGATGACTATCACGTGGCCTAGTAGACCACTGCGCCGCGGGTTCTGGGCTCGAATCCCAGCCGCAGAAACATTTGTGCAAAAACACAGATGGTGTTTTACGGGTCCAGTTGCGTTGTGCATGTGTGTTCTGTAAAACGCACCCTCGATACATGAGAAATCTTACTAAAAATGCACGTGTGCAGTCTATAATAAATGACTGCACACGTGCATTTTTAGTAAGATTCAAAATTTGTTTAAAAACGACATAAGGTTAAAACATATGTAACAATTGTTGTTTACTTTTTATTTGATAAAAAATAAATGTCATACACACAATTAACTATCTAAAACACTTAAATTATGGGCTCTAAATGACCACCGCCGCTTTGGAAGCAAGCTGTAGCTCTCATTGCTCAAAAAGTTGAAATGGCCATGGCTCGAAGGGGAAAGGGACTAGGAGACATTGGGGGGTCGTTTTAGAAATTATGATAATGAAGAAGTAGCATGGTTGTAGGAGTTGACATTTTTATTGATTTAATTAAAATGTGTGTTTCACTCCACACCTATGCACGAATCCGTCTAGGGCCATCCCAGGACCAGTTATTCCGCCGTGCCGTGAAGCAGTAGTGTGCAAACATTACTGTGTTTCGGTTTGAAGAGCACTGTGAGCTAGCGTAATCTATGGGTATATGAGACTTAAGAACTTATGTCTCAGAGTGGTGCAGTGTGCGAGTGCAGTGTAGTGTCACACAGAAATGTTCTGGGTGACATAGCATTTGTTATGGGTAGACGTTGAACTTTACATCAGATGAACGATTTGCTCGTTCCGTCACTCGTTCCAATAAAAATAAAAACACCGTTGCTGACATTTGTGGTCTGAAATTTACTGTGCCCCATTATACAATCTACGAAGTCAAATCAATCCATAAAAATAAACAATAGGTAGTTACCACCCCAGAGCCAGTTATTTTGACGTGAAACGCTAGTGTGCTGATGTGAATTACTGATTTTTGGTCTGAAGGGATCTGATACTAGTACTTAGTGTAATTACTGGGCATAAGAGACTTAAGAACTGATGTCCCAGGGTGACGGGCGCAGTTTGGTACATACATACATACATACATACAGTCACGCCTCTTTCCTATTGAGGTAGGCAGAGACCACATCTTTCCACTTGCTACGATGCTGACACACATCTTTCGCTTCTTCTACTTTCATCAACGTTTTCATACACGCTCGTCGGTTGCGGGTACTTCTAACGTGACCTTTCCTCAACATTTCTGTGTCGCACCACCTTTCTTCGTAGTGTGGTGCGACACTGAAATGTTTTGGGTGACACAGAATTTGTTATGGGCAGACATTGCACTTACCATGACGACGTCGTTTCCACAATTTCTCGTATAAAAAACAACTAGCAAAATACGTGTTAGCTCAGGGGCTAAGCGCTCGCTTTAAATTTCATAGTACGCGAGTGATCTGGGTTCAATTCCCGGAGCCGGTACCACTAAAATTGTTAATTGCAATTTTATGTGCCGATTTACCACGTGCTCGGCGGTGAAAGAAAACATCGTGAGGAAACCTGAATATCTGAGAAATAAAATATATTTCGAAGACATGTGAAGTCCGCCAAAACCCTCTCGGAAATGAGAGGAGACCTGTGCTCAGCAGTGAGACATTTATAGGCTGTTACTTTACTTTTTTTTATCCGTGGTTCTAGTCATAGTATGGTAAAATAAACAAATTGGGTTTAATTAAATAAATATATCCTTAAAAAGTAACGCAAATTTACAAAAATTCGCGAGCATAACTGAAGTGTTGTTATTCTTTTTAGTAGGACACCGAGTTATGAAGCACATAAAACAAGTTGTTAAAATATTATCTTCGTTTTGTAGTCGAACCTGAGAATAAAACTGGTGCAAACATAGACGATAAAATCTTAAGAAGTAAATTTTAGTAACACCAAACCGTTATTTTAATTGAGTTTTTTAAATTTTAAAAATATACTTTTAATCAAAGAGGATTTGCAAAAGGTATTCATCAGTTAATTTAATTACATGAAGATTTTATAACCTTTTCACTCAATATTATAACTGAGTTCTTTCCTTATTAAGAAAACTTTGTTTTTTATTAGAGCTAAATTAAAGGAAATGCAGTTTTTTTAATTTTATAAGATACGCAAATATTTTTAATTCGCTAAGATCCGCAGGCAAAATATCAAATGGTGTATATTTCCTAGTGTTGAAGAGCACCACCAGATACTCTCCACCACTACAACACTAGCACTAGCTAGTAGTAGTAGTGGTGAAGAGTATCTGGTACTAACATATACGAGTATATACCACTGAAGGCGAGACAGACTACGACAGACAGCCGCCGACGAGTTTCTGTCGTAAAGTCAATAACACGAGAAAATGCCTCGATTTGAGGTAAAACCTGTGTCGGGGTCTCATGCAGGCTATTCTTTATCTATTTTTTTATAATGACATTCATGTTTTCAAACTTTTTGAAATAGTTTAAAAGTACAAACTGTTTCGAAGTAATTTACAAGTCTTGCCAAATTTATACTGCAATATAAATACTTTTTAGTTTTAATTCTTAAATGTTTTAAAAGTTTTGTCATTTTGAATTTGTGTTTAATATTTTACATACAATTTAAAATTATGAATTTGTGAAGCACCTATGACAATGTCTCTCTATATCTTGGGTTGACTGGGAGAGAATGTCAAAAGGCATCAAGTCCGCCCTTTGTAATCCTTTTTTTTTATTAAAATTAGGTGAATGCTATAAAGAATAAATAAATAAGTAAATAATATACAATTAAGTACAGTCTGGGTAGGTGCCAGGTTTTGCTCGTGTCGTCACTTTAACCTATAAAAAGTACGGGTCCCGTATGCAGTCTTATTAGTAAAAATACAAGCAGTGTTCATATTCTCATATTTATATTTATATATATGATATTTCAGCTATCCGAAGGAGATAAGACACAACTTTATAAGTTGCGGCGTTACGAGTGCTTAAATCTGTTCTTAGATATTTTAAAGTAAAGGAGTAAATAATAAGTTTTTTCTTGATCTCATTTAATTACAAAAGGTATATGACAAACGTAAAAACGTAGAAGTTCAATTCGTTGAATTACTGGTTGTAAGATTCCTATGCTGGAATCCTTCTAGGTAGGTGGTAACCGTAGTGCAAGTTTTTATGTAGCGAAGCAGTAGTGTGTAAACATTGCAGTGTTTTAGTCTTAAGAGCATTATTAACTAGTGTAATTACAGTGCATATGAGACTTAAGAACTGATGTCTCAGGGTGTCGAGCGCCATGTGGTGTGGTAAAAGTTAAAAAAGTAAAGTTTCAGCCTATAAATGTCCCACTGCTGAGCACAGGCCTCCTCTTATTTCTGAGAGGGTTTTGGAGCTAGGAAGAATCCGCCACGCTGCTCCAATGCGGGTTGGCGAACTTCACATGTCTTCGAAATATTTTTATTTCCCAGACATGCAGGTTTCCTCACAATGTTTTCCTTCACCGCCGAGCACGTGGTAAATCAGCACTTAAAATTGCAATTGCGATGTGGTGTGGTGCCGTGCAGAAATGTAATGGGTGACTCAGCATTTATTATTGGTAGATGACCATGAGGTTGTAACTATTCAACTTTCACGTTGATAAAATTAATTACGTGACCAGAAAATAGACTTAATCTTTTTCAAGATCTTTTCTAAAGGTTATTTCATTCTAGGCCATTTGAATGATATATGTTAATTAATTGTGATCGTCATAGGTAGGACCCTTTTATCTACGTTGTGTTTATTTTTAGTAACTTGTTCTTTTAGGTGTATCATGGAAAGATGTTTATTCACTAGAGAAGCTGCAAGTCCAAGACAGTGTACTAATACTAATTAATTATTATTCCCTATACTCTTGTAAAGGGTTCACAATGTTTAATATCTATTGCAAAGAGATTTGTATTCCGCACCTGTATAAGATTAACTTTAAATTATTAATAACCCACTACAAGCTATCGCTCCCCCAACATTTTTATTAAAAAAATGTGGGGAAGGCACACGGCTCCAACTCCCGCCGTGTGCGGTGAGCGCCTTCCAATCCATGCGCTCCCCCCGACACAGGACAAGAAGTCGGGAACAAGGACCGTAGTCCACAGCAACACTGGCGAACCAGCAAAAAGAGGGCTTGGCCTCTTGCTAGTGCGTAAGCACAAACTTAGACCGAAGTCTCGCATGTCAATGCGTGTTTACATCATACAAGTATACAGCTAGTCCAGTCTTCGTGAATGTACGTCGCATGGATTTGGCACACGTCGAGCAGTTATGAGCACTCGGCCCAATAAACTAGTAAAGCCTTCCGTACGCGCCATCACTTCGCCAGACCGCTGCAACTGCAGATGAATGTCGAGTGTGTGGCATCAACATCCAATACAAGGTCAGCACGGCAATTTACCGCAGAGCACGTCGTGAGTCCACTGCTCACTTCAAGGGTATGGGGTCCCACGTTGTGCAGCTTTCGGCTGCAGCCTTGAGAGTCTCCTCCCGCCAGCTACCATCCGCATGAAGTAGACGCATTAGCTCCACCAACCATTGTAATGATGTATTTTGCCATTATTTATCATTTATAATTATCATTCAGCCATCAGACAATCAGCATTCTATTATATTCGTCAAATGGGTTTGTGTAATTGACGTTGAGTATTATGTATTTCGATCAAGTTTGTCTCACCCACCACCAAGTTTCCAGTTATCATTCATTTGTGGGAATTTACTGAGAGCTTTATTTAATATTGTTGTTATTCAAAACATGGAAGGCAGACAGTCTGCAGTCTCGTTATAGAGAGACCCGACTTGGACAAATCTAAAGAAAATGTGAGTCAAACCAAGTGCAAGACGCAACCATTATATTAACGACATCTAAGCAACTGTCACTAGGACGCATTGTCACAGGTGCAACAAGCATCATTACGACCATCGCTCAGACGTACGCCAACACAAGGGCCTCTATACAGTCTTAGCAAACATCTACACTTCTGCAAAAAACCTCCGTCAACCCGAATCATAAGTTGTATTGAATCAGATGCAACTCATTCATATAACCGTCACTAAAAACACAATACCACAATAGCAGTAAGTATTATTGTGACTATCACATAGATGGTGCCTCCTCACAACACCCCTATATGATAATTATCGACTTTGGCAAAAGTTGTTTAACTAAAAAATTTACCAACGTGTCATAGTAGTAAGCCACTAAGACGCCGGTGTATGAACCATGTATCATAGAACTAATGCTCTAAGACATGGGGCGAAAGAGTAAGCTCCAGCACCGAAATGCTAAAAGCCACACCCTCTCTTATGTGATTGTATGAAAGTCTAATGAATTCTCTATCTTAATAATTTTAAGTTCCAACTCATTTTTATAATATCATATCTTACAAGAGACCTTCAATGATAGACCATTTTATCATATACTTTACTTACATAGGATCTTTGTATGGAACATTAGCACTATGCAACTTGATACTATAGAGAGTCATGCTCGACCTCACACACGTCTATGTTGAGCTGTTGGTATGCCCCTCCGCACGGTACTCGCGTCTCGGACTTAATAGTATGGTATTAGCAATACGCGAACACCTTCTAATTTTAAGATTGGTTTTGTAATTGACATTACACGAACCCCTTCTAATTTTAAGGTTTTATAATTGGCATTACATGAACACTTCCTTATTATGAATAACTATATAGAGTATTTTCCATACAAATGAAGTTAATTTTATATTGTAATATTTTTAATTAACTTCTATAGTACTTCGAGAGATAAGGTCTCTTGGATATATTTTATATGTTTTAAAGTAATTTTTAGGCACTGATCTATGTAATATTATGCCAAGAAAAATTAAATTGGAAATAATGAAATTTCACTATTGGGATTGGTCCTCATATATATTTTCCCAACTTTTTTGGACCACCATTTTTTTTTTTTTTATAATTTTTAATATTTTCTTAAATCTTTCTAAAACGTAAAAATACGTAATTAGAGATAGTATATCGTTACAAGGTCAACGATTTTAACGTCTCGTCACTTTCTTCCGCAAAAAATATATGGTTATTACTAAACACCTTATAAATCAGAACTACACATTGCACCTTTCAGTGATGTCGGCATGTGGGAGATCATGATAAGGCTGATTTCTTTAGCTTTAATTTAATTTAAGTCACATAGTGGTGTGGTAGCGGCCTAAGAGAATCTACCACCCCATCTCATCCCGTGGGTGTCGTAAAAGTCGACAGAGGGAAAATGAAAACCAGGAGATGGGCAGCAGCATCTTGCTGGAACATCTGAATAAATAAACTGCGGTTGCCAACCCGTCTGTCAAGCGTGGCAACTATGGCAAAATCCCCCCAAAACGAGAGCTACAAACTTTTGTGGCAATCTATGAGGGAGGCCTATGTTCAGCAGTGGACTATTGATAGGCTGAAACGACGAAGTCACATAGCCTGAAACAAGTAAGTGAATACTATAATACTAGGTGGATTGAAAAGTACTCGGCCTAACACAGATCCATTCAATTCTAAAATCTCCCCACATTATTTAGTTCAGTTCAGACTAGTTCATTGTGTGAAGTTCGAAACGTGTGCGATAATTAGTTGTGATTTTATAAATTTATTAACAAAGTAATCGGTCATAATTTCCGCGAATGGAGCAAATGGGGCAGCGTGCCGTCATTAAGTACCTCCATAAGAAGGGGCTATCATCAAAAGCCATCCATGATTACATGGTCAGTACATTAGGCGATTGTGCTCTGTCATATTCATCCGTCAAAAAATGGATAGCAGAATTTAAGCGTGGTAGAGAGAGTGTGAAAGATGAACCCCGCTCTGGAAGGCCTTCGACGTCAACTACTGACGAAAATATTAAAAAAGTACTTGATTTAATAATGGGAGACCGCAGATTAAAAATTAAAGATATAGCCGAGATTATAGGCATCTCTTATGAACGAACTCAAAACATCATTGTCAACGAGTTGGGTTTCCACAAGGTGTCTGCGAGGTGGGTTCCGCGACTGCTTTCAGTTGAACAAAAAAGGACGCGATTGACTATTTCACGCGACTGTTTGGAGTTATTTGAAGCCGATGCAGATGATTTTTTGAATCGTTTTGTTACTATGGACGAAACATGGGTTCATTACTGTACACCGGAAACAAAACAACAATCAAGACAGTGGAGAAGACCTGGTTCACCACCCCCTAAAAAGGCTAAAGTCGATTTTGTCGGCAAATAAGGTGATGGCTTCAGTATTCTGGGACTCGAAAGGTGTGATTATGATTGATTATCTTGAAAGGGGTCAGACTATAAACTCTGATTACTACTGCACCTTACTACGTCGTTTACGAGAGGAAATAAAAGAAAAACGTCGAGGAATGCTCAGAAGAAAAGTCCTGTTTCATCAAGATAACGCCCGTGTTCACACGTCAGTACAGTCCATGGCTGGAATTCACAACTGTGGCTTTGAACTGTTACCGCATCCGCCGTATTCACCTGATCTGGCACCATCAGACTTCTTTCTGTTCCCTAACCTAAAAAAGCACTTGGGAGGTCAAAGATTTTCGACAAACGACGAGGTCAAAGCAGCTGTAGACGCATATTTTGACTCTAAGGAAGAATCATTTTTTTTTAACGGTCTAAATGCTTGGAAGGGGAGGTGGCAAAAGTGTATTGAACTTGATGGTGATTATGTAGAAAAATAAAAATATAACTGATTTAGTATGTGTTTATTTTCTTGGTTAGGCCGAGTACTTTTCAATCCACCCTCGTAGTAATGCTGCTTATTAATACTCGTAATACAAAAATATAGAGAGTGTGGACTAGAATTTGTAATACGAATAAAAAGTTTTAATTCATATAAATGCTCCAATACAGATACAAACTCAAGTCGTAACCTTTCCCAGACATTATTACTGGTTAATCGACTGAAACTGAACAGATAAACGCCTGAAATTTCGTGAAGTTAAGATCAAGTTACGTAAAATGTTTTTTACTGTTTATTTAGTCAAGAACTCGAGGTGTATACTGTGTAGTGTATAGCGCACGCGGTACCGTTGTGTTTTGTTTCCTAATTTAAGATAATTATAAAATAGAGGAAACTTCATTTACCCCTGAACTAAATCCCCCCTTCAACTTGGTGGTTAAATAATGGGAAAAGGGAAGAACAAAGTGAAAGAGAACCTCTGAATTAAATCTTTTTTTATTATTGCAGAAACATTGAAAACAGAAAAATCATAACGTAAAATTCTAAAAAGTCGATGTAAATCAATTATTATTATACTTACACTATGATACAATTTGAATATATTGTAAACAAAGATATTAAAGTGATCTGTTACATTGACACTTAGAACAGAATGAGTCAACCAGAATTATTTATAACCCCATCCATCATCAGTTTTCACTTTATAACTGGAATACTTTATTAATACTGAAACTGAAAAGTAATTGTTTGAAGTTTTGGATCGTTTCGTCATTTCGTTTGTATCGAGATTCGTTTGAACTGATAATACATATTTTAAATGATTACGTCATTTAAAATATTTATTATCAGTTCAAAAACGCTCAAATCGTGGAAGCTAGGTAAGTTTTAGAACGGAGGTCCGAATATTCGTCGGATCATCAATAGATGATTTGTTTTAAAAAGAAAGATAAGAAGACCTCACAGGATACACGTTTAGCGCGAGTGTGTCATGATTCAAGAGTGATGTAGAGAAATGTTAGAGCTTATTTATGTGTGTGCGTTTGCATCAAACCAAACCAGTTATTCGATGAAGCTGTAAAAGAAGAAGGCTAACAGCAAACTTCAAGTAAATATAAAATAAGATATGCAGCTATTTAGGGAACCGAGATACAAAATGTAAAGAAGCCATAAAAAAGAAGTGATTCTCAAAGTTTTTTTGAAAAAGATTATAGAGTACAGCTAATGCGAACATTTTTCATTGAAATGTCTGCTATCTTTAATATCGACAACTTGTTGATATGTGCTGTTTCCAGGAAATTGTGTTTAATTCTTGTTATTCCATTGTTAATTTTGTTGTTTTTATCAAGTTTCTCGTTGTGTTGCCAACCCGCCTGCAAAGCGTGGCAACTACGGTAAAAACCCCCCAAAATGAGAGCTAAAAACTTTTTCGGCAATCTATAGGGGAGGCCTATGTTCGGCAGGCTAGAATTTTTTGTGGAAATATGAAATTTATTTTCGTCGTCTAAAGCATACATTTTGCAGGATTCTGAAACAATCGGAATCGCATTAACTGTTTTAAGGTTACAATTAATTGTTCTAATTATTCTTTTTGAAAATTTGTAAAGAATAATATACATTTTAATGAGAATTTATTTTTCACCAAATTGTTTTATGCCATGTTTGTGAAACTCAAACAAGGCCCGAATAAAATCAGTAATAAGTATTTATTCATCAGTTGCGCCGTATGGTGGCGGCTTAAAAGAATCAACCACCCCATCTCATCCCGTTGGTGTGGTAAAAGTCGACAGAGGAAATTTAAAACCAGGAGATGGGCAGCAGCATCTTTTTGGAACAGTCTGAATAAATACACTGCGGTTGCCATCCCGCCTGCCAAGCGTGGCATCTGTGACAAAAACCCCCCAAAATCAGAGCTACAAGCTTTAGTGGCAATATATGTCGTAGGCCTATGTTCAGCAGTGGACTAGTGATGGGTGTTTTTTTTTTATTGTATAAAGTGACGAAACGAGCAAAACGTTCACCTGATTGGTAAGTGCAACGTCCGCCCACAACAAATGCTGTGTCACCCAAAATATTTCTGTGTGACACCACACTGCGCCCGTCACCCTGAGAAATCAGTTTCTAAGTCTCAAATGCCCAGTGATTACGCTAGCTCACAGTGCCCTTCAAACCGAAACACAGTAATGTTTACACTACTGCTTGACGGCAGAATCTGGCCCTGGGGTGGTATCTACCTAGACGGATTCCTGCATAGGAATCCTACCACCAGTAAATTATTAGATCTATTACCGGAACAAGTCTTTTGCAACTTTGCTCGTCAATTTTGTTCTTTTTTTGTTATTAAAAGTGACTGTTAGCCTTTTAATTGATTAGTACATAAAAGTTGTATTTATATGCAATGAATCTGTTAGTGATTTATTTTAAATAAGGACGAGAGACTTTTAAATTATGGCGAGTCGCTCACATATAATATGGGTATATTGTAGCAACGAAAACTGTTTTCGTCCGTGGTGTCGTTAATTGCAATAATTGCAACGAAGCGTTCCATTTCGAGTGTATGTCTCTGCCGGCAACTGCTGACCATGTTGGCCTATCAAATAAGTGGAAGTGTCTGATTTTTACGATTTCTGGCCGCAGATCTTTTAAGACTGAATCTACTCCATTTTGAAACGTTTCTACTACTCGAGGAAATAGGAGACATACTATAAATTGTCCCTCTACGCAGACTTCAGTGACTGGAGTAATTAAGAATTTACAAGATGATAACTTGAAGTTGATGAATACATTAGCGGACCTTAAAGCGCAAGCAAATTATATGGATCAATAATTGCACAAGTGCAAATTCTTTGGAACTGCAATGCGTGCCTAAAAAAAAGAACGAGAATTTATACAGTATTGTAATGCAACTGGGGAAGGTAGTCGGTAGGGATTTAAAGGAAAGCGATATTATGCATTGCACCCATGTTGCAAAAATTAACTCAGCAAGTATGGGTCCTCGAACTATTGTTGTACAGTTAGCCGCCCCGAGAATACGTGACAATATTTTGGCATGTACAATCACATACAATGGAAATAACCCACAAAACAAAATAAATGGCACACATCTTGGAATCTCCGATAACAAAACTCCTGCAAACAAGTTTTTACACGCTGCTTCCAGGCTGAAAGCAAAACATATATGCTACAATTACGTGTAGGTCAGGGGTGGCAAAATATTTGTGCGAAAAGCTGACGATACGAGATACATTCTTATAAAAACTACAGATCATTTGGACAAAATAGTTTAAATACATTATTTAGTACGCTTGTGCATGTTATGGCATGTTAGAGTTAGTAATAATGACGATGTCTAATATGAAGATTTATTATCAAAATGTTAGGGGATTAAGAAACGAGACCAATTGATTTTTATAGAAATTTATGTTGTACTGACCGTGTAAGTGAAACTAATTTAAATATTGGTATAATAAGCTCTGAATTATTTGGTGACAAATATCTAGTATGTAGAAGAGATAGAGAACTCTCAGGTTTTCATATGGGTGACGATGGAGGTGGTGTACTTATTGCCATATTGAATAAATATAAGTCAAAAAGGATGAAAGCATTGGAAGGGATGTGTGAAGATTTATGGTTGATTGTCGACTTGCCGTTTTCTGACGCACTTACACCAGTTGCATTCTGTGGAGTCTACCTACGTTTGCCTGGTTAAAAAACCATGAGTAAGAGCACTTTGTTGACAACTGTAACCGTGTCTCAGAATTTCATGATTATTATACATGCATATTGGGTGACATAAACTTAAGTTGCATAAACTGGGATTTGGTTTATCACCCTGAGATTGATTTTAAGACATAAGCCTAGCTAATGATTTAAAACCAATTAACCAAATTAAAAACCATGAGAACCGTATACTTAATTTGGTATTGCTCGATATACCGGGTTGTGAGGTTGGAGTCGGACTACGTGTTAAGTGCTATTGAATATGGTGGTACACACCCACTGTTAGCACCACTAACGGCGGGCGGTACAAGTCAATGGAACATTCCTATCAGTATCGGCATAAATAAACTCCCGTATAATAACATTGAGAAATACAGCTTTCGTAAAGCTGACTACATAGCCATAAACGAACACTTAAGAAAAAATATTGGCAACGGTTATTGTGTAATCTTGATAATGTAAACGATATGGTTCAAAAATTTTACGACGTATTAATGGAACTGATTAAACAATTTCTACCACTCTCTAAAGTAAGGAATAACAATAAATATCCACCATAGTTTTCAAAAACATTAATTAAACTTCTACATGGAAAAAATAAGTTCAGAAGTCGATTTAAGACATATGGCAACCTCTTAGACAAATTAACGTATAACTTTTTACTTAAGAGTTGTGAAAAATTATCTGTATGCTGTTATAATTCGTATTTAAAGAATATTGAGAAAAATATTATCAGTAAACCCAAAACATTTCTGGTCCTTCATTAAAAATAAGCACGGTGGTGCCTGAAAATACCCAGCAATACTAACAAATGGCTGCAAAACCTTATCGGGTGGCACAGATATCTGTAATCTATTTGCCGAAAACTTCTCTTCAATTTACCATAGAAACAATCCACAAACGTTTCCATCAAACAACCACATTTCACAAAATTTGAAGTACCTCAGTAATGCTAGTGAATGCTTTTCATTACTTATTCTTGATCCTAAAACTATTTACAAAGGACTAAAAAGTCTTGACGGTAATAAAGGTGCCGGTTCTGATGGCATTCCTAATTTTTTCGTCACAGAATGTGCATCTTCTCTAGTTCCGCCTCTTCACATATTTTTTAACAAATCATTTAAATCTGGGGTGTTCCCTGATAGGTGGAAGCTTGCTAAGGTTGTGTATGTTCACAAATCCAATGATTATATCTGCGTCCCACGCAGATATAATCATTGGATTTGTTTATAGACCAATATAATCATCTGATTATAGATCAATATCGATTTTATCAGCGCTTGCCAAAATACTGGAATCTTTAGTTTGTCCTGTTATACAAATCTATTTCAGAAAGTTCCTCACTGATCATCAACATGGATTTGTTTGTTGTAGATCCACAAATTCGAACTTAGGTGAATTCACTGAGACTCTTATAGAATCTATGGATAGTAATAAACAAACCGATGTTATATATACAGATTTCAGCCAAGCTTTCGATCGTGTTTCTCATTTTATCCTCGCTGAGAAGCTTGCGATTTATGGTTTTTCTAGATCAATGCTTGACTCGCTGAATTCTTATTTAACAGATCGCTTATTCTATGTTGTCGTCTCTTTGGATACAGCTCATTTACCATAGTATTAGTTCAGGCGTTCCTCAGGGCTCACGTCTGAGACTAATCCTGTTTAACATATTTATTAATGATATCCCTGATTGCTTTCATTTCTCTACGCCGTTTTTGGTTTGCAGATGTCGTACACGGCAGCAGTCTATAAGTCCACAATTTTGTAAATCACTATTCATGCTTCAAAACTTATACTACCATTATTATAAATGTGTAATCGATCATAAATTAAAATTTATATTGAACAAACAGTAATTCCAGATCTAAATCCACTTAATGAAACTTGAACACTAACTGACTAGCAGACGATGCACAGCCTAAACCGGTGGTTTTAAAAGCACGAAATTTTGTACAGTTTCTTTATTACAAAGGTGAGTACTAAGAAATAATCATTCTCTATGGTCGTTCAATGAAACCCCTATTAAAGCTTGTTAAGTAATAATAATTACACCTCAAAATAATATGTCTGTCCGCACTTGAATTTCGACTCATGTATGTTATTCGTTTTTTGCTTATAAATATTCTTACTGCGTTACACGCAGTGTTTTGTTATTTAATAATAGAAAATTACCGTCGCCACTGAAATTGACACATTATTTGGACTCAATCACATTTTAAGAAGTTATATAAGTAGTTACAACTGGCAATAAAAATTAAACAAACAATTTGGTCACGTCATGATTCATCTTGAGAATAGAAACGAAGTATTGATTACTATCCACAGCTAACGATACGATTAAATTTTTTCATAAAAAGAAAAAGTGAAAACCTTTAAATATCCCACTGCTGAAAAAAGGTCTCCTCTGATTTTTCTGAGAGGGTTTTGGAGCCAGGACGAGTCCGCCACGCTCCAGTGCGGCTTGGCGGACTTCACACGTCCTCAAAATTTTTACAGGTTTCCTTGCCATGTTTTCATACACCACTGAAGTGGTAAATCAGCACTTGAAATTACATTCCAATTTTGAAGGTGCCGGCACCGATAATGAAACTCAGGTCACCTCGTGTACTATTAAATTTAAAGCAAATGCCTGACACCTGAGCTGCCACGGCTCTTAGTTACCATATAAGAATAGTTGAATTAGAAAAGCGCTGTCAGATACAGATGGCACCTGAACAAATAACATTCATTCGTATTTCTAGATAACAGCGTTAATTTACTACACATAATTTGAGGTTTTGAAATACAGTTGCATTAGATTAACCATTTATGGCGTCTAGACGAGTTTACGACTGCCTGTATCTGTAGTGGAGTGTATAGATTAGCGATTTGTATTGTGTTTGCAGAGTTGATATTTTTGGAGTTCCAGAACTGTCGATGGTACTAAATTATTCATCCAGGTCTACATTATAGTCGTTAATAAAGTAGTTATCCGATGAAGCTGTAAAAGCCGAGAAGGCTAACAGCAATTACATCACCGAAAATATATATAATAAAGTAGTAGCTAAAAGAGAATAGTACTTTTTAATTGTATTATTCTAAATATACAAAATAAAGTGCATTGTATTGTTTTGGTGGAACGCGGATTGTGGCAGTCATCTGTTTTTGCAGTGAGTGCCCAGTCTCTGACTACCCCTTATGGGATACAGTCGTGATGTTATGTATGTATGTACAAAATAAAGATTTATATACACATAAAGTTTCATTACCATTTTATGTCAGAATCCATCTAGGTAGGTATCATCGCAGAGCCAGTTATGCTCCTGTGAAGCAGTAGCGTGCAAACTTGAACGTTTTGCTCGTTTCATCTCTTTCTCTCATAACAAAAATTAATTCAGTAAAGAACTTAACCCTAGAGAACTCTGATTTTCCTTTGCGTTTGCCAAGGTACTTTTAAAATTTACCATTTTAGTCAAATATCTAGGTTAGGCAGCCATACCGATAAAACACGGATAAAAACTACGAAAAATAAATTACAAGGTAAAAGGCGTTAGCGTTAGGCGTTTGATTGCATGAATACTTAAAAATGGGTAAGAAACAATATCGATTAGCCAGACCATTCCGTCGTACATTATGACCAGATGCCATCATCATCATTTCAGCCTACCATAGTCCACCGTTGAACGTAGGCCTCCCCCATAGATTGGGAGATATCATACTGTGAGGATATTGTTTTTTAATACTTGTATAAAGTTATAAAATATCCTTTCCCATCGTACAAATATTTGTAAATAGTTAATAACCCTGTATTGAAAGACTAGGGTCACGCCTCAACTTTGAAAGCAGGGTTACCAACTAAGGTCATAGGGTCATGAAATATACTCTAGTCTAGGCTAGGTTACACTCGCAGAAGCGATGCCAATGAAAACATTTTAGTTAATTCTACTGAAGTTTTAGTCAAATACTCTGTGAAACATAAAAAAAAAACCTTAAAATATAAGTTAATATTGCATGCAAATTGAATTAATTCTCATATTTATCTGTACTACATTGAAACACACCCAAATTTACTTCAAAAAGTCAGTTCTCGCATATTCGGATCATGAACCGATTGGCACTATTGATGCGCGAAATCCATCTGACCTAATTTCTAGTCCAATGAACTCCAGTTTTAGAATTTAAAATGTAAAACGATAGTACTTTTTAATTTAAATTCAAGTTATATTAGTTTAAAAGTATGTTCAATATGTAGGGTTATCTATTTCAAGAATTTCATCACGTTAATTAAAAATATATGTAGTTAATATTGTTTCAAACGTGTACAGTATTTCTGTTTTAACATTGTTAATATTTTTTTTATTATAATGACGAGATAAATCGTAATCCTGAATTCAATTGCAGAGTTCCACAGAATAACTGACACTGCAGTCATATATGTCTAGACGGGTTTCTATGTAGGAATCCTACCACTAGAAAAAGTTGCTCTTAAGTTATGAAAATGTAGACGAGCACATTTCTTCATGTTACTAGAGGCTTTACTTTATCCCACGTTTTGGGATTATATTAATATACTCTGTGTTTAATAATAATTGCCGCAAGTTAGGCGATGTTAAAGCCCATATTAATATATTTACTTAATTTTCAAACACATTATCTATTCAAATATAGAATGCACGAAAACGTTGTTGTACGTCTATTTATTTAAAAACGCAATTTAATAACATTCGAACATACCGCAAAGTAATTAGCGTCATTAGGGAACGATTTTGTACACAGATCTGTTGCCATATAAACTTTGATAATTCATTGAACGTGTTGTATTTTAATAATCATATGCACACATTCGCTAAGAAGCATATCGATGTTTTATTATGGCGATTGTATTCATGATTGTTCATAGCATATAAGACCTGATGTCTCAGGGTGATTGGCACAGTGAGGTGTCACACAGAAATGTTCTGGGTGACACAGCATTTGTTATGGGCAAACGTTGCACTTACCATCAGGTGAACGTTTTGCTCGTTTCATCACTTTATACAATAAAAAAAATACATTTCGCAGTGGTGAATGTATGATATTATATTTCATCATTTGACCGATATGGGTCATTACCTAAAAGTGATTTACTGGTGGTAGGATTCCTATACAATAATGCATCTAGGTAGGTACGAGTATATAGGACCACTGCAGGGCCAGTTATTCTGCCGTGAAGGAGTAGTGTGCAGACATAACTGTCCTTCAGTCTGAAGGGAACTAACTATATACTATAATGCAGGGTATAGGAGACTTAAATTCGATTTTTTATTTTTATTCGATACAGTGACGAACCAAACAAAGCGTTCCCCTGATGGTCACATGTGTCCTGTGAGACGTCAGTTCTTAAGTCAAACATGTCCAGTAATTAAACTAATACACTAAGTTTTAACATGTCTCGTCACTTTCACTTATTAAAAATATATTTTTGGCCCGGGACGTATACTTAGTTAAAAATTACCCGTAGGCAACCACTTTGCGGTTTTCATTTTTTTCGTTTATGATGTTCTGTGCGTCAGTTGTTTTATGCCAAATAAAGTATCTGCCTCGGCTGTTTGCTAGACTTTTGAATGATATCATGCGCCCGGGGGTGTTGGCCTACTAAAGCTATAATCTTCTCTACTAATACAAAGATAAGTAAAGCTCATTTACTTGGTCGAAAACGCCAGTATGTCCTAGCAAGGGCGGGCAGCTCCGTTTGGGATATCCTCAAAGCATCAAGAAACATTCACCAGGGTCCGAAACGTATCACCGGTTCATTAAGTATGCGGCTAAAGCATAAAACCACACCGATTGCACTCTAAATAATTACAATGGCACTAGGAATGCAGGAACAAAAAGTATATGAAGCACAATGATTAGTTATGAAGAAAACTAAAAACTAAACTAAATTATACGGCATTCACTACGTAAAGCGCGGGCACTGCTCGTTTACCAATGTTACGTTGATTCCCGCCAACTGCCACTTTTTTAATTTCTAATATTTTTAATTTATTTCTTTTTTATTTCGTTTTAAAGCGGCCAGTCTCATGTCACATTGCTACCCTTGCTAATGACGCGTGAACTTAAGCGTACTCATGCTTTGAATTTGTATGGAATTCCAGCAATAATTTTTAACTGGCCAAGACAGTATCTCTTTCTTTACTTCTTTCTATATTATGGAAAACTTTTTTATTACGAGATTTTATTTTACATAATCTGTTAGTATGTATGTGGTCAAACTTGCAACAATTTTAGATCAGTTCCCCCGACCGATTGAGCTGAAATTTGGAAGTCATATTAAACTTCGGCAACAATGCAATAATATGGGACCATAGGGGTAGTTTCATGATGGGAGCCTGGAGGTGGTCATAGGAACTCCACAAATACCCATCATAACTTCGTCGTCTTTGGACTCTTTGGATTCGTCTGACTGTGTCATTCGCTGTGCGGGCGTGTGTCTATGGAATGCATTACCTGTGGAGGTTAGACGTGCTCAGTCAATAATACTCAAAAGGCTTGTCAAAAGACATTCCCTGTTGCTTTCATTTTAAACCTCTGTTTATGTTCAGTTGTATGTATGTATGTGAATATTCATATATAAGTTTTTATTTGTATCTGCATATATTTTGTATATGTTTCAGAAATCGCTTTAGCGATAAGACCGCCGGTTGCTATGCCATTTTATTTAAATGGTCTTTTAATTTTTTTTTCATGTATTCATTGGTGTGTAATAAAGTATAAATAAATAACTACTACACACCTAGATGATGTTCAGGATCTTAAGATGGAACCAGGAGGTGTTTATAGGAACTCCATAAGTACCTGTCGTAACTCCGTTGTGTTTAGGTCTGTTGAATTTGTCTTGACAACTACTATAGACCTAGATGATGTCAAGGGTCTCATGATGGAGCCGGGAGGTGGTCATACGAACTCCTCAAGTACCTATCATAACTCCGACGTATTTGAGCTCGTTGGATTTGCCTTGACAACTACATGGTTCTGATAACAAATAATTCAACATAAAATATTAAGCCATTTTCAGTGATAAAAATAGTAAGTACGTTTATTTTTATTACGATCTACATCGATTTATTACGATCTATAAATTATATAAATTATTGTGTTGTTTACTTAAGTAAACATACATACCTTAAAAATAGTGTATTTAATATTTGTAAGAAACAAATACATAGCATATATGATTACGATAAAAATACAATGAACACACAGATATGCATATACATATAAACTAACATTCATATACACGTATACACGTGATGGTAACAGGTAATTGACAATTATAAATTTGTAATGGTAAGAGGCACATTGAACCTGAACGTAAAGCTGGAGAGGTCGCGTCTGGTGAAGTCCACGCTCCGTCCATCTCGTGCCCTTATCCAAAACCCCGAAAGCTTCCAGCTCGAGTTGCAAAATCGTTTTCAGTGCCTGGAAGATTGCGTTACAGTGGATGATATGAACGAGAGGCTCGTGGAAACTGTCCATGCGGTGGGGGCAAAGTTTTGCAAGACCCACCGCACAAAAAAGATCCAGAAACTCTCCGACCACACTCTTAATCTCATGGAGGCTAGGCGAGAAATGAGGCTACAGTCCTCATCTGATGCGTCAGCATATCGGCAACTGAACAGACAGATCTCCAAATGTATGCGGCGAGATCTTCGCAACTTCAATACAGCTCGTATTGAGGAAGCGATAGAGCGAAACCAAGGCTCCAAGGTTTTTGCCAGGGATCTGTCTGCCGGAAAGAGCCAACTGACTAAGTTGAGGACCGAAAGCGGTGACGTCATTTCCGCTGGAGCAGAGATTTTGAGTGAGATCGAGAGATTTTATGGACAGCTGTACACATCGTCGTTGGAGCCACACACTAGTGTGAGTAACGACCCAAGAGCAAGTCTCGTCCGACACTATTCCGATGATATCCCGGACGTCAGTCTGAGCGAGATTAGTATGGCTCTCAAACAGCTTAAGAATGGCAAAGCGCCGGGTGAAGATGGAATCACAGCAGAGCTTCTGAAAGCGGGTGGAAAGCCGATACTAGTAGTCCTTCAGAAGCTCTTTAATTCCGTCATCCGGGGCGGCGCTACGCCGGAAGCGTGGAGTAGAAGCGTGGTTGTCCTGTTCTTCAAGAAGGGCGATAACGCCCTCTTGAAGAACTATAGACCGATATCGCTTCTAAGCCGCGTCTACGTGCTGTTTTCGAGAGTCATAACGAATCGTCTCGCAAGCAGACTTGATGACTTCCAGCCTCCCGAACAAGCCGGATTCCGAAAAGGCTATAGTACCATAGACCACATACATACCCTTCGCCAGATTGTACAAAAGACCGAAGAGTACAATCTTCCGCTATGTCTGGCGTATGTGGACTATGAGAAAGCCTTCGATTCCGTCGAAATTTGGGCGGTGCTAGAGTCGCTTCAGCGGTGCCGAATTGACTGTCGGTATATCGATGCGTTGCAGTGCTTGTATACCAATGCTACGATGGCTATCCGAGTACAGAACCAGAGTACGAAACCGATCCAATTGCAGAAAGGTGTAAGACAGGGTGATGTAATATCCCCGAAACTCTTCACCGCTGCATTGGAAAATGTTTTCAAGCTACTGGACTGGAAAGGATACGGTATCAACATCAATGGCGAATACATCACTCACCTTCGATTTGCCGACGACATAGTCATAATGGCAGAATCGCTGGAGCACCTTAGCGCTATGCTCAATGACCTCAATAGTGTCTCCCAACGGGTAGGTCTTAAGATGAACATGGACAAGACGAAGATCATGTCTAACGTCCATGTCACACCTATACCGGTTATTGTTGGGAACACTACGATCGAAGTTGTTGACGAATATGTATACCTAGGACAGATTGTCCGACTAGGTAGGTCCAACTTCGACCAAGAGGTCAATCGACGGATCCAACTCGGCTGGGCAGCGTTCGGGAAACTGCGTCACATCTTCTCGTCGAGTATACCGCAATCCCTCAAAACAAAAGTGTACAACCAGTGCGTGTTGCCAGTGATAACATATGGAACCGAGACGTGGTCCTTCACTGCAGGCCGCATGAGGAAGCTCAGAATCGCTCAGCGAGCTATGGAAAGGGCTATGCTCGGAGTTTCTCTGCGAGATAAAATCCGTAACGATGTTATCCGCAGCAGAACTAGAGTAACCGACATAGCCCTAAGGATTAGCAAGCTGAAGTGGCAATGGGCCGGCCATATAGCTCGGAGAACCGATAACCGTTGGGGAAGAAAGGTTCTCGAGTGGCAACCTCGTACCGGCAAACGCAGTGTAGGGCGACCCCCCACTAGATGGAGCGACGACCTACACGGTTTTGCAGGAAGTCGATGGATGCAGGTGGCTCAGGACCGTGTTTTGTGGCAATCTATGGGGGAGGCCTATGTTCAACAGTGGACTATGGTAGGCTGAAATGATGATGATGATGATGAATAAAAATCAATCCGAAATCTTTAAAATAATGCTCCCGTACTAACCTCATAAAGAGTTCCAGAGAAGTGTGGTTGTAATTTGAAGCGGAACGAAGAAATCTTTCATGTGATTATGTAATATACTGATTTTGACCTGAAGATAAGTTGGAGAAGTGAAGTTATGAAGTGGAGTAGAAAACAAAGAGAATTCTGAAGTTGCGCCTCTGTTTGACAGAGGGTCACGGCGAGACAAATATTCACAAAAATGGTCATACTTGCCAAGACTAAAGACCAATCGGATACTGTGAAGAAGGTGCTCTAGTTTTTAAGCAACACTTAGTTTAAATCTGGGTAAAACACATCCGCATAATCAATGCTGGATATAACAAGTGATTGCACAAGCATAAGCTTGGTCAGAAAATTAAGAAAGTTCCTCAGACGATAGCGGGATTGTAAAGATATATAACAGCTGAGTCCCCTTGCAACCAGAGGTGCTGCAAGCATTCGAAATGTCAGATTGTAAATGATTAAAATTTAACACAACCCAATTTAAATTAACTGACTGGAAGCTATCGATGCACGTCGAGAAGACACAGGTCATTGTTAAATACATCCACCTCCACCATCTTCCTTTACCTTAAAACGATAATATTGACTGGTGGCCGTTCGATTGCTATCTGGGAGAGACCATCGATAGGGGCGCACCTTTAGTATGGCGCACCACGTACAAACAGTTATTGACGATTCAAGCTCCCCCTGAGAATGAAGAATTCGACGAATCTATAAAGTATTCATCATGCCGCATCAGAATGGTTCGCCCTCGCCAGCACATGCCCAAGAAAAACATCCATGCACAAGAGAACTATGCTCTGTGGGGCATTATCGGCGCCCCGATGCTACGTGAGGAATTCCACGTTCTGGAGGGACTTAAAACTTGAGAGTATGATCGAGTTTGTTAAGTTCCATGCTATTGAAGCGTTCAGACAAGTTAGCATGGGAGCACCCGTAGTGGAATGGTGCCCTTCAGAACATTTATGCTTTTCACGCGAGACCACAAGGCGCACCTGAGCTTGCTACTGCAAGTACCACACTATCATCCAGCGGACTCCAGGACACCCCGGAAGACTCTGGAACTGACCACGCTGTGTACGTGTACGTACCTACGTAACCTAGGGCACACTGATACGACAACACCGACCGCTTACTGGTAAGCTGTCTAGGGCTCCCTCGTCGGCCACCCAGCGGGCCAGGAGTTTGCGTCCACGGCGGCATCAACCATGACATAAAACATTAATCAGAACTCGATAGAGAGAGAGAGAGAGAGAGAGAGAGAGAGTTTTCTTTACAGCTAGCGTATAGACAATGAACGGTCCTCCAAATAGTTACCCGGTAACACTGACGGGCCGCAAGAGACGACCCGACAACAATAAAATCTTAGTATTTAGTTGAATTAAACTTTACTTCAAAAATAAATAATAAGTTTCCTTATTATTACTAAGGAAGCATGATTATGATTAAGAAACCGTTTATGACAAAACATTAATCAACTAAATCTTATGAAGTATGTTAATTATACTGCCATTATCAGTTGCCTCTGGCGTGTTTAATTATTAAAGCCTTTGCATCTTAGCGGTTGAAAATTGCTTACAGTAAATTTAATAAAATAAATAAAAAATCTTTTTAAAAGAAGCTTTTATTCAAGCCATGTACTAAAAGGAACATAATAAGTTTAGGTTTTTATTAAGGCAATGTATATGGCTAAGTATATATTTACTTAAGTAAACATACCTGACATAAACCTAACATACGTATGTTGTGTATGTGTAAGGTATGTTTACTTAAGTAAACAACACAATAATTTATGTACGTAAATACCTATATGATTTCACATTAGCAGATCGTAATAAAAATAAACGTACATACTATTTTTATCACTGAAAATGGCTTAATTTTTTATGTTGAATTATTTGTTATCAAAACCATGGGTAACATTCCTCGTTCGGCCGTGGTATAACAGTATTTAGACGGAAACTAAATTGATGTAGGTTCAATGATGTAAACTCCGACGTTACCGAAATCTACCTCTACTGTTATTATGACTAAATGTTCCTATGACCACCTTCCAGCTTCATCAGGAGATGCTGAATATTACTCGTATAGGGGTCTACAGTACTTGTCAAACTACTTAAATACATCGGAATTATGATAGGTACTTGAAGAGTTCCTATGACCACCTCCCGGCAACATCATAAGACCATGGACATCATCTGGGTCTATAGTAGTTGTCAAGACAAATTCAACAGACCTAAACACAACGGAGTTACGACGGGTACTTAAGGAGTTCCTATAAACACCTCCTGGTTCCATCTTAAGATCCTGAACATCATCTAGGTGTGTAGTAGTTATTTATTTATACTTTATTACACACCAATGAATACATGAAAAAAAATTTAAAAGACCATGATAAATAAAATGGCATAGCAACCCGCGGTTATCGCTAAAGCGATTTCTGAAACAAATAAAAAATATACAGATACATATAAAAACTTATACGAGTATAAATATTCACATACATACATACAACTGAACATAAACAGAGGTTTAAAATGAAAGCAACAGGGAGTGTCTTTTGACAAGCCTTTTGAGTATTATTGACTGAGCACGTCTAACCTACACAGGTAATGCATTCCATAGACACACGCCCGCACAGCGAATGACACAGTCAGACGAATCCAAAGAGTCCAAAGACGACGAATTTATGATGGGTATTTGAGGAGTTCCTATGACCACCTCCAGGCTCCCATCATGAGACTACCTCTATGGTCCCATATTATTGCATTGTTGCCGAAGTTACATATGACTTCCAAATTTCAGCTCAATCGGTCGGGGGAACTGATATAAAATTCTGTTACAAGTTTGACCACATACATACTAACAGATTGTGTAAAATAAAATCTGGTAATAAAAAAGTTTTCCGTAATATACGAGTAGGAAGAAATAAAGAAAGAGATACTGTCTTGGCCAGTTAAAAAGTATTGCTGGATAATTCCATACAAATTCAAAGCCTGAGTACGCTAAGTTCACGCGTCATTGGCAAGGGTAGCAATGTGACATGAAACTGGCCGCTTTAAAACGAAATAAAAAAGAAATAAATTAAAAATATTAGAAATTAAAAAAAGTGGCAGTTGGCGGGAATCAACGTAACATTGGTAAACGAGCAGTGCCTGCGCTTTACGTAGTGAATGCCGTATAATTTAGTTTAGTTTTTAGTTTTCTTCATAACTAATCATTGTGCTTCATATACTTTTTGTTCCTGCATTCCTTGTGCCATTGTAATTATTTAGAGTGCAATCGGTGATACGTTTCGGACCCCGGTGAATGTTTCTTCATGCTTTGAGGATATCCCAAACGGAGCTGCCCGCCCTTGCTAGGACATACTGGCGTTTTCGACCAAGTAAATGAGCTTTACTTATCTTTGTTTTAGTAGAGAAGATTACAGCTTTAGTAGACCAACACCCCCGGGCGCTTGATATCATTCAAAAGTCTAGCAAACAGCCGAGGCAGATACTTTATTTGGCATAAAACAACTGACGCACAGAACATCATAAACGAAAAAATTAAAACCGCAATGTAGTTGCCTACGGCTAATTTTTAACTAAGTGTATGTCGGGGTCCCAAAAGATTTTTTTTTTAATAAGTGGAAGTGGAAGTGATGAGACAAGTTAAAACTTAGTGTATTCGTTTAATTACTGGACATGTGAGAGCCGTGGTAGCTCAGGGGCTAGGCGCTCGCTTTAAATTTCATAGTACGCGAGTGACCTGGGTTCGATTCCCGGTGCCGGCACCACTAAAATTGTTAATTGCAATTTGAAGTGCTGATTTACCACGTGCTCGGCGGTGAAGGAAAACATCGTGAGGAAACCTGCATGTCTGAGGAATAAAAAATATTTCGAAGACATGTGAAGTCCGCCAACCCGCATTGGAGCAGCGTGGCGGATTCTTCCTAGCTCCAAAACCCTCTCAGAAATGAGAGGAGGCCTGTGCTCAGTAGTGGGACATTTATAGGCTGAAACTTTACTTTACTGGACATGTGTGACTTAACAACTGACGTCTCAAGGGGACGGGTGGAGCAGTGTGGTGCCACACATGTGACCATCAGGGGAACGTTTTGTTTGGTTCGTCACTGTATCGAATAAAAATAAAAAATTGATTTTTAAGTCTCGTATACCCTGTAATTATAGTTTATAGTTAGTTCCCTTCAGACGGAAAGACAGTAATGACTGCACACTACTCCTTCACGGCAGAATAACTGGCCCTGCCTATATACCTACATAGATGCATTCCTGTATAGGAATCCTACCACCAGTAAATCACTTTTAGGTAATGACCAATATCGGTTAAATGATGAAATATAATATCATACATTCACCACTGCGAAATGTATTTTTTTTATTGTATAAAGTGATGAAACGAACAAAACGTTCACCTGATGGTAAGTGCAACGTCTGCCCATAATACACCTCACTATGCCAATCACCCTGAGACATCAGTTCTTAAGTCTCATATGTCCTGTGATAACGCTAGCTCACCGTGCCCTTCAAACCGAAACACAGGAATGTTTGCACACAACTGCTTCACGGCAGAATAACTAGTCCTGGGGTGGTAGAGAAAACGGATTCCTGAACGGGAATCCTACCACCAGTAAAATTCCCTAAAGACAGCGGACGAGAAACATGCACAAGATGACTTTGTATTGCTATAATTGTATTAAATTAATTGTATTAAATACAACGAGCTATTCGATATTGTATAACTCACTTTTATATATCTATTAAAATAAAATTCGATGAAAAATACTTTTCCCACATTTCAGCAATACACCGAGAAGTTATTTCTTGCATACTTAGGCAGCAATTCAATCAGCAGTATTGATGCGACAGATTTTATTTGCCCATCCTAAAGTCCACCGATTCATGTAGACGCATGTATTTACATAGGAAATTGATATCCTGCTAAATTGTAATAACATCGTATCTAATTTATACCGAGACCTATTGACAGCATATCATATACTTCAGATACTTCAAGCCGTATTGACACATTGTAATTTTAATGTATTAAACTTTTAATAAAATAAGAATACCCTATTGAAGATTTCACTGGTGGTAGGATTCCTTTGCAGGAAACTTTGTAGGTAGGTACCACCGCAGTGGTAGTTTTTACCCGTAGTGCGCAAACGAAATGGGGAGAAAGTTTTTGACCGGTAACAAAAGGCTCGTTTCCCGTGAGGCCGAAAAGTGGACTGCGGGTATGGTCTCTGCTGACCCCGTATATGGGAAAACGACGTGGCTGTATATGTAATTTGGTTTTAAATGGAAATAAAACTAAACTAAACTAGAAATAAAACTAAATAAAGTATTCAGAAAGCAATAAACTACTTGTGGTAGGATTCCTAGGCGGGAATCCCTGAACGTAGGTATCTCCTCAGGGCCACTTATACTGACGTGAAACAGTTGGTTTCAAACATTATTGTGTTTCAGTCTAAAGGTCACTGTTAGCTAGTGTAACTACTGTAAGACCTAAGAACTGATGTCTCAGAGTGGCGCCACACATTAACGTTCCGGGTTACACAATATTTGTTAGTTGCGCTTACGTAAAAAAAGTTAACAAAACAACTTGTGAGTTTGTTCATTGATGGAAGGAGTCCGTTGCAGGAATCTATAACAAAAAGGTGGAATCCTTGGTACACTTCAGCTTCTAGATTCTTTCATTGCAGTTCCTGTAAATTCTGTATCCATATTTGATTGACACTGAAGCTGGTGTAATTACATACACGGACATACATAGAGTCGGTTGCCAACCAGCCGGCCTAGCGTTGCAACTATGACAAATTCCCCATAGAATTAATGGGGAGGCCTATATTCAGCATTAGACTTGTGATGGCTGACAGTAAGATACATGGAGACACGCCTCTTTCCTATTGGGGTAGGCAGAGACTACATCTTTTCATTAACTACGACCCTGACACATATCTTTCGCTTCATCTACTTTCTTTACTGTTTTTATACAAGCTCGTCGGCTGCGGGTACTTTTAACGTAGCCTTGCCTTGAAACAACTTCGATCTGATCGTGATACTTTCGCCTACTCGCCTCATATAACTGTACAGAAAAAGTACAAAATAGATTCCTGTATAAAAATTTCTGGAGCCCGGTGATTCCAGCGTAATGTAAACAGCGACTCACACTCACGACGCGATTGTGAAATTCCGTTAATCTCTGAACACTTCAGAGAAATACCGCGGCGATTATTCGAGAGTGATTTGCACTCTATCCCAATCGAAATCGTGGTGGTAAAAGTAGCCAATTCTCGACCCAATGGAAACACGTCCGTGCGCACGCGTTGCCTGCGAAACGTGTTCGACGACCAGGACGTCCCAACATCCTCAGAGCCCAACAAAGTCAGTGAAAACACTGTACACCTTGTAATAAATAGACACATAATCACAAACCCAAAATTTGGGAATAACGCTACGTTTCGTATATCGTACTATAAAACGATTTAGTTAAGATTCGACCTTTGAAGACCTTAAAAGAAGTGGCATACCTCGTACGATTAGGACACCAGCGGTCACCAAAGCAGTGCGGTCTTGAATCCAACGAAATCCTGTCCACAAGCAAATTCGTTAGCCCTTCAATTGTGTTTAAATATAACTACGGCCAAAAGATTGCGAAATGAAGACCTGACACTCCGAGCTTATCGACGAAAAAGACCCATAATCTTTATTTAAATCAGCGTCTAAAATAATTAAGGCTCGAGAGATACCGAGCTTTGTAAAGGAGGAACTTGGGAAAAAACACCGCAAAATCCTTTTTTCAGACGAAAAAATTGTTGACGTCGAAGATAGATACTACAAACAAAATGTCCCACAATAGTGAAGTATCGAGGAGGTGTATCCCGAGACTCCAGCATCCGCATTATCCATCATTTATGGTCTGGCAAGGAGTTTCGTATTCAGGCCTAACTGAGGAGTTTTTCTATAAAAATGGTGTGAAAACTAGCGCTGTTGTATGCAAAAACCTTCTTACAAACGTTGTGGAACCTCTTTCTTAAACAATGTTCGAAAACAGACACTGGGTATTCCAGCAACAAATACAGTGCCAGCTCATTGGTAAGCAAGTACGCAAAACTGGCTTATCACCCACGGAATCGACTTCATCGGCCTAGACTCTTCCAGCCTAGACTTAAATCCGTTGGATTACAAAATATGGTAACATTTGGAGGCCTGTGCTAAACCTCACCAGAATTTGGAGTATTTCAAACCATCCCTAATTAAATCAGTGGCTGATATAAACATGAGCATTGTGCGTGCTACGCTCGACATCTGTTGTCAAGGAGGGCATTTCGAATAAGTTTAAATCATGGCAATCCTATGTATAATCTTGTATGACAACGTCTAAAAACTAATATAATAAATAAAAATATATTTTTAACAACTTTCCATAACTGTATATAGCAGTAAAACAGTGTCCTTCTGGCCGATTTTTGACCACAGCGACGTCTAACGAAAAGTGTCTGAAGCTATTAACTGCGTAATAGAAATTACATAGCCACAAGTGAGCGCGCAAACACAGACACTCTCACACATTTTAACCTTCCCGCGCCAATTGTTACGCTCATGCGAAATAATCGGTAGAAGGTTAGAATGTAGTGTCGGAGACATTTTAGACAATCATAACCCAACCTAAGAACCTGTGTTTATGTACAAATATTGACTCCGGCTGAGATTTGAACGAAGGACCCCCGGCGAAGAAGTCACGAACCAATAGGCCATGCCGTCGTCATAAAAGAGTGTGACGTCTTCTTAATCTTATTAAATGTACTATTAAGAAATAAATTACTCATGTAAATAATAGGACTACGGTTGTAGATTAGACTTAATCCAAAGTACTAAAGATATGCTACCCAAAGATAATTAATGTAGAATTGCGGGTCAAATGCTCTCTGTATCCATTTATACCGAGTTTAAACCAGAAAGAGTATTTATAGTAGAAAATTCTCCAAATCTAAATCCTATAATTAATGGGAGGTTTAGATTTCGTTTTGGGTTGGATAAAAACAACATTTTAGTTATAAATAATTCGAAATAACACAAATTGTCTTTGAATCTCTAAAGAAAAATAGTCAATTTCGGATAAAATTTCACTTCAAAAATTAGCATTTTTTATATTTAATAAAATTTCAAGACGTAAAATTAAAGATCTTTTAAATCCAAAAACATTGAAATTATTTTGAAAATAGAACATTTAAAAATTTGGTATGCCTTTTTTATAGACGATATTTAAAATAAAATTCCAAAGTCTCAAACGAAACGATAATTCTTTGCAAAAGAAAACTATAGATGCCTAAAAAGAGTTTGTAATTCTATAAAAATAACAAGATGAGTATTTGATGACTTAAATGTTGAAATTTAAGCAATTAAAGAACAATTTAGAGCGATACGAAGTCGAAAATGTATGGGTATTTATTTTATTTTATTTGATGATAAAAAATTCGAAGGATCGGTACACTTGAAACAGAACAATAGTTTTTATTGCATAACATTTACAAACATACCGCTTTACAATTGAAGATAAACACAAAAGTCAAACGAACGCAGCGATGGATTTATGCTTGGACTTGCGAGTTGAATTGTGGTGTCACACTATTCTGGGTGACACAGCATTTGTTATTGGCAGACGTTGCACTTACCATCAGGTGAACGTTTTTCTCGTTCTTTACGTCACTTTAATTAAATAAAAAAAAAACAAACTGCGTCCGTCACCCTGAGACATCAGTTCTTAAGTCACATATGCTCAGTGATTCCGCTAGCTCTAATTCTACTCTTGAAATAACATCTTTGAAATACAAAAACAGCAGAAAAAGCCAATCCAATGATTTATATGCGCACTTTTAATATTGCCCTGGGCCCGGAACTCGCAAGTCCAAGCATAAAGGATCTTGGAGAAAAAAGTTTCTTTTTATAAACTTTCAGTTTAAACAAAGTCAAGGAATATTGACAACTCTCCTTATATGTATGTTCTGGCCGTTAAAGTAATAACACCAATAATATTATGGTTTTGTAATAAAAACATTGGTATTCAATTTAAATCTAACCATGTATGGTAGGATTTCTCTGCAGGAATCCGTCTAGGTAGGTACCACTCCGGGGTCAGTTATTCTGCCGTGAAGCAGTAGTGAGCAAACAATACTGTGTTTCGGTTTGATGGGCACTGAAAAGACTTAAGAAGTCACGTTTCAGGTTGACGGGCGCAGTGTGATGGCACATAAAAATGTTCTGGGTGACACAGCATTTGCTAGGGGCAGATAAACTAACCATCAGGTGAACGTATTGCTCGTTGCGTCATTTTATCCAATAAAAAAATGCAAGTACAGTAACACTTTACCACAAACTTTTTAACTTATTAAAAATACGCAACTAGCTAGAAAAGATAAGAAATTCTATCCACAAGCAGAAAGCAAAAAAGTAAAGCTCAGTATTGTCTATTTTCGCTCTTGACAAAAACAAATATTAATTTCCGTTTCATATTTTAAAAAACTCATTTCTAGAACTTCGTCTCAGTAAAAATATTGCATTACAGAAATTGTGATCCGTTGAAAGAAAATACATTTTATAAACAATTAGATGCACCCTATTGGCGCTGATTTACCACGGTGATTCTGCTCGGTGAACAAAACACCGTGATGCATGCTTATGCATGTCTGAATACATGCTAGTAAAGTAAGTAAGTTAAGTAACAGTCTATAAGTGTCCTATTGATGAGCACAGGCCTCTCTCAGAGGTTTTGCAGCCAGGAAGAATCTGCAACGTTACTCCAATGCGGGTTGGCGGTCTATGAATTTTTAATCGTTTTTATAATACTGCTACTATTGTACATTATTTTAAAAATGACTGAAAATAATATCCATCTGGGGTTCTTACTGGTTCTTTCCAGAACAGAGGCATTTTTTGCGAACCAGTGTAGTTAAAAAAATGACTTTCAATAAGTATTATGTAAATAATCTATGTTCAATAAAAAAATATCCTATTCTATTCTATTCCTCAGACATGCAGATTTCCTCACGATGATTTCTTTCACCGCCGAGCACGCGGTAAATCGGCACATACAATTGCAATTGACAGTTATAATGGTGCCGGCACCGAGAAACGAACCCAAGTCGCTCACGTAGTATGAATTTTAAAGCGAGCGCCTGGCCCTTGGGATATCACGGAAAATAATTTTTAATCAATATAGGTTATTTAATACTCATTGAACGTCATTTTTTAAATTACACTAGTTCGCAATAAAAAACTCGGCGGATAAAATTTATTTTCTTTTCAGAAATTTTAAAAACGATGTAATATTCAAAAACAGTAGTATCATAAATATAACGATGTAGAAATATCTTGGCAGTGATCACCTCATACCCAGAGGATATCATCATTTATATATTCTTTAAAATTATATTAATCCTTCTTATAAAGTCGTTGCTTAATAAATAAAATTAAACTATTTGATTGAAAGACATTGGTTTTTCTATTGTCTTAGTGAATAATAAAAACTATTTCGAGAACATGTGACTTCGACCAATCCGTGCTTAAGCAGCGTACTCAAAAACGAGATGTGTGAGCTGTCCCAGCTGTGGGACGTTCATAGTATAAACCTTAGAACACGAACACTTACGATTTTCATTTATACTCGTATTTTGGTTTTACTAATAAAATTGCGTAATACTCGTTTGAACTCCAGGAAGTCATTTCCCGCATTCATAAACCGTAACTCAATCAACAATATTGAAGCAAAAGATTTCATCTGACCTTTTCCAAGTCAACCTAATCCTGTCGACGCACGCATTTAAAAGGAAATGAAAAATCGAAATGAGATTCTGAATATAATCATTACATACATACATACATAAGATCACGACTGTATCCCATAAGGGGTAGTCAGAGACTGGGCACTCACTGCAAAAATAGAAGACTTCCACAATCCACGTTTCACCAAAACAATATAATGCACTTGGTGTGATAGGTGGTGCCCCATCGCCACCATGTGCTGTTGGGTGCACAGTGCAGTTTAATTCCCTATTCGCCTTTTACGAGATCCATTGGATGAGATGGAGTGGTAGTATTCTTTTATTCTTATAATCGTAATGATTATACTCGTAGTATACAAAATTAAGTGGATGTCTAAAAAAGAAATGAAACCGTTTTAATTTTAAGGCTTGTAATAATTACTATTAATATCTACAGATGTAATAACAATCATTTTCAGCATTAGAGATTATATGAAAATCATCTTACTATTATAATAAATCAGGAGAGTTGAATTTTTAGATGCGCTTAACTCAAAAAAATACTAATGCTATTTTTAAATTTGTTTCTATTTTAGATAGCTCGTTTATTGAAAAAGGTTCTAAAAATAAAGGAATCCTAGCACTACTATTAGTATGGTGTTCAAAAGTTATCGTCGTTGTTAATAACGGATCAGGTAGACATCAATTTCAATTTATTAGATAGAAACGCAACATTCCATTTCCTTGACGACTGGGTTCGAATCCAATCCACAGCCAATATTTGTGTAAAAACAAAAATAATTGCTTTTCAGGTCTCGTTGTATTGTGCACGTGAAATGTATGTCTGTTAAACGCACCCACGGTACAGGAAAATCCTATTGTGGGGCTTCGTTTTTAAACCTAGAAAAAAGTCCCTAAGAATTGATCAGATTTTCCAAAAATTCAAACTAGACGATTCATGTGCATTTCCCTCAGTCGACTCTTCCGACAAGCAATTTACGAGTTGTTAGGCTTTCTGCGCAGGTATCCGTCTAGGTAGGTCCCAAGACCAGTTATATACCGTGAAGCAGTAGTGTGCAAACTTTACTGTTTTTCGGTCTGAAAGGCACTGAGAGCTAGTGTAATTACTGGACATGTGTCACTTAAGAACTGACGACTAAAGGTGACGGGTGGAGCAGTGTGGTGCTACACAGAAATGTTATGAGTGACACAGCATTTGTTATGGGCAGACGTTGCACTTACCATCAGGAGAACGTTTCGTCTCGTCTCGTTACTTTCTTCTATAAAAAAAAGAAGTTGCTGACTGAGTTCCAGTACCATACCACTTAATTCCTTTTCTACTACCACAGTGATTGGCACCACATTATGTGACAGTTCAATTAATTTTCACTTGCCGCCATTACAATAAGGTTTTCAAGAGAATAGTCTTCGTACTCCTTAAAACACCGGCAACATTTTATATAATTATACAGACTGTGGACCCCGGCTTTACCTACGGTAAAATACGCCGACAACTGGATTGCATCCTACGGCATGGTATCCCGCTTACCTGAGCGTTCACAATTCGACCTTTCACGGTAATATACGAGTTTTATAAAAGAGTCTTTTCAAATAAAGGGACTATCTAAAACATAAGATTTATTCAAATCGGATTAGTATTTCTTGAGAATAGCGAGTTAAAACATACAAACACTCCCGATATAGCGATAAGGTTCAGTACAAAATATTTCTATTAAAACACGTCATTTCTATCTGTCAGACTTTTATAACAAGGAAGATGAATGAGCAATTGCAATGAACTGAGTTAAAGTTACATCATTTAAAGAGCATGTACCAAGTTTTGAAATATTGCTGCTAAGAAATATATTTTGAATTTAACATTCAACAAAAAAGATAGACGCGGATTTCAGTTCAGAGATGAAGAAGTAAAAGGGTCAAAATCTTTAACTTTTCAATTATAATTTAAAAAAATAACACATATATTATTAAATTAACAGTATGATTTGAGTTTTATGCAAAAACTTGATTACGTCATCGTCATCGGCTTGCACTCGACTCGTGCCTTGTTGTATAACTTATTGATGGTAGGTAGTAACTTACTGTTACTGGTGGTAAGATTCATATATGCAGGAATCCGTCTAGGTAGATACCACCGCAGGACCAATTATTCTGCCGTAAAGCAGTATTGTACAACCATTACTGTTATTCGATCTAAAGGACACTGATAGCTAGTGAAATTAGGGGGCACATAAGACTTAATAACTGATGTTTCAGGAAAAAGAACAGTGTGGTGCCACACAGAAATATTCTGCGTGACACAGCATTTGTCATAGGCAGAAGTTGCACATTCCCTCTGGTAAACTTTTGCCCGTCTCGTCACTTTGTCCCACAAAAAAAACAATAAAGTACTTCAGTATATTGCGACTCGATTTGACAACGATAAACAGTTTACTATCGGCCAAATTTCGTTAAAATCGAAGACTTCCTAATAGTCGATCACGCTACATATAAAGGCAGACTGTACTCTTCGGGTGTCTGTACAATCTGCTAAAGGACATGCGTAAGCTCTAAGGTACTGAAGGCTTTTCGGAAAGGAGCTTCATCGGGAAGCTTAAAGTCGTCAATTCTCTTTACTAGAGGATTGGTGATAGTTTTCATAATCGGCACGTAGCTAAGCTACGGTGTCCGTCATACCCGGTCCAGGCTACACTGTACACACAGTTAATAGCTTTAATATAACACGCACCTCGACGCGCGACCGCCGTAGAGAGCGGCGCGCAGCAGTCGACAATCACACCGCGTACACGTACACGATACACCCGTGTTCCAGGGCGGTTCTCATCGCCCAGAGTTACCGACAGTCCGAATGGCAGCCTCCCTCGGACGGTCATAAGAAGACTTAAAATCATATTCAGATATTCTAAATCGCGCAAGCACGCAGCGAACGTGACAGTCCGAATTTCGAGGTTATTGTAGGAGTTTATTTATGTATTTATGTTTGGGTCAAACCAAACCTGGCTCGCGGGCCCTTGCACGCGGGCCCTGGCCCGTGAGCACAGTATCCGATAAACCTGTAAAAGCCAGAAAAGCCAAACAGCATTTACATCACCGAAATTATATATATGTCCGACATAATGACCTAGTTGACGTTGTTAACGAATCTTCTAAGATTATTCTTTTTTTCTTTTTTTTTTAAAAACGAAGCCCCACACTAGGATTTTCTCCTGTATCGTGGGTGCGTTTTACAAACATACATTTCACATGCACAACACAACCAGACCCGAAAAGCAACAATTTGTGTTTTTGCACAAATGTTACCTCCGGCTGGGAATCGAACCCAGGACCGGTGGCGCAGAAGTCAGGTACGCTAACCACTACGCCACGCGGTCGTCAAATTCGTTCTACAAGTACGTAAATAACCCTGAAGTTATATATTTTTCATATTACTTATCAATTACGGATTACTTGGATATATGTAACATATTAAAAAACCAAGTATAAGTATTAAAATTGTATTTCAACTTTGTTGACAAAATTATTCATGAACACTATTTCAGCCTGTCTTAGTTCACTGTTGAACATAGGCCTCCCTCATAGATTGCCACAAAACACAGTCCTGACCCATCTGCATATAACGACCTCCCAAAAACGCAAAACCATGCAGGCGTACGAGGTTCCCACTCCAGAACCGGTCTTCCCCAACGGTTATCGGTATTACAAAATACATCGCCGGCCAGAGAAACTCCGAGCATAGCTATTTCTATAGCTTGCTCAGCAATTTTGAGCTTCTTCATGCGGCCTGCAGTTACCACGTGTCGGTTCCATATGTCATCAATGGCAACACGCACAGATGGAATACTTTAGTTTTGAGAGTATACAAAAATTCAAATGCAAAAATATATTTAACTTACTCGCATTTTATACCATTTACAATCTTTTTGTGTATTATTTTTTCCCTTAACATTATTTTTAAGAACTGAAAATGATTGATGAGATATCCAGATATAATAATCGCACATTTTTACCGCCTATAAGTAACACCCGTCTAAGAAAGTATTCCATTATCGTAGCTGAATCATTATGTATCGCACAAAACAAATGTTGGTATGTTATCTTGGTTTAAGATTATTTGTTTAAAAGACTCTTTGTAAATTTTTATTTTAAATCATATTACGCAGGGTTTACGCACTATATTTATACGTGTGTATTTTATAAACGTGACAGGTTAGTCCTGATTGTAGGAACCATATGTGAGGTCCACTTACGCACGGAATAATGTAAACTCATCGTTAGTGCCTTTTTTAAATTTTTTTTGGAGCATTTAACGAAAGAGCAAAACGTCCACCTTATGGTTAGTGCAAAATCTGCGCATAACAAATGCCGTGTCACCAAAAACATTTCCGTGTGACACCACACTGCGCCTGTAACCATGCACAGTGATTACACTAGTTCACAGTGCTCTTCAAACCAAAACACAGTAATATTTGCATACTACTGCTTCACGGCAGAATAACTGGCCCTGGGGTGGTAACTATCTAGACGGATTCCTGTATAGGAATCCTACCACCAGTAATTATATCGATTGGACTGAGGAATAGCAATAATTGTATGGAACCGTATGTTAACTCTGTGTAGAATATACAATACAAAAATGTGAATTAATTTAAATACGACAATTTTCATGAACATTTCCTGGTGACTCTGCTGGTTTACTAAAATCGAATATAATTCTTAGTTTGCAAAAAATAACCTACAAGAAATCAGTATTAGATATAGACAACGAAGTAGTCGGTTAAAATCTAGTTAGGGACAGACTATGTCCGCAGATAAACATATGTATAAGCAGATATACCAATCACGATTTTATTATTTGTTTAGTATTGGTATGACTATGTATTTTAATACCACTGCAACTTTGTCGTTTAACACAATTAGAAAACATGCCCTCCGTAAGCTAGTTTCACAAGAATTTTCTTCATTCATTGTATTAATCTAACATATTGTAAATATTTTCAGAATGGATTTACAGTTAGGGCGTAATTGATGAAATGGTCCTGATTTCATGCGATATTTAGATGCACAATGGACTCATGGTTATTTTTTTGCCTTTGACGTTAGTAAAAAGAAAAGTTTCAGCCTTCAAATGTCCCACTGCTGAGCACAGGCCTCCTCTCATTTCTGAGAGGGTTTTGGAGCTAGGAAGAATCCGCCACGCTGCTCCAATGCGGGTTGGCGGACTGCACATATCTTCGAATTTTTTTTATTTCTCAGACATGCAGGTTTTCTCACGATGTTTTCGTTCACCACCAAGCACGTGGTAAATCAGCACTTAAAAATGCAATTAACAATTTTAGTTGTGCCGGCACCTGGAATCGAACCTAGGTCACTTGCGTATTATGAAATTTAAAGCGAGCGCCTAGTCCCTGAGCTATCACGGTAATCAGACAATAATTACTAACGTCTTGCATTTGTATTGTAGCCTATTGCAGGTCCACTATTTAACATAGACTTTTCCAAATATTTTCTCAAAGAACAGTCCTCAACTATCTGTATTCATCGATGTTCCGCTGACTCGGCCACCCGCTTGCTCAGGTTATTGAGTTCTCTTACATAAAATTCTGTGTGCTTGTGTTGTAGTTGTAGCTTTAGAACTTATAATCTCTCCGTAAATTTTTTTCTAAACCATGTTTTCATGCACTCAGTTCACTGCTACTGCAAATTTCTAATAATGCAGCCAATATGTAGGCAAATAGAAGGAGAAAATCTGAAATTGCAAGGTCAGGGCTACATGGCGGATGCACTAACACCTCCCAGCCAAACTTTCTTAATTTTTGCTGAGTGGCTAAAGATGAGTGTGATCTAGCGTTGTCGTGATGAAAGACCACACCCTCTCTATTGATCAATTCCGGCCGCTTTCTCTCAACTTCTTGCTTAATTCTCATCAGTTGTTGGCATCATTGGTTGGTAGAAATCCGAATCGATGGTTCTGACCGATGGTAAAAGCTCATAATGAACAACGCCCTTCCAATTCCACCATACACACAGCATCATCTTATTGCGAGTTAACCCGGGTTTTAGCACAGTCTGTAAAGCGTTCTTGTCGTACGTGATCCACTTTTCATCACCAGATATCAATCTCTTCAAAAACGGTCCGATTTTATTACGTCTCAATAAAGTGAGTACACGGTTCATTAGGTTTCTTTCAGTGAGCTTTTTTACTTGAGGCAACCAAATATCGAGCTTTTTTGTGTACCCAGCTTTTTTCAAATGGGTAACTGTTTTGTGGTCATTTCTCAGCTCTTCAGCTATGTCGTAACTACAGATATGCCGATTTTGCTCCACTTTTTCAAAAATGACATCCATTTTATCCGTAACAGGGCGCCCAAAGCGAGGTGCATCTTTGACATCGAAGATCTCGGATTGAAAACGCTTAAACTAACTTTGTGCTACTCTTACCGACACTGCATTAGGTCTATAAACGTCAGAAATTTTTTTTGCGGCATGCGTTGAATTTTTTCCTTTTTTGTAATAAAATTTTAAAATATATCGAATGCCTTTATTACTGTCACTCATTTTGACAGAAATATAAACAAATTAAAAGTAGCTGTAGACCACATTTTACTAATTTGTTTCTTTTTATGAAATGTAATCTTTTAATGTCATCAAAATCAGCCAGATACAAATAGTACAGCCAAAGAGATTTGATTACAGATTTTTTCCCGACCTGTTGCTTCTTCATGGTGGTAGGATTCCTATGCAGGAATCCGTCTAAATAGGAACCTCTGCAGTATCAGTCAATTCACTTGTTAGTAGTAACTATTGGATAAACCGAGATAAAGGTCACCGAAAGATAAAATATATTTTGTGCGTCGCCAGGATTTAAGCTATCTGTGTTCCCAATTTCGACAAGATCGGTTCAGCAGTTGAACCGTGGCAAGATAACAAACAGATAGAGGGTCAGAGTACTACTAACCTTTAGTTTCGCATTTATAATATTAGTATAGATGTTTGTTTGCCCCAATTCGTCAGACAGAACGTGCTATGCAAAAAGTGAAAACTAGTTTATATGTACAAGTCTACAAATCACTAGTCTCTTCATACTTGTGCTACTAGTATGAGTGTAAATTAAAAAGGAGGTGGTGATAGGATCCCTATATCAGAATGCTTCTAAGGAGGCACCACCAAGAGAATTAGTTATTCTGTCGTGAAGCAGTAGTGTGCAAACATTACTGTGTTTCGGTCTGAAGGGCACTGGGAGCTAAATTACGGGGCATATGAGACCTAAGGACTGATATTTCAGGGTATCGGGCGCAGGATGATGCCACACAGAAATGCTCTGGGTGACAAAGCATTTGTTAGAGGCAGACGTTGCACCTACCATCAGTGGATCGGTTTGCTCGTCTCGTCACTTACTCCTATTAAAAAAACAATCCGCTATACAAAAATGATAACAATTTTATGTATGAGCATGAGTTTAAATTAATCAATTCGTTTCAATCAGTCCCTCTCAGCTGAGTTTTACAGGCATACATTTTCATGCACTACACAACCGGACCCAAAAACAAAACATTTTGTGTTTTTGCTAAAATTATGACTTTCATATGGGATTTCAACCCAGAACAGGGGTAAAAGTCAGGAGCTCTGACCACTAAGCCACGCAATCGTTCTTCTCCATTCTTGCTGAATATAGGATTCTTGCTGATAGGCATCTGATAGGTTATACCATGAATGAAAAAAATTACACACACACTACATTGCATTACAGTACATTATACTTTTATGATACTAATAAAGGAATTAATTTTTACTACCGTCAATACAGGACGAGCAATGACCTTGGGACATGCTTTGCAATCATCATCATCATCACTTCAGCTTATCACTAGTCCACTGCTGAACATAGGCTCCTCCTTATAGATTGCCACAAAAGTATGCAGCTCTCATTTTAGGGGGATTTCGCCATAGTTGCCACGCTTAGCAGCCGGGTTGGCAACAGAAGTTTATTACTTTGCAATGAAATATAAGAATTATCAATCTGAGCTGAGACAGTTTTTTAATAAAAATACAAGTTATTTTATAAAGAAAATATGCTGGAAAATCATGCCGAAGTATAACCAAGAAATGGTTTGTTAAAAGTTTCCGAGTCCGAAAATGTCTGCAGTAACGAACTGATAAAGTGAACGGCCATCGAAATTCGTCTCTAGTGCGTCGTTATCCTACGCCGTCGCCTTTTGTCCTACAAAAGCAGCGATGAAATAAATAATTATAGATCTACTTGTATAATGATTTCTTATATTTACGCGAACACTACACATTTAAATGAAACTAATTTTACGGATTTTATCGCGTTTTATTTTATTATTTATAACCCGACGTTTCGAGTGCTTTACAGCACCCATGGTCACGGGCGGACTGAGGTGACAGATGTCCCGATGTCATAGTTAACCCGGAGTACCTTCAGCTTTTAATTATTATTCCTTGTCCGATCTACGCAGAAAGAGCTTACTGTGTCTTGAAGTCTTGCAGTGGTATGCTTGGTTTTTGATTTAATTTTATTAATTATAGGATCCCAAGCTGGTGGTAATACCCAACCATCTTCTCTATTAAAATTAGGATGTTTTTTAATTTCAATAGCCTCGCGAATCATCCTTGGTAGGAATCGGTGTTCTTTTGCGAGGATTTGTGGTTTATCAAATCTGATGTAATGGTTGGGATGATCCAGAACATGGTCACAGACTGCAGACTTCCTAGAGCGACGATGCTTCACGTCAGCTATATGTTCTTTTACGCGGGTTTTAACTGATCTTTTTGTTTGCCCTATGTAAGAGAGACCACATTCACAATCCAGCTTGTATACTCCTGCATCTTGTAGAGGGATGTTACACTTGACAGATGGTAAAAACTGACTTATCTTCTTAGGCGGCTTGAAAAATGTTCTTATGGAAGCCCGCTTCAAGATATAGCCAATCTTGTCCGTGACTCCTCTGACATATGGTAGGACTGCAGGTACACGCTCGACTGTGGCCGGCTTCACTCGGTCACTGCGACGAAGGCGCGGAACCCGAAGCTTGTTGTCTTGCAAAACTTGCTTGACATGCTGAAGCTCGGCGGCCAGGTGTTTACTGTCACAGATCCCTTGTGCTCTCTGAAACAAAGATTTGCCCACGGTAGCTAGCTGTGAAGGATGGTGGTGAGATTCACCGTTTACCAGTACAGTATTTGATTGCAACGGTTTCGTGCAACTATTCTGTTATTCTAAATTAATATGTATAGATTAATTAATAATTGTTTATATACTGGGCAGTTATTTTACAGTTCGTAATATTTTTGTTCATTCATACAAAATGATATAACAGTCAAGTGACACTCCTGACTGTTGAGTTGCACGCGATTATCGAGATATCAGCAGCATCTTCCCAAAAACATCTGAATAAATAAACTGCGATTCGAAAATAACCCCCCCCCCCCCCCCCCATGGAGTGACAATTTTTTGTGGGAACTTAGGGGGGAGACCTATGTTCAGCATTGTTTTTTTTTATATTTTCTACATGATTGCTTGTTAAAACATAGTTTTAAATAAATTTTCATATAATTTTGTATATAGTTATGACATCGCAGATTTGTAATCAACATACGATAAAAATTTGATTTGGGTAAGAGAAGGAAGTGACGTCACCTTAGACATTGCTGCCCGTCATATGTCTATGTCTTTAAGATTCTGAGACGGTTACTACGCTGCCCGTCGGAAGCCATAAAATTTTCAAATTCCTTAATTGTCTCTTACGACATCCACTAAATGTTTTTAAAGTAGAAAGTGATGAGATGATCAAATCGTTAACCTGATGGTAAGTGCAACGTCTGCCCATTACTAATGCCGTGCCACCGAGAAGATTTAAGTGGCACTTACCATCAGGTGAACGAATGGCTTGACTCCTTCTACCATAAAAAGAAACCATCACAACAATATTACGTACAATAAGTATTGTAATAAGGCATTAATTCGAGATGATGGTAATAATTACACCGTCTCATTTGTCACAAAATTTATTAAAATATATTGTGAAGTAAAAAGTAAAGTTTCAGCCTATATGTGTCCCATTGCTGAGCACAGACCTCCTCTCATTTCTGAGAGGGTTTTGGAGCTAGTAAGAATCCGCCACGATGCTCCAATGCGGATGGGCGGACTTCACATGTCTTCGAAATATTTTTATTACTCAGACATGCAGGCTTCCTCACAATGTTTTCCTTCACCGCCGAGCACGAGGTAAATCAGCACTTAAAATTGCAATTACCAATTTTAGTGGTGCCGGCACCGGGAATCGAACCCAGGTCACTCGCGTACTATGAAATTTAAAGCGAGCGCCTAGCCCCTGAGTTGTAAGCATTAAAAATTAAAGCTTAGTTATATTAACACAGTATAGGGTCAAAAATTATACACAACATTATTAACAATGTGTAAATTCAAGTTAATAACTTAAGGAGCTGAGCTATAACGGTAAATTTTAATTAAAGTCTTGCTAAATGTATCGTCGAATCTCAGCTTATCGTGAATAAATAACATCAAGAAGCTCATTCTCGTAGTCTAAAATTTGGCTCACAAAATTCTGTTGAGCTCTCAGAACGCATGTATTTATTCCGTGAAAATTATTGGAAGTTAATTCAAATTATGAGGACGTCATCATTGTCAGCATATAAAAAAGCAGCCCCGAATCATGACACTTGGGTACAAACCCGACCAGAAGAAAAAGGCTAAAAGAGTTTACTCATAATCATCATCACTTCAGCCCACACTAGTCCATAGACTACCACAAAACACTGTCTAGAGTCACCGGCATCCATCGACTTCCCGACTTCTACGCCGTGGGTCCTGGGTTCGAATCCTTTTTATTTCACCCAAATGACGATGGCTACAATTATTTGGCATACGAGTCCGTTTTACACCCAAAGGCGCGCCAATAGTCGTCTCACATTAAAATTAACATTGTGTAAAGAGCCGCGATAGCGTAGGACGTAGGATAAAGTTGTAGTTCACCCGGTAAAAGCCTTTTTACACACTAACATCATTATTTATTATTTAAATAAAATATAAGAATCGATAGGGCAAAATGTTCACTTAATTCCAGAAAGTTAAGTGAACTTTCTGGATTTCTAAATACTGGAAATATGGCTAATGAAAATATAATATAATCTATATTTTAATATCTCAACGTGAAGAAAGATACTGGTACGCAGTAGCGATTGTTAAGAGAAACGATAAAGTTTTTATTGCTACAAAGAAAATTTAATTCGCGTTAATTTCCGCAATCAAGTTAATGTTTAGCAGTAGACGTGGAAATCAAATTGTAAAATTAAAATTTTATTACAAAGTTTAGGATAATTTTACGCACAAGAATTTCTCGTATAGTAAAAGAACGTTTATTGATTTTACAACCAAAGAAAAGATACATATTAATTTTTTAAGCCTGCCAAGCGTGGCAACTACGGTAACACCCCGCAAATTTGTGGCTATCTATGGGTTCATCTCACGCCTAGCCTCCATGACATTGAGAGTGTGGTCTTCCTTGAGCGGCGGGTCTTGCAAAACTTTGCCCCTACCGACTGGGTAGTTTCTACGAGCCTCTCGTTCATATCGTCCTCCGTAACGCAATCATCCAGGCACTGAAAGTTATTATACAATACCTCCCTGGATGAAATTTATTAGAAAATAAAGTTTAAAAACGAATTTAACCGTCCGTGTCAACCGTTTACACAATAACAATTGCCAGAAGATTTTTTTTTTAAAATGCTAGTAAATCTTGTTTGATACAAGGTGTAATCCCAATCAGAGAATAGAATTTTATCTGATATTGACATACATATTAAATCTATGATCTGATTTTTATAATCGGCACGTAGCTTTAAGAAAAAATATTATAAAAATTGTAATATTTAAAATATGATTTTGACTTTCGTGCGCACTTTGAGACGTTTAATCGTACTTTTGCTTTAATATAGCTAGTCAGTATTAAGAAGTTGATTAAATAATCGTCAAAAGTCTGATTACTGTAAGATAAAGAGTTTTTGTAACTGAAGATTTATCGGCTGTCGACTGCCTTGACAACGGCTGATTACTTTCGTAAATTGTTGACTCCGCAGGATATATAATAGTGCCACAAATGTACGCATGAACACAAACGCCAGTCGTCAGCCTCCTAATAATCCACTGTCCAAAAGTGGTCCTCTGTCCAGCAGTATACTATAAATAGGTGAAAAATCATCTATAAATAAATAAAATTTCTGTTCAATGCTTATGAAATTATATAGAGTAAAAAACAATTTTAATTGTTTCGGCTAATCCATGAACTGGCTGAACCGATTTTGACAGGACTTTCACTGACAGATAGCTGATATCATAGCGGGTAAGTAACTAACTTTAATATTAGAAAAATAATTAGGGTTCCCCGCAAAAAAACTTACTTTACAAATAGAGAAGTATTTATTTGTATCATAGGTCGAGATCGGCTATTTTATACGGGTGAAACCGCGGTGCGCAGCTTGTGATAAAGCCTTTATATGTCCCACTGCTAAGCGCAGGCTTTTACTAATTTTTTTAAAGGTTTTTGGAGCGGGGAAGTGTTCGCCTCGCTGCTCCAGTGGGGATTTTTTTTTAATTTGATAAAGTGAAGAAACGAGTAAAACGTACCTAATGGTAAGTTCAACGTCTGCCCAAAACAAACGCTGTGTGTGTCACCCAGAACATTTCTGTGTGACACCGCACTACGCTCGTCTCCCTGAGACATCAGTTCTTAAGTCTCATATGCCCAGTGACGTTAGCTATCAGTGCCCTTCAAACCGAAACACAGTAGTGTTTGCACACACTGCTGCTAACTGGCACTGTGGTGGTACCTACCTAGACGGATTCCTGCATAGAAATCCTTCTATTAGTCAAATATTTTTATTTCACACACATGCGGGTTTCCTCACGATGTCTTCCTTTAAAGCCGAGCATGTAGTATATACATACATACATACATAAGATCACGACTGTATCCCATAAGGGGTAGTCAGAGACTGGGCACTCACTGCAAAAGCAGATGACTGCCACAATCCACGTTTCACCAAAACAATATAATGCAGTTGGTGTGATAGATGGTGAGCCCATCGCCACCATGCGCTGTTGGGTGCACAGTGCAGTTTAATTCCTTACTCGCCTTTTACGAGATCCATTGGCGGAGATGGAGTGGTAGTATTCTTTTTACGAGCCGCCACCACACGGCTGATGTAGTATATCAGCACTTAAAATTGCAGAACAATTTTAGAGGTGTCGGCACCGTGAATGGATCAATTCACCCGCATACTATGAAATTTAAGTCGAGCGCCCGACCTCTTATAGCTTCGGCTCTTGATAAGAATAATAATTAAAAACGTAAGAAATTAAACAACAGCTTAAAAACTTCGTAGAATTGGGCATAGGCCTTTCATAATTGGGAGGGTTTGTTATTTAATTAATCTTAATTTTTGCAGGTAATTCAATTATGTTACATCGCTTCGCACACATTTAAAGCATGTTTCAAATTTACTTACGGCCCTTTGTTTGAGTTAGCGGACCCGAAATTTGGGTAATACTTGAAACTTAAGTGGATCAACTTGTCTTGAGTATAACATTCAGCGTCATAATAAATTACTTGACTCATTTATTGATATTCCAACCTATGTTACTAAAGGTCTTAATGGAACCTAAAATCAGGACACAAGGCAAAATATGCCTCAAGATAAGAAGATTCAATATCTCAAGATAAGCTATGAGCAGCATTATTTCAGCCTAATAAACAAGTCCGAGTCAAGTAATTGTAAGTGTGAATATAAGTCTCCTTCATAGACTGCCACAAAACACGGTCCTCTGCCACCTGCATCCATCGTCTTCCCGTGCAAGTGGTCCAACCGTGCAAGTTGTCGATCCATCTATTGAGGAGTCGTTCTAAACTGTGCTTGTCGGAACGTGGCTGCTACTCGAAAACTATAGAACATCGAAATACTTATTTGAATACTGCCGGAAGCTGTCCACTTCACAGGAAATATTATAGTGCCAAAATTGTATCAAAATAGAGGCACTCGTCCGTACTAACCTATCCGCTCCCGATAAGATCGGAGGTAGGCCAAAACCAGATCCAATAACATGCTATGTTTTTGACTTCGGCTGGGACTCAAACCCAGTACCCGCGGCGTCGTTTGTACGACCGCATAGTGACGAATATTTATAAAATTAACGCCGATCTACGGATTCATTTGAAATAAATTTACTGTATATTGATACGATCTGGTGTCCAAAGACTTTGTTGTAAATATATGATTGTGATTGAGAATTATTTGGTAATTGATTCACGATTAAAATAAAAGGAAAATCTTTTGATTTTCGTCGTAAGAAATATCAATTTCATTTATCAAACGTTATTTATTTACAATCCACGACCATTACGTAAAGGTTTCTCGGACAGGGAAAAACAGGCGAAATTAACTCCGTAGGTATATATTTATCGTAGTCAAAAATACATTATGTATAAATTTACAAAGAATAGCCTCAAAGAAAACCAAAGCACGCACCATGTTAAAATTTTAGACAAGATTCAATTATTAATTGAATCTTGTCTAAAATTTTGACACTACAAACTCGACATTGCAAACTCGAGCAGACCAGCCTCCACCAACAGCATCTATTCATAAGTATGACGTATCTGATTTACTTGGTAACCCAGGGTAAAGGTAAGAAGAACCCAGGTAGCCTGTGGCACCAGGCTGGTCCGAGGCGATCGCTGCGAGTGGGCTGCACGAACAGGGGAACTGCTGGGGGAATCAGTGCGTTGCCCTCCGCAGCCGAGATTGAGTCGCGGTGGAAAAGGAGTGTAGGTGTAGTGTTGCTCTTGTCCCTTTCCTCCGCGGCTGAAATGTGGTCACTGGCAGAGCCACAAATCAGATCTGCCGTTGGGGCCGAGAAGGCTGGTTCCTGTTAGTGCTAGTTTTCGTGGCCTCATGGCCTGGACTCGGGGGAGTCCGTTGCGTACACAGAGAGGGCAGTGTTGGAAGGTGCCTGTGAAGCCGGAAGCGGGATTTAATTTAAGATTTTAGTCAGTATTAGTCCGACATAACTCTCCTTGCCCCCGCAGGGGCGAGTATGCGTTAGGCATTTCTCCATGTAAAAAAAGGCCTCCCTCATAGATTGGCAGAAAATTTTGTTTCTCCATTTTGGGGGGAATTTTGCCTTAGTTGCTACGCTTGGCAGGCGGCTTGGCAAACACAGTTTATTTATTCAGATGTTCCAGGAAGATGCTGCTGCCCATCTTCTGGTTTTAATTTTCAATCTGTCGACTTTTACGACACCCACGGGATGAGAGGGGGAGGTAGGTTCTCTTATGCCGCTACCACATGGCACATAACACCGTACAAAGATTGATTGATTTACCTTTTTTTTTAATGTACAATTAATATATCATTCAAACGTTATAGAATAATCTCTAATCTTGGAACATTTACTTAGTAACTGATTTAAGTTATATTGTTATTATGATGAATGTATCCAATGTAAAAAAAAGGGTTTTAACCTTTGCCGATAAAAGTAGATATTATAAAACAAATCATTCTTCTTCTGGTATGTCAACTGTGTTATACGAGTATTTGGTAAGAATAACAAACTGTCTGTTTGTTGCATGTAAACATTGAATGAAACCATGAAACATCTTAACAGTGTTGTCAATGTTCATATTTACTAATCAATCATCTATTTGCATAAATATTTGACAGTCAGACGAAGCGTAGTAGCGTCGCGCTCGTTGCGTTTTAAGATGTCACTCAACATTATTTAGTTACGTTTCAACAAAATGGGGTTCCTCAACTGGGGTGCTAACGTCATAAACTTTATTACAAAAGAATTTGTAACATTTTTTTATTTATGAAAGACTCAACTGTTTACAGTTTGATATCGATATACATTTTTGAGATCTATTCCAATCTTTTGAACGACAGTCCGCTTTCCACTACCGAGTTTCAATTAGTAACAGAAATGTACCCAGTCGCAACAACTAAATTCATATGACTAATTGATGACGGACCCTAATAAGTTAAATAGCGATGTATGATAAACAGTTTAACAGCAATAAAGGAAAAAGGGCCTAAATACATACATACCTACGTACATAAGATCACGATTGTATCCCATAAGGGGTAGTCAGAGACTGGGCACTCACTGCAAAAGCAGATGACTGCCACAATCCACGTTTCACCAAAACAATATAATGCACTTGGTTTGACAGGTGGTGAGCCCATCGCCACCATGCGCTGTTGGGTGCACAGTGCAGTTTAATTCCTTACTCGCCTTTTACGAGATCCATTGGATGAGATGGAGTGGTAGTATTATTTTAACAAGCCGCCACCACTAAACATATATAACATATCGAATATAACAATCGGCAAAGCAAGAAATCTTAATTAGGCGATTATTTAGCAAGAAAGCGAGCGTGAATTTCGCCGCAATCTTAACCACATCAATCAATACGCCAATCAATCTTACCCACGATCCATAACATGGGTTAATAATAGGAATGACAGCTGAGAATTGGATTCCTTCTCTTTGTAGTCAACCAAACGATTTCGGAACAAAAATATATGCAGGTGCATACGACCACGCAAATAAAATTGGTATTGTGTTATGCCAATTAACAGTTTACATTTTTATTACGTCGGAACATTGTTTTAGTAAAACACACGCCTTTTTCACATATAAAGGGGTAGGCAGAGGTCACAGTCGTAGCCCACTTTTCGCCCGCGCGGGAAACAAAACGCCGCCAATTTGGTAAGAACCAATAAAATTTACTCCCACGAGCAGTCTAGTGAGCGCATTCCTTAATATGATGTTGTTCTGCACAAATAAAGGCTGTCCGTACAATACCTTAGTCGCCGCTGACGACACCTCGGTAGGTAAGAAGTAAGTGCTTCTCTACTCCACCGGACAAATATCCGCAATGCCTATAGTCCGTCCACTCAAAATCGGTAAAATAATTCCTTACCTATTTCAAATTAAACGTTTAATGAGAGCTTTAAAGCCGTAGGTTTTTGTTTCCACTAAATTTGCATGCGAACAGATAAAATATTAATAACATTCAATACATACAATAACGTTATAACCATAAATATATTGAAAACTGTTAATTATCTTAGTTTTCAATAGGGATAACAAATTTAATTCACTCTCAAATTTTATAGTTATTCTATTGTTCAACAACGCTCTCTTAAACTTGACGACGGTGCGGCCTTGTAGTCAGAGTACCTGGCTTCTATGCCACCGGTCCTGGATTCGAATCCCAGCCGCAGTCAACATTTGTGCAAAAGAAATCCTACCACCAATAAATATAGATACTTGAATTAATTACTAGTCTCAGTTTGTACTCTGTGCTCCGCCATTGCGTTGAAATCTGCACCTTGCGCATCCAAATCGCCATGTGGTCAAAGTCTTTTAAAGAAGGGAAATCGTCCATTAGTTATTAAATGGATAACTTTATCTTACCTTTTTTACCAATAGAAATAAGGAAACTCTTGTTATAGCGTACATAAAATGTCCGGCGACTGTTTGGTAAGCCCGAGGCATCGATAGAACAACAGCGCTGTGGCTGTGGCCTTTTTGTTGCTGCAACCTAAGTATATTTGTAAGCGTTCAATTACATGTCTTTTTATTATTATTATTATTATAGAGCGGCTCACCTGGTTGGTATATTTGAATATATAGATAAATATATAAAATAAGATAACATAAATAAAATATTATAAGACATACACTAAACATAATACCACACAATAAAATATATAAAGAAAAGCCAACCAGACGGGATCCCTCGACGGGAGAGACCAAACGGCCGAGGGTTAGGGATAAAGGGAAAGAAACCTGCGGAATATGCGGGCCTTAACAAGGAGCACCGCCTTCTGCATTTGCGCGCAGTCCCGTCACGGTGTCCCAGTCGTCTCAGATATCCTTAGAGACTGACTGGGATTAACCCGTTCGCAGATACGACAATGGGAATATATCCGATCAACATACCACCCCACGTGTCGGTCTCCTCATGAGCCAGGTCCAGATATTTTATCTTCTTATCTGTCTCGGCTTTCACGAGAATCAATAATTCAAGAGAGGGGAATTCAAGAGAAATCTTTGACTGTGCCCGGTTTTATTATTATTCTATGTATGTTATGAAAGGCTTTATCATTATTTCTTTACATCCAGCTTGTTATCGCGAAGATCTTCAGCAGTTAAATATTTAAAAGAGACAGCAATGCCGTGATAGCGGTATATCAACTTAATGCATTAAACTAATCGCAGTTTTCTAATACTTTCGGAAAAAAATCTTGAATTAATGAATTATGACCTAAAATATATTTTTTATTTTGGTTTTATATTAGCTATCAGTTTAACAGCGATACGGGTCCGGCAGAGTAGAATAGCACCTATCTTTTTTACCACCGAGATGTCGTAAGAGGCGACTAAAGTATTGCACGGACAGCCTTTTTTCGTGCAGAATAACACCACAATATGCAATGCTGTCCCTTTGTACTGCTCGTGGGACCGCAATGGGGAGTAAGATTTTTTTTGACTATTTGATCCAAATGGCGGTGACGTGATTGACCATCCGTCACATCTCGTTTCCCATAGGAGCGAAAAGTGGGCTACAGGCGTGGTTCTGCCACTGTCTGTGTCTTGGCCAGTTAAAAACTGTTTTGGATAATTCCATTCTAATACAAAGCATAAGTACGCTTAACCTCACGCGTCATTAGCAAGGGTAGCCATATGACATGAGACTGGCCGCTGTGAAACAAAAAGAATAAATATATAATATTACTAATTAAAAAAGTAGCATTTTGGCGGGAATAAATGCAAGAACGGAAACCGAACAGTGCCCGCGCTTTACGGAGTAAATGCCGATAATTTATTTTATTATTATAAATAACTTAATATTGTGCTTCATAGACTGTTTGTTCGTGCATTCCTTGTGCCGTTGGTATTATTTAGACTGCAATCGGTGTGCTTTTATGTTTTAACCGCATGCATTATTGACGGGTGATACGTTTCGGACTTCGGTGAATGTTTCTGGATGCTGTGAAGAGATCCCGACGGAGCTGCCTGCCCTTGCTAGGACACACAGGCGCTATAGAACAAGTGAGTGAGCTTTGCTTATCTTTGTTTTGGTAGGGAAGATTCCAGCTACAGTAGGCCAACACCCCGGGCGTTTGATACCTTCTCAATAGTCTAGCAAACGACCGAGACAGTCTGTATGCATCAAATTAATAGTCTAAACACAGCACAAATGAGGGATTTTTCGTAATCACCACCTTCGGCAGGGACATTGGCTCAAAATAAGATTTGCTTTAAGAAGTTAGTACGGGAGCATTATTTTAAAGATGTTTGCGGATAAAATTGTATGTGGATTCTTTTTACATATTCGTTTCGAACCATTACCTGATACCATCACGTGTATTTCTGTACATGTGTATGTATGTATGTTAGTTTATATGTATGTGTATATTTGTGTATTCTTATAAGTATACATAATTATATATTGCTATATATTTATTTAATATGTATTTTGAGTATTTTATCTTATTGTATTTATATTTCTTAATAGCTTTTAAGGTTCTAGTAATTAGTTTTTTTTTTTAAGTTTACACCTGCCACAAATTTTCACTACACCCTGGGTTGACTGGCAGCGAATGGCAATTGGCATTAAGTCCTCTGATCCTCTGAGGGTAGACAATAAAGCCTAAATAAATAAATTGGCAGTAGACGCCGCTGGTCATCACCGGTCTGTGTATTTTCGGTCTAGCATATTCGAGATGTTTATGCCTCTACACCTGGGTTCTTTGATTTTTTTACTAAATATTTTTAGATCGTTTTGTGGTTTTGTACTGGTTGTAGAATTTTTACTAGTGGTAGAATTCCTATGCATTAATACGTCTAGGTAGGCCAGGCCAGTTATTCACAATTCTTCATACATTACGGTGTTTTGATCTGGAGGCCACTGTGAGCTATTGTAATTACTGGACTGAGACTTATGAAGATGTCTCAGGGTGACGAGTGCAGCACGGTGCCATATTGAAATATTCTGGGTAAGACAGCTTGTTTTATGGGCAGACGTTGCATATACCAGCAGGTGCTCGTCTCGTCACTATCTCTTACAAAATGTATTCTAAGTAATTCATAATTTATTAATATCAAATGTTATACGATTATTAAGTTTCTTGTGGAAACGTATTTAGTTTGGAATCGTTTCGTATCTCTGAATATATAATCTGTAGTGATGATTTCTTATATTTACGCGAACACTACACATTTAAATGAAACTAAGTTTACGGATTTTATCGCGTTTAATTTTAAAATTAAACGCGTTAAAATCCGTAAACTTAGTTTCATTTAATCTGTAGTGGTTTGAAATAGTTATATCAACTTTGCTAATAAAATCATATTTTGCCTTAAACTTTCGAATTGGGTTTATCAAATTAATATATACGTTTTAACAAAATAGTTATTTAGTTACATTTTACTTATTATCATAGCATAATTTTATAGCTGACTTCAAAGCAGCAGATCCAAACAGACTTTCATTATTTTCATCATTACAACTTGGTTAAAATAAGACCACTCATACGATCTCTCCTTTCTGATAAAAATAACATTAAAATCGGTGCATAAGCACAGAAGTTATGAACGAACATCCATAAAAAATATACAGATGACTTGAGAACCTCATTATTTTTTTAAAGTCGGTTAAAAATGCGAATGACGTAGAATTAATATTTGTTTTATAAAAGCAGGCTCGTAAGTTTCTCTTAGACATAACTTTAAATTACTTTTGTTATTCTAATATACTTTGGTTATTCGGACAGCCTTTATTCGTGCAGAATAACAACATAATATGCAATGCTGTCACTATATTGCTCGTTGGAACACAATGGGGAGTGAGAATTTTTTGACTTGTATCAAAATGGCGGCGACGCGATTCACCACCCGTTAAGTCTCGTTTCCCGCGAGGTCGAAAAGGTGGAAAAGGAGGTATATATATTTATTTGCATTCTCTGTGTGGTTTCTGTATTGTGTACGTCGAATTAAGTCTATGTCTTTGTCTATGTCCTTATATGGGAAAAACACGTGACTGTATGTAAGTTAAACGTTATTCTCATATTATATTATTCATATTGCAAATGCAAAAAAACTTTATGAAACCTCTTTAGATTCAAAGCTAATTCCAAGCTATTGCTTACCATTAGATCGATGCTTTTAAGCATATTTCGGAAATTGTTTAAACTGTTTTCAATTGAGTTAACGAAGGTGGTCGCTAAGTTCTTTGGAATTAAAATTGTTTCGGAAGCGCTGTGGGAATTATTGAATTAAAAGTTATACCGAAATCATTTACGGCTTCTACATTAAATATTAACATTAAAATTAAATCAGTGTTATTAACTTTGGTATCAAGGCCTTCGATTCAATTTTAAACGCTTTCCCCATCCCTTTTCTATCAGCTATCTGAAGTGAATGTGAGTATCTGCTCATATACTCTTAATCTATTTAATTTTACTAAAAAAAGTGTATTTTTTTTATTTTAAATTATAGAAATTGAGTATAATATGTTTTAACCTAAAACAAAGAAATGGTACTTAAAAGTTCCATTTTTAAGCAAATTTATAAAAACTCTCGTCATTCTACATGTTCTCAGTTTCCGCTTAGTCATTGATGTTGCGAAGAAATAGGAGCAAGAAACTTTATTAGGTTGATCATTTGATTCGTAAAACTAGAAAAAAATCACTGCGCTTACGCACGTTGATTGGTGGTTGTAATACGAGTCTCGGGCATCTTACAAAAACTTTTCCGACGCAATAAACATGGAAAATAATTACTTGGGCAGAGAGAGAAAAAGAGAAAACTATGCTTAAAAGAAATTGTCATACATTGCTTTAGGCCAGCCCTTTAAATTAATTTATACAAATTAGATTTCTCAAAATTTAATTATTTTGTAACTGCAGAAAAGTTTGAGGACCGTTGCTCTAAACTTAATAACAATAGACTATTTAGTCTTTTTCGTTATAAAATTACGGTATTTCTATACAACTTCTTTTCAGTCATAACCTTATTATTGCTAGAAAAGCTTGTATCGTTAGTCGTGAAATTGCACAAGTAATTTACTGTATTTTGTCATAAACTTATATATAGTATAATAAAAGACACAGCGTAGCGGTATGCATGTACTTGCGCGCATCTCTCTCTCTTTCTATATACCTAGTCCGTCCATAAGTTCTGTTACAAATGAAAATGCTTTTTTTATAATGTAGTAATGTAATACCATTAAAATTTATACCTGCATAGTTATTAGTCTCAGCAAAAAATAAAAAAAATATTCTATTCAAAATGGCCACCTTTGGCTTTTATACAAGCCTTTACTCTGTTTGGCCACGACTAGGATTTACGCACTGTTTCCAAGGGAAATTTCGCCACTGCTTGCGCGCATAATTTGAAGTCTTGAGAATTGAGAGGGTCAACCCTCTCAATTCTCAAGACTCTGGTCTGGTCTGGTCTGGGCTAGATGAGGGCCAATCTTCAGCTCTTATAAAGTCCGGAACGTTGGTTTCAAGCTAGGCTTGGGTAGTTCGTGCCTTGTGACCAAGTGCAGAGTCCTTCTGGAAAGTCCACGGTATATTTTTAAAAAGTGTATTGCTGAGAGGTTTCACAACATGAGCCAAAGTGTATCTTGATACACTTTGGCTAAAGGTTTCACTCCTTTTTCACAAAAATGTAGTTTTGTAACTACTTGATAAGACACGCCCCACCAAACCATCACTGACGCAGTATGATGACCACGTTGTACCTTTCCGACCACTTGAGCAGCTTCTTTAGAACTGTGAGCGTACACTTTATCATTTTGCTTATTGTAGTGTTCTTCAATCGTGAAATTTTTTTTATCGGTGAAGAGAATATTTCTGTGCCTTTCACCTGCGTATCGCGACAGAAGGCGTTTTGATCGATCCACTCTCTTTAATTGTAAAGATTGATTTAGGGCATGTCCTGTATATCGACGATAATCACCGAGCTTCAGGTCTTGTTTTGTAATACGCGACAGAGTCCTAGCGGGAATCTTCATTTCTCGCGATAAGATTTTTTGCTTCCTAATGGGGTTTCGACGAATTCTGGCTTTAACAGCCTTTGTAGTTCTAACAGCACGCGGCCGCCCCGATCTTTTCTGGTCTTCAACAGAGGAAGTGTTGTTGTATCTGTTGATAGTACTATATACGAACATACGGCTGATAGCAAGCTTTTGATGTGTCTGGAATATGACCGACGGCTCCATACCCACTTTGTGCAAGGCGATCACTGCAATCCTATTTTCTTTAACACCCCATTCCACATTGTAGTTTGATAATGAACACGAATACCATACCATGTGCGCATATGCATGCGTCTGTGCACGCATGTGTTTGGGTGTGGCAGTGAACATAAGTATGTGTGTATGGTTAACCGTGAACATCAAATAAAATATAACAATTATCATACTATAAATGTATTATATTTTTGTATTAAAAATAACGTTATATACTAATTAAGTTTCCAGATATCTGGGAATTAAATATAATGCTTTTCTAGTTGTTTATTGCATACATACTCATTGATGATCCCATTTCGCTAACAGACGATAAACAAGAAACTGACTGTATTATTGTCCTTCTTTTGTTAAATTCGAAAACATTTACAGTAGTCTCTTTATAGCTAAGTCGCACAGCCCAATGTAAGGCATGTTGCTGAGTAATGTCGTAAAATAAACAATAACAAGATCATTTATTTACCACAAAACCTCACCTGCGACCTATATCTTTTATACATCATTAAGAGATACGTGTGCCGGTAAAGCGTAAAGTTTTCTCATATCCTAAAACATTTACACGTAAACTTATCCGTCGCACAACTGTATTTCTCGAGAATAGTAAAAACATTTTATGGCTAAGTGATGACTACACAGGAATTTTATCCGACATGTTCATACTTTTACCGCTTTAGCCAAATATTCGTAATCATCATGATTTCAGCCTATCACTAGTCCACTGCTGAACGTGAGCCTCTCCCATAGATTGCCACAAAACACATAAGTGTGTAGCTCTAATTTTGGGGAGATTTTGCCGTAGTTGCTACGCCTAGCAGGCGGGTTGGCAACCGCAGTTTATTTATTCAAATGTTCCGGGAGATTCTGCTGCCTATCTCCTGTTTTTCATTTTCCCTCTGTCGAATTTTACAACACCCACGCGACGAGATGAGGTGGTAGATTTTCTTAAGCACGGCACAACCATTTTTAGTGACGTATAATAATTCTATTATTACCTAGCACTGAATTCATAATAAGCTATAGTGTGCGAATATCTGTGTTTCGTTCTGAAGGCTACTGCGAGCTACTGTAATTACTGGGCATATGTGACTTAAGAACTGATCTCTCAAGGTGACGCAGTGTGTTGCGAACTCGACACAGAAATGCTCTGTGATACAGCATTTTTTAAGGGCAGACGTTGCAGTTACCATCAGGTGGTTGCTCGTCTCGTCGCTTTATTCTATAAAAAAATATACATTCCCACTACAGGCACAGAGCAGTGCGTTGTAGCGACATCTATGTAGCCACATGAGAAGCTCTAGAACTTTATATACAACTTCTAAATATTACTAGTAGGAGGAGACGTCCTCCCCAGATCAGACCACCCGATCTGGCAGGTAGCCTTTTCCTTGGCAATATCATCCGCCAAAGAATGGCTGCTCGTCACGTTTGTCATTATTCGAGCTCGCACGCTTAAAGCTTCATAGCACGCGAGTGACCTGTGTTCGATTCTTAGTGCCAGCACCACTAAAATTGTTAGTTGCAATTTTAAATGCCGATTTACCAAGTGCTCGGCGGTGAAGGAAAACACCGTGAGGAAACCTGCATGTCTGAGGAAATAATAAAAATTTCAAAAACATGTGGAGTCCGCCATCCCGCATTGGCGCAACGTGGCACTCTTTTCCGCAGTGGGACATTATCTGTTAGCCCTTACTTTTTGATGTCTCATAATTTGAATATATATACTGTTGGGGAAGAAAGGTTCTCGAGTGGCAACTTCATACCGGCAAACGCAGTGTAAGGCGACACTCCATTAGATGGAGCTACGACCCAGTTTTTCACGAAGTCGACCAGGGCGGTTCTCACCGCCCAGAGTTACCGACACACAAGTCGAAAGTCCGAATGGAGGCCCGCAGCCTCCCTCGGACGGTCATTAGACGACTTAAAATCATTTGAGATATTCGAAATCGTGCAAGCACGCAGCTAACGTGACACATTCCAAATTTCGAGGTTTTTGTAGGATTTTATTTAATTATTTATGTTTGGGTCAAACCAAACCTGGTACGCGGGCCCCTGGCCCATGAGCACAGTATCCGATGAAGCTGTAAAAGCTAAAAAGGCTAACAGCAATTACATCACCGAAATTACATATCACGAAGTCGATGGATGCGTGTGGCACAGGACCGAGTTTTATGGCAATCAACGTGGGAGGCCTATGTTCAGCAGTGGTGTTGTGACGATCTGAAATGACGTTCATGAATTATAAATAACAGAGATATCAAAATCGGTTGTATGTATGTTACATACATACAATCACGCCCGTTTTCTCATATAAGGGGTAGGCAGAGATCACACACGTTGTCCACTTTTCGTCCCCGCGTGAAACGAGTCGTAACGCCATTTTTGTACGCGACAAAAAATATTCCCCATTGCTTACCCACGAGCGAGAGTATAGTGACAGCATTGCATATTCTGGTGTTATTATGCACGAATAACGGCTGTCCGTACAATTCCTGTTCTACTCTGCCGGATACCTATCTGCTATCAGCTTGTATGTACATTATATATTTGAATGTATATACTGTATATTGTAACTGCGATGTACATATAATCTTATTCTAACATATAAGGAAATAGATGAAAACCATAAAAAAGCAAATTATAGGAAAAGGTAGACATGTCGTTAATTATCCGTCTTCTTTTACGTTTTGCTATATTTATTTAAAGACAGATTCACGTAATTGGCAGAGACCGACGTCACGCTTTGATCATATCCACTGAAGTAAACGCCTTCGCCTATGCTTGTATATTTAATGTCAAGAGCATATTCGCAATTCATATCTTTTTAATGACCATTAAATATGATTTTTTCGCTACATACGTATGCCGCAGAGTCGGAGACTCAGTGGTATGCGCAATAACCGGGTTTTTATAAAGTAAAGTGACAAAAGAAATTTTTCACCTGATGGTAAGTTCAACGTCTGTCTATAACAAATGCTGCGTCATCCAGAACGTTTCTGTGTGGCATCACACTGCGCCCATCACCCTGATACTTTAGTTCTTAGGTCTGATATGCACAGTATTTACACTGATCAGAAACACAGTTATTTAGAATAAGAGTCAAAAAGCCTCAACTATGTGCGTAAGTACAGGGGTATTCTCTCGTTCGCACTTTATCATATCGGATGATTCTTCGTTCAATTTTATACGAAAAGATACAATCATAGACAATAATACGTCTTAAAACCAACTTGTATCTCATACGCCCCTTAATTACACTATCTGTCAATGCCATTCAAGCCGAACACAAATATACGTTTAAACACTACTGGTTGACCGCAAAAAAATTGGCATTGGCGGTGCTAACTACCTAGATCAATTTCTGTATAGGGATGTGTAAATAATGTCAATAATATGAAATGTAAATCATATAAAACTCTAAAATAAACTGAACAAGCTGTTCATAGAGTGAATAGAAAATAGCGAAAATCCATTATAGTAGAGAAAGAAAGCTAATTTGCTAAGTAATTAATTCACACACAAAATATACAATGGTGTGTATTGTCTACTTTCGAAGATCACCGCCCGCCCTCTCAAAATAGTGTGCACAAGCAAACTAACACCGCCACCGGGAACCGCCATCGGATACTCTTCGCCACTACAATACTGCCACTAGGCAATATACACCACTGAACTCGCGACCGCGACTCGTGTTTCACCTCAAAACCAGGGATTATTAAGTGTTATTGACTCTACGATAGTTGTCTCCCGGCCGCTGTGTGTTCAAAACTAGGTAATATACACCATCTTATATTGAGATCTTAGACAAATTAACTATCCTTCCCTATCAAGCTGCTCATGAATTATATTGTAATATTTGTGCGCAAAACAGCCATTAAATAAATTTGAACTAGCAGTATATGTGTATATAGAAATCGGAAATTTGTTCCCAAATACCTGACATCACAGCTGGTGTATAACAACTTCCATCCTCGTCTTCCGACCTGTGTTTACATGCTAAATACAATTTTTCCGGAAATTAATTCGAAGAAACAGCCTACTGGAAATAATATGTACACAGTACGTTTCAAACAGTATAAAATTCAATACATATTCTAGACCATAAAATAATTGAGTATAATTTATTGAAATGGTTATGAAGATAGTGATGGGCTTCGTAATAAAATTAAACATTAAACGAATATAGATTTTATCATTTGCTTCATGTTAGTGGATTTTCGAAAAATCTTTTCATTAGTTACGAATAAATAATTTCTAAAATAATTTATTAATTATTACTTAAAATTTAAGTCGTTACTTAGTGATTTTAACACGAGAGCTTTTAGCAGATGTAATCTGACTGAAAACTAAATTTAATTAGTTTTTGTCTTAAATGGTTTTGCAAATACATATACAAATACATACAAAGAATCACGCCTCTTTCCCATTGGGGTAGGCAGAGACTATATCTTTCCACTTGCTACGATCGTGACACAATGGGTAGGCAGATTCTCTAACGCCAATCCTACTGATACTGATTTGTATTTATCTCCGCATCTGAATCATACTACTATTATAAAGCTGAATGATTCATTGTTTGAACACGCTAATCTCCGAAAATATTAATAAGAAAATTAGAAGCAGCCGTGGCTGGCTCGCTTAAAATTTCATAGTACCTGGGTTGCGTAGTGATCTGGGTTCGATTTCCGGTGCTGGCACCACTAAAATTGTTAATCGCAATTTTAAGTGATGATTCACCACGTGCTCGGCGGTGAAGGAAAACATCGTGAGGAAACGTCGAGACTGAGAAATAAAAAAGATATTTCGAAGACATGTGCAGTCCGCCAACCCGCATTGGAGCAGCGTGGCAGATTCTTCCTAGCTCCAAAAACCCTCTCAGAAATGGGAGGAGGCCTGTGCTCAGCAGTGAGACATTTATAGGCTGAGGCTGAGGGTTGGGAACCGCGAGGCACAGCTACCAGACCAATGTGGTGTGGTGTGGTTGTTAAGAGCTGTCATTATCAAAAGAAGAGATCTGTACTGTCATATTTGAATATGACAACATGATAACCATGAAAATACACGGTGTTAGACCTTGTGTTCTTATCGTAAAAAGAAACTGCAAGACGTAAAGCATGACCGAAAGTGATTTGTAAATACATATCTCTACCCAGTGAATAGCAGGGTCCGTTTCACTCAAATTTCATCGATCAATCGTTTCACCCTGAAGAAAAATATCTGTTTAGAAAGCACGTACTGTACGTACGATGAATCAAAGGCAAATTTCTGATATTCTCATAAAAAAAAAGATCAGCCATTGATCCATACTGATTAAAATGAAATAAATTCGCGAACGCCTCTTGTAGATGATGTTTCATCCATGATGATGACATCGATCATGAATAGATTTTTGTATTTTTTATTCAGACACTAATTCAGCTGTCCACTGTTAGCATAAACCTCTACTAAGTTGGGATGCTAAGCTAATCGCCGTAAGCAGTTTGATTGCAGTACCAGACACCTCGCACTTAGAGCACTGAGAGTTACTGTAATGAGACTTGAGAACTGATGTGTGTGCTGCCGCACAGAAACGTTCTGGATGACACAGCATTTGTTATGGGCGGATGTTACTCTTACCATTAGATGAACGTTTTGCTCGTCTCGTCACTTTCTCCTATACCTATAAAAGAAACACTTGAGACGCTCGCAATTAAGATCATTTTAATTTCAATTAAGATCAGTAATTAAGATATTTGAGATCATTATTCCGGCATCTGACAGAGGCATGGTAGATTTTCTTATGCTGTCACCACATTTTTATCAAAAGTATTCAGTATTAACGAGATTGGAAAATTTTAAATTTATAATCCTGCTAATACGGCAGTTTTTCTAATCGTATAATAATATGTATAAATATAATATTATATGTAATATGTATATAATTTATATGTATAGTTCATACTGCGAAAATTTCACCTCGGCAAATATCTTCTGAATTCAAAAGAATTCATAAGGCTTGTTGCTATCTTTATAACCTATATGGATGCTCTTTATTAAAATCCTTAGAAAGTTTTTTTTGGAATTCCTAATGTGGACGGGGAGATCCTTATTTAATTTATGAAAAGAATCTGAATAGAAAATATATTTTTTCTAAAAAACTCTTGCTTATTATGATTCTAAAAAGCCGCTTATTCCTAATTAAATGTAATAAAAAAGGATTTATGGATTTTATCGCGTTATATTTTACTATTTTTATAACTCCAAATTTCGAGCGCTTCACCCTGATGTCATAGTAATCCGAGACACCTTCAGCGTTTAATTACTATGTTTGGTCCGAATTGATTATATCTGTCTTTATAGCTCCTTCAACTATTTCAATCTGTAATCGATGTCAATTGAACTTATTTTATATTATTATTTATCTGTTTTTCCATCTAGGAGTCTAGGTTACAAAGGTATATTAAAAGTAACTTCATTTTGTTCGGTAAATACCTACTTTGTGTTTGGAACGTCTTTCATCTAGTTGACTAACGGTAAGCAGGGGTTGTCTTCTAGTTTCTTCATCAAATACATCGCCCTTAAGAATTTAAAATAGCAAAACAAAAAATACAGTAACATGAACTCTCACTGGTTACATTACAACTGTTTTTAAAGGAAAAGATTTCAAGAATCCGAATTAAATTTTGTCGACTTGGCGATTTTTTTAGTAAAATTTATTGTAGTGCTCTTGCTTAAAAAAGGAATCACAACGAAAGTAGTTAAACAAGCTAATGTGAATGTGAAACGCAGTAAGTCTCCTGTTCATAAAGCTTTGGCTGTGGAGTATTTAAGATATGCCTGCGTTTACCTTCTTAGAATAATCAGAATCAGAATGTATTCAATTTTTTGCGCAGGGTATTCGCATCTTCCTATAGATTCGACGTCGAATCTGGTCGTGCTCGTATCCTGTGTATATCCTGGTGTATTCCTTTTGACGGGGAATACAGTAATAATAAACTGTGTATTTTACTTATTATAGGATTCATATGCAGGAATCCGTCGTAGTAGGTACCACCCTAGGGCCAGTTATTCTGCCGTAAAGCAGTAATATGCAATCATTACTGTGTCTCGGTCTGTAGGGCACTGAGAGCTAGTGCAATCACTGGGCATATGAGACTTATGTTTCAAGGTGACAGGCGCAGTGTGGTGCTACACATACATATTCTGAGTAACACAGCATCTTTTATTAGAAGACTTTGCACCTACCATCAGGTGAACGATTTGCTCGTCATGGTATATTCACTGGTGGTAGGATTCCTTTGCAGAAATCCGTCTAGTTAGGTACCACCCCAGGCCAGATATTCTGCCGCGAAGCTGTAGTGTGCAAGCTTTACTGTTTTCAGTCTCAAGGGCACTGAGAGCTAGTGTAATCACTGGGCATATGAGACAAAAGAACTGATGTCTTTTGGAAACGGGCGTAATGTTGTGTTCGTAGATATGTGGTGACACAGCGTTTGTTATGGGCAGATGTTACATTTACCATCAGTCGATGTTTTGCTCCTCTCCCCACTTTATCAAATAAAAAATAAATAAAAATATACTTTACTTCACCTATATGTGCGGCTACCTGCCTATGAATCATACATTCATAGGCAGGAAGCCATCTAGGTAGCTACCAGCGCACTGGTTTTACCATATTTTAAAGACAGTTTACGACCAACCGTATCCCACGCGTAAATAAAATAAAAAACCCCGTGTAAAAATAAATATTAACACGTTGGCGGACAGTACATGTTAAGAATTACTTCCCAAATGACACTACTTAATCTCATACATTGCCTATGGGCGTAGTGTCAATGTAGTTGCATGTAAAATGTTGTTTAGTGACAGTACGCCTATAGGCGCTTACGTCTATGGGCGTACTGTCATGTTGCATCTTAAGAAAACTACGCATAGACATTATACGCCTATAGCCGTAAACTTGATTATACAGGTAACAGTAATAAAACCAGTATTTGTTATAAAGATTTGTTTAATAATAATCACAAACTTAATCAGCCTCTTTTGTAATTAACATGTTTCTAATAATAATCAACTTTTTATCTTGCCTTTGTTGAAATTAAATAAAACATTAAAACTCTTCTAACTTTGAATGTACGTTTACCACTAGATATTTATGATAGTAATCACAGCAACATTTTACTAACAATCTTATTTTAGTACTAATTTGAACACAATACTATAGGTCACCATAAGGTTAATATTAATTTACTTATGTAATCAGCCTTTTTTATATTCCGAAATTATCACAATATTGTACTCTGCCAGCATCATTTAAGAAGCAATCTAATGACAAAATCTGGCCTCAATAATAATTACTTTTCTTATTAATCAAAACTTATTTAAAATAAACTCGTTACAAGATAATTTAATCATCACCAGGATTTTGTAGACTTGCATGATATGGTTCAAAGCAAGATGGGCAAAGAGGAGGTTTATCGAGACAGCCCTTGCAGCGGTAACTCGTCTCCTTTCTTATCTTTTTTGTTGTACAAAATTTGCATTTTAAAAATGCAAATTTTTTTGAAGTTCCAGGTCGCGCAGGCATTTGTTCTGGCCAGTGACCATGCATTACACTCCAATTATTTTGGAGTATGTTATTAGTGCATGTCGTCGTGGGTTGGAATCGCCTGTTATTGTGAATACTGGATGTGTTTATCATGTCGCTTCCCTTCAAATTTTTGTCCAGCCCAATCATTTCCTGTATCAGTTCTTCTCGGTAGTTTATGTACGAGTACGAGCAAGAATTATTTTTTATATATTTTCTATGAAGAAAATAGGCGTTCCACACTGCAATGTCCAACATGTGAAATATTACTTTCTTGTACCATCTGATGGTTTTACGGGGACAAGAATAGTAAGATACCATCTGATCACAACGATCAATGCCAGACATGTTTCTGTTATATATATCAACTTCAGCAGGCTTTAAACGGGTCTTGTCAAATCTGTTTGAAACTTCTATGATCGAGGGATGAACTTTAGTGGTAACCATCAGGACAGGGCGTTTATCTTTCCAATTGGAAACATATACTTTGTTTTTGCGAGCCCACACATGCTCGCCTTTTTTCAATTTTTTTGTCGTAATGAATTTAGGATTATCTTTACGACTCTTACGTAAAGTACCGGTGCTATGAGTCTTCAAATCAAGCAATTTCTGTGACAATTTTACAGAGTTATAATAGTTGTCCATGAACAAATGATGACCACGAAGCAAATATGGCCGCATCAACCTTAACACAATTTTTTCTGTCTTAGAATCATCCCCATCCATATTCTGATTTGTTGTTTCCTTACCAGAGTACATCAATATATTGAGTACATAGCCATCGAACGTAGTAAGTTCATAGAACTTAATTCCGTATCGGGCTTTTTTTGACTTTATATATTGTCGAAAATGTAGCCGACCCCGAAATAGAAGCAGGGACTCATCTAATGACAAATTCTCGCCTGCACTATATATTTTTCTGAAGTTCATAGTCAACATATCTATCAATTTTACAATCTTCTGTTGTCCTTTAGCCTCCAATTCTGATGCATATAGACAGCGTAATAATTGTTCATACCTTCGCCCTGACATAGTATAGGTAAATATCGGATGATAATACATTGCTTTGGTTATAGTAAAAAGGTTCCTTTGTTTAGGACATTTTATAAGACCTTTCAGAAGACAAAGTCCGAGAAATTTCAGCATTTCTTCATAATTGGTTTCACGAAAGACAGCTTTGCGGCTATATCTTGTATGTGGTTTGTTAGTTTGGCACAAAGAGTTACCATAATTATTAGTACATATTACCAGATACTCAATGAAATTCCGTGGAAAAACTAAATGAAAACAGTCCATAACATTTTCTATGTTATCAATGTTTACTTTAATTCCAGAAGCAGCGTTATCAAAATTAAAATCAGGTATATTAGTCACCGTGTCAGACCAACCTTCTTCCACTAAAGGTATCTCTGCAGATGTCTCGGGAGCATGACTGATTGGGCTAGTAGGCTGATCAGAAATATCTGGTGAATTGGGGCGTTTATCTTGATTTACAAGCCGATCGTTTGATGATAAAGGAATTCCAGATGACGTAGCTTCCAAAACATGAAGGTTTTGGGTAACTGAAATATTCTCATTCCGTGAATTCTGTAAATCGTCTTCAGAAGGGCAAAATGTTTTATCACTATCATCCGAATCACTAGACGAAGAACACTCACCAGATGCATTACTAGCTTGTTTTCGTGGGCGGCGTCCAGCAGCATCGTCAGAACTCAACGAATCGTCGCCTGAAGGGTGGTAATCCTTGTCGGACCCGTATTCCCCATCATCAGCATATGGATCTTCACTAGATTCCGGAGTTTCAGCTTCATTGAACAATTCTAACAGCCGTTTTTGTTCCCTTTCGTACGGATCTCCAGGCGCCATCTGTAGATAAATTCATTATTAATTCAATACCAAAAAACTGCATTCAATACAAACAACCACTAATTTTAGAAGCACAATTACCTTATACAAAATTGAATTTGAATATTTCGATAAACAAAAACACAAAAATACGTCAATAACTTACCACTCGAGCCGTTATTTGCGCGCGAAAATATGAGGTGACACGAAGCCCACCGCCGACGCGCACTACGTGACTAAATGTATGAAAACATGACGCCCACGGGCGTACTGTACGGGGGGAGGGGTACCGGAATTCTGTCAATGTGTGTGTCCCTTGACGTGTTGTAGAACTATGTACGATGACAGTAGGAAAGCCGCATTACTTTTGCGGTGACACTACAACATTCTCTTCCTTGTAAAAGTATTGAAAATCAAACGCCCTCAGCCGTACTGCCGTGACACGAGTATAAACTATTACGACTAAAGGCGTTCTGTCGTATCATTTTTTACTATAGGAACGCCCACAGACGTTACTGTCCATCAATGTGTTAATATCATTATCAGTTATCATTAGCAATTAATAACAATATCAATAAACTAGTAATCTAGCCAGAAACGACACTTCACGACCAACCGCGGCCCCGTGTTCTCATATCAATATCATAATCATTAGCAATTAATATCAATGTCAGTGAACTAGTAATCAAGCCAGAAACGACAGTTCAGGACCAATGCGGGTTGGTGGACTTCACATGTCTTCGAAATATTTTTAATTACTTAGACATGCAGGTTTCCTCACGATGTTTTCTTTCACCGCCGAGCACGTGGTAAGTCAGCACTTAAAATTGCAATTAACAATTTTAGTGGTGCCGGCACCCGGAATCGAACCCATGTCACTCGCGTACTATGAAATTTAAAGTGAGTGCCTAGCCCCTGAGCTACCACGGCTCTTAATCGTTCCGTGTATTCATATCAATATCATTATCATTTATCATTAGCATTTAATACCATTATAAATAAACTATAATAGTAATCTAGCCAGAAACAGTATCTTATTATCAGTTATGAAAAAAACGCTTGTGTACCACATAAATAAATATAAAAATGTAAATTATTGCCGGGGTTATATGGGTTGCGGCTCATGAGAATCTTGCACCTTATCTCATCCTGTGGGCGTCGTAAAAGTCGACAGAGGGAAAATAAAAACCAGTAGATGGGCAGCATCCTGGAGCATCAGGCAAACTGCGGTTGCCAACACGCCTGCTATGCGTGGCAACTATGGCGAAATCCCCCAAAATGAGAGCCACAAACTTTTGTGGCAATCTTTTGCGGAGGCCGATGTTCAGCAGTGGACTACAAATAGGCTGAAATGATAACGACGATGATGAATATTATTGAATGTTACTAAAGAGAAACCTTAAAAAAAGCGAATGCGAAATGCGGATTATTAAGTATGAAGGGTGAATGAGAAGGACTATGAACCGCGTCTGAAATATATTATCCACAAACGATACTACTGAAGCGAAAGTTTATTAAGTGAAGAGCAATTTGTTCGAAATCTGAAAAGCGACGTACGTGATTTGAATTTTAAACGCTATAATGTCCCCGTCATGAAGAATAATGGATGCTTCACACTAAAATTCGATTGGAATTTTCAGTTCTGAAAAATTTACGTGCACGTACATGTGTTCGGGAATAGACACTTATGTTTGACGTAGATCAGTATAAACCAGTAGTCGAAATTCGATCGTTATTCTTAAATATTTTTAGTTTCAACGTTGTTGAGATTTCAGTAATTATTTGTTGTAAAGTAACAGCCTATAAAATTCTCACTGCTGACCTCATTCTTATTTCTGAGAGGGTTTGGGAGCCGGGAAGAATCCGCCACGCTGCGGTCCAATGGTCCAAGAGGCGGACAAATACAATGCGGGTTGGCGGAACTCACATGTCTTCGATTTTATTTATTTCTCTGACCTGCAGGTTTCCTCACGATGTTTTCCTTCACCTCCGAGCACGTAGTAAATCAGCACTCAAAATTTCACTTAACAACTTTAGTGGTGCCGACACCGGGAAGCAAACCCAGGTCACTCGCGTACTATGAAATTGAAAATTCTATTGCGACAGATCTCCACTCTGTGCGACTTCTTGACGACCGCGTGGACTAGTGGTTAGAGTATCTAACTTCTACGCCGCGGGTCCTGGGTCAAATCTCAGCCGGAACCTACATTTGTGAAATGTCTCATAAAATTCTCAGTGATCGCGCCATCCACAGCATACGAATAAAATATCATTCATTACTACTGTATATTTCGTTGATAGCAAACATTAAAACGAATCAAAGAAATTAATTGTCGGTTTCGTTTTTTATTATGTATACGGAATTAAATTGATATTGATTGTATATAAATATTAATGTATTATACATAATAGACGTTGTCCTGCCTGAACGTTGGCTGGCCTCCTATTAGGGAATTCAGCAAATGTTTTTTTTTTGATATTCGAATCTTCGATCAACTGTATATACTAACTGCAATTTGACATTCTTCTAAAAATCGGTCCAGCCGTTGAGAAGGTGTTCAGTGACATACACACTTACAGAATAATTATATATATTGGTCGCATTAACTTCAGAAAGGGGGAAGGGTCGTCGTAGGCAAACGTATTACGATCAGATCGAAGTTGTTGGTCTCTACCCCTATGGGAAAGAGGCGTGACTCTATGTATATAAGTATGAAAGCTTATGATTTGATTGAATAATGCCGTAGGAATTTTTATAGATTTAAAAAAAGCTTTCGATACTGTAAGCCACCCAAAACATCTCCAGAAGTTGCACAACATTGGAGTCACTGGCACAGCGTTAGACGTATTTACATCATACTTACAAAACAGGCGTCAAGTAGTAAAGATAAATGACTTCATTAGCACTCCACAAAATATCACATATGGAATTCCTCAAGGCTCCTTAGTCGGCCCTTTATTTTTTTATTTACATTAATAATATTAATACAATAGGACTTACTGGACACTTAACATTATATGCAGATGACATATGTCTTTTCTACTTTGGTAAATCTATACATAACATAATAATTAATGCACATAAAGATCTAGACACTCTGAATGAATGACTTAAATTTAACCTTTTTTTATTGCATAAAGTGATGAAACTAGCAAAACGGTCACCTGATGGTAAGTGCAACGTCTACCCATAACAAATGCTGTATCACCCAGAAAATTTCTGTGTGACACCACACTGTGCCCATCACCTCAAACATAGGTTCTTAAGTCTCATATGCCCAGTGATTACGCTAGCTCACAGTGCCCTTTAAACCGAAACACAGTAATGTTTGCACACTACTGCTTCACGGCAGAATAACTGGCCCTGGGGTGGTACCTACCTAGACGGATTCCTGCATAGGAACTATTAACACGACAAAAACATCGTATATGATTTTTTCTGCTAAAAATAAACATATACCAAATTTCACACCTCTTACCATTAATAATAGTAGCATTCAGCGTTCACACCAGGAAAAATATCTTGGTCTATGGATTGATGAAAAATTAACTTGGAAATTTCATATCGAGCATGTCCGAACAAAACTGTCATTGCTAGGGGCATTTCGTAAGGTGTCAAACTATATTCCAATGGAAATACGTACCACAATATATAATTCATTACTAAAGACACATCTAGAATACTTATTTGAAGTATCGGGATCGGCGGCTAACTCAAATCTGAAATGTCTACAAAGAACCCAAAACAAAATTATTAAAATTTTATTTCACTACCCCTGCCTTACTCCCACAAACCAGTTATAAAAAACTACCAAAATATTCCATATAACACAACTATATACGTATTACACTTGCATTTTAATAAAAAACATTACTATAAATTCAATTCAGTCTAATATACAGTTACAAAAAAAAGTTAATACACACAATCTACGAAATAAAAACAAAATAAAACTCGCTAGCTCACGCACTAATTACGGAAAAAAAACAATTTTGATGGAAGGAGTACAGCTACTGGTATATAATAAGTTATCAAATGTAATAAAAGAATGTGACAGAATACACATTTTTAAGTGTAAACTTAAGACCTATATTTTGCACAATGTAATATAATTTTTTGTTTTTGTCTCAAATACATAATGTCAGTGTCCAATGCATTAGAGGTTAATTGTTTTAATTTAAGCATATTATTGTATCTCATTTAAAGTGAACCTATGTTCTTATAGGAAATAGAAAATCTTTAAACCTAACTTAAGAAAACAATGCTATAAAATTGTTATAAATCAAAACGTTACGCTTATTCTGGCTGTCTGTAGGAGTTGTTATATTGTTTTTGTAATTTTCTTGAACAAATGTATACATGTTCCATAACAGATATATGTGAACGATAAAACTTTATCAAATAAAAAAAATCCATTGATAGTTTAATTATAGTTTCATCTGTGTATGAACGGTGTACATGTCTATGCAGCTTTCTTAGATGACCGGAGATAGTGTCGACAATAATCCAGACAAATTAATCAATTTTAAATTAAAAACTATTTATCCAAATATTTGCTTTTATTACGCTTAAATCTCGCTAAATGACTTGTGCATATAGCAAAACAATTAAAACTAAAAACTGTTCCGTTCGCTGCTTACATATTTTGCATACCAGAACGTGATGTGAATTTAAAGTGATAATTATAGTGTGGGGTGCAATAACAGATTAGCTACATGTTTGTGTTCTTAGCAAAATAATTTATTACACATGATTAAATAGTATTTACTATTATAAATGACTAAAAAAATAAAAGATGATACGGTAAATGTTAGCGGATATAATTGTTCATTTATTTAATTGCTGTTACTAGAAAGACGGGAGGAGACATCCTCCCCAGACCAGACCATTCGATCATTCGACCCTTTTCCTTGGCAATATAATCCGCCAAAATGGTAAAAAATGGTTACCCTTTTTCTTGGCAATATCATCCGCCAAAATTGTAAAAAATGGTTACGCTTTTCCTTGGCAATATCATCCGCCAAAATGGTACAAAATGGTTACCCATTTCCTTGGCAATGTCACCCGCCAAAATGGTAAAAAATGGTTACCCTTTTCCTTGGCAATATCATCCGCCACAATGGTATAAAAATGGTTACCCTTTTCCTTGGAAATATCATCCGCCAAAATGATATAAAAATGATTATTGTAATATCAATAACGGATTACGATAACCCTTGGGTTTTCATGATACTCGTATTTATGATACTACTGCCTAAGAGAATCTACCACCCCATCTCATCCCGTGGGTGTCGTAAAAGTCGACGGAGGAAAAATAAAAAAAAACAGGAGATTGGTAGCAGTATCTTCCTGGAACATCTGAATAAATAAACTGCGGTTGCCAACCCGCCTGCCAAACGTGGCAACTATAGCAAAATGGCGTCCCAATTTAGAGATACAAACTTTTGTGGCACTCTATGGGGGAGGCTTATGTTCAGCAGTGGACTAGATATAGGCTGAAAAGATGATCATGATGATGATGATTGTTTTTAAAATTTCTAAAAAGAAAAATGCCCGATGGGTTTCTTGTAGGTTCTTCTTACGAAATAGGCATCTTTAGATGACCAGTATTACTCTCAAAAAATTGAGTACAATGTGAATTATGTAAGTAATCTATATTGAATAAAATAATTATTTTATTTTCTTACATCAATTAATAATCATAAAAGTGAAATACTAAAAAAATACCACCACCAATACTCCACTATAAAGTTTGAAATAACAAAAAAAGTATTGCAAATTGACGATGGGTGTCCGGCAGAGTATAATAGCACTTACATATTCCTACCGAGGTGTCGTAAGAGGCGACTAAGGTGTTGTACGGACAGCCTTTATTCGTGCAGAATAATATCATAATATTCAATGATATATGCTCGTGGGCAGGAACACGTAGGAAAGAATTTTTTTTACTCCTACTTAAATGGCGATGACCTATTCCCCACCCGCCACGTCTTGTTTCCCACGGGAGTGGAAGGCTACGGATGTGGTCTCTACCTATATCTAATGGGAAAAAGGCGTGACTGTATATATTTATGTACTAAAAAAGATGATAACTAGAATAAATGTAAACAATGTGTAATAATAAAGATCAACGTTTCTCGCCCAAATGCAACAGACGCACAAACTGCACCGGTAAAACAATGTACGTACGTTTAAAGCCCATCTAACCAATGTGCAAGCAGTCAATCTAAGTTTGCTCTTGTCTTTTAAGTTGTTGACAACTTAATTATACGATCAGAAATTGTATGGTAAGTGAAGCTAAACTTGAAATTTTCAATGTCTAGATTATAATACATAAATAAATATAGACTCGCGTTTTACCCATGTAAGAGGTACGCAGAGGCTACACAAGTAGCCCAGTTTTCGCCCCTGCGGAAAACGAGACGTGACTGATAGCGCACCACGTCACCGCCATTTTGGTACAAGTCCAAACAAATTTATCAAAGCATTGCGTATTATGGTGTTATAAATTAAGTTTATGCTTACATACTGTAACTATTCAACTTTCACGTTGATAAAATTAATTTCGTGACCAGAAAATAGACTTAATCTATTTCAAGATTAATGGTTATTTCACTCTAGGCCATTTGAATTATATATTTGAATAAATTGTGATCGTCGTAGGTAGGATCCTTTTATCTACGTTGTGTTTTTTATAGTAACTTGTTCTTTTAGGTGTATCATAGAAGGATGTTTATTCACTAGAGAATCTGCAAGTTTAAGACAGTGTACAAATACTAATTAATTACTAATCCCTAAACTCTTGTAAGGGGTTCACAATGTTTATTTATCATAATATCTGATACAAGGAGATTTGTTTTCCGCACTTGTATAAGATTTACAATTAATTATGAATAACCCACTACAAGCTATCGCACCCCCCACCATTTTTGTTTAAAAAAATGTTGGGAAGGCACACGGCTGCGCAATCCGCCGTGTACGGTGAGCGGCGTCCTTCCCAACTTTTTAGGACAAAGGGAAAATGAAAAACAGTAGATAGGTAGCAGAATCTTCCTGGAACATCCAATTAAATAAACTGCAGTCAACTCGCCTGGTAAGACTGTCAACTATAGCAAAATTCCTCCAAAATAAGATCTAATATCTTTTGTGGCTATTTATGGGGGAGGCCTTTGTTCAGTAGTGGACTTGTGATAGGCTGAAACAATGATGATGATGGTGATGAATTGAGATGTTGTGAACATGCATAAACAAACAAAGATACTGAATAGAAATAACCACAAAAAGTTGACCCTTACTGCTAATCTCATATCTATGATGACGTATGCTTGGCTGTCGTATGTCGAGGATTATGCCGAAAAGGGCCATCACTCATCAAATTGGTGCGGTGTTACCGCATCGCTGATTTACGGTGAGGACCGCACCCTAGAGAATACTGTCCAGAGACCGATTGAATGATGAATTAAAAAAAATACATTCACCATTCTCCATTTCCGATTGTAATAAAGAAGAAAAACCAGTAACACCTTTAATTAAACTTTTATATCTCAAGATCGCAATTCTGTAACTACCAAACGAGTAAAGTCGACCTACTTTACTCGTGACCACGTCTGTAAAAAAGCTTTGGTTCACAGAACTGCTGTATTTTTTCCAAGTTGCACTTTACGCTTTCTTTAAAAATTGATGAATTTCATAAATAAAACTGCCACGCGAAATAAATAAAATAAAATAAGGGTTAGTCGATCGCGTGGACAGTAAATTGTAGAGCCTTTACATCTTGCTAAAATGTCTAAAATGAACTTTGTTCAAATACATTTTATACTTAAGAAACTCGTCCAAACTTTACGCCGTAAACCATTCCTGGGGAAAATATTTCTTTTACATTTAGTATTCCATTACTTGATTGTGCAATACTGCAAAAAGTCATGCCCAATACGCTATGGACCAACTAAATATGAGTATATCATTTATTTTATCCGGTCTTACAAAAAATATCACTTGTATTCATCCACAAAATATTTATATTTTCCAAGCAAAAAGGTATTGTACTTATTAGTAGTTTTTTTTTATTTCTGTGAAGAAGACAAACCAGCAAACAGTCCAACTTATAGTAAGTCAAAACTATAAAATCTTTTTGTTCTTTCTGTTTTTTTTTTCTATTTTATAACGATGGAACAGCCGGCATTGGTCCTATATGGTGGATGCATTATATAGACATACATTTCACACGCGCAACACAAACAGGCCCGGAAAGCAACAATTTGTGTTTTTGCACAAATATTGGCTCCGGCTGGGAATCGAACCCGGGACTCGACGCCAAAGTGAAGTACGCTGACCACCACGCCTCGTGTTCATCTTTGCCAGCCTCTTAATAGTGTACTGCTAGATATAGACCTCTTCAAAGAATGGGACGGATGGAGGGATTTGCCATAATAACTACGCTTGGCTGGTATCGGTATAACTGGGATTGATGATCGCACCTTAGACGTTGCTGCCCGTTACTGGTTCGTATATTTTCGGTCTGGTATTGTTTAATATAATCATAACATTTTACAGGTATTTTCCTGAGTAGAGTCTTACGAAGAGATGGGGTGGCAGATTTTTAAAGCCGCGCCTATCGCATACATGCACCTAACTTATATTCAACGAAAAATATAATGAATATGCGTTATTTATAGTGGAATGTTGCGATTTTAAAGAAGATGAAGTGACAAAGATAGAGAAAGGGATGCTTTGATGGTTTAGACATGTAGAGAGAATGGATGAAAGTTGATGAATGAAACAGATTTATGAGGCGTAAGGGTCGATGAACGCGAACGTATCACGATCAGATCGAAATATTTTTATGAAAAGGCTACGTCAAAAGTATCCGCAACCGGGGAGTAAGTATGAAAACGTTAATGAAAGTAGAAGAAGGGAAATATGTGTGTCGGGAGCGTAGCACGGAGAAAGATGTGTTCTCTGCTTACCCTAATAGGAAAGGTGCGTGACTCTATATATGTATATGTTATCTATTCATATGAGATATTTAAGAATAATGATTATGAGAAGTATAAAATCAAAAGAAGCCTTAACAATTCTCTTAAGAATTTTTGTTTGTCAGTCTGTATGTCTGTATGTTTGTACTTTTCTATATTCTTGTATGGTGCCGAGACTTGGACTGTGAGAAGCACCGATAGCAATAAGATCGATGCCTTCGACATGTGGTGTTGTCGAAATTGCTCCGTATACCTTGTATGCGGTATTCAACGCAGTGTCTAAAGAAGCAGATTATTTTAGGCGAAACCGACGGCAAACGTGCTCAGGCAAGAGCGCCTACAAGATGATCTCATACCTAAAAAAAGGCTGTGGGCGGCAGCATTCACGGTGCGGTCCACTCCGCATATGACCGCACCCAATGGAGACTGGTTGTACGTGGTCGCGATCCTCAGCAGTGATGGAACGAGGAAGAAGCTGTTTGTACACGCATCGCACAATAACTACTGCACGAAATTGGATTTGGTTTACACATAATGATTTCTTATATTTACGCGAACACTACACATTTGAATGAAACTACGACAGATGGTAGGTGGAAGGTACCCCAGGTTAACTATGACATCAGGACATCTGTCACCTCAGTCCTCCCGTGACCATGGGTGCTGTAAAGCACTCGAAACGTCGGGTTATAAATAGTAATAAATTAAACGCGAAAATCCGTAAACTTAGTTTCATTTAAATTGGTTTACACAGTTATGTTTTAAGAGGTCTCTCTTAAAATCTTGATAAGCCGCCTAAAAGGCAAGTTATCTATACACATAATAAAATTGTAGCTAGCCGATGTCTGTACACATGAGATAAATTTTACATAAACAATAGAAGCCAAAACAATTTTCTTTAGAATATTCGTTTATCTGTCTGTCTGCATGTTTGTACGCGCATCACGCAAAAACTACTGCACGAAATTTGATGCGGTTTTCAAAGTTGTATTGCTGCAGCAAAAAGCAAAGCAATGTCCCACTGCTGATCACAGGCCTCCTCTCATTTCTGAGAGGGTTTTGGAGTTAGAAAGAATCCGCCACGCTGCTCCAATGCGGGTTGGCGGACTGCACATGTGTTCGAAATATTTTTTATTTCTCAGACATGCAGGTTTTCTCCCGATGTTTTCCTTCACCGCCGAGCACGTAGTAAATCAGCACTTAAAATTGCAATTAACAATTTTAGTGGTGCCGGCACCGGGAATCGAACCCAGGTCACTCGCGTACTATGAAATTTTAAGCGAGCGCCTAGCCCCTGAGCTGCCACGGCTCCTTGAGCTACCAAGGCAATTGCTGGAGATCTAACTTAAAATCTGGTGCATGTTTCATCTTGATACGCCGTCTAGAATCCGAGTTATCAGCGGCTGTCTGTCGTAGATACACTTAATAATACCTCGTTTTGAGGTGTCGCAACACGTGTCGTGGTCTCGACTTCAGTGGTACATATATGCTTGCTTGTGCGCGCTACTGAAATTTTACGGCTCAACCGCTGCAATCATCTGCAATCTGCAATCATCAATGCAATCTATCTTTGTTTTTGACGTCAACCCGATCTTGACGTCAAAAACAAAGATAGATTGCATTCTGGAAACGGACAAAGAATACTTCCTATCCCGGAAAATCAAATAGTTCCATGGGATATTTAAAAAAACCTGTAGGTTAGGATTCCTATGCAGGAATCCGTCTAGGTAGGTACCACCCCAGGGCCACACAATATTTTTTGAAATTTATATCCAAAAAATAATTCTTTTATATTATAAAATGTTAATGTTATTTTATTTTAGTTATGTATTATGTATGTTTTATAAATTTGACAAACCGAGGCAGTCCGAGTCGTTGTGTTAAACCGCTATGACATTTATAAATACGAAGTATCAGATACCTGAAGGGCACGCTTTGAACTCATATAAATTTTTTTTGTATTTGTGTAAAGCCCGGTGGCTTTGACAACTTCGTTGGACGAGACTCGCGAGCAGAAGGCCCGCAATTAAGGGTACAACGTCGCTGCTGGCGATGACTCGGCTCTCGGCGTCGCTTTTGCTGCTCCGCTGTACTCCGACCCCTGTAGGCGAATAAGGAATCCGACTAACATGCGGGGGGAATCGCTGACGAAAAGAGAAGATCTTTTTTATAACGGTATACTACGTAAATCGCTATGATGTTTTTCAAAACAATATAATATTATTCTATAAAACACCACGATTCGGCAATATAAAATTATAAAAATTATTGTGCAGATGTTAGAACCGACCTCATATTCAAAAGCTTTTAATCAACTTATTTATTCGTTTGTCTTACTGGTTCCAACCATGTAAGTAAATTTTTACCTACATTCCGATGTCGGATTGAACTAAAATTTTTCATACCTATGTAGCTTCGGTGATAATGCAATAATATGTTATCATGGAGCTGGTTTGATGCTGAAGCCGGAAGTTGATAACAGGACCTCCTCAAGTAAGTAAGGTATTATCTTTATTATGTTTGGTCTTGTTGAATTTTTTTTTGATAAGTAGCACTGTCACTGTCAGCAACAAGTCCACTGATGGATACTGACTGGAGATTGTAAGAAAAATATGATTTTAGTTTTAAACTTTTATTAGTTTAATTACAAAAAATACAAATTGTTTTCTGAAATTATTTTCCAGTTAATAAAACTAGTTTTACTGATTTAACCGCGTTTATGTTTTGAACTATTTATAACCCGACGTTTCGAGAGCTTTACAGCACCCATGGTCACGGTTAATCCGTACCTTCTGCATTTTATTAAATGTGTAATATTCGCGTAAATATAAGATGAGCCGTGGTAGCTCAGGGGCTAGGCGCTCGCTTTAAATTTCATAGTACGCGAGTGACCTGGGTTCGATTCCCGGTGCCGGCACCACTAAAATTGTTAATTGCAATTTTAAGTGCTGATTTACCACGTGCTCGGCGGTGAAGGAAAACATCGTGAGGAAACCTGCATGTCTGAGGAATAAAAAATATTTCGAAGACATGTGAAGTCCGCCAACCCGCATTGGAGCAGCGTGGCGGATTCTTCCTAGCTCCAAAACCCTCTCAGAAATGAGAAGAGGCCTGTGCTCAGTAGTGGGACATTTATAGGCTGAAACTTTACTTTTTACTTTACTAAATATAAGAAATCATTATTGTTTTCCAGCTAGATATAACGCTAAAGCCAGGTCTTTTAAAGAAATAAAACGGATTACGAGTGGTAGAATAAAAGGTAAAATCAAAGTTAGAGAGGCAAAATAATACGCTAATTCGGGTTCTTATCGCGTCTTCGTGGTAAGTGTAGCTATAAGAATAACCGGATTTTCCGAGTCAGAGTATCTTTAGAGCTACTTTAGTTTGCGTCGAGAATGTAAGTGTTGACTTTAACATGATTTTCTTTACAGACTCAATTAGCTCCAAGAATTTTAAATTAGAATTTTACTGGAGTAAAACGAGCTCTCTTTGTGTTGATGCTTTAGGAACAAGCATTTAAAATAGATAATCTGTGAGAGCTTTCCTTAAAATTTAGCATTTGGGCTAAATGTCGAGAAAAGTTATAAATAGCTTTTTTATGGAAGGGTGATGACGAGTAAATCGTTCATGTGATTTTTAGTGCAACGTTTGCTCGAAACAAATGCTGTGTCACACAGAACATTAATGTGTGCCATCGTACTGCGCGAACGAAACGAGTAGAACGTTCACTCGATGGTAATGGCAACGTCTGCCCATAGCAAATGCTGTGTCATCCAGAACATTTCTGTGTGATACCAAACTGCGCCCGTCATCCTGAGACACGAGTTCTTAAGTCTCATGTGCCCAGTGATTACGCTAGCTCTCAGTGCCCTTCAAACCGAAACAGTAATGTTTGCACACTACTGCTTCACGATAGTATAACAGGCCCTGGGGTGGTAATTATAACTTTATGGTTTGATTTTTTCTTTTTTCATATTTAATTAAATTAAAGCTCTCTTGACTTCTCTATTTACAAATTCTCCTTTTATTTCAATAAAAAACATGGATTTAGTATATCACACATACATTCAGTCACGCCTCTTTCCTATTGGGGTAGGTAGCACATCTTTCCACTTGCTGCGATCCTTACACATCTCTTTCGCCTCTTCTACTTACATGACCGTTTTGTGGCTTTTCCTTAAAACGTCTCCGATCTGATCATGATACCTTCGCCTGGGACGAACCTTACTGGTATACCCATTCAAACTCTTCTTATAAATTTGATTCGCCAATCTTCTTTCATCCATCCTCTCTACGTGTCTAGGCATCGCTTTCTCATGAATCGGATTATGACAGAAACATTTGGCAAATTTCAAGTTTAAATAGATCACAAAATTTGTTTCGAACAGACTAACATATAAACATACAGACAAAAAAAAAGAGTTAATATTGAATTGTCATCTAGTTCCTGAGCTAAGGTTAAAATTTCAAAAGTAAGAGTCATCGGAAAGTTAGTTTTAAATTGATAACAAAATTTGTACTGGGTTCGTTTGAAAAACTTACAGCGAGTTAATAAAAAACAGGGTAAATTAAAATGAACGATATTTAAATTTGGTATCAACAAGTTGTATGTACATACAGCACTGTTTGTGTCTGTAGTGGAAACCATCTGTGTCGCAGCAACAAGTTACTCGTAATATCACAGCATGAAGTACACAGTAGCACAGATATTTTCTTTTTTTTTGACACAAATTAGATTGTGTTATGAGAACTTCTGACGAGTTGTATTGTAGTTCACAGTTCAATGTAGGCCCGTTTGGTTTTTGTAAATATTGACTCCGACTGGAATTCGAATTCTAGAACCGTCTGTATAATAGACAGGTACTCTGACCACGTGGCCATCATGAGGATATGTGGAACTGAGCAACTGTATCATTCTACTTATATATATATATATATATATATATATATATATATATATATATATATATTATAATATTTCCTATAGTTTGGACAGCCAAATGTAGAGATTTTGTATCTTAGAAACACTTGTATATGTTACTTAGAGCACGCTACGTGAAATGGGTTTTCTTAAGCTCCAGTTATTCGTAATTGTGGCTACGGGAGTATTGACTGAGCTGTGAATCGAGACTGCGCATTAGCAGCATCTGTATACTGACTTTTAAATGAGGACACTGGTAAATGTTGTTAGTTGTGTAAGATTCCTTAGCAGGAAAACTCAGAGGTAACGTAGATTAGCACCTTCCCGTTTCCTACTGAGGTGTCGTAAGAGGCGACTAAGATATTGTACGGACATATATTCGTGCAGAATAACACAATAATAAGCAATGCTGTCACTATACTGCTCGTGGGAACGCAATGGAGAGTAAGAATTTTTTGTGTCGTACCAAAATGGCGGCGATGTGGTTCGCCTCCTGTCACGTCACGTTTCCCGTGGGGGCGAAAAGTGAACTACGGGTGCGGTCTCTACCTACCCCGTATATGGGAAAAGGCGTGACTTTATGTAATTAGGTACTACTAAAGTGACGGTGATTCAGCCTTCAATCAAGGTTGTGCAAATACTACTGTATTTCGGTTTGACGGCACAAAGTATAGGCCAAAGAACCGATGTCTCATTGTGACACAGTTTTCTAAGAAAATTAATTTTGACATATAAATTGATAAAACTACACGAGTGATCCAAGTTCGATCCCAGTGCCAGCGCCTTTAAAATTGTTCTGCAATTAAAAGCGCTGACCTACCACGTGCTCGGCGGTAAAGCGAAACATCGTGAGGAAATCTGGCATGTCTGAAGAATACAATTATTTCGAAAACACGGATGACGAGCAGCGTGCCGGACTCTTCTCGTTTCCAGAAATGAAAAGAAGCCTGAGTTCAGCGGTGGGACCATTAAAGGCTGTAACTTTATTTGTTGTACTTGTTATATTGATAAAAACTTTTGCGTTTATGACGTAAATACTAATCCAAATAAAACCGATGTCGGCGTTTGCTGTACATTTTTCACGTAAATCTTTTGATAAGGTCATTGTTTCATCCCGGTTAAAGCTTTTAAAATTGGCTAACAAGCCAATTTTAAAAGCTTTAACCGGAACATGCAGGAATCCGTTTAGGTAGGTACCACCCCATGGTCAGTTATTCTGCCGTGAAGCAGTAGTGTGCAAACATTACTGTGTTTTCGGTTTGAAGGGCACTGAGAGCTAGCGTAATCACTGGGCATATGAGACTTAAGAACTGATGTGTCAGGGTGAAGGGCGCAGTGTGGTGTCACACAGACATGTACTGGTTGACGTTGTTATGGGCAGATGTTGCACTTACCATCAGGTGAACGTTTTGCTCATTTCGTCACTTTATGAAATAAAAAACAAATGTACTCGTATTAGTAGTGACAGATGAAATTATATTAACTACGTCACTTTAACCGTTGAGATTAAGGCAAAATCTTTAATATTTTAAAAAAGCGAACACACATCATAAAAATATCCTAGTGTTTATTCTAACACAAAAATAATAATTTAGAGATCTTTTAAATCTTACTAGTTTTCTGAATTGATGTTACAAGACGAAAACTATGAAATGTTGTAGCAAAACAAAAGCTAATAAACTTAAGCTAAAATGTTCCAATAATGATTATGAAATTACTGTTTTCTTTCACGTCTCTTCTTTAAAATTGTAGCGATTTCGTTCGCCGCGAAGAATTTAATTAAGTTCCCTGCGGATGATTTTCTTTTGCTTAATAGGTACGAGCTGTTACCCGTACAACACTGTTCAGCTTTGTGTACATTAAGGCTTGTTATAAAATTCTTATTTTCATCCCTTTTGTCTCCTAAAAGATAATTGTTTTTAGGGTTCCATACTAGCAACGGAACCCTATAAGAGTTTTGTACTATCCGTCTTTCCGTAAATCACAGCCATTTTACTTGGAGACTATTGGACCACCATATAGATTAAATGGCTTGGAGTCCGTTTTTAATTAACCGTTGTTTAGGTGTGGTTAAATTAGTAAAAACCATTGGGGTGACACATCATCCATGTCACTGAAGGACGAAAAAAATCCGTACACATAAGAGTGTGAGCTTTAGATAGGTCTTGAAACATAAAGACGTTCCAAGATAACTATTTTATTTTAGCCAATATTTTGTGATATATGTTTTTTTTTATTGGGAAAAGTGTCGAAACGAGCTAAAAGTTCACCTGATGGTAAGTGCAACGTGTGCCCATAACACTTAGAACTTTTCTGTGTGAAACAGCATTGCGCCCGTAACCCTGAGACATCAGTTCTTATGTCTCATATGCCCTGTGATTACACTAGCTCACAGTGCCCTCCAAACCGAAACGCAGTAATGTTTTCACACTACTCTGCTTCACGGCGTTGGTACCTACCTACCTAGATGGATTCCTACATAGGAATCCTACCACCAGCTTAAAGTGGAAAGTGTCCCACACTCTCTAACTTTTCAGAAATGCAAGAGTAATTTAAAAAAAATATATAATATAATAGATATAAAAGTGGTAGAACCTAGCAAACACTTCCTATGAAAATTGGCTTAATTAAAATATGTCGTGTCGTTTAAGAGATATGGGATATTTTCGGTGTTACGCTATTCTCACTACGGGGCCCTTTACTGTGCTTGGTCCGACATACAATTGGCCTCTTTTTAGCTTTTTTTCTTTCCTTACATTAACGCAAAGGCTGGAAATATTCTCAAAAATTAATTCTAATTTATCTGTAGAACAGAAAATACTGTTTTTGCGATACCTAAAGATCTTTGTGAAGAAAAGGGTAAAAACTTTTCTCTCCACATCTATCTATCCTCAATATCTCTTTCAGACAACTTGTCATGAGTTTATATCTGGATGTTCGTCGGGTTTGCTAATTCATCTGCGCAGTCAGATGACTACCTATAGCTTAGTAGCCTTAATATTAATGGCGTTCACCTAGGTTTCCACTTACGTACTAGATACGAATTTTATCGAACCTGTTGAAGCAATACATTCATCTCAGTATCTTCATTTCGGGAACTTGAATAGTGCGGACTTTTTGGGTGACCTCAATGTCTAACTGAATGCAATAGAATTCAAAAATTCTATTTAAAACTGTATTTTTATATTCTCAATTCGACTGAATATATTTTTGTGTGAGTATGTTACGCGATATCTTCGCCAATTGCTAACCGATTTCAATGATTCTTTTTTTGAGTTGAATTGGTTATACTCGAGGTTGCCCCCATACAAATTTGGTCAAGTTCTGATGATGGGATTCTTTAGAAAATCATATAACTCTGAAATTCTCATAGGCATGTTTCTAGCTGCTGCCTTGAAGTCGGTTTTTGGATTATCATTACTACTAAATTTAGGCTCTCAAAACAAAATCACATATTCATATTATTTAGGCAAGCTTTATTACTTGTATAAAATTTTAAGTACCGCGAGCGTGAAATTCATTTAATTAAACTTCGTATAAAATTTCGCACAATACCTTATTATGTTTCGTCCTAAATCCTCTTTGATGTAGCTCAGTAGAATATCAACATATTGTTAAAGGTAATTTTAGACAAATAATTATTATTTATTCAGTTTACCGCGTATTCAGAATAATTTATTCCTTAAATTACGTAGCATAGTTTTGTTGACGTCATATTTTTTTCTGTACAATTTTTAAGAGTATTTTTTTCTGAAATTTTAAGACATTTTACTTAGCTTGTAATGAAGAACAGCTACTAATAATTTACACGAATAGGTAAGTAGTGTAGGAATCGTCTAGGTAGGTACCACCCCAGGGCCCGTTATTCTTGAAGCAGTAGTGTGCAAAAATTAGTGTGTTCCGATTTGAGGGGCACTGTGAGCTAGCGTAATCATTGGGCATATGAGACTAAAGAACTGATGTCTCAGGGTGACGGGCGCAGTGTAGTGTCACACAGAAATGTTCTGGGTGACATAGCATTTGTTATGGGTAGACGTTGCACTTTACATCAGGTGAACGTTTTGCTCGTTTCGTCGCTCTATACAATAATAAAAAATAAACATCATCACATACAACATGTATTGGTGACGACGGTGAGGCCTAGTCGTCAGAATACTGCACAGTTTTGTTTATTTATTCATTAAGGATAACCAGCAGGAGTTACAATAAAGCATGCAAAACAAAATTGATTTATAAATACTAGGTTAATTGTCCTTTATTTTACTTTCTTGGTAATATTCGGTTCTCAGTGTGCGACTCCTTAACGCCGCGCCATACATTTTTATAACCAGGAACTTTCCCCAATAAACGGATAGACAGTTTCCCGTTCCGTCCGTTTGTTGAGTATTACAAAAAAAATTTTTCAAATCGACTAAGAATTCCTGAGATTAGTGCGTTTAAACATACGAATTCAATATAGTTAATAGAATCAGGCGTTACGTTGCGGTTTCTGGTGGTAGGATTCCTATGCAGGTATCCGTCTAGGTAGGTATCACCCCAGGGCCAGTTCTTCTGCCGTTAAGAAGTAGTGCAAACGTTACTGTGTTTCGGCCTGAAGGGCACTGAGAGCTAGCGTAATCTATGGGCGTATCAGACTTAAGAACTGATGTCTATGGGTGACAAAGCATTTGTTATGGGCAGTTGCATTTACCATCAAGGGAATGTTTTGCTCGTTTCGTCACTTTATCATATAAAAAAAATCCATTATAATGAAGGAAATAAAGTTAATTTGCTAAGACCTGCAAAATTTGGAATGGTGTATATTACCTAGCTTTTTGAAGAGCAGTCTAATACCGCCACTGGGCGCCGCTATCAGCTACTCTCCACAACTACAACCAGTTGCTCAATGCCGTCACCACACGGCTATATTGATAAGATGGCGTATATTGCAAGTGTTAAGCCCTTAAATCTAAGATTATAATATTACAAAGACTTTTGTTACATGAGAGCAGTGGTTAAAATAATTACAGCACTTAATTAAAAATTTTGTGGTGCCACCACTTAGAATCTAAACCAAGTTACTCGTGTTCTTTATAATTTATCAGAGTTTTATGATTTTACGTAGATTCCATCAACAGAACTTGCCTATTATATGGAACCACTTTTAATTTTTTTTTTCTTTTTTACCCTTAAGATTATTCCTCTTTCTAATAAAAAAAAAATAATTATTAAAATCGGTTCATACAACAAAGAAGTTATCCCTGAACATACAAAAAAATATATGTACAGACGAAATAAAAAGCTCTTTTTTGAAGTGGGTTAAAAATTGTAGTCGACCGACTTTTGAGCTACCGAGGTTTTAAAATAAGACACCAGTAAATCATTACAAAGCATTTAACAAGACTAAACTAAATTTTAAACTAAATTATATTATTTATTCACGATAAAAAAAAAATTTATTAATTAGTGACGTCACCGTTTTTTGCGGTGAATCCAAGTTAATTAATGTAATAAAGAAATGTACATCTGTAGATTTTACAGTCTATAAGCGTCGCATAATTCCTTCTAGTAGCTTAAATTACGATTTCAATGCAGCTAGCTAAAACAGTTTACTAATACGGCCAGACTTGGACCTTATAGGCTTATGATTAAACAGTTGCACATAAAGTTTAGTTAGTAGTGTTTATTTATAATTAAATTTAGTGTGCAGTGGTGGCCTAAGAGAATCTATCACCCCATCTCATCACGTGGGTGTCGTAAAAGTCGACAGAGAGAAAATAAAAATCAATAGATGGGCAGCAGCATCTTCCTGGAACATCTGAATAAATAAACTGCGGTTGCCAACCCGCCTGCCAAACAAGGCAACTATGGCAAAATCCCTCTAGAATGTGAGCTACAAACTTTTGTGGCAATCTATGAGAGAGGCCTACGTTTAGCAGTGGACTTGTGATAGGCCGAAACTAACAATAAATAATGAAATTAATACGTAAATTCAATGAACTATAATTATACCGTTCAATATTTTATAGGCCTTAGTCATCGACTCTGCAAATACCAGGTAAAAACCAGTAAGTAAACTGTCATTCACTATGTAAAGTAAAAAGTAAAGTCTACAGTGTACATACAGCCTATTAATATCCCACTGCTGAGCAAAGGCCTCTTCTCATTTTTGGGAGGTCTTTGGAGTGCGGAAGAGTTCGCTTTGCTCCTATGCGGGTTCGCGGATTTCACTTGTTCTCGAAATATATTTCTTCCTCAGACATGCAGGTTTAATTATGATGTATTCCTTCAGCGTTGAGCACGTGGTAAATTAGCACTAAAAATGCAAAACAACTTTAGAGGTACCGGTGTCGCGGATGGGACTGAGGTCATTCGAGTACTGTGATAAATTGCATATAAAAATTAAAATCTGATAAACAGGATTAATTTGAAATAATCACGCAGACAGTTTCAAGACACAAAAGCTCCGAGTGGATACAATAGTCTTACATACATTAATTTCACACGCACAACACAACCAGACCCGTAATCCGACAATTGTGTGTTTTTACACAGATGTGAAATTTACACGGCTGAGATTTGAAGCCAGGACTCGCGGCGAAAAAGAGACGATTATGTAGTAAATATATAAAGTTTAGAATTCATGCAATAAAAGTACACTCATGGCAAATAAAACATTTTATACTGAGGCAGTAAACGTAGTTACAGCTAAATCTTTACTAGCTGAAGCGCGGTCGCGTGGAATTAGGTTTTTATAAATACCGAGAGAATTTGGATGGGAACAGTATGCAAGCTATCTTTGTGCTGAATTTCGTCAAGATCGGTCCAACGGTTCAGCTGTGAAAAGGTAACAAACAAACAGAGGGACAGAGAGAGTTACTGTGTCATTTATAATATTGGTATGGATGAAATCTGGGTGTACATGTAAATATCAGATACAACCAGTTGCCATCGCAATAGTTGAATGCACATTTATCACAGTTATTTCAATAACATATTTTATGGTATGATTTCTTCAGGAATCCGCCTAGCCGCCGTAGTGCCAGTTATTCTGCCGTCAAGCAGTAGTGTGCAAACATTACTGTGTTTTGCTCCAAAGGGTATTGATAGTTAGTGTATAAGACATAAGAACTCGGCGAGGCGCAGAGTGGTGTGACACAGAATCGTTCTTAGCAGCATTTTTTATAGGCAGACGTTGCACATACGACGTTGAACGTTTTGTATGCCTCGTGTGCCGAAGTCAGCCGGAGGAGAATGACCCACCGTTGATGATCCTCAGTTGCGGAGTGAGTAGGAAGCACACATTGTGCTGACAGAAGTGTGATGCTGTGACTGGCGATGGCTGCCGATGACGTTGCAGCTGTTGTTTGGGAGAAATTGGCTGATCACCTCACCATTTTGGCGGATGATATTGCCAAGATTCGCCAGATCGGATGGTCTGATTTAGGGAGGACGTCTTCTCCTACCAGTAATATTTAGATGTTGTATATATAATTCGCATATCAAAAACTTTTATAGCGCAATTATTGACGTATGACATGTTTTTCGAGATTCTCGTGTGGCGACATCAAACCAATATCAAACACATAATAGTCTGTGGTCAAACATGGATTAGAGATTGACGCTATAAAATTTATTATGTTCAAAACTAGTACTCAAACCTCAATAACGTACCAATTTAAAAGAAACAATACGGCTGAATTTCGACCACAGGGCGACCACTAACTAGAATTATTTAATAAGGCCTCAGATCTAGACGCCATTTCCAGCCTAATATTTGTTTTATATTCTCCTGGCAAATATAACGTTTGAACGTCATCAAACATTATTTTCCAATATAAATGCAATGTGAGTACTACGCCCACATAGCAAACAAATTGCAATCAATTGGCTCCAAGTGCGTCATACGGCGCTGGCCTTGTTCAAGCTACGAAGCAATAACGTTGTTTCTTATTTATTACATTACTGTTGTTATTGTTCGGAATTGTATTTTTTTTTATTTTAAAGCAGAAAGTGAAAAGACGAGAAAAACGTAGCAGCATAAATAAAATGCTGAGTCACCCAGAACATTTCGGTGCAGCACAGCACAGCGCCCGTCTCTCTCAGACATCAGTTCTTAAATCTCAAATGACTAGTAATTACACTAGCTCTCAGTGTCCTTCAGAACAAAACACAGTAATGTTTGTTCACTACTGCCTCACGACAGAATAACTGGCCCTGCGGTGGTACCTACCTAAACCTACCTAGACCCAGCTATACGGATTTTTGTATAGGAATCCTACCACTTCCTAGAGACCTACCCTTTAGTAGACTGAAAATGTTGCGTGATATTTTCTATTTACAAAAACTCTTCATTAACCATTTATACTTTTTATTGAAATTTCGCTATATCGCTTGTTACGTTGCAATCGATGTAGTTTTATTCAGTATTGTTTGTTTTTCCTTAGTGGATGAATATCAAAGCATGCGTGCCATCCGAATTCAGATCATTGTTGTCGGAACTTAAATCATTTATTTGTAGCTTAAATTTCCCTTTTATTATTGTTAAATTTTGTGCGGAAATTTGCATTGCACAAAAAAAAATATTTCCAGGACGCGAAAAATCCGAAAAGTGTCCAAAAGTGTCCAAATATTCACACGCCGTCTTATTTTGTGGCATTATTGTGGCCCATAATCCACACGAGACACGCTGACCTTAGAGCAACGCAGTCTATTCATCATCATCATCATAATTTCAGCCTATCACTAGCCCACTGCTGAACATAGGCATAGATTGCTACAAAAGTATGTAGCTCTAATTTTGGGGGGTATTTTGCCATAGTTGCCGCGCATGGCAGGCAGGTTGGCAACCGCAGTTTATTTATTCTGATGTTCCAAGAAGATGCTGCTGCCCATCTTCTAGTTTTAATTTTCCCTCTGTCGACTTTTACGACACCCACGGGATGAGATGAGGTGGTTGATTATCTTAAGCTGCTACCACACAGCAGTCTATTACCTGGTACTTATTATGAGATGAATGTTTAATAAAAAAAACGAGCAAACGAGGCTATCATACATAATGCCGTTTCGATACTTTATATGATCGATGAGGCGAGTAAATTGTTGGTATGGAAATCCTTGTAGTACCGTTTTTTTCCAGTGCTCTCATTGCTTTACGTATATGGAGCAAACCCCTAATTACCTACTTGAAATCTCTGAAAACCGGGTTGGCTTTCAGCGTATTAATTTTCGTCGGAGGTTTGGATAAGTGAATTTAATATCCTAATATGTACATACGAAAAATATTAATAATCAATAGTCTGAAGGCAGACTTTTCTTTTAAAGATGAAAGTGACGAGACGGGCAAAACGTTCACCTGATGATAAGTGCAACGTCTTTCCATAACAATTGATATATCACCCAGAACATGTATGTTTGATCATAAGATAGATAATTGGCCCTGCGGTGGTACATACCTAGATGAATTCCTGCATAAAAAATTTCCACCTGTAAATGGTCAGTTGGTGACAAAACCGTGGAAGGTTCATTTTCTCTTTTGTGTCTTTTGACACTAATTCGACACGTTTATAGTCTAAATTCTTGACTCAACCCTCGGGTCTTGTAAGAGGCGATATAAATAATAAATAATTATAAATAATAATCGGACCCCTCTAACTTTAGACCTATTTCTGTACTACCAACATTAAGTAAAATTTTTGAAAAAATAATTCTTAATCAAATATTAAAACATTTTAATTTACATAAATTGTTTCACAAAAACCAATTTGGTTTTACAAGGGGTCGTTCTACAACCGATGCCGGTGTTGAAATAATTAAGTATATATTCGATGCTGATGAATTCACAGGATGCCTAGGGTGTTTTCTGTGATCTTTCTAAGGCCCTCGATTGCGTTCATCATGAAACACTCATCAGGAAACTACATCATTACGGTATATGAAATCGCTGCCAAGCTATTTCTACATCATTATAAAAACTGCTGTAATTGTATATTTAAAATGACTGAAAAAAAGAATCCCACTGGGTTTCTTACTGGTACTTCCCAGGACGGAGGCATTTCTTTGCGAACCAGTGTAGTTTGAAAAAAATGACGGTTAATAAGTATTATGTAAATGCTATACTATATTAAATAAAAAAAAATCTATTCTATTCTATTCTAATATAACCAAGGAATGACAGCTAATCCTTTAAAATAATCTTTAAGCAAATCATTCTATTTCTTATAAAAAAAACAGTTTTCCTAACGCTTGCAAAAGTAACAAGAAATTTAAGTTGAATTAATTAGACTCAGATTAACTAAATTTATTAAAAAATGAGCAATCAAAGGAAAGAATAACAACGAAGACATATTTCCGAGAGAAGTAAATTGATAAATATGTCATGACAGAAAAAAATCATACCTTTGATAAAACATAAATATGTCGCACAATTTTATAAAAAGCGTTTAATAACAAAATAATGAAACAGTAAGGGTATACGATGGAATGATATTCGGAACACGCATGAAAAGTTTTAATATGTAATTTATATTCCCAACTTTAGATACAGGCTTGAGTCGTAACCTTGTCTAGACGTCATAACTGTTTAATCGAATGCAACACTGTTTTAAAGCGCCTGGGATTTACTGTAATTTATCATTTCAGGAAATAAGACTAATGATTTTTCTTTCGTACGTGGAACGTAGACGATAGTGAAGGTTTGGACGCATTTTTAAGAATCTGCCACTAGAAAATTATTTTCACATAAAAATTACACTGTATTACTGGTGGTAGGATTCCTGTGCAGGTATTCGTCTAGGTAGATACCACCAACAAAAGTTATACCGTGAAGCAGTAATGTGCAGACATCATTTCGGTCTAAGAGACACCGATAGCTAGTGTGATTATTAAGCATCTAAGAATTAAGCCAATAGGTATCCGCCAGAGTAGAATATCACTTCTTTCCTACAGAAGTGACGTGATCGACTAAAGTATTGTACGGACAGCCTTTATACATGCAAAATAATAACAGAATATGCAATGCTGTCACTATACTGCTCGTGGGAACGCAATGGAGAGTAATAACTATTTTGACTGGTACCAAAATGGCGGCGACATAAATCGCTAACCGTCACGCCTCGTCTCCAACGGAGGATTACTATCTTAAGATAACTTAGGAAACCTACAGGTTATAGAATTAAACAATATTTCATGGGTAATCTGACATCCTGTACTAAAACAATGTCCGGGCTCCAAAATTCTCTCAAAAAAGATGACAAGCTTCTTAATAGTGCATTTACCTATACATCAATCACATATATGGTATTCGAATTGGAATTTAGTGAAAGTTATTTATCAGGTATAAGTATAGATGACGGTAAGAAAGCCGTGTGGAACAGCTTAAGATAATCTACCACCCCATCTCACCCCATCTTCCTTAAACGTCAAAACAAATATACTGCGATTGCCAACCCGCCTGCCAAGCGTGGTAACTATGGCAAAAAGGTAAGTAATCTGGGGGGATTTTGCCATAGTTTGCCATAATCAACTCCATCAATTAACTTGTGGATAACGATGTGGGTTACACAATTAGTATAAATATATTTTTAAACTCTGTTTAACATAAAAATATTGTGTAACTGTTTGTTATTCCAAATAAATAAAATAAAAAAAAAAATAAAAATAATCTACGGAGGTAGCCTATGTTCAGCAGTGGACTAGCGATAGACCGAAATGATGATGATGATGATGACGATGAAAGGTAAAATTGGTACCAGGATTCCTATGCAGGAACCCCCTAGGTAGGTAATGTGCACCACCATCACACCAACACCTTGTTTTTTATTAAATAATGTTTTGTTTATGTTATATGTATTTTATGGTATCGGTAAAAGACTTTGTGTAAATTTTCTTTTACAAATTTACTTAAAGTATTTTCTTATTGACACAAGAATAGCGGTACAAGCCCGCTTGCCTTTTAAATAATTAATTTCAAGTTCTTATCGCAGCTGCTCACGTATAATTTGGGTTGGTTTTATATAACATATCTTATTCATAAGAGTTGATTGAGAAAAGAAGCCATGTGACGTATATTTATTACGTAGATCCTGTCATCCGAGAGCAATTGCTTCACAAGTATATTAAATGAAATCAATCAGATGCATACAGCTGCTCAGTAACCGGGCGCTCGCCTTAAACTTTATAGTACGATAATGACCTGAGCTCGATCCCAGTACCTCTAAAATTGTTCTGCAACTTTAACTGCATATTTACCACTCACCAATTGTGGCAAAACCGTCATGTCTAAGGAATAAAAAAATCTTTCGACGACATGTAAAGTCTGCCAACCTGCATAGGAGCAGCGTGGCGGACCCTTCTCAGGTCCAAAACCCTCTAAAATCCTCCAAAATTCGTCTGTACATATATTTTTATATGTTCAGGAATAACTTATTTTTTCAATTTCCACCTATTATTAACTATCCATCGCTAAAATCTCCTCATAGAAACCCCATAGAGTTAATTTAACAACACAAGACCATTATGTTGTTCTGATAATTATACTTGAAAGTTTGTTGACAAATTAACTAGAAACTTGACAGTACAACAGAGCCGAAAATTAAAGGGAAATTTTACATAAATAGTGTCCGCAGAATATCAAAATTCATCGAAATATAACAACTTTCTGAACTATTTTAATACTTCGCATTATCTCAAGTTTGTTGCTATTTTGTCCTCTTAAGAAATACCAGCTGACCTGCCCAGGCTTATTACGGAAGATGTTGTTAAAGTAAAGTTTACACTTTTAGGAGTAAATGTTCGTAAACTCCGTTATTAGTGGCTCTATTATCTTAATCTTAGAGGGATGAGGTAATAAGCGATAGCGAGGTAATAAGCGATAGCGAGGTAATATCCGATATTCCATACACAAGTTTTTTTGTCTGCGATGCCTTGATAAAATCAAAATCGAAACATTTTTAAGAGATATAATAATTCCGGTTAGACAATTATGTACGTACATATTCATTCGTTTACGACGACAAATTGTTTGGATATTTCTTTATTTAAAATGTGATAAATATACGAGAACATTTAAGTGAGCCCAAAAAAGATTGTCACCTTAAATTGTTTCAGAAATTTCAAAATAACATCGGAAGTAATTTTATATCTTTTAAAAAACGATGCCCCCACAATCCCTTTTTCCCGTGCAATAGACAGAGACCACACCTGAAGCCCATTTTTCGCCCCCACGGTACACGAGGTGTGACGGGTGGCAAACGACATCTCCGTCATTTTGGTACAAGTCGAAATTATTGCTTCCCACTGCGTTCCCGGCCGTTGCGCGCCCGCTGCGTTGGGCCGTGTGGTGGCGGCTCGTTAAAAGAATACTACCACTCCATCTCATCCAATGGATCTCATAAAAGGCGAGTAAGGAATTAAACTGCACTGTGCACCCAACAGCGCATGGTGGCAATGGGCTCACCACCTATCACACCAAGTGCATTATATTGTTTTGGTGAAACGTAGATTGTGGCAGTCATCTGTTTTTGCAGTGAGTGCCCAGTCTCTGACTACCCCTTATGGGATACAGTCGTGATCTTATGTACGTATGTATGTACTGCGTTCCCACGAGTTGCTAGCCATCGGCCCGGCTACCACTGGCTTGGCGGAGTGAAAGGAGTGAGGTAGGCCGGGGTCGCTTATCCGGTACTCTATCGTATTTGCCAGACATGGCGACTAGGTCAAGTATCCCTGATTAAATGAAAACTTCATGGTTTCCGACAGGTGGAACCGTCATTTTTAAAAGGATCGGAAATAAATAGACGGGTTACGAGTTCATCAACGATGCATCTTAACTGCAAGGCTACGGTACTGGAAGTACCGCAATCGCTAGCCTGGCGTGGTCATAATAGCACATCCTAATAAAAACCTTGGCTTTAATTTCCACATCTGAATTATGTATTGGGCTGTAGTCGATTTTTTTAAGTCTCTGAAATTCCTTGTATATAGTTTATACTGGATTAACCGAATATGCCAAGGTGCATATTGTTGTTCAATCTCAACAGAATACCTCTGAGATCCTCTCAGGACTGAATATTTATTTTATTGTCAGAAAGGCCTCCTTCCTCAAAGGCCGGCAACGCATTCGGAATTCCCCAGGTGAGCCGCTTGCCCGTTTGCCCCGTCTCCTATTAAAAAAACCGTACATAAAAACCTCGTTTTTATATATCAAATACATTAAAAAGTCAACGCAATCCCTATTAAAATGACACTAAGACCCGATTTCACCGATTGCTTTGGAAACCAAGTTTAATGAAACCACGTTTTACTTAACTGAGTTCACATGTATCATTTGATCTCGGTTTTCGTCAAACCAATTTGATCGCGTTTAGAAAAACGAAGTTTACATGAAATATCGTCACAATCTAAAATAAAAAGACGATTTATTTCGTATTTTGCGACATCAAACAGACTGTTTTTATGCATAGATTACATAGGTATGCAAACAATAAATAATACGAATTAAAAATAATTTTTGTGTTTACATAGTTGTGCAATTGACAATGACAGCTCTCTAAACGCGTTTAACTCTAAATTATACTAATTATTATTTAGAGAGATGAACGTCGAAAATTGGGCGATAAGAATTTGAACCGCGTTTAACTCAGTTAAACGCTTAAACTTCGTTTTTCTTGAACTGATCGCGTTTAGTTTCAACAGTGAAATCCGCCTTAAGCCGAGGATTTATTGGGGACTCATATTTTTAATTAATAGAACATAATGTATAAAAATATTAATACTTTTTTATTTTCAATTTCTATTTCTCTGAATACATGCCGATAAGAGTGAAATGTTCAAAAGTATGTTATATTGAATATCAAAATTCACTGTAATTAAGCATTCGAGAAGTAACCGAACTTCTAAATTTCGAAGATATCCAAATTTTATTAACGATATAAATTTTTATCTCAGTTAATTTCAAAGATAACTTGTACATTTTATTACTAAGTTCAAAAAGATATTAATTTTTTTTGTGATCTGTCGAACCACATAATTGTGACCGTATGTTATCAATGTTGAAGTATTCATGCAAAAAAATATTACATCGAGGAAAAATCCTTTTCGCGTACAGTATGTATAAATTTGCAATAAAATCTCTTTGGCTATACTATTTGCATCTGGCTGGTTTTGACGACATTGAAAAGGTTACATTTCAAAAAAAAGAAAAAATTAGTTTCATTTGTTTTTCTTTCTGTCGAAATGAAGAAATTCGATACTTAAAATAAATAAAATATTTAAAATTTTATTATAATAAGTAAAAAATACAACGCAAGCCGCGAAAAAAATCACTGATGTTTATAGACCTTATGCAGTGTCAGTAAAAGTTGGCTAAAAGTTTTAATTTCTGGAATTTTGATGTCAAGATGCACCTCGCTCTGGTCGCTCTGGTCGCTCTGATACGGATAAAATGGATGCCATTTTTTTTTAAATAGGAGCAAGATCGGCATGTCAGTAGTTACGCCATAGCTGAAAAACCGGGAATGGACCACAAAACAGTTTTGACCTATTTGAAAAAAGCCGCGTAAACTAAAAAAACTCGATATTTGGGTGCCACACGAGCTCACTGAATGAAACCTAATGAACCGTGTACTCATTTGCGATTCTTTAATGAGACGTAATGAAACCGAGCTGTTTTCGAAGTGATTGATAACTGGTGATAAAAAGTGGTTCACGTACAACAATAACGTGCGAAAAACGTCGTGGTCAAAGGTCGGTCAGACTTCACAGACTAAGTCAAAACCCGGGTTAACTCGCAATAAGGTGATGCTTTGTGTATGGTGGGATTGGAAGGGTGTTGTTCATTATGAGCTTTTTCCGTTAGACAGAACTATCAATTCGGATCTCTACTGCCAACAACTGATGAGAATAAAGCAAGAAGTTGAGAGAAAGCGGCTGGAATTGATCAATAGAAAGGTCTTTCATCACATCAACGCTAGATCACACTCATCTTTAGCCACTCACCAAAAATTAAGAGAGTTTGGAGTTTGAGTTAATGCATCTGCCATATAGCCCTGTCCTTGCAACTTCAGTTTTCCATCTGTTTCGGTCTCTTCGGAATTCTTTAAGTAGTGTCAGGATGATATCGAGAGATGACTCCCAGAACTACTTGTCGCGTTTTTTTGCTCAGAAGTTCCAAAATTTCTACAGCAACGGGATCATGTCACCACTGTAGCGTCATCTATGTCGCCACATGAGAAGCTCAAGAAATATTTCATTCGTTCCATAATCGCGCTATGAAAGATTTCTGAGATGCAAACTATATATACAACATCTAAATATTACTAGTTGGAAGAGACGTCCTCCCCACATCAGACCATTCAATCAAAACGGCACATACGACTATACTGTAATTAAATGTAAATAAACTTTGAAAAAAAATATGCCTTGAGTTTTCATATAAAATGCAAAGAAACTTTTTCCACAACCTATTATTTTGTAAAGCTTAGTATGTAAGCAGATAAAAATTATTTCATCTTCTTGTAATCAAAATACTGGTAAAATTCTGTGTACGATTTAAAAAAAATAGGGACAATTTTGTAAAGAAGAAAGTAGTACTAAATAAAAATAATATTTTACTCGACCTACTACATACCATGCGATTCAATGAAAACGTTTCGATGGTGATTCGATAAAAACGATTAGATGAAATACTGAATTATTTGTGTTATATGTTACATTACTGTGTTAGTATTATTCCGCTTAGGTAAATACCAACGCAGTGCCAGTTTTACTGCCATGAAACATTGGTCTTCAAACACTACTGCTTCGGTTTGTATGGCAGTAAAGCTGGAGTAATTCCAGGCCATATGAGACTTAAGAGTCGAAGTCTCAGTGTAAGCACGCAAGGTGCTAACTATCTTGCCTGGACTGAATGCGTGCTTAAATATAATATAGACAAAAACAGCTAGAAAGGCAATAGTTTGTGAGTGTTATTTTTGATTATGATTTTGCAAGTTTTATTCAAAGTTTTCCTTACATGCCGACCGACAACAGTATTACTCAGGTCAGCGTACCCAGAGCCTGTCGGATGTTGGGTCTTGGGTTCGTATTACAGCAGCAGCAGCAGCAGCAGCTATTGAGACACCGTAATGTTTCCTGCGCATATGTCGTTTTTTAAATAAACCAAAAGATGTTGACGGTCATAATTGATCTTGCTGCTTTGGTCCATTTATAGAATAAGCAATTTTTGGTATTTCAATACCGTGTCGTGGCGGCTTAAGAGAGTCTCACCACATCTCATCCCGTGGGTATAGCAAAAGTCGACATAGGGAAAATTAGAACCAGAAGATGGGCAGCAGTATTTTTCTGGAACATCTGAATAAATAAACTGCGGTTGCTAATCCGCCAGCCAAGCGTGGGAACTATGCAAAAATCTCCTTATAATGAGACCTACGACTGTTGATGACAATCTGTGGGGATCCCATGTTCAGCAGTGGACTAGTGATAGGCCAAAATGATGATGATGATGGTATTTCAAGGATTTCATTAAAAAACGTGTAAGTTAATATCTCTCGTAATGGACTGGTAATGTAGCTGGACGCTTTTACATTGATAGCATTTACAGCTTATTAGAATTCATACTGAATACGTACAATGTTAAATATTTGATAAATAGGGCAAGCTTTTCATCTAATTACGACCGCGTGGCTCAGTGGTAGAGTACCTGACTTCTGAGCCGCGGGTCCTGGGTTCGAATCCCAGCCGGAGCCAACATTTATGCTAAAACATAAATTGTTGGTTTTCGGGTCTGGTTGTGTTGTGATTATCCCCGTGTTTCTGACACTGCATCCTAGCCTACCTCCGATCTTATCGCATCAGCGTTACATCGGGCGCGGGTAGGTTGGGACGAGTGAGTGCCACTGTGTTTGCGCGTACACTTGTGGCACTATAATATCTCCTGCGCAGTTGATGGCTCTCGACAGTGGTCGGAAGTTGTCGCCGTGGTCAAAATCGGCAAGGAGAACATCATCATCTAAATAAAATATCATGCGCTTGTAGTCGTTATTTCATTATAGTAATGGTTATAAATAACATACATTGCAAGACGAACGCAAAGCTCAGCGCTCAATAAAAGTATGTCTGCTAAATGCGTGTGAACCTTCATCGGTTTTATCAAATAAATGGAGTAAAACGACATTGAAACTTGCAAGCATATGTAATGTGACATCTGAAACATCTGGTTAAGAGGAATATTCCACGCCAATCCAAATAGGCTCAAAAACATCTAAAATACAACACAAATTTACCTAATAACATAAAATATGTAAAAATATGGATTAAGATGCGATGTTCCGCGTGGCACGTATCATCAGGCGAAAGACTTGGTGGTATTAAAAGAAAAGTATTTAAGTATTGAAAATTAGTTAATTGTCACAGATAGTGACTGATTTTAAATGAGTGTGAAATGAATGTGAATGAAATTTTGCCGTGTTGTTGCGGGTTAAGAGAATCTACCACCCCATCTCATCCCGTGGGTGTCGTAAAAGGCTACATAGGAACATCTAATTAAACAAAAATCCGGTTGCCAACCTGCCTGTCAAACGTAGCAACTACAACCCGCAAAATGTAGTGGAGAGAATTCATTAACCAATATTTTATCAAATATAACATGATTTTTTTTTGGGAAGGAAGTGACGAGAAAGGAAAATCGTTCACCTGGTAGTTAGTACAACATCTTCCCTACATTTCTGTATGGCAGCACACTGAGCTCGTCACCATGATATATCAGTTCTTAAGTTTCATATGCCCAATAATTACACTAGCTAGCAGCGCCTTTTAGACCGAAACATGATAATTTTCCAAACTAGCACTTGGCGGCAGAATAACTGGCACTGCAGTTGTACCGCCCTGGATGGATTCCTGCATATCAATCCTTCCACTTTTATAACAAACGAATGTCCTAAATTTATAGTGACCTAACATCTTTCCCTCGCACTATTTGCTTCCACTTCAATACATCCTAACGCATAGCACTGTTCAGCCTATCAAAACTCGCCAAGCATACTAACCATCAGATATATAATTTCGGTGATGTAATTGCTGCGTTTTTTGGCTTTTACAGCTTCATCGGATACTGTGCTCACGCGCCAGGGGCTCGCGTGCCAGGTTTGGTTTGACCCAAACATAAATAAATAAATAAACTCCTGCAATAACCTCGAAATTCGGACTGCGCGTTCGCTGCGTGCTTGCGCGATTTAGAATATCTCAATATGATTTGAAGTCGTCTAATGACCGTCCGAGGGAGGCTGCGGGCCTCCATTCGGACTGTCGACTTGTGTGTCGGTCACTCTGTGCGGTGAGAACCGCCCTGGAACACGGGTATATCGTGTGTACGCGGTGTGATTGTTGACTGCTGCGCGCCGCTCTCTACAGCGGTCGCGCGTCGTGGTGCGGCTAACCATCAGACTGCTTGCCGCCGAACCGCTTACACACAATACTCACCTTCCAACAGCCTACTGCACACATCTAATATGTAAAATTGTTATACGACAAATAATATAATCAATCGTATATCCACTGATTTTATCTTTTTCTTGTTCTATCGAGAACAATAGATATTATGATAAATATCTTACCTTTAATGAAACTAGAACAAGTCATATTTCATTCACGGTCATCGTCATAATCATTTCAGCGTATTACTAGTCCACTATTGTTGGCCTCCCCCATAGATTGCCACAAAAGTTTATAGCTCTTATTTTGGGGGGATTTTGCTATAATTGCCACGCTTGGCAATTATAGCAAATACATATTGTTAATACATATATTACAGATAATACATATTGTTTTTACTATAATTGATGGAACATCGTTTTACTTACCACGCCAATATGCTAAGAAAACCAATATCGCTAATAATAGCACAGAAAATAACAGAGTATAAGGAGATATAACATTTATTTGTATCTCCAGATGCATTAATTAACTAAACAGAATCCCAGGCGTTTCCAAATACAGTTGCATTCGAGTAGCTAGTTATGGCGTCTAGACGAGTTTACGACTGCAGCCTGTATCTACAGTGGTACGTCAAAATTACTAATTTATACTTCAAGGGTTTACGGAACTAAATAGTGTTTATTTAATAAAGACATTATCATCATCATTTCGGCCTATCACAAGTCCACTGCTAAACATAGGCCTCCCCCACGAATTGCCACAGTTTGTAGCTCTCATTTTGGGGGGAATTCGCCATAGTTGCCACGCTTTGCAGGCGGGATGGCAAACGCTTTAATATTTATTTATTCAGGTGTTCCGGGAAGATGCTGCTGCCCATCTCCTGGTTAATTAACATGACATTCCCATGACATTGAAAAAAGAAAGACCCAGATTCTTGCCGGTTCTTCTGTGAGAAGGTCTCATTTTTCGAACCGGTGTAAATTTTGACGTTCATAAGAACTGTAGACAAGCCTAAATTGAAAAAAAGGTAGTTTGCTAAGATCCGCATGCAAACGGTGAAATGGTGTATATAACCTACTTCTGAAGAAAGCTCAATAGCCCCACAATAGCGTGCACTAGTAAATTAATACCGCCACCGGGAACCGTTATCAGATACCCTCCACCACCACCGAAGTCGAAAAAACGGCACGTGTTTCACATCAAACGAGGCCTTACTAAGTGTTATTGACTCTTCGACAGGCAGCCGCCGGCTGTTGTCGGATTTTAGAAAATTAACTTTCTTTCCTTATTTTAATGGACTTACATAAAATAACGCCTGATTCTATTAAATAGGGTGTTTATTTCATTTAATTTATCTAATTTGTCTTACACAAAATATAATATACATACATACATACAGTCACGCCTTTTTCTCATATAAGGGGTAGGCAGAGATCACACCCGCAGTCCACTGTTCGTCCACCTTGTAAACGAGACGTGACGGGAGGCGAACCACGAAGCCGCCATTTTGTTCCGAGCCAAAAAATTCTTAGTTACCATTGCGTTCCTACGAGCAGTATAGTCACAAAACACTACATACTCGTATTATAGTACTATTCTGCACAAGTAAAGGCTGTCAGTACAATACCTTAGTCGCCTCTTACGACACCTCAGTAGGAAAGAGGTAGGTGCTCTTCTATTCTGCCAAATAAACCAAATAGTTTATAAAATATCAGCTATCAGCGAATAATACACATTATCAACATTCCAACCCGTCACAAGTTCACTGCGAAACATGGGCTTTCCCCAAATCATAGTCATGCCTGCATTCATCGACTTCAAAACTGTGCAGGTCGTCGCTCCATCTGGTAGGGAGTCGAAATCCTTTTTTCGCGACTGAATAATATCGATTCGATGAAGTAATAATTTGTAAATTTTACATTTTTATATCATAAGTAGGATTGTTTTCAATCAATTTAATTATTAAATATTGAGCCGTCGTATCACAGGGGCTAGGCGCTCTCTTTCAAAATTACTATACTAGCGTACTTGCGTACTATACGCGAGTGAACAGGGCCCGTGATTCCCGGTGCCAGCACCACTAAAACTGTTGACTGCAACACGTGTCTTCGAAATATTTTTTAATTTCTCAGACATGCAGGTTTCCTCAAGATGTTTTCCATCATCGCCGAGCACGTGGTAAATCAGCACTTAAAATTGCATTTAACAATTTTAGTGGTGCCGGCACCGGAAATCGAACCCTGGTCACCACTCACTTCTTTTTACGTTGACATTTAATACATATTGAAATGGGCATTTAATTAACAGACACCTACAAATTGCAAAAATTATAAACGACACTGGTGTGAAAAGGCAAAATCTTAAGTCTCATATGCGTATGCCCAGTGATTACGCTTGCTTTCAGTGCCCTTCAGACCGAAACACAGCAATGTTTGCACACTACTGCTTCAAGGCAGAATTTCCCTGGCCCTACCTACCTAGACAGATTTCTGCAACCTATCATGATATCCTACCACCAGCAAAGCATATTTACAATATAAAACAGATTGGGAACAATATAGAAAAGTCGCATGCATTGCATATTAAGTTTTAATTGATGACGATCGCGTGGCCTAGTTTTCAGAGTACCATTCTTCTACGCTAACGGGTTCTGGGTGCGAATCATAGCCGGAGCCATCTTTTGTGCAAAAACCATTGAGACCGATGCCAACAATTGATGAGAATAAAACAAGAAAAAAGCGGCCGGAATTGATCAATAGAAAGGGTGTGGTCTTTCATCATGACAACGCTACAACGCACACATATTTAGCCACTCATCAAAAATTAAGATGTTTGGCTAGGAGGTGTTAATGCATCCGCCATATAGCCCTGACCTTGCACCTTCAGATTTCCACCTGTTTAGGTATCTTCAGAATTCTTTAGGTAGTGTCAGGTTTTCATCTAAAAAGGACTCCCAAAACTACTTGAAGCGTTTTTTGGCTCAGAAGTTTCAAAATTTCTACAGCAACGGGAACATGTTACCACCTTTCAAGATAGCAAAAAGTCGTCGAAGAAAATGGCCCATGTAAATAAATGTAAATAAAGTTTGAAAAGAAAATGTCTAGTTTTTTCATATAAAATGCGAGGAAACCTTTCCCCCAATCTTATAATAATAATATTTTCTTTTCAATAAACAACAAAATAAACTAAGCAAGAGAGAAAAAAAATATGTAATTTGGTCCGAACTAGAACTCAAGTCAAAAATATCTTATTACTGATCAATACCTTAGCAATCGTGCGTAATGTGTTCAGCTTCCGACGACTGCTTTATAAAAATAGAAAAACCAAAATATAATACCATATGATGATATCTTACTGCCCGAAATCGATCACGATGACAGCTTATGATTACTGTCGATATGTACGTGTCCGTTTGGACTAAGCTATATAAAGTAACAGCCTTTAAATATTCACTGAGCACATTCCTCCTTCCGTTTCTGAGAGGGGTTTGGCCAGAAAGAATCCGCCACGCTGCTTTAATTCGGGTTGGCGAACTTTACATATCCACGAAAAATTTTTTTTTTCAGACATGAAGATTTCCTCATGGTGTTTTTCTTCACCGCTGAGCATGTGGCAAAACAAAACTCAAAATTATTGAACAATTTTAGAGGGATCGAACTCAGGTCAATCGCATACTACGAAATTTAAGGCGAGCCTGTTCTTCAGGGGCTTCAGGGGAGAAACACATTTATAGTAAACACAAAGTATACTCGTACGCACAGAGACCCACTACTCAGTCGCTTTTCCGTGTATAGATACAAGTAAAAAAACATAACATTTCCGAAGTAACTTCTATGTGATAAAATTGGAGGCAAAATCAAATGCAGTGTCAAGGATATAGGGCATCCATACTAATATTATAAATGCGAAAGTAAGTCACTCTGTCCCTCTGTCTGTTTGTTACCGTTGGCGGTTCAACCGCTGGATCGATGCTGACGAAGTTTGGCACAGAGATAGCTTGCTTGACATAGAATACTTCTAATCCTGGAAAATCAAATAGTCCCACTGGATATTTAAGAAACCTTTATCCACGCGGGCGAAGTTACGGTCACCAGGTAGTTCTAAATAACATGAGGAACAGACGAAGAATTTGGCACAGGCTGGCATACGAAACTGGTATCAATTGGGTTGATATGAAGCAGAAGGTTTGTTTTACGGTACCCAATACCAGAGAAGAGTTATTGCAAAGAGTAACGTCTGTTGGAGATGAAATAAGGTTAGATCTGAATATGATTCATCGATTCTCCAAGCAAGTAGCAATAAGAGCTAAAGCTTGCTTACAAAGCGGGGGTGGTCATTTTGAGCATATAAGTGTTTTAGATATTTAATTGTGTACATGACATTTATTTATAAAAAATAAAAAGTGAACAACAATGTTTACAAATGCTTTAACCTTATTTAGACGTTACAAAAATATAATATAAATGTCGGTTCAATACTCGTAATTCATGCTTGCGACAAGAGTATTTTCAATTAGCAATATCTCCTAGAGTAACTAATTTACAGCCATAACTTTGATTCTGATGTTGCTTGTATTTACGGGCTTGATTTTGCAAAATGTTACAATAACTTGCAGTTTTTTTTTGAGAATATTTTTTGATTTCTAAGTAATTTAACCTAATTATTTTTAATTTGTTATTCATTATTTTTAGGTGTCTAACGATGAAAAATATTGTGTAAATCGGATAAGACCATTTCCGGATCTGTGAAGCCACACACTTGTCAATTTATTGCTATTTTTGCGAGGACATACACAACAAAATGCAGAAAAACTTGAAATAGCCATGGCTGGAATGGTAAAGGGGCTCATTAGGGGGTCGTTTTAGAGTTGGGATGAGATGTAGAATCAGTGCCTAAATTATTGCAAATACGATCCCGGCCACATTGTATAAATTATGGTTTCAGGAGTCGTCGACTTAATGACTTTCAGCTCCCGAACAAGCCAGTTTCCGAAAAGGTTTTTAGTACCATCTACCACATATATACCCTGCAGTCAGATTTTACAAAAGACCGAGGAGTACAACCTGCCGCAATGTCTGGCGTATGTCAACTTTGAGAAAGTCTTAAATTCTTTTAAAATTTGGGCGGTGCTACAGTCACTTCAGCAATGCCAGATTAAATGAAAAAGGACCTATTGCTGAAAGGTGTAAGACAGGACGATGTCATATCTTCTAAACTCTTCATCGCTGTATTGGAAGATGCCTTCAAACTAATAAATGGGAAAGGATACGGCATTAACGTCAATGGCGAATACATCACTCCTGTTCGATTTGCTGACGACATCGTCGTTATCGCAGTTCTTAAGTCTCATATGCACAGTAATTACATCAGATGTCAGTACCCTTCAAACCGAAACACACCAATGTCTGCACACTACCTCTTGACGGCAGATTAACTGGCACTGAAGTGGGACCTAGACAGATTCCTACAAAGAGATCCTACCATCAGTAAAATATTTTTTTAGTTTAGAATTATGACAAGCATGAATTTAAATTGAATTTGGCTATAATGTGTTTCTTCGTTTAATAAAAAATATAATCGGGGTTTTGTATATGTGCATTCATCATGAGGTTAATATATTATGTAAGCAACATGAATATTTCATGAGGTAATCGCTCTTTTTCTCTAGAAAATAGTGTAGAAAAATGAGTGGCTTAGTCATAGGTTCTTTTATATATAACTATCGACCCGCCCCGGCTTCGCACGGATGCAATTTACTAATGAAGAAAATGAGAAGTGCGCTTAGCACAAAAATAATTTAAGTCAGCGTTTTTTGAAGTAGTTACTGTTTTAACGCACTTAATTAATCTATAATTTTTTTCGGAATTTTTCTTTAGGCTTCAAAATTATCTATAGTGAAACTACTGTACAAAAAAGGTTACAGAGATGGTACGAGTATAAACAATTATCGCCCAATATGTTAATACCCATCCTGTCAAAAATATTTGAGAAATGTATGTTTAAAAAAATTTTAGAAGATATATGATGACTTTCAATGCAACACAAAGTTCTTCTGAAAGTCCATACGAAAAACCAGAGGTAAAAATACAACATCGCAATTGGACAAAACTAGAAACCAGGATGGAAGTATTGTGAGAGGAGAGGTATGCATCCTAAAGAGATGGAAGAAATATTTTGAAAACTTATTTGAGAAAGGGGCTATGCAAGTACAGGAATGAATGAAGATTGCAATTAAAGTGATATAAGTAAGTATAGAAAAAATTGTGGAAGCGTTGAATTGTATCCAATTGTACAAGGCTGCAGTGTATGACAGAATTACGGTAAAGATGCTGAAAGCTGGACAGGGCGTGGTAGCAAGTCAGATGTACCGCCTTTTTGACATTGTCTGTAAAACGTACCCACGATACAGGAGAAATTCTATTGTGGGCATCGTTTTTTTATAAAAAATAATAATAATAAATGTTCCCAGGTCCGACAAATATAAGAAAAGCTGCTTAACTATGTGTATTAAATTGCATAGCAAGATACCGAAAGAAATTAAAATTCTAAATGACATACATTTTAAAAGCATTGCAAAATGTATAAATGACTAAAAGATAAATAATATTACTATACGAAAGAATTTTCATATCAATTTATTGTATGACTTGCATGTCTACTACGACCTTGATGCTCCAGTCTGCGTGGAAACTGGTGACCCAATTGCATAATTTCTCGGGAAGCACATAGCTTCGAGAGAAGCGTTTTGTGCCAAACCCGATCAAAAGCCTATGTGTCTATGTATGGCCTATATGTCCAAACTAACTGCCAGGGCCTCCCCCTTGTCCTCGACTGCCTCCGCCCATCGATGCGTAAGGTAGACTAGAAGATCACCAACTGAGCGACCCTGACGGAAACCGTACTGGCGGTCACTAATAAGCTGGTGCTCTTGTAGGTACCTCAAGAGCTGGCAGTTTATAATGGGCTCCATTGTTTTGGAGAACAAGGAGGTGATGGCGATCGGGATGTAGTTGGACGGATCTGAGCGGTCGCCTTTCTTAGGGATAGGGTGCACCAAAGCTGTCTTCCATGTATTCGGGACGACGCCTAGAGAGTAGGAGTACTGGAAAAGACGCATTAAGACCAGTGCAAACTCCGGAGCACACATACTCAGCACAATAGGGGAGATGCCATCAGGCCCACTCGACTTATGGATGTCCAGGGAGAATAGTGCTTTTATTCCTAAAATAATTTTGAATTTCTAGTAATTAGTCTTAATTCCAACTTTTTGTTTTTATTATCTATTTATCATTTAAAATGTTTGATAGCTGTCCGTGAGTTTTTCTAGTTAAGGTCACCGACAGAATAGCAGCGCTGCTACATAATAATGAGTCTGATGCCTTTTTGTTGCTGTACTCCTATATTATGTCTATGTTAAAATAAACCTTTATTATCGAATGATCTTACTCTGAATAACGGCAGCAAAAAATTTGTTTTTCTTTCTAAAATAATCATCAGCGGCATCATATCGACTAGACTTCTTTTATTTTCTTTTGTATTTTTAAGGTATGCTATTGACGCTACGAATATTCTTATTAATTACTCTAACTAATCTTAAAAGCTTGCGCTAGGAGATTATAAAATATCTGCCTATGATATCACCGAATCTTTTATCTCATAGCATGTCTAGTGGCACGTTTGTTAATGTTTAGGGTGTTACATATTTAAGTAACACAACACTTTTAGCATAAGACAAAATGATTTTAGCCTACAACTAAAAGGTACAACTAAAAATTTGTACGTGGTAAAAGTTGAATTGCTACTTTAATAAAAAAATGTGTAGTGATATAGCGAACAGTAAATTTTAAGAAACACTTTAATTAAAGTGCATAAATTGTGCACAAAGTTATTGAATATTTCTCAATTACGGACTCATGTAACTTAATTACCATGAATATGTATCTTCGTGATTATTTTCCATGAAGTTGTCTTCCAAGTTCCACAACAAGACCACATTTATTCAGTTTCCTCATTTTCTTAAACAGCTGAATTTATTACACGGCATTATGCAAACAGTAAAAGGCTCCGCACTTAGAACAACTGGAGCATACTCGTAGATACTTGTTTATATATAAAGTTATTTTCCAGCTTCAACTAAATATTTTTTCTTTGTTTACGCGACGAGATGTGAAATTGTTTATCTGCTGATAAGTGCAGTCTGCCGATAACAAATGTTGTGTCACCCAGAACATTTCTGTGTGGCACTCCACTGTGCTCGTCACCCTGAGACATCAGCTTACTTTAGCTATCTGTGCACTTCAGACCGAAACCGCTTCACCGACAGACAGACCGCTTCACCGACAGACAGACCGCTTCACCGACAGAATAGCAGCGCTGCTACATAATAATGAGTCTGATGCCTTTTTGTTGCTGTACTCCTATATTATGTCTATGTTAAAATAAACCTTTATTATCGAATGATCTTACTCTGAATAACGGCAGCAAAAAATTTGTTTTTCTTTCTAAAATAATCATCAGCGGCATCATATCGACTAGACTTCTTTTATTTTCTTTTGTATTTTTAAGGTATGCTATTGACGCTACGAATATTCTTATTAACTACTCTAACTAATCTTAAAAGCTTGCGCTAGGAGATTATAAAATATCTGCCTATGATATCACCGAATCTTTTATCTCATAGCATGTCTAGTGGCACGTTTGTTAATGTTTAGGGTGTTACATATTTAAGTAATACAACAGTTTTAGCATAAGACAAAATGATTTTAGCCTACAACTAAAAGGTACAACTAAAAATTTGTACGTGGTAAAAGTTGAATTGCTACTTTAATAAAAAAATGTGTAGTGATATAGCGAACAGTAAATTTTAAGAAACACTTTAATTAAAGTGCATAAATTGTGCACAAAGTTATTGAATATTTCTCAATTACGGACTCATGTAACTTAATTACCATGAATATGTATCTTCGTGATTATTTTCCATGAAGTTGTCTTCCAAGTTCCACAACAAGACCACATTTATTCAGTTTCCTCATTTTCTTAAACAGCTGAATTTATTACACGGCATTATGCAAACAGTAAAAGGCTCCGCACTTAGAACAACTGGAGCATACTCGTAGATACTTGTTTATATATAAAGTTATTTTCCAGCTTCAACTAAATATTTTTTCTTTGTTTACGCGACGAGATGTGAAATTGTTTATCTGCTGATAAGTGCAGTCTGCCGATAACAAATGTTGTGTCACCCAGAACATTTCTGTGTGGCACTCCACTGTGCTCGTCACCCTGAGACATCAGCTTACTTTAGCTATCTGTGCACTTCAGACCGAAACCGCTTAACGACAGAATAACTGAACTGAACTGCGGTGGTACCTACGTAGATTAATTTTGTGCACAGGAATCCCGTCATCGGTAGGCAGTACCGCTAGTGTATACCTCCTGATGAGCTATACGGATTTGTAATTCACAAAAGACAAAGACATATACCAATTATCTAGTTTAATTTTGTAACGACTCTAAAGATCCTACGAGAAAAAATAGGATAAAAGTTTGTCTTGGGCTGTCACTCCACGGCAGTCACTGTTATTGTCAAGGAAAATGTAATTTAATCAGGGCAACGGAAAACAAACCGGCGTACCATTTGGGTCGTGTATAGCATCACCGTTTTGCGTGCTCTTGATATTAAAACATGGCTGCTATCCGGTGAAGTTATTTGATAAGAAAACGACTTTAATTTTTATTATTCACTAGCTGTGCCCTGTGCGCGTTTACACCCGCTTAAAAGAAAGCGACCAAATGACTGCGGCATAGTACGTCGCTGACCTGAGCAGTCACAGTTCGGCTCTTCTCGGTAATGTTCAGTTGACATCGCGCGGCTCCTTAAGGCATGAAGTTTTGTAGCTAAAAACCTTCCGCAGTAAATGGGCTATTTAATACAAAGTAAATTTTCAAATCGAATCAGCATCTCGTGAGATAAGCGCGTTCAAACATATAAACTTCTTGCCTTTATTTTTATCTAAAAACATAAACATTAAAACATAAATATATAAAATTGAAGTGTCTGTTTGTAATAAAAAAATAACAGCTTTTTTACTCAATGCGGAAAGTATATATGATCCTTATAAGAAAACCAATTTTTAAATTTTTTGTCTGTCTGTCTTTCTGTTTTTTACGGATACTTTACACAGATATTAAAATATATGACAGATATTTTACGGATTTTATCGCGTTTAATTTTATTACTTATAGCCAGGCCTTTCGAGTGCTTTACAACACCAATGAATTAAATATAAAATTAGTTTTATTTAAATGTGTGGTGTTCGCGTAAATATAATAAACCCCAAAATACGATTTAAATAGGGAAGTATATATGAATATCGTCGATCGGGAACGGCTTTTTGACGCGGGTTCATTGTAGTTTGATTGTATTTATATTATGTAACTTAAACGCAAGGCTTAGGTACTGTCCTAACCGTGACAAAACCAAAAAAAGAATACTGCTAGGTGGGCTCGAAAAGAGAAAAATAGTCTCCGTGACTTCACAAAAAATGCTGTGTCACTCAGAATATTTCTGTGTGAGACGACACTGCGCCCGCCACCCTGAAGACATCAGTGCATGTGTCTCAAATGCCCAGTCATTACGCTAGCTCACAGTGCTCTTCAAACCGAAACACAGTAATGCTTGCACACTACTGCTTCACGGCAGAATAACTGGCCCCGGGGTGGTACCTACCTAGACGGATTCCTCCATATGAATCCTAGCACCAGTAAATTAATGCAGTATAAAGTGCTGCATTACATTTATAACCAGTGATTAGAGCTGGATAACCTATTACCGAGAAAGATGCACTGTAGTCCAACGGGATCAAAACTTATTGTCACGATAACGCGAATTGTGTATTTACACTTGTATATATCTAATTTTGTATAAACAATTCAACATAAAATTCATCAAACAACAAGTACTTTTATCCATATTATTGATATAGTATTAAGGTATTGTACCGACAGCTTTTATTCGTGCAGAATAATTAGCCGATAGGTGTCCGGCAGAGTAGAATAGCACTTATCTCTTTCCTACCGAGGTGTCGTAAAAGGCGACTAAGGTATTGTACAGACAGCCTTTATTAGTGCAGAAATATACTATAATATGCAATGATGTCACTATACTCCTCGTGGGAACCCAATAAGAATTTTTTGACTCGTACCCAAATGGCGGCGACACGGCTTCACAACCTGTCACGTCTCCGTTGCCGCGGGGGCGAATAGTGATCTAAGTGAGCGGCCTCTGCCTACCCCTTATATGGGAAAAGGCGTGAATGTATGTACTAACAAGCTAAAGCTAGAACACAAAATTTGTTTATTAATAATACATACATAAGATCACGACTGTATCCCACAAGATGTAGTCAGGAGACTGGGCACTCACTGCAAAAACAGATGACTGCCACAATCCACGTTTCATCAAAACAATATAATGCACTTGGTGTGATAGGAGGTGATCCCATCGCCACCATGCGCTGTTGGGTGCACAGTGCAGTTTAATTCCTTACTCGCCTTTTACGAGATCCATTGGATGAGATGGAGTGGCAGTATTCTTTTAATGAGCCGCTACCACACGGCTTTATTAATAATATAAATTAATTTTTATCCATTTCAGATAAAAGATCAGTCCTGTAAAAAATAAAGTATGTTCCAATTTAAAGTAAAACTTGGGAGTTGAAAATATTTTTATTTATTTTACTAAGGAATGCAATGAAAGAACTTAATTAATATCGCCTATAATGCAATAATAATTGCATTCTCTGCCAGTCTGACGTTTTTCAAGTCTGCCCTGGGAGACTTGAATAACGTTGGCAAACATTGCATTTGTATACATTACTAGTTGATGCCCACCACTTCATGCGCGTGGTTATAAGTTTTTTAAAAATCCTGTCAGAGACAGAGAGAGAAACCATTTAATATATCGAGATATAAGTCCTATGTCCGTCTCCAGGATGCAAGCTATCTTTGTGCCAAATTTCGTCAAGATGGGTTCGTCGGTTGAACCGTGAAAAGGTAACAAACAGACAGAGGGACAGAGAGAGTTACTTTCGCATTTATAATATTAGTATGGATTACACACTTATTATCTATAAAAATAAATAAAATTGGAGTGTTTATCTGAGTTTTCGTAAAAAGATTTTTTCTCATCTATATATATATGATATATACTATATGGAAATATCATGTAATCATTGCTATGGTAAAATTGTTATCTGCCTGTCTGTGTGTTTGTCCGGGTTAATCTCCGAAACGGCTGAATCAATTTTGACGCGATATTCATTGGCACGTATAGGAATTTTCAGATAGCAATGTAAGCTATTTTTTATTTCTGAAATATTTAATGTTCCTACAGTAAATCTGAAAAACTGTAGAAATTAAGGGCGAACGTGTTACAAGAGCCTCTAATTTACATTTTGGTCATTATTATTTTACGTCAAGGCAGTAAAAATAATTATTCTTAGTTCTTTTTTTACGTCTTTTCATATATTACTTTTTACTTACTCGCAATAAAGCCATGCAGTAAGCCGGCGCAATCGTGGATAGCTTATTTTACGCGGGAAAAACCGCTTGATTCAGCTTATATAACATTATAAATAATCAATTAAAATGTTTACATAAATAATGTAGATAAAGACAAACATATATAAATATAATACACAAATAATGCGTATGTGACATATGTTGTTTCACTGGTGGTAGTATTCCAGCAGTAGTGTGCAAACGCTAATGTGTTTCGGCCTGTAGGGCACTAAGAGCCGTCATCACTGGGCATATGAGACTTAAGAACTGATGTCTTTAAGTAAGGTTCTGAGTGACACAGCATTTGTTATGGACAGACAATGAACTAACCATCAGCTGAACGTTGTGCTCGTCTCGTCACTTTATCCAATAAATAAAATATAATACACAAATAATACATAATATGTAAAGAAAAGAAGAGGTGAAATTTATGATTCAATTTGCCTCCAAATAATGTTGACGAAAAAGTCTTTTGAAGGAGTTTTTATGTGATTATAAGTTTTATTTTTTAGTAATTTCACATTTTCGCAGCCACCATTTTTTTCCTATCCGAGGACGAATAATGGTCGTATTACACCATATGAGTAATTGCTGCCTTTATTATGACGTACGCCCTGAGTTCAAGGTACTAATAATACTTACATAAATAATTACATCACTGTGAAATGCTGTTTTTTTACGTTTATTTTTCTTAACATATTTACGAAATGGGAGTAAATTGTATATGTGTGTAATCACTTTTAACGTAATGGATACATTACGATTGTTATGTATTATTAATAATACGATGAAATATCTATGAATAACATTACGTTACATATCAATAATACATTACTAGTATAGTATATATAAGTAAATTACCAGCGATGATAGTGTCAATTCGCACTATGATGTTTGGTTTTATTTAAAATTCGACAAGTATGCGGTGGGAACATTGCTTGCATAGAATATACTGGATATCATGCAATGTGCTTTCAACACGCGGAGAGTTTTACTCATAAAATTTAAATATCAATCGGTAATATTTAATATGTAGAGTAGAGCCTATCCATTATTTTTGTAATACGAGCGAGAGACTGGTTCGATTGTGCAAAAAAGTAAAAGTAAAGTAAAGTTACAGCCTTTAAATGTCCCACTGCTGAGTACAGCCCTCCTCTCATTTCCGAGATGGTTTTTGGAGCTGGGAAGAATGCGTCACGCTACTCCAATGCGGTTTGGCGGACTTCACATGTCGTCGATATATTTTTTTATGTCTAAGACATGCAGGTTTCCTCACGATGTTTTCCTTCACCGCCGAGCACGTTTACCACGCGATCAACACTTAAAATTGCAATTAACAATTTTAGTGGTGCTGGCACCAGAATTCGACCCCAGGTCACTCGCGTACTATGAAATTTAAGCGAACGCCTAGCCCCTGAGCTATCACGGCTCTCGATTGTGCAAACACCGCAAAAATTATTATTGCGATTTTAGTAGTGCACATGCATACATTTTAAGTGGTGCCGACACCGGGAACCGAATCCAGGTCACTCGTAAACTATCAAATTTAAAGCGAGCGCCTAACCGAAAGACTCAAAAAAATGTTATAATTTGCAACAAATAAGCATATTTGGAGAGGAATTATTAATGAAAAGGGTTTTTTTTTACATACATACATAAGATCACGTCTGTATCCCATAAGGGGTAGTCAGAGACTGGGCACTCACTGCAAAAACAGATGACTGCCACAATCCACGTTTCACCAAAACAATATAATGCACTTGGTGTGATAGGTGGTGAGCCCATCGCCACCATGCGCTGTTGGGTGCATAGTGCAGTTTAATTCCTTACTCGCGAGAGTTTTGTGTTCTAGCTTTGGTTTTACGAGATCCAATGGATAAGATGGAGTGGTAGTATTCTTTTAACGAGCCGCCACCACACAGCCTGCCTGATTCTATTAACTCATAATTTTTGTAATCGTTAAAGAAATGATGTTGCATACAATTAATTAGGTTCTAATATCTTTAATTTGAAAAGTACACTCTGAAATTCATAAATTATTTTAAAAAAATTAAGTTGCTCTAGCATTAAAATTATTATAAACTAATATTTTTAAAGTTATTTTATACAACACTGGTTGCAACCACACGGCCTATTTTTTTAAAGTGTTTTTTTGGAATATGAGGTTTCTAAAATGTGAAAATATAAATTAATATGTTAGTTGCTCTAAATACATAACATACGTCAAAGAGTCAGAGTTTGCGTTTGATCCATTTATCTTGCGTAAATAACACTCAATTGAGCTACAGGAAGTTATTTCCCACACGTTTGGATCGTGACCCAATTTGCAGTATTGATGGGTGAAATTCTATCTCACCGCTTGCTGGTCGAATGAGTCTAGTTGACACATTCATTAACATAAAACCGCTTGAATTTTTATAGAGGAAAGTTGGACGAGATATCAAATCGTTCACGTGATGGTAAGTGCAACAACTGCTTATAACAAAATGTTGTTTCACCCAGTACGTTAAATTGCAAATACCTGTGTAGCGCCTTACTGCGCTCGTCAGCCTGAGATATATGTTCTTAAGTCTCATATGCCCAGTAATTACACTAGCTAGTAGTCCAAAATACAGTATATCTTGCACACAGTAATATGTTTGCATTGCAAAGTATATTTGTGATCTTTTAATACTATGTTCGTGTATTTGTAATGCGTATTTGAGTTTTTTTATCTACAATAACAAGAATCGCATAGCTAAATACTAGTCCAATGGTGGTAGGATTCCTATGCAGGAATCAGTCTAGATATGTACCAACCCAGGGCCAGTTATTCTGCCGTGAAGTAGTAGTGTGCAAAAATTACTGTGTTTCGGTCTGAAGGACACTGTGATCTAGTGTAATTACTGTGCCTATGAGACTTAAGAACTGATGTGTCAGGGTGACGGGGGCAGTGTGGTGCCACTCAGAAATGTTCTGTGTAACACAGCATTTGTTATGGGCAGACGTTGGTCTTAGCATGAGGTGAAAGTTTTGCTAGTGCCATCACTTCTATAAAAAAAATACTATCCAATGACCATATGATGTTTTTTCGTAAATGTGATCAGCCAATAGGTGACAGAGTAGAATGGCACCTACCTTTTGCCTACCGACGTGTCATAACTAACTACGGCGACTAAGATATTGTACAGACAGCCCTTTTTCAAGCTGAATAATACCAAAATTTGCAATGCTGTTACAATATTGATTGCGTCCTGTGAGGGCGCAAGTGAGTGGCCTCTGCCTCCTACCCCTTGTATGGGAAAAAGACGTTATTGTATGTGTTTATGTAATTAGCAACACCTAAAATGGGTTCAACACTTAAAATGGTTCCGTGTGGTAACGGGTTAAGAGAATCTACCATCCCATCTCATTCCATGGGTATGTGTAAAAGTCGACAGAGGAAAAATTAAAACCAGGAGATAGGCAGCAGCATCTCCTGGAACATCTGAATAATTAAACTGCGGTTGCCAACCCGCTTGCCAGGCGTGGCAACTATGGCGAAATCCTCCCAAAATGAGAGCTACAAACATATGTGGCAATCTATAGGAGAGGCCTATGTTCAGCAGTGGACTAATAATAGGCTGAAATTCCGTCTAGGTAGGTACCACCCCAGGGCCAGTTATTCTACCGTGAAGGAGTAGTGTGCAAGCATTACTGTGTTTCGGTTTGAACACTGTTTGTTTCGGCACTGTGATCTAGCGTAATCACTGGGCATTTGAGACTTAAGAACTGATGTCTCAGGGTGACGGGCGTAGTGTGGTGTCACACAGAAATATTCTGGGCAACACAGCATTTGTTGTGGGCGGACGTTGCACTTACCATCAGGTGAACGTTTTGATCGTTTCGTCACGTTGAACAATAAAAAAAATTATGATGATGATGCAATAGGTTATGACGAGCAATAAATAAATGCGTGTTTGTTACCGCCTGGCACTAAGATTGACGTTTGCATTGTAGTAAACGCTTGGATTTTAACAAATATTCCATTCTTGGGGGAGGCCTACGCCCAGCAATTTACTGTACTTGTTGTAAACGGTTGCTGACTTAATAAAGCATGAAGACACACACAACCAGACCCGATCCGAAAACCTACTCTACGTGTTTTTCCACAAACATTGGCATCGGCGGAGATTCTAAACCAGGATCCCCGGGATGCAAGCCGGGTACTCTGTACCGCTAGTAGAAAAATGAAAAAGATAGCAAAAAAAAGTAAAAGTAGTAAAGTTACAGCCTATAAATATCACCGCTCTCGCTGCTGAACACAGGCTTCCTCTCATTTCTGAAAGGGTATTGGAGCTAGGAAGAATCCGCCACGCTGCTCCAATGAGGATTGGCGGACTGCACACGTTTTCGAAATATTTTTTATTTCTCAGATATACAGGTTTCCCCACGATTTTTTCCTTCGCCGCGGAGAACGTAGTAAATCAGCACTTAAAATTGCAATTAACAGTTTTAGTGGCGCCGGCACAGGGAATCGAACCCAGATCCCTCGCGTACTATGAAATTTAAAGCGAGCGAGCACCTTTTTGAAATTGCTTTAATTTATCATTTCCGGGTAAATCGCTTAACTTATTACTATACCCTGGGTATTCTTAAATTACGTTACATTTACTACGCATTAAGGTCAACGTAGGAAATGTAGGAAGGAAACTGATGTTTATTTCCTATATTTCGGTGAAAATGCTTCATTGTGGAGGCAGAAATAAATTAAAGTTGTTAACACACTATTATTCTTATATAATGTTTTTTTTTATATATTTACAATAAACAAAAAGTTTTTTTAATCATCCCGTGTAAGTTATTACCTACAAAGATTTTTTACCCTAACCCAAAGTAGATAGTGCCTTGAAGCATTAATTTTGCCTTTAAAATAGTAAACTCTTTCCTACCAAGGTATCAAATGCACAGGAGATATTACAGTGCCACAAGTGTACGCGCAAACATAGAGGCACTCACTCGTCCTAACCTACCCGCGCCCGATGTAACACCGATGCGATATGATCGGAGGTAGGCTAGAAATGTCCGAAACACGGGGACAATCACAACACATCCAAAACAGAAAACCAGCAATTTGTGTTTTAGCACAAAAGTTGACTCCGGCTGGTTTCAAGCCCAGGACCACGCGGTCGTTAAATCATTATTATCATTTCAACCCCTAAAAAGTAAACTGCTGAACACAGGATAGCACAAAACACGGTCCTGAGCCACCTGCATCCATTGTCTTACCACAGAACTGGTCGTGGCTCCATCTAGGGGAGGGTCGCCCTTCACTGCGTTTCCTGATACGAGGTTGCCACTATAGAACCTTTCTTCCCCAACGGTTATCGGTTCTACAAGCTGTAAGACCGGCCACTTCAGCTTGCTGATCCTTGATTCTCAGACAAGCAGTTTTCCTCGCCGCTCAGCACGTGGACAATCAGCACTTAAAACTACAATTAACCATTTTAGTAGTACCGACGCCGGGAATCGAACTCAGGCCACTCGCATACTACGAATGTATGCCTAGTACCTAAGCTGTCATGGCTATTTCTTTGTTAAATTGAAAAAAAAAATAACGAAATAAATAATGCACAAACATTTATTGATAATACTTTGATAATACTTCACGGATACGGGATTTAGTATTGCCAATTTAACTCAACCACATTCGAACACACTCAGTTTAACTCAGAGAAGTTTTTCCCAAACATTTGGGTCGTTACTAGTGTTGCCAGGTGTCCCGATTTGCGCAGGATGTCCCGACTTTCAAGTGTCTGGTGAAACGTCCCGATTCAGCCTTGATCGGGACGCCAAATGTCCCGATTTTTCACTAACCTCTAAATTTATCTAGTTCAAGTTTTATTTGTTTTGTTTCTTGTACGAGCCAATGGTAATACCCCATTTAAAAAAAACTGACCGCCCGTTAAAAATAAATGATGATCCTCAAAAACCTGTTTTGTCGCTGTCCCGATCGGAAAACCAAAGTTCCGATTATTTTTACCTTCTGTCCCGAAATTTAACACACTGAACCTGGCAACACTAATCGTTACCCTATTTGCAGTATTTATGTGTGAAATTTTATCTGACCGCATTTAGGTTCGACGACTCCTGATAACATATTCATTTGCTTTACGTAAACACATAGCTAAAAACGAGCTCGAGTTTTATTGAAATTTGCATCTGTATGCTATCATCCATCATTAGCATATGGAGATGAAGTAGTGTCGTGTAGTAGTGGATTATTTACATTATTTACACCCATTAAATCCCGTGAGTGTCGTAAGAGTCGACAGAGAGAAAATAAAAAACAGGAGATGTGCAGCAGCATCTTTCTGGAACATCGGAATAAAAAAACTGCGGTTGCCTATACGACTGCCAAGCGTGGCAACAATGGAAAAATGCCCCAAAAATGAGAGTTACAAACTATGTGGCAATCTATGGGGGAGCCTTACGTTCAGCAGTGGACTGGTGATAGGCCGAAATGATGATGATGATCAGACGTTGAAATTATAAGTAAACGATTTGCTGATCTGGGTGACACAGCATTTATTTTGGGCAGACGTTGCACTTACCAGCAGGTGAACGTTTTGCTCGTTTCATCTCTTTATACAATTAAAAAAAAAATGTTTCGATTGGGATTACAAAAGCCCAATTAAAGTTTACATCTAAAATGTTTTAATTTAAAAAAAAAATAGTAATTTTTTAATAAAAATAAACATACGATGAGTATTATGTTTGAAAATGAGACAAATAAGGAATAAAATAGCCACAAACGTTGTGTGGATTTTAATTGATGTTACAATTTTATCTTACTTTTGTTTCGTTTTTCTTAGCTTTCTTAAATATCTCTAGGCATTTATGCGCATGTTCCATTTAAATCGGATCAGATATATCCATCATTATAACATATCCATCATAATATCAATTATAAATAAAATAGAAGTGTCTGATGCTATGTGCAATAATAGTTGATGTTTCTATAAGATATTACATCGGCCTACGTGTAATTATTCAGGGTCTAAGTGTTTATGCATTTGTACAGGACGCACACACGCATAAGAGAAATTATATTGGGGGACATAATATTAAAAAAAAAACGTATTATTTTGGCTATAATCATTATTTTTTTTGTTTTTTTATTTAAAAAAAAACGTAGCTCCACAGTAGGGATTTTCTCCTGTATCGTGGGTGCGTTTTACAACACAACCAAACCCGAAAAGCAACAATTTGTGTTTTTGCACAAATGTTTCCTCCGGCTGGGAATCGAACCCAAGACCGGTTGCGCAGAAGTCAGATACGCTAACCACTACGCATGAATGCTCAATGTTTTCTGGAAACCTTCCGTTCTCCTTTAATTCCCATTCATAAGAATACTTCTGAATTACAGTGTTAACAAAAATTTACTAAATATCTAAGATTTACTCTGTTATGCACGAGGAAGTTCTCTTACACTTGGGTTCCAACTCAGTCGGCAGTATTGATGCGAAAGATTACAATTGACCTTTTCCAAGTGAACCTTATCCTGTCGCCGCATGAATTTTAAAATGATGATAATGATTGAAATGGAAATTCAAAATTAGGTTGAGTCTAATTCGTATCCAGATCTTAACGAACGACCAAATATTAACAAGAAAATTACGTTGAAGATGAAAATATAAATTGGACTGCTGTATCATTTACGTTTGTCATAAATTAATAGAAACGTCTTCAGACGTTATCTTATCTGCTATATTACAACTGGAGAGTTAGTATGTTTGAATGCAATAATCTTAGAAAATACTAATTAAATAAAAAAAAATACCAAATGATTGAAACCCCATTTATCGATAAAAGTTTTCGGTTATAAAACTTTATGAACCAAACATTACTATTTATTACTATTCTTAGTTTCTTTTAATTACTATTTTTAACTACTATAACTACTTTAACAACTTTATTTAATTATCATTTTAATTACTATTATTACTTTCATTTAAATGTGTAGTGCTCGCGTAAATATAAGAAATCATTAACCAAACATTATTTATCGAGGACGGCCGAATTGTGAATGCTCCGGTCAACGAGTTACAATGCCGCACAGCGTTATCATGTAGTCAGTTTATTTTACGCGGGTGAAATCGCAAGACACAGCTAGTTAAGACAGCTTGTTAAGAAATAAAATGATAACGGTGAGGGCAATTAAACAATAACGTGTATTGTCGTTACCACCGTTTTAGTTAAGGCGCTTCACGCTTGCTGTAAGTTAGTGTATGAGAAACCTAGGAGCGTTTAAAATTGCAGATCAATTGTAGAGACGCCGGCACCGGGCTTCAAGCTCAGATCACTCGCGTACTATGAAAACGAGGCGAGCGCCCAACCCCTAAGCTACCACGGCTCACTTCATACAAGCAATGTATACATTAAAGTTAACCAGCAAAACGTCCATCTGATGTCAGTGCATCATCTGTCCATAATAAATTCTGTCGCCCCCGAACATTTCTGTGTGGTTCCAGCATGCGCTTCTCCCGATGAGGCATCAGTTCTTAAGTCTCTTAATGATGAAAGGAAGTTAATTTGCTGAGATCCGCAATCAAAATATAAAAATGGTGTATATTGCCTAGTTTTTGAAGAGTACAGCCCGCTCTCCCTCAATAGCGTACACAAGCAAAATAACACCGCCACCGGGAACCGCCATTAGCCGCCCCTACAATAATACCACTAGGTAATATACACCGCTGAAGTCTAGACCACGACACGTGCTTCATCTCAAAACGAGGTATTGTCATGTGTTGTGGACTCTACGGCAGACAAACGCCAAGTGCCCAGTAATTAAAATAGCTGCCCTACACACCGAAACACAGTAATGTTTACACGCTGCTGCTACACGGCAGAATAATTCTACCACAATAGGAACACTGTACTGAATAATACTACTCAAGGAATACTTTTAGACAGGTAGGATAAAAAATGCCAAGTATTTTACTAGGAAAAAAGGTTGGGAGCCTCTGCTGTAGACTCTAGGTTTAATTAAATGAAATGTAGTTTTAAAAATATAATGGGTTTTGAAATAAGAATATTAGAAAATTATTGTAATATTTTAAATTCCAGAAAATCTTGAGACTGTGTTTCAAAATCTGTAGCCGGTTTACAATTAAAACTTCAACTTCTACAGCGAAAGCTTCGATTCCGCGTGCCTTCTTATGCAGCCGCGTGACTGTCTTTAGTCTCTGTTCTATACTGCTACATACTGTATAGTTGTTACAAAAAATATCATCATCATCATCATTTAAGACTGTCTCTAGTCCACTGCTGAATATAGGCCTCCCCCATAGATGACCCCTAAAGTTTTTAGCTCTCATTTTGCCACAGTTGACACGCTTGGCAGGCGTGTTGGTAACCGCACTTTATTTATTCAGTTGTTCCAGGTGGCCTTTCCTTAAAACGACTTTGATCTGATTGTCATACGTTCATCTACGTCGACCCTTACCCTACAGAACACGCATAAATAATGTGTATGTGTATTTTTAATTATACTCGTATTTGTGTTTTCAAGACACTTTATCGGTACGTCGTAATTCACTTATTAACTTATTTCTCGTAACATATAAAGCATGTAAAGATATAAGAAACCTAACAAAGTGTTGTATGTACGTCCTTTGACAGCAGATAATCAAAATTATTACGAGGAATTTATTGATTCATTTCTCAAACTTGAATTAAGATTATTCAGGAAGGCGAGAATACGAGAATGAGTTTGTATTTCCAAGAAAATCGCTGCAAGCGTTACGAGTATTATTGTTAATAGCAGTTTTCATTATATTAGATAATTAAATTTCGTTATGAAGTCATAAATTGAAACAAAACATCTTAACTGAAATATTTCTTTCTTTGTACACATTTTTCAAATGTATAAAGTAAGAAAAAGTAAAGTTTCAGCCTATAAATGTCCCACTGCTGAGCACAGGCCTCCTCTCATTTCTGAGAGGGTTTAGATAACTCCTAAACCCTCTCAGGAAGAATCCGCCACGCTGCTCCAATGCGGGTGGGCGGACTTCACATGTCTTCGAAATATTTCTATTCCTCGGACATGCAGGGTTTCCTCACGATGTTTTCCTTCACCGCTAAGCACGTGGTAAATCAGCACTTAAAATTGTAGAACAATTTTAGAGTCCGTCTAGGTGGTTACAACCTCAAGTCTCTTTACCCTACCTTGAACCAGTCGTATACAAGCATTACTGTGTTTAGATCTGAAAGCCGCTGAGAGCTGGTGTAATTACAGGGCATATGACGGAAACGTTCATAATGACACAACATGTGTTATGGGCAGACGTTGCAGCTATCACCAGGTGAACGGTTTGCTCGGCTCATGAAAAAAAAAATGTTTCTGTTATCTTCAATGGCTATATAAAACATTACGTAACAAAAGTTTATGTTGGTATAATATGAGAACGCGATCGAGGCTACCCATTTATGTACTGCAGTTAGATATTGATAGCAGCTTCGTGGTTTTACAACTTACGCTATAACTAACGTGGCAAGCAATAACATTAACATGTAAATTACAAAATATCTTGTAGTGACTGTAATTAATTTTCTTGATCTCCGCTAAGTATCGCAGCCTCTGTCTCTATAAATTATATAAATAATCTTAATGGCATTGATAAACAAAAGACTAAAACACAGTTACTGGTGGTAGGATTCCTATGCAGGAGTCCGTCTAGGTAGGTACCACCCCAGGGCCAGTTATTCTACCGTGAAGCAGTAGTGTGCAAACATTACTGTGTTTTGGTTTTAAGGGGACTGTGAGCTAGCGTAATCACTGGGCATATGAGACTTAAGAACCTATGTCTCAGGGTGATGGGCACAATGTAGTGTCACACAGCATTTGTTATGGGCACTTACCATCAGGGGAACGTTTTGCTTGTTTCATCACTATATGCAATAAAAAAAATAATAGTAAAAATCACTTCAAAAAGCTTCCTCGATCGATTAAAACACAAAATAGACCAAGAATTTTTTTAATAAACAAAAATTTATCATATGCGCACGAGTTTTTTTTTTAATTTTAGAAATTAATCTCTAGTGTATTTTCGAATCAAAGAACATAATCATCATCATCATAACAGCCATAACAAATCCATTGTTGTTTACTTGTTTTTTTAAAACGAAACCTCACAGTAGGATTTGTCCTGTATCGTGGGCGCGTTTTACAAATTTTACAATACAACCGGATTCGAAAACCAACAATTTGTCTTTTCGCACAAATGTTGGCTCCGGCTGGGAGTCGAACCCAGGACCCGCGGCTTAGAAGTCAGGTACTCTGACAACTAGGCCACGCGGTCATCATTATAGTAGTCATAGTATGAAGGAACTGAATTATGAATTCATTTTTTTAGAAGTATTCAATTCAAATTATTTTTAGGTAATATTGATCATTCATATTTTTTAGCCGTGTGGTGACTGTAGGCGACGTCGAAGGACTTTTACTTTATAAATATAAAGTTCAAAATGTTATCACAATTACTATAACCCCCCCCCCCCCCCCCCTCGAAATGAGAGCTACAAACTTTTGTGACAATACATGGGGGAGGCCTATGTTCAGCAGTGGACTAGGGATATTTGGCGGATGACATTGCCAAGGAAAAGGGTAGCTACCCGCCAGATTGAGTGGTCTGATCTGGAGAGGACGGCTCCTCCTACAAGTAATATTTAGATATTGTATATATAGTTCGCTTCTCAGAAACTTTCATAGCGGGATTATGGACTGTATCAGATATCTCTTGAGCTTCTTATGTAGCGGCGTAGATGGTGCTGTAGATAGGTTGATATGATGATGATGATGATGATGATATTTTTATGCATTATTTTTTATTTTTTTTCGGGTTCAAAATAATAATTAAAATAATATAATAATAAATAAGCGAACTACAAAATTTTAACGCACATATTGTAATACCTTCTGACTGCCTAAAGCGTTGAGAGAAGGGAAACTGGATGGTTATTTGATTTTGTTTTATTACCTGGCCTGAAAGTAGAACAAACTGTGGTCATTTTACAAGGGTTCAGTAAAGTTCCGGGATCGCAGTTTACGTAATTAATGTAATAAATTGTAACAGTGTGTATGTCTGTCTGTTTATTAGTCTTTAAACCGGGTCATTTTCTCGAACTACAAAGTACTAGAGAATCGGCACTATTATGATGATATCCTCCAGTTACGACCACGACGACAACTTTCGAACACTGTGGGAAGCTATTAACTGCGCATGTGATATTATAGTTTCACCAAATATAAGCGTAAATAAAGAGACACCGGATGTGACGCAATGAAAATCACAAGAGAATCAGACCCAAAAACCAATTTGTGTTTTTGCATAAATAGGCTAGGTTTCGAATACTGGAACGTGTGGTCTTCAATCAGCATAATACCTTTTATAGTAATTATCAGCGGACCGAGTCCCGGTGTACTGTAACGAGGCATTTCATCTCCTTCTGAGTTCGCCACCCGTCAAGTCTCGTTACGCGGGGGCAAAAAGTGGGCTACAATTGCACTCTCTGGATACTACTTATATGGGAAAAAGGCGTGACTTTAATATAAACCTGTCGTAAATAACACCTTCGGATTTGAGAAAGGAGCCGTGTGGTGCCAACTTATTAAGAAATATACCTGAAAACCTCGTAGCCTCTGAAACATCTACTGGTGGTAGGATTCCTATGCAGGAATCCGTCTAGGTAGGTACAACCCTAGGGCCAGTTATTCTGGCGTGAAGCAGTAGTGTGCAAACATTACTGTGTTTCGGTTTGAAGAGTACTGAGAGCTAGCGTAATCACTGGGCATATGAGACTTAAGAACTGAAGTCTCAGGGTGACGGGCGCAATGTGGTAGTCACACAGAAATGTTCTGGGTGGCACAGCATTTGTTATGGGCAGACGTTGCACTTACCATAAGGTGAACGTTTGGCTCGTTTCGTCACTTTAAAGTAAAAAAAAGTAAAGTTTCAGCCTATAAATGTCCCACTGCTGAGCGCATGCCTCCTCGAATTTCTGGGAGGGTTTTAAATTTCATCACTTCATCAAATAAAAAAACATCGCAGAATAACCACATTGATATATGCCTAACCTTTAATACATAGACAGGTAAAAGGTCTGTCGTCAAGAACCTTGTTTCGGTCTGAAGGGCACTTATAGCTAGTGTAATTACTAGGCGTATGAGGCTTGGGAACTGATGTCTTAGGATGACGAACGTACACTTAGCATCAGGTGAATGATTCGTCTGGTACGGCAATCGCCAATAACAATGGCAAGTAGGATACAATATGTTAGAGAGGGAGTCTGTGGGAGGTTTATTCCCAGCAGTGAATGTATCAGACTGATAATAATGACGATTCAGAAATATGGCTATCAAAATTTCATCAACGATATAATAAGTTAAATTAGTCAGTTCACGACTCAATGTTTGGTTTTAATTAAATTCACTCCGACTTTGCCGTTGGAAAACTGCTTGCATAAGATATAACCGCGTATCGTACGTTATGAAGCGAAATATTTTACTCATTACCATTTTCTTTTCACCTAGTCAAACCATATTATTAGCATATTTCTGTTTTTTTATTATTATTTAAATGTTATCCTCCAACCAGTTATTGTCGCCGTCGGCATCCCGAAGAAAAAGAAATAAAGTTAAAGTAAGAATGATTAATTTTCTTTCCATACGTTGGTTTCAATTAACCGCCATTTCGTAATAAGGTCGCTTGATAACAGATAAGAAATAGATGCTCTATTCGGTGGTAGGATTCCTATGCAGGAATCCGTCTAGGTAGGTACCACCCCAGGGCCTAGTGATCAAGTGATGAAACTAGCAAAACGTTCACCTGATGGTAAGTGCAACGTCTGCCCACAGCAAATGCTGTGTCACCCAGAACATTTTTGTGACACCACATAGTGCCCGATAACATGAGACATCACTTCTTAAGTCTCATATGCCCAGTGATTAAACTAGCTCTCAGTGCCCTTCAAACTAAAACACAGTAATGTTTGCACACTACTGCTTCACGGCAGAATAACTGGCCCTAGGGTGGAACCTATCTAGACGGATTCCTGCACAGATGATAGTACCTACTGATGGTACACTAGGTTCTGACTGGAGTTTGAACCCAAAACCTGGTGCGTTTCTAGAAGGTCCTACGTCAGGTACTCTTACCAATTACATGCTACGCGGTCGTAATTTCTAGTCGTCAGTATTGCAATTTTGTTAGTAAAGTAAAAGTAAAGTGACATCCTATAATTGTCCCACTGCTGAGCAGAGGCCTTCTCTCATTTCTTAGAGGGTTTTGGAGCTGGGAAGGGTTCACAACGCTGCTCCAACGCGGGTTGGCGGACTTCACATGTCGTAGAAATGTATTATTCCTCAGACATTTTATGTGATGGTAGGATTCCTATGCAGGAATCCGTCTAGGTAGGTACCGCCCCAGTGCCAGTTATTCTGCCGTGAAGCAGTGGTGTGCAAACATTACTGCGTTTCGGTTTGAAGGGCACTGTGAGCTAGCGTAATCACTGGGCATATGAGACTTAAACTTATGTCTCAGGGTGATGGGCACAGTGTGGTATCACACAGAAATTTTCTGGGTGACACAGCATTTGTTATGGGCAGACGTTGCACTTACCATCAGGTGAACGTTTTGCTCGTTTCATCACTTTATCGAATAAAAAAAAAACATGCAGTTTTTCTCGCGATGTTCGCGATGTCACTTAAACTTACAAAATCATTCTAGAGGTGCCGGCATCGGGGCATTAACTCAGGTCACTCGCATACTATGAAATTTATGGCGAGCCCCTGGCTACTAGGCGCTACCACGGCCCAGTAAACTTTTATTTACTTCAAATAAATTATTAAAACGTTAAAAAGGGCTTATTAAGTAATAAGCTTTTAGGTGACATCATTTCAGCCACGCTTAAATTTTAAACAAAACGCTTCAATGACGTGACCAGTGACCTAATTTTTTCACTGTTACCAGAATAACTGATTATTCAAAATTTAAAAATAAACTGGGACGATCTAAGCTGCTTTTCGTTCAAAGGATTATTTTCGTCGGCATTATACCAACGAAAATGCATTCAACATTAGCCTATCAATTTTCCTTTACTGGACATATGCCTCACCCAAGAAGGGAGGATATGATATAATCGCGGATACCATATAATGGCACGCGGACTGTCGATCGCGGTACCGCAAATCTTGTACCTTGGATGCTGCCACTCGTTACCGTTTTGTATTTGTGAACGCAATAGGGAGGTAAGACTCTTTGACTCCTACCAAAATGGCGGCGTCATGGTTCGCCACCAGTCACGTCTCGTTCCCTGCGGGGCTGAAAAACGGGCTACGGATGTGGTCGGATGTCGCCGAATGTCGTGATGTAACGGATGGATGTATGTATGTATGTAAGTACATACATAGTCACGCCATTTAAAGATACAGTCATACAGTGTGCAAACTTTAAATATTAAGGAATTTTTCGGAAAACAAAATATAACCAAAATACCACAACCTAACCAAAATATAACAACATATTAAACAAAAGTTATACATTTAATCGTACAACCTCGCAATTATACGACCACTTTGCATGTCAATAGCCAGTCCCTCAAAGGAAACCTGCGGCTAAAATATGCTCGTGATATTAGCAATATCCATAAATTACATACATATTTATTCCCGGCTTTCTGTCGTACGTTGCTTGGCATTTACATTCAGATGCCGAAGAACAGCTGCGTGCGAATTAATTTAGTTGCAAATAAGAAAGAAAGAATATTTTCGCGTCGTATTTCCTTTCATTAATATTTTTAGTTTTATCCATACTAATGTTATAAATGCGAAAGTAACTCTCACTGTTTATAACCTCTGTTTGTTTGTTACCTTTTCACGGCGAAGCCGTTGAGCTGATCTTAAACAACTTCGGTACAGAAATAGCTTGCATTCTGGAAATAGCCATAGGATAATCATAAAAATAAAAGAGTCAGAGAAATAAAAGAGTAACCACGGGATTTTAAAAAACCTAAATCCAAGCTCCGACAAAACCGAACTGAAGCGCCGTGTGGTGGCGACCAAACAGAATCTACCACCCCATCTTAACCCGTGGGTATCGTAAAAGTCGACAGAGGGAAAATTAAAACCAGAAGCTGGGCTGCACCATCTTCCTGGAACGTCTATGCAAATAAACTGCGCTAATTTTTTGGTTCAACTGATGGTAAGCGGAACGTAAATTATATATATATCATGTAAGTTCAATAATCGTACCATAATTGATAATCTAATGCCTCATATTGTAACATAAATAACTAATAACATTACTTATTCTGAAAATTGTTTACTTCTGTTTTTATGAACATAAATACACTTAACATTTATGTTCATAGTAATATTACGCAAGTCATCTTTCAGTATGAGGGATTCAAAAATGAAGTAGCACCGGGTATCTCCAGTCTCTAAAGACTTTTCTATTTATTTATTTATTTATTTATTGAATCGCCAACATAGCAGACACTCTTATCAACTAGAAAATTTTAAAATAAAAGCTCAAGCTAAGTGTTGCAATAATTATAGGCGACGACGACATGCGCTGAAATGTTTACACCTTACTGCGTTTAACAATATATCTGTAATAATTTATCTTAAATTTTAACAACTCACAGAAAAATATTAACATAATATAAAACAAGAAGACAACCTTTGGTAACAGAGATGATAGATTCATCATTTTATTTGATATTTCTAGAATTAATTATCCGATATCCAGAATAATAAATAATAACGACCGCGAGGACATTGTGGTTAGAGAACCTGACTTAAGAGCTTAAGGTTGGAAACTCCCAGCCGAAACCAACATTTGTGCAAATTGTTGATTTCCAGGTCTAGTTGAGTTGTGCATAAATAATGTGTCTGTAAAACGCACCCACGATACAAGTTAAAATCCTAGTTTGGGAGTCGTTTTTATACGTTAAATAATATGTTTTGGATCATGCTTTTTTGAAATTACTGAAACATATACAGAAATAAATAATTATATATTAAGGACCAAAAATTATATTTAGTGTAAGTTTAGTGTCCTTCCAACTTCCACTAAAATAACGCTCGCACAATCACTGTTGCTCCCTTTCTCGACTACGCCGATGCCTGCTATCCCGATTTGACCGAAGACCAACTTAATAAACTTGAGCGGCTCCAAAATTTTATCTATCGTCATAATCTGTTTCATATTTGGCCTTTGCAAATATTATCATGTTTCTGAATATCGCAATAGGTGATTACCTATTCGCCGGAATGCACACATCCTTTCTCTTCTCTACACTCTCCCCGATTTACCTTAAAACCCTCTGAAACTATCCATTCAAAAACTCCTGTCCATTCCACAGTTTTCTATGGTAATTCTTTCACGCTGCAGGCTATATAACTGTGGAATGCTCTTTCTATCCCAATCCGACATGCCAAATTTCTGCCCATTTTTAAAACCCTGTTTGCTGAACACTATCTGTCATTATTAAATACGTCGTCTTAATTAACCTACGTCTTATTATTTGCGATAAGGCAGTCCATTGTACCTTTCATTTCTTTTTTTTTCCTTTTTGTATCTTTTGTTATGGTGTAAAATGAATCATATTTAATTTAATTAACATTAAACGAAATGGCAATCTTACTGGTGGTAGGATTCCTCTGCAGGAACCCGTCTTGGTAGGTACTACCCCAGGGCCAGTTATTCTGCCGTGAACCAGTAGTATGCAAACATTACTCTGTTTCAGTTTGAAGGGCGCTGTGAGCTAGCGTAATCACTGGGCTGAATAGTTGTAGGTAGGATTCCTATGCAGAAATCCGTCTAGGTAGGTACCATCCTAGGGTCAGTTATTCTGCGGTGAAGCAGTAGTGTGCAAACATTACTGTGTTTCGATTTGAAGGGCACTATGAGCTAGTGTAAATCACTGGGCATATGAGACTTAAGAATTGACGTCTCAGGGTGACGGACGGAGTGTGGTGTCACACAGAAATGTTCTGGGTGGCACAGCATTTGTAATGGGCAGACGTTGCACTTGCCTTAAAGTGAATGTTTTGCTCGTTTCGTCACTCTATCCAATAAAAAAGAGTTGCCTTCCACCAAACAACAGTAGAGCTTTGCTAAAGCCACATGCTCATAATAATAAATGGCCAGTGGGATGTTATTGAAAGTCGTTTTCCTTCCTATAACTATTTAATTTATTACTGTTTGAAGTTATTACGCTCATTAAATAGCAATGAAGAGTGCGCAGTCTCAGTTTTATGAGAATACATGACTTCTTAAAATATATGTCGCCATTAAATCCGTGAAATAATTCCATTTTTAACCGAATTTACCAAAGGAGGCGGTTCTGTGTTCGTCTGTATATATTTTTTGTATGTTCACCGATATTTTCGTCAATTGTGGAACAAATATAAAACATCTTTCTTCTTTTGGAGCGCCCATGAAGAATCATGACGTAGCTGTAGCTATAGCGTTGATGTCGGTTTTTTGATTAAATGATAATTATCCAAATTATTTCAAATCGATATTATATAGTACACAAAAAAACACAACAAATTTTTACAAAATTATATAGGGTTGTTGTTATATTTGCGTATTTTCTATGATATTTAAGTTTTTAGTGAAGGAGCATTTTTAGATTTGGAGAGAACTATACCGGATATTTTTTGAAACAAGGTCTAAATGAAGGGACCTGTTTTAATATAATTGACTGTAGAATGTCATAAAAAACTGCCGGCATATAATTTGCCGTGAAACACCCAAAAAGCTTTTTTTCCCAACAATTTTTTTTCAGTTCATGTATTGGTGTTCATAGTATGTTTTAAAAAAACAATACCGACAATTATTATCGCGAATTAGAACATTTTCTTTCGGCATGAGTAGTGAAAATTGAAGGGGTGGGGTGTGCTGGGTCGATAACTGATAACGGACTGGAACTGGCTTTTATCTCAGTAATAGTTTCGTTGCTTAATATTAAATCAAGAATTCTATTTTTGTTATTGGTAATTGGATTTTTAAGCAAAAGTTATTATGATATTGGTGAATTTTTATACGATAATAATATATAATTAATTAATTTTTATTATTTTATGATTTTAATGAATTATAAATGTAACTAAATTCTTTATGACTATCATTTATGAATGTTATATTATAAATGTAAATAATCTACAATTAATTCTATATTATTTTATATTTGCACACTTTTTATTCAAGTAAGAGCATGCTGGAATGTTAAAATTTTATATTACCATTATTTATGTACCATGTCTCTGGCAAATAAATCATTTTGAATTGAATTTGATTTGAATAAAACGGGTGCATTAAATGCCATAAAATCAATCAGCATCGTATTATAGTAACTACGGTTCTAGATTGCATTTAATAAGTACGAATTAGTACCGAGATTAAAATCGCCGACAAACAAAATTTTTTTGATCTCGTTTTCAATTCATACGTTATTAGAATTAGTAATAAATTCTTCTAAAATATGTTGATGTATGATGGAGGAAGATAAACACAGTAAAATATAGAAATACTCTGTTCGACCGATCGCGGTTTTATAGTATATTTTTATCTACAAATCTTCGCAGCATGATTCAAAAGTAGTCGATCTATCGGAATTCAAGCTTTTGGATATAGCAATGAGAACCCCACCTCCATTTTTATTGTTATAAAACCCAGAAGTTTATTATTCCTTCTATAAACAACGTATCGGTCATCAAACAGTTCTACATTAAAGACACTACTGTTCAGCAATGTTTCACACAAAATTATAATATCAAAGTCACTACACGCAAGGTTTTTATAAAAATCTAAAGTTTTTGTCCGAAGACCTCTCACATTTTGAAAATAGATACTAAATAAATCCGTTTTTATAGCTTAAAAACCAAAAGGTAAGAGTTAATAGAACGTTTAAATTAAACTAGGTTACGGATGCAATATACCATAAGATAACGAAGATAAAAAACACCCAAGTTCGTGTTCCCAAGATCATGCATAAAGAAAGGTTCCGTAGTGGGGAGTAGGATGTAATCTTAATATAGTGATAATAAAAAATATCCCATATCTCAATACTTAAACGACTTCATCGATATTCAACGATCTTATTAAAACCAATTTACGTTGGTTTGAATAAGATATGTCGTTCCAAATTATTTTCTAGGCTCTACCACCTAATTTTTTTCAAAATTGTCTACAGCATAGTTAAAAAGTTAAAGGAGGAGAGGGGGCGGGGGGACACTTTACGACAGAAGGACTTTTTACGACTTTAGAAGCGCATATCTCACCAACTATTGACTTAAATAAATTAGTAACGTTGAAACTTGGTTATAATTTTTGAAGGCCATTCATTATAATTTTTCGGAATTTCACTACAACGTTGTGTAGCCATTCATAAAACTTCCTTCAAAATTTCATCTATACAGTTCCAATGGCACTAGTCTCGCAAGAAAAATTACTGTGACATACGATCAGTCGGATATGACAAAACTAAAAGGGTTCCGTTTTTACTACGAAACCCTAAAAATGGGAGGCTCACTAAGTGTGTGTGTTAAATGACACTGCACGATCTTGTAACATTTCGGGCATGTGACAGCGGCAAAGTCGTATTAATAAACAATTTTGTTATGTTGAGCGACGAAAAACGAAAATGATCAGTCGTGTCATTTTTAACCGACTTCATAAATGAAGGAGATTCTCATTTCGTTGCATTTTTGTGTTAAGGCACAACTTCTTTGTTTATGAACCGATTTTAATGGTTTAATATTAGAAAGGGGGTACCGTAGAGGTGCTTCGATATACATTTGATCAAGTTGTGATGATGGGATTCATGAGCAAATCATAAAATTTTTAAATTCCAAAATTGCGTAAGAAAATGCGTAGGATTCCTATGCAGGAATCTGTCTAGGTAGGTATCACCCCAGGGCCAGTTATTCTGCCGTGAAGCAGTAGAGTGCAAACATTACTGTGTTTTGGTTTGAAGGGCACTGAGAGCTAGCGTAATTACTGGGCATATGAGACTTAAGAATTGATGTCTGAGACGGGCGCATTGTAGTGTCACACTGTTCTGGGTGACACAGCATTTGTTATGGGTAGACGTTGCGCCTACCATCAGGTGAACGTTTTGCTCGCTCCGTGACTTTTATCAAATAAAAAAAAATTAACTTAAGCATTTTTGGTGCCTGTGTGGCGAAAGTTGCTTTATTGATTAAAATTATTTACTTTATTATACGTATCTAAAGCAGTGTTTCAATATTGTAATGTTTTTTAGTGCATTATTTAGTAGTAATGAACTCATCTTTGAATAATATTTTACTTGCCATCATAACACTTTATAAGGCTACACTTACGAGTATCTATACTAATATTATAAATGCGAAAGTAACTCTCTCTGTCCCTCTGTCTGCTTGTTACCTTTTCACGACATATCCTGGACAACTTGAATCCTGGAGACGGACTTAGGGCACTTTCTATCTGGAAAAATCAAATAGTTCCCACAGGATATTTAAAAAACCTGTATCCACGCGGGCATCACCTAGTAGTTAATAATAGGAGGTAGGTTAATTATTCGTGCAGAATAACAACATAATATGCAATGCTGTCACTGTACTACTCATTGGGAGAGAGAATTGTTTTGACACGTACCAAAATGGCATCGACGCGGTTCGTGTCTTTTTCCACTGTGGGGGCCTATGCCTATGCCTACCGGCGTGATTGTATGCATGTATGCATGCATTTTTTTTAAAGATATCCCACAGGATTTCTCCTGTGTCGTTGGTACGATTTACAGACATTAATTACACATGCACATAGCCCCGAATATTTGTACACCAAAACCAAGCGCAGGCAACGCACCCGTGATTCCTCTGTTATTGCGGGTTTAAATGGGCCGCGGTGATAACCTATCATCAGGTCAGCTGCTTGTACGTTTTTTTTTTTATTTAACAAAAGTGACGGAACGAGCAAAACCTGATGGCTCACCTGATGGTAAGTGCAACGTCTGTCCATAACAAATGCTGTGTCACTCAGAAAATTTCTGTGTGACACCACACTGTGCCCATCACCATATTTGTATCGTAAGGGAATCGCGCCCGCGACCCGTTGCGCAGAAGCGAATCCCTTAGCCGCTGAGCCAGAGGTCGTAGTTTCAGCCTATCACAGGTCCACTGCTGAACATAGGCCTCCCCCCATAGATTGCCACAATAGTTAGAAGCTCTAATTTTGGGGGGATTTTGCCATAGTTGCCTCGCTTGGCAGGCGATGTTCCAGGAAGATGCTGCTGCCCATCTTCTTGTTTTAATTTTCACTCTGTCGACTTTTATGTCACCCACTTGGTAAGATGGTGTGGTAGATTCTCTTAAGCCGCTACCACACGGCTATGATATAAATATGTTATGCTTCAAACAACATTTTATTTAGGCCGCGTGGCCTAGTCGTCAGAGCACCTGACTTCTACGCCGCGGGTCCTGGGTTCGAATCCCAGCCGGAGCCAACATTTGTGTTAAAACACAAATTGTTGGTTTTCGGGTCTGGTTGTGTTGTGTTTGTCCCCGTGTTTCTGTCACTGCATCCTAGCCTACCTCCGATCTTATCGCATCAGCATTACATCGGGCGCGAGTAGGTTGGGACGAGCGAGTGCCTCTGTGTTTGCGCGTACACTTGTGGCACTATAATATCTCCTGCGCAGTTGATGGCTCTCGACAGTATTCGGAAGTTGTCGCCGTGGTCAAAATCGGCTAGGAGAACATCAATCATTTTAAAAAAAACAACCTCAACAAAACTCTTAAATTCCGTAAGCATGTTTGGAGCAGCTGCGTTGAAGTTCAGTTTTTGATTAAATAATATTGAATAATTATTATTTCGTTAAAATTTTCGGTGCGGAATTCGAACCCGGGACGAAAAACGCAGAAGCCAATTACTTAACCATTGCGCCAACTGATCGATTGCTCTATAAAACGTTGTATTTAAACGAATTGCAATTCGATATATACTAGATAATTAATGTCACCGAATACATCTAATATAAAGCTTTGTGTGATTGTTGATCAACAGTCTGGGTTGGACATCGAGCACGTTTCTATTGACCCCAGGCCGGTGGCAACTAAATTGATTTAATACGATTGGGAGCAAACAATAGAAGCAAAATGCAAATGAGTGCTAATTTTTGTTTTAGATGTATTAATCAATATTTATAATCACACATGCAAATGTTGTCTGTACGGAGTTGTTATGGATTAACATTGTAGTTTAATAAAAAAATATTTTATATATACTCGCATAAATATATATATAGTTATAAATAAAAATCAATTAGAATAATCAAACGATATATATGGGTAAATCCCCCTAAATGAGAGCTACAATCCTATGTGGCTAAAATGGACGCGCACTACTACGCGCCTATACAATGTGTCGCGGCTTCGCGACACGACGCCTGACCTAACGATTCCCTCTGTCGAAATCTTACGCTACGCACGGACTGAAATCTTACGGAAAGGTACGACGTTCTGTTACCAACCCAATGATATTCACCGTGCGCAGATAGCCTTTACTATCGGCGTCGCGACGCTAATAAGCCCGTCAACAAGCGGGACGGACGGTGGACGTATCACACTAAATACGCGGTGCACCTAACGCACACCACGTATAACTCTAACGTCCGTCCTCCTGGGAATGTGGAAGGTGCCCTATAGACGTTCTGTTTGTAAGACAGAAGTAAGACGCTGTTATTATTAGGAACACCACATTCCCTTCAAATAATTGTACCCATAGGACGCTGGCATTATAAGGCCGATACCGCGTTCCAAAGACGTTTATTCTTGCGAGAAACAATGATCGACGTTTCACAATACTAGTATTCACTATACAATACTATTCACTATACAATACTATTCACTTTTTTCTTGCTGTTGTTGCTTCTTGGAGAGCTTCTTGTAGACTGATGAACCGCCGATGGTTTGGCCGCCAGAGCGCCGACTTAGTTTTCACGTAAATCGTCTTTTTGAGTTTGGTGGAATCGCGATGTCCGTGCCGATCCGCTGTTGTTCTCCCTCGCGAGTTCTTGCACCATTGTTGAACGGGGTCACTCTCGCGAGGAGTGGGCGTGGCCTATACGCTTACGTCGCTAACAATCTCCCCCCGGTGTTCCACACCATCTTCTTGGTATGCGACGTTGCTGCTAGGGACCAATACGATGACTCTTGATGTAGGCCTTCTCAGGATTCCTCCAGCGGTCCGGACATCGACGATCCTTGTTCTTCCATCAGGGCCGGTGTATCTCTTGACAATTTCACCTCTCGGCCATACGTTGCGCGGCAGCGTCGAGTCTACCACCAGCACGATGTCACCCTCCTGTAGTGTAGGCGCCTCTTGAGCCTTCACTGTTCTCGGTGAGAGTATTGGCAAATACTCTTTGAGCCATCTTCGCCAGAAGCAATCTGCTAGCCCCTGTACAGTCTTCCAGTTCGCCTTGCCCACCAGGTGGTTATCGGTGAAATCTCCTAATACCGGTGCGCCGTTAGATCGTCCAATCAAAAAATGATTCGGAGTGAGTGCTTCTTCATCGCAGGGGTCCATGCTGATATGTGTCAGGGGACGCGAATTTACTGTGTGTTCTACCTCAGTGAGTAGAGTGTAGAGCACTTCTTCTGGTGGTTGCCTTTCACGCAGCGTTGCCGCAAGCGCCGTCTTCACGGTCCTCACCATTCGCTCCCAGGCTCCCCCCATGTTTGGTGCGCCTGGTGGTATATTTTTCCACTTGATGCCTCGTTTTTCAAGCTCTACCTCAAACTCGCGTTCTTGAAGTTTCGCTGATTCTTCCTGTAGTTCTCGGTTAGCTCCTATAAAATTCGTGCCGTTATCGCTGAACACGACGCTCGGTGAACCTCTTCTGGCGGACAATCTCCGCAAAGCCATTATCGTCGAGCTGGAACTCAGTGATGCGGCTAACTCTAGATGTATCGCCCGAGTGGTCAGACAGGTGAAGAGTACCCCCCATCGCTTCTCCCTCCTCCTTCCCACGGTGACCTCCATTGGCCCGAAGTAATCCACTGCCGTGCAGGTGAAGGGACGCTGATGATGTTGCAGCCTCTCGACGGGCAGGTCTCCCCAGGGCATTGGTCTCGGTAGCTTCTTTCGCAGCGTGCACCATTGACATTGCCTTGATATGCTTCTGACTGCCGATCTGATGCCGATGATCCAGTATCGTTGCCTGAGTTCATTGATGACTGTCGCGTGGTTGCCATGATACAACTTCTCGTGGTAGTGTGCTATCAGTAAGCGACACATACGGTGCTTCCCGTCTAGTACGGCTGGACACTTCTCGATTCCTTCCATTGCGGGTAGCTTTCTAATCCTGCTGCTCAGACGCAGGACGCCCTCGTCATCCAGATGAACTTCAAGTTTCTTCAGTCGGCTGTTGTTTCTTAACGGCTTCTTCTGTCGCAGCGCATTGATCTCTTCCTCGAAGCAGTCCTCTTGACTCTTCTTGATCAGTAGTTGCGTAGCCTTCTCTATGTGTTCAGGTTCTAACGGCAGGAGCTTCTTTTCTTCTCTGTCGAGGTTGTTGGGCATCTCAATCTTCTTTCTTAATTTCTTCGGTTGCGGCTTCCATGGTGCGTCGACGTTTCGCGCTACGTTGACTGGATTCTTCCGTCTGCATTGCGCGATGAACATTATCACCCTTGCCGCGGTGCGCAACAATATGTTCCATTTCGATATTCGATCTTCGGATGGCGTGACTTCACTTGTGCTGGTGGCCTCTTTGACGTGCGCGACTGCTTCGATTTTCCTTTCTTCACTGGTTGGTTCTGCTGGTTTCTGTTCTATGTTGACCAGCCTCTTGTGTGCTTGTTGACGGTTGTAAGGTAGGGTGACGTCCTCCTTGGCCCACAGCAAACCTGTCTCGAAGCGCCCGTCTTGCAATCTTCTTGTGTTCCTCTCTAACAGCGTGAGTGCCCTTCCCTCTTCATCAGTCGACGGTAGTTTCGGCTCCACTCCCAGTGACTCGATGCTGAAGTGCTGTTGTATCAGGCTCTTTATGTCATCCTCTCCATTATCCTCGGCGAGTCGACAATGGTTGACGAAGTTGACGGGATCGGTGATGCTCGAGCGACGTCCATGAAGCACCCATCCTAAGCTGGTCAGCGACGCGACGGGTTGCGACGGTTTTCCCTTAATAACTTTTCTTGTCACGATGAGGTTCCAGTTATCTTGTCCGATGATAAGTTTCGGTACCTCCGGCACGTACATAATATCTTCCTTGATATTCTTCAAATGATCGCAGGCTTCAATTTCGCCCTTGTCGATTTTCTGCGGCGACAATCGTAGTCCGTCCATTGTCCGTACGCCAACTATTTTCCGTTTGTCCGTGCGATGTAATCCCTTTATCTTCAAATCAGTGCGTAGTGAGTCCTTTTTCTTGATGCGTCCCCCGCCGACGGTTTCGATTGCCAATGGTTCGGTGGCCCCCTCTGCTCCTATCTGCTTCGCTACATCGGAGTCCAGGATGGTGATAGTAGAGCCTTCGTCCAGGAGGGCCAGTATCTGCTTCGACCCCTTCGGCCCGTACAGCATGACGGGCATGACCTTGAGGTAGGTCCCGGCGACACCGCTTGCTGCGCAGATCGTAGTGTTGACGGCGGCGGCACCTTCCTCCTTGTCCTTAGGTGGATGGCTGCTCGTCGACTCCCGGCGTGATGTCACTGGCTTTGCTGGTCTCTCTGAATGCAGTAGGGTGTGATGGTCTCTCTTACACTTCTTGCACGGAGGGCCTCTGCAGGATGCTCACTGGTGTCTTCGCTGCAGGCACTTGAAACACAGTTCTTTCTTCTTCACCATTTGCCATTTGTCCTCGACGCTCGCCTCCATATACTTGTTACAGTCGAAGATGCGATGCTCCTTATCGCACAGGAAACACGCGATCTTCCTGACGTCCGAAGCAGTGTAGGTCGTCTCGACTTCTTCACGGGCGGTGTGGACGGGCTGACGGTGATGCGCAGACATCCTTTTTCTAAAATCTTCTCTCTTAATCCTGTCGGCTTCTATGGGTGCATAGGAGACGCATAAGTCGGCTTCTGTGTTGAGGAATTTGTTGATGATCAGCAACTCCGGTTCCTCTTCACTCTGTCGTGCCTTGAAGTCATACCATCTGGATCTCCCAATCGGCGTAAATTTATCTACAATAGCCTTGCAAAGCTCCGGTGAGTACAGGTAGTGCGGCTTCTTCAACGCCTTTATAATCGCTACCGCATTATTCACGCGGCTAGCGAAAACACACACTTCCTTTGGTGCGTCTCGTAGCGGCGGCAAGCTCTTGATCTTATCAACTTCACATAGCACGATGACGTCCGGCCTTCCATATCGTCGTTCTAATGACGTCACTACTTCTCTGGGATCGGATTCCACGAACAATGAATTCTTCACTAATTCTCTTGCAGCTCCCTTGATTGCCTTCCGTAACCTCCCCATGTTCTGAGCCTCGCTGAACAAATGAGCCGTATCCTCGTAAGTCCTCTTGAATGCCATCCATTCTTCATAATTGCCCTCGAACACTGGTAACTCGTGCAGGTACTTGGGTGGCTGAAGGGTTGCTTGCGACGCTCCGGTTTTGGCCGCTTGCATTATTGCTTCAGCTAGCTCCTTGTTTCCAATTCCAATTTTGTGGCTTCCGTCGCGGCCCTAGCTTCTTCAAGGCGTTTCTGCGCCAACTTAAATTTTGCCTCTGCTTCCGCACGACGTCTCGATGACGATTTAACAGATCTACTTTGCGGCACCACCGTGCTTCCATGGCTCGGTCGTTGTTCGCGTTGAGCTTTCGTAGGGACGTCTTGTTCCTGCGGAGCGCGCCTATTTGCTGGCGTCGCGACGTTCGCGGACGCAGCGGATGGCGGGCAGGTCCTATTCCTGTCGGTTGCAGAGCTTCTTTCTTCATTAGTAGTGACGACGACTTCAACTCGCGTCGGCGATCGTCTCTCGACCGAGCGAGACGGCGGCGAATGCTCCACACGTCGGCGCGTACCCGGCGTGAAATCGGTGAGGGGCGCGGGGATGGACCGGTAAGCTCTCTCTTCTACGTTGTGTGCGGGGGACGCTCTGTTGTCCGTACGGCGGGCGGGGGACGCTCTATCGGTGCGGGGTGCGGGGGACGCTCCCCCCTCTGTTCCGCTCCCTGTCGTATTCCTCGACGCCATTGACTGCTGACCTGACGTGGTCGATGTACTCGGCGTAGCCATGGACCAGTCCCTCGACGTATCGGTTTGCTCGCGAGACGATACGGAACGGGTAATCGGCATAACGACGTCCTATCCGGCTCGAAGGACCAAATAAAATGGACGCGCACTACTACGCGCCTATACAATGTGTCGCGGCTTCGCGACACGACGCCTGACCTAACGATTCCCTCTGTCGAAATCTTACGCTACGCACGGACTGAAATCTTACGGAAAGGTACGACGTTCTGTTACCAACCCAATGATATTCACCGTGCGCAGATAGCCTTTACTATCGGCGTCGCGACGCTAATAAGCCCGTCAACAAGCGGGACGGACGGTGGACGTATCACACTAAATACGCGGTGCACCTAACGCACACCACGTATAACTCTAACGTCCGTCCTCCTGGGAATGTGGAAGGTGCCCTATAGACGTTCTGTTTGTAAGACAGAAGTAAGACGCTGTTATTATTAGGAACACCACATTCCCTTCAAATAATTGTACCCATAGGACGCTGGCATTATAAGGCCGATACCGCGTTCCAAAGACGTTTATTCTTGCGAGAAACAATGATCGACGTTTCACAATACTAGTATTCACTATACAATACTATTCACAATACAATACTATTCACTTTTTTCTTGCTGTTGTTGCTTCTTGGAGAGCTTCTTGTAGACTGATGAACCGCCGATGGTTTGGCCGCCAGAGCGCCGACTTTTATAGCCGCGGCGACCGTTGTCCTGCTCCCACATCTCGCTGTCCCTCTCCTTCGCCGAGGAACTATTAAACAAAACATAAAATCCCTAATTTTCCTAACTTATACAATACTAGTGGCTATAATTATTACGAATTATGAAACTTTATTTAAAAACTTATCAAATTAACTTTATACACCGCTAGGAAATTCATTAGTTTTCACGTAAATCGTCTTTTTGAGTTTGGTGGAATCGCGATGTCCGTGCCGATCCGCTATTGTTCTCCCTCGCGAGTTCTTGCACCATTGTTGAACGGGGTCACTCTCGCGAGGAGTGGGCGTGGCCTATACGCTTACGTCGCTAACAGTGGCACTCTATGGGGAAAGAAAGAAAAAAGTTTATTAAATACAACAACATAACATACAATATACTAATGATTTCTTTTATTTACGCGAATATTACACATTTAAATGGAACTACTTTTTTACGGATTTTATAGTGTTTAATTTTGAACTATTTTTACCCGACGTTTCGGACGCTTTACACCCATGGTCACGGGGGGACTGAGGTGACAGTTGTCCCGATGTCATAGTTAACCCTATTTTATAAAAGACCCATACAAATAGGCATTTAAATGGTGAATCTCACCACCATCCTTCACAGTTAGCTACCGTGGGTAAATCTTTGTTGTGTAAAAACTAAAAGATCCATTAAAACCCGCGTTAAAGAACACATAGCTGATGTGAAGCATCGACGCTCTAGGAAGTCTGCAGTCTGTGACCATGTTCTGGATCATCCCAACCATTACATCAGATTTGATAGACCACAAATCCTTGCAAAAGAACACCGATTCCTACCAAGGATGATTCGCGAGGCTATTGAAATTAAAAAACATCCTAATTTCAATAGGGAAGATGGTTGGGTATTATCACCGGCTTGGGATCCTATTATTAATAAAATTAAATCAAAAACCAAGCATACCACTGCAAGGCTTCAAGACACAGTAAGCTCTTTCTGCGTAGATCGGACTAGAAAATAATAATTAAAAGCTGAAGGTACTCCGGGTTAACTATGACATCGGGACAACTGTCACCTCAGTCCCCCCGTGACCATGGGTGCTGTAAAGCGTCCGAAACGTCGGGTAAAAATAGTTCAAAATTAAACGCGATAAAATCCGTAAAAAAGTAGTTTCATTTACGAGTAAATACAATATACTAATCTGGTGGCGGCTCCCGGTGGCGGTATTGGTTTTCTTGTGCACGCTCTTGAGGATGGGCGGGCGGCGCTCTTCAAAACTAGGTAATACACACCATCTTACATTTTGCATGCGAATCTTAGCAAATTAACTTTCTCTCCTTTAATACAATAGAAGTAAAAAAGATAAGTAAACAATTAGATACGTATTTCATTTACAAACGTACGTTGGGTCGTAGCAACGCAAAGGCTGTCACCTCACCATAATGCTATGGCGGTGTTATTCTGTCGACGCCTCAGGTGTACCGAGCAGTTACCGGACATATTATTAACGACTAAGTAATATTTAAAAAAGAAACAAACATACGTACATGTACACACCCATACATATACATACATACATACGCATAGACACTCATATATGCATTATATAAATAAAATAAAAAATAATAAGAATGTATGCGTAAAATTACCCAGGCCTATGTTCAGCAGTGGACTAGTAATAGCAAATGAAATGATGATCATGATATTTATTTATAGAATGTTATATTATATAACATTGACATTTTTGTTATATCTAGGACAAATGAAGACTCGCTCATGTTAAAGTTGGAATATAACCGTAGGTGAAATCTAAATGGTATGTTTTTATATATAACTTCAACGAGTTTATTGATTTTATAATGTATGCCATCACCAGCACTTGACCAAAATTGTATGGGACCAACCATGTGAATTAAAATCCGTTCACAACTGGCAAAGATACCGCGTAACATACACAAAATATTCTATTAAATTGAGAACCTCCTCCTTTTTTAAAATCGGTTAAAAAGGGACGAGACGAACAAAGGGTTCACTTGGTAAGAACAACGTCTGCCCATAACAAATGTTGTGCCACCCAGAATATTTATCTGTGACACCTGCGCTCGTCACCTAGAGACACTTACGCCCAATAATTACCTACCTATCAGTACCCTTCAGACAACACAGTAATGCTTCACGGCAGAAAAACTGGCACTTCGTTGGAACATCAATTACTCGTAATATTACGTGTATTTACGTCACTAACATAGTGTAACATCCCGTATTCTTTCCGATCCTACTTTGAGCAGGTCGTGTTTTTCGGTGTAGATTTTGACGTTAAAACTACCTGACCCGCCCCGGCTTCGCACGGAAGTTATTATTATATTAAAGTGTGTATGGAGAAAAACAGCTCTACACATTTAGGAATGAATTTTCGTAAAATCCGTTCTTAGTGAATGTCTATGTCGGAAAAGGTATGTTTATGCCAAATTTCAAGTAAATAGGCCTTGAAGTTTCGGAGATATCAAGATGAGTTAGTGAAAAATAGCTTAAAAAATATACTATAAATAATATACTTTAAAAATACTATATACTTAAAATAAACAATTTTTATGTAGTAAAGACGTTAATTTTGAAAATGACCTTTCAAACTGGCAGTTTAGAAAAATAACACATTAAAAGAAAATATAATTATAACACCATCTGTTTTTGCCTCGGAAATTAAAAATATTTCAATAAATCCTTTTAGATAAAAATATTATAAAAGTCTAATTCTATTTATATTTAATTTGTACTTCCAAAAATATTTGAAAAAAAAAAGCGGAATAACCAACCAAATTGGTTCGAATATTTAATTAAATTCTCGTATAAAATCACTGTCTAATAAAAACTAAGACAAGTTTTCTGTATTTAAAAGAAAAAAACGAAAATGTTATTACAAGAATAAACTTTAGTGGAATTACAAAATAAACTTTCACACGATTTCTTGAAAACGAGGGTCTAGTACTTTTTGACGCGTTGTGAGATTTCGTGAGAATCTCGAGAAATAAACTCCTTTTTAGGTCAATCGATCGATTCAGTACGGACATATCTTTTTAAGGTTATGGAAAAATTTGTACTGTTTTAGTTTTTTTTTTTCGGTGATGTAATCGCTGTTAGCCTGTTTTGGCTTTTACAGCGGATTTCGGATACTCATTCATCGGATACTTCTCTTTTAGTGTGAGCTAGGACTAGCAATAAATGTGATAATTCTGCATTCGTAATGGAACTTTCGTTACCTATTGCTTAAAACCTATCATTTAAAAAGTAAAATAACAGCTTATAAATGTCGTATTTCTAGAAGGGTTTTAAATTTGGTAAGAGTCCGCTATGCTATTCCGTCCCGGTTAGCGGACTTGACATGTTCTTTTAATATTTCTATTCATTAGACATGCAGTTTTCCTCACTTTTTCCTTTATCACTGAGAACGTGGTAAATCAGCACATAAAATGAACAATTGCCAAAGATGCCAGCACCTGGAATCGAACCCAAATAACTCGCGTTTTGTGAAGTTAAACGCGGGCGGCCCTTATCTATTGAGGCTGTACGGGATAAGGTGGGTGCTTTAAATACCTTTATTATTTGATTTCCATCCGATCAGTTACGTTCTTTACTTGAATTAATCGGTTTATTTTTTTCGGAATTTCTTTTTTTTTATAATGTATTTTATTATTTTGATTCTAGTAAACACCGAATTACACCGAATAAAATAACGTATTAATTAGTTACCCATACTAATATAATGAATGCGAAAGTAACTCTTTCTGTCCGTCTGTCTGTTTGTTACCTTTTCGCGGTTCAACCGCTGTACCGATCTTGCCGAAATTTAGCACAGAGATAGCTTGTATTTTGGAGACGGACATTGGATACTTTTTATTACGAAAAATCAAATTGTTCCCGCTGAGCACGTGGTAAATGAGCACTTAAAATTTCAATTAACAATTTTAGTTGTGCCGGCACCGGGGCTCGAGCACACCCCTGAGCTACCACGTGCTCGGCGGTGAAGGAAAACATCGTGAAGAAACCTGCATGTCTGAGAAATAAAAAATATTTCGAAGACATGTGCAGTCCGCCAACCCGCATTGGAGCAGCGTGGCGGATTCTTCCTGGCTCCAAAACCCTCTCAGAAATGAGAGGAGGCCTGTTCTCACCAGTGGGACATTTATAGGCTGAAACTTTTTTTTTTTTTAAATAGTTCCCACGAGATATTTAAAAAATCTTAATCCACGCGGACATCAGCTACTCTGTAATTAAATAAATAAAACTGTTATCTACTGGAATTATTTAGCAACATGTTTATTTTGCGACAGATGTTTGGTTCATAATAAGTACAAGTGGAAATTTTAACATAATATAATATTGACTTATAAGAGCATCGTGATAATATTTACATAGTATGATAGAATTCTTTGTTCACTATCAAGACATTTACTACGTAAACTAATATCCTATTTATTCGCTGTGTGATCGCAAAAAGGCAGTTTCGGTGTTCGGTGACAGCGCTCTTAAGAATAGTTTCGGTAACTAGACCTCACGTTATCAATCCGTTATTGCAGGCAGTTCCAAACACTGAGACTTCTGGCTGACGTGTACTTTTTCTCTGGTATTTATTCAGTTAGGCTCACCAAGTTTGCTATCGTTAAGACATTTTTGTCACAGATATGATAGTCTTGCCCGAAAGTAAAAGTAAAATAGAAATGTTGGCCACTAGATGTTTTTTTTTATTCGATAAAGTGATAAAACGAGCAAAACGTTCACCTGATGGTAAGTGCAACGTCTGCCCATAACAAATGCTGTGTCACCCAGAACATTTCTGTGTGATACCACACTGTGCCCATCACCCTGAGACATAAGTTCTTAAGTCTCATATGTCCAGTGATTACGCTAGCTCACAGTGCCCTTCAAACCGAAACGCAGTAATGTTTGCACACCACTGCTTCACGGCAGAATAACTGGCACTGGGGTGGTACCTACCTAGACGGATTCCTGCATAGGAATCCTACCACCAGATAAATTTTTCATATGTAATAAAAGTATGCGCCTTTTTCCCATAACAAAGGCAGATACCACACACGTAGCCCACTTGTCTCCCCGTGCGGCTAACGAGACTTGACGCGTGGCGAACCACGTCGCCGCCATTTCGGGATCAGTTCGGGTTGAACATAGAGCACGTTCTGTTGTCTCAGTCGGATTTAAATACACTTATGTTAATCAAATTTAAAATTTAAAACAAAAGGGTTGAAATGTAAATGAGTACTCATTTAAACTATAGATTTCATACCACAATATATAATGTAATTACTTACGCAAAGTGTGTTCGCGGCTTGTCGCAAAGCTTTCATTTTAGTAGACGTTGCTTGTAATAAACGTTAGCACTTCGAACAGTGCGTTCAAATTTCGAATTTTGCTTTTTTTAAACAAATTGTAAAGCCGTTAATTTTAAACCATAATTAATTTTAAAAAAGCGAAGCTTACAGAACTTTTTTTAATTGGCACTAATATAGTTTGTATTCACTTTATGTTAATTTTAGACAATTATTGTTAATTGTGTTGTAACTATAATGTCTGAAATGAAATGAAATAAAATCAAAATTAAAACAAAATACTGTATTTTTTCAACGTAAGAAATATAAATTTCGTTTGTCAAAAGCAATTTTTAACAATCTACCAAAGTTTCGTAATGAGGTTCCTCTGATGGAGAAGAAACAGGTGAACAATTATCCTACGGGTACTGTAACGCTTTCTCACAGTGCTTACAGTACAGTACCTGATTACTACTACGCCACGGGTTCTAGACTCAAAATCCGGCTGGAGTGAATATTTGTGCAAAAATATAAATTGCTGGTTTCTGGTTGCTGGTTGTGTCATCAGGGTAGGTACACACACTTTCCACGTTGCGATCCTGATACATCTTTCGCTTCTTCTACATTGCACGAGCGTTTTCATACAAACTCGTCGGTTGCTGGCACTTTTGACATGCCTTTCTTTAAAGCGTCTTCGATCTGATCGCAAAACCTTACGCGATTTTTTCTGGTGGATTCCTATCCAAAAATCCGTCTGGGCAGGTACCGCATCGCAGTGCCAGTTATTCTAGTAGTGTGTAAGACGGGTTCCGACACAAGAATTCTACCCCCATGAATGTGTCAGAATTTGGGACCTACTACATAGACTTCGATTTACTCGCATTCAGTGCTAATGAAGTTGCAGATCTGTCACATATGCATATTAAATGTCTCTTACGAAACACCTTAGTGAGCCTATTTGAGATACTGCAGTGCACACACATCTTTGCACAAACTTTCTACTTGTGAGTTTTATATTTCTGTATGTGTTCTGTAAGATTATAAATGAATAACTATTTATCTGTTTATCTGTCCATTTGACTTCCTCTAGTTATTTTACATCCAGCGAAACTAAAAAACGTAAAAGCTTTGTCTTCACTGTAACTAAAGCGAAAAAACTTATAAAAACAACTTTTCGGGAACTTTCATGGACGTATCAGACAACACATTCTCAGTTTCATAAAAGCGAGGGGTTCAAGCGTTTTGATGCGCTGTCAGATTTCGTAAGAGCGAAGTAAAGTTAGATTTTTAGGTCAGTCGTTCGATGCTGTAGGGATTTCTTACCCGGCATCTTTTTACGCCTAAAATAATATTGGAGTGCGGGTTGAGTTTGGTAATAACTTTGGCATAATATTAAAGGAAGATGTTTGATAAACAAATAGAAGACAAATATAATCGGATTTACTGGTATGTGTGACCTATTCTCTGGTAGTCTTGAAGTATATTATATATATTTTCAGTTACATACAGTTGAAGCATAACGCTTTTATTTTGTTTTTGCTCGTGTAAAAAAAGTAACAGGCTATAAATGTCCCTATGCTGAACACAGGCCTTCTCTCAGTTCTGAGAGGGTTTTGGAGCTGGGAATAGTCCGCCACGCTGCTCCAATGCGGGTTGGCGGACTTCACATATCCTCGAAATATTTCTATTCCTCGGGAATGCAGGTTTCCTCACGATGTTTTCCTTCACCGCTAAGCACGGAGTACATACACAGCACTAAAAATTCTAAAACAAATTTAGATGTGCTGGCACCGGGGATCCAACCCATGTTACTCGCGTACTATGAGAGAGGCCCCTGAGTGACGTAATTATAATAACTAATATTGTGTAACGTAATATATCGCTCCCTTAGTAATATAAAGGCACAACTAAAAAATTAGTGTATTCGAGTTTTTTGCATAAATGGGCACAAAATTACTAGTACTGCAACTTGTCTTTTACAGAAATTGGCCTAATTCATAAGATGCCGTTATAATTTAAAGAAATTTTATAAGAGAGGTGCCTAAGAGGTTTTTTTGACACAATTTTTTTATAGTTAAATTATAATTTTTGTAATGTGTCAATTATCCATTATAGAGCTAAAATACTGTAAATTTTAGACCTTGATTTATTTTTTGCCTACCTTTTCAAATAAAAATGTTATGTACACATTCCCAGTGGGTAAATGAAAATAATGAAGTTGCCCAATCTTTAAACTCGTTTTTCCAAAAGTAAGGATTTTCGATTTGTGCCCTTTTAATACTAAGGGTGCGATATGTACCATAATATTCCTGCCGCATCTATATATATATGTAAAATGTTCTGTGTGACACCACACTGCGCCCATCAGTTCTTAAGTCTCAAATGCCCAGTGATTACACTAGCTGACACTGCCCTTCAAACCGAAACACAGTAATGTTTACATACTACTGCTTCACGGCAGAATAACTGGCTCTGGGGTGGTACCTACCTAGACGGATTCCTGCATAGGAATCCTACAACCAGTTAACTATTTATTCTTATCCATAATCGCCTCCAGAAAAATAAACTCAACGCTTGTTATAAAAGGAAGCATCGACGCCAGCGCTGCTCTTTACGAAGAGGACACATTTCTTAAAACCCGCGTTGCGTACTGCATGTCGCTTTCGTAAATTATAATTTATTGATTCATTACTACAATTTTACGAAATTGCGTAGAAACTCCCGCCGCTGCAAAGAAATAACGTCTACTGGCCCACGACTTACGTGACAACCATAATTCATACGAGGTGATTCTTGATCTCATATCTTTATTTCTTACGCTAACTTATCCCATACAAATCACATACATTAATTTTACACGTATTTCATAAGAAATTATGACTGACGCACATCGTTATGAATTATCTATAATTATTTATAATACCCGTCTGGTTGGCTCTCAAAGCCAGCTATATCGATATGGTGGTGTAAAGGTCACTAGGTCTATTTCGGATCCATTATCCAATAAGAAATCAACAATTTAGTCGCAGAAATACTATTGCGGTTGTAATTGCAATGCCTAATTCTCAATAGGCTTGTAAACCGTCTTCTAAATGTCGTAACGGAGCCATTAAAATGACACTAAGAATTTGACATAAGAGTATTTATTACATATATGATATGAAGAAAGCTACCGCCATTATATCACACCTTACCTAAATAAACATGCTATACTTAACATGGCAGCTAGGCGGGATCTACAATTAGCATGTACGATTCAAAGAGTACTTTGGAACAAAAACCCTATATACTTATTTGAAAAGCTTACCTGGATACAAGACATGCACAAGCTTAACACTCGCTCGGCCACCAAATACCTTCTTGCCTTCCCACGTCTTCCACGGCTTTCTGAAGCCTGCTGTCCTATGGATGCTTCAAATTCAAAACAGCAAAAATTTGGAATGACTTACCACCACCCATGCGAAAGAAAATAAACGAAGCAACGTTTAAGGCAAAGTATCGTAGAGGTTTGCTTCATATACAGAAAGTGACAGAGACATTGAAGCTTGCCTTTAAAAATAAGGTTAAGCTAAGAACTGTACTAGCGGACAGAACTTTGTGTACTCATTCGTCCATTGAATCCCAATTGTACTCCATTCACACAGATATGCATTAACAATACATACGCACGCATACCAAATACACACAAGCGAACACACACTACATCTTCCACCCACGACACGCATCACTCCAACATACACCTTAAGGAGCCAGAGCGGGACTGAAAATGAGCGCGGCGCAGTTAGCACAGCTAATTGTAGTTGGCTTAGCTGAGCCCTTCCCTTTTGCCAATCTACTCATAAACATTATTTTATTTTTTTCTTTTCTTTTTATTCTTTCCATTAGTTATTTTTAGTAAATCGATCCTTTTTTTTGTTTCTTTTTCAATAAATCGATTTAATTTTTAGTTTTTTATGTTACTAGTTAAGGGGTATTTTTATATTAGTTATTATTAGTATTATTATTTTGAGTTTAATTATTTAACGATTTTTATCTGTTTAAATGAAACTAAGTTTACGGATTTTATCGCGTTTAATTTTATTACTATTTATAACCCGACGTTTCGAGTGCTTTACAGCACCCATGGTCACGGGAGGACTGAGGTGACAGATGTCCTGATGTCATAGTTAACCTGGGGTACCTTCAGCTTTTAATTATTATTTTTGGGTCCGATCTATGCAGAAAGAGCTAACTGTGTCTTGAAGTCTTGCAGTGTTATGCTTGGTTTTTGATTTAATTTTATTTATTATTGGATCGCAAGCTGGTGGTAATACCCAACCATCTTCTCTATTGAAATTAGGATGTTTTTTGATTTCAATAGCCTCGCGAATCATCCTTGGTAGGAATCGGTGTTCTTTTGCAAGGATCTGTGGTTTATCAAATCTGATGTAATGGTTGGGATGATCCAGAACATGGTCACAGACTGCAGACTTCCTAGAACGACGATGCTTCACGTCAGCTATGTGTTCTTTTACGCGGGTTTTAATCGATCTTTTTGTTTGGCCTATGTAAGAGAGACCACATTCACAATCTAGCTTGTATACTCCTGCGTCCTGTAGAGGGATGTTACACTTGACAGATGGTAAAAACTGACTTATCTTCTTCGGCGGCTTGAAGAATGTTTTTATGGAAGCCCGCTTCAAGATATAGCCAATCTTGTCCGTGACTCCTCTGACATAAGGTAGAACAGCAGGCACACGCTCGACTGTGGCCGGTTTCACTCGGTCACTGCGACGTAGGCGCGGAACCCGAAGCTTGTTGTCGTGCAAAACTTGCTTGACATGTTGAAGCTCGGCGGCCAGGTGTTTCCTGTCACAGATTCCTCGTGCTCTCTGAAACAAGGATTTACCCACGGTAGCTAACTGTGATGGATGATGGTGAGATTCACCGTTTAAATATCTGTTAGTATGGGTCTTTTTTCTATACACAGTGTGACACAAGGTGTTATTAGGATTTCGAATTACTAAAACATCTAGAAAAGCTAAAGAGTTATTTGCCTCTAACTCCATTGTAAATTGAATTTTAGAGTTTAGGGAGTTAAGGTGGTCTAGAAATGCAGTTACTTTATCTGATGGTAAAATTGTGAAAGTATCATCTACATACCGCTTGTAGAATCTTGGATTTACTGGAGAAGTACGGAGGGCTCTCTCCTCAAAGTCTTCCATGAAGATGTCGGCGACAATGGGAGATACTGGGGAGCCCATCGCCACACCATCTACTTGCTTGTAGTATTGTTCCTTCCACAATAGATAGCCAGATGAAAGGCAATGTCTTAGTAGTTCTGCATATTCCGCTGGCATGTTGTTCTCAGCTAGCTTCCTAGATACAATTGAGATGCAGTCGTCTACTGGTAGGCATGTGAATAGAGACTGGACATCAAAACTGACCATAGTTTCATTGTCAGTCAGGTGTAGGTCTTTAATCTCACTGACAAAATGGTATGAATCCTTTGTGTGTGCTCTAGTGTGTCCTCTGAGTGGTGAGAGTACTTTAGCCACATGCTGAGCCAATTTGTAGGTTGGTGAATCGATCTGGCTCACTATTGGACGTAGTGGAGCATTTGGTTTGTGTATCTTTGGTAACCCATACAACTTCGGTGATTTGGCACAAGATGGTATTATCGAACTAACGTCCAGATTCAATTTTTCGGAGTGTTTCTTAATAAGATCGCTAGTTGTTTTAAGCGTATTAGTAGTTGGGTCTGATTTGACCTTTTTATATGTACTTTCGTCCGACAAAAGTTTTTGTATTTTAAAATTGTAATCTGACGTATCCATGACTACCGTAGCATTACCTTTATCTGCGCGGAGGATCGTGAGTTCAGGTCTGTTCCGTAGGTTGTTCAACGCCTTCAATTCGTCTTTAGGAAGATTTAGTTTCGGCACCGAACTTCGACGTAACATAGACGAAATGTCTTGACGTATGGCCTCCAAATCTTCTTTATTGATATTGTTTTTAAACAGACAATCTTCGACACTACAGATAATTTCCTCGTACGGTATTCTTCGCGGTGTTACTGCGAAATTCATGCCCTTCGATAATACTTTTAATGTAGATTCATCCAGTGTTTGTTTTGACAGATTATAGACCGCGCGTAATCTATGGTCTATAGTATTATCGAAGGGCATGAATTTCGCAGTAACACCGCGAAGAATACCGTACGAGGAAATTATCTGTAGTGTCGAAGATTGTCTGTTTAAAAACAATATCAATAAAGAAGATTTGGAGGCCATACGTCAAGACATTTCGTCTATGTTACGTCGAAGTTCGGTGCCGAGACTAAATCTTCCTAAAGACGAATTGAAGGCGTTGAACAACCTACGGAACAGACCTGAACTCACGATCCTCCGCGCAGATAAAGGTAATGCTACGGTAGTCATGGATACGTCAGATTACAATTTTAAAATACAAAAACTTTTGTCGGACGAAAGTACATATAAAAAGGTCAAATCAGACCCAACTACTAATACGCTTAAAACAACTAGCGATCTTATTAAGAAACACTCCGAAAAATTGAATCTGGACGTTAGTTCGATAATACCATCTTGTGCCAAATCACCGAAGTTGTATGGGTTACCAAAGATACACAAACCAAATGCTCCACTACGTCCAATAGTGAGCCAGATCGATTCACCAACCTACAAATTGGCTCAGCATGTGGCTAAAGTACTCTCACCACTCAGAGGACACACTAGAGCACACACAAAGGATTCATACCATTTTGTCAGTGAGATTAAAGACCTACACCTGACTGACAATGAAACTATGGTCAGTTTTGATGTCCAGTCTCTATTCACATGCCTACCAGTAGACGACTGCATCTCAATTGTATCTAGGAAGCTAGCTGAGAACAACATGCCAGCGGAATATGCAGAACTACTAAGACATTGCCTTTCATCTGGCTATCTATTGTAGAAGGAACAATACTACAAGCAAGTAGATGGTGTGGCGATGGGCTCCCCAGTATCTCCCATTGTCGCCGACATCTTCATGGAAGACTTTGAGGAGAGAGCCCTCCGTACTTCTCCAGTAAATCCAAGATTCTACAAGCGGTATGTAGATGATACTTTCACAATTTTACCATCAGATAAAGTAACTGCATTTCTAGACCACCTTAACTCCCTAAACTCTAAAATTCAATTTACAATGGAGTTAGAGGCAAATAACTCTTTAGCTTTTCTAGATGTTTTAGTAATTCGAAATCCTAATAACACCTTGTGTCACACTGTGTATAGAAAAAAGACCCATACTAACAGATATTTAAACGGTGAATCTCACCATCATCCATCACAGTTAGCTACCGTGGGTAAATCCTTGTTTCAGAGAGCACGAGGAATCTGTGACAGGAAACACCTGGCCGCCGAGCTTCAACATGTCAAGCAAGTTTTGCACGACAACAAGCTTCGGGTTCCGCGCCTACGTCGCAGTGACCGAGTGAAACCGGCCACAGTCGAGCGTGTGCCTGCTGTTCTACCTTATGTCAGAGGAGTCACGGACAAGATTGGCTATATCTTGAAGCGGGCTTCCATAAAAACATTCTTCAAGCCGCCGAAGAAGATAAGTCAGTTTTTACCATCTGTCAAGTGTAACATCCCTCTACAGGACGCAGGAGTATACAAGCTAGATTGTGAATGTGGTCTCTCTTACATAGGCCAAACAAAAAGATCGATTAAAACCCGCGTAAAAGAACACATAGCTGACGTGAAGCATCGTCGTTCTAGGAAGTCTGCAGTCTGTGACCATGTTCTGGATCATCCCAACCATTACATCAGATTTGATAAACCACAGATCCTTGCAAAAGAACACCGATTCCTACCAAGGATGATTCGCGAGGCTATTGAAATCAAAAAACATCCTAATTTCAATAGAGAAGATGGTTGGGTATTACCACCAGCTTGGGATCCAATAATAAATAAAATTAAATCAAAAACCAAGCATAACACTGCAAGACTTCAAGACACAGTTAGCTCTTTCTGCATAGATCGGACCCAAAAATAATAATTAAAAGCTGAAGGTACCCCAGGTTAACTATGACATCAGGACATCTGTCACCTCAGTCCTCCCGTGACCATGGGTGCTGTAAAGCACTCGAAACGTCGGGTTATAAATAGTAATAAAATTAAACGCGATAAAATCCGTAAACTTAGTTTCATTTAAATGTGTAGTGTTCGCGTAAATATAAGAAATCATGATTTTTATCTGTACTTACTTGATTGGCAATAAATTATTTCTTATTTCTTATTTCTTATCATTATCATTACAGCCTAGCCTTCTTTGTTGAATATAGCACTTCTGACACTGTCACAAATTGTCTATCCATTATAGATATTCCGAAAAAATAAACGAGAGAGATAGTTTTGGACGTCTACGAAACAATACAAGACAGTTTAGGATTTTATGTCTGCATCAGGTACTAAACCGATTTTGATTATTTTTGGTTTTGACTGACCAATAGTAAAACGTAAAAACTTTGATACATTATCTTAGAAGTCAGAAATCAGAATATTAACGAGCACTATAATAATCCCGTGTGGTGGCGGCGTAAGTATGAGATGGGGTGGGAGATTCTCGTGGGTATTGCAAAAGTCGACATAGGTATAATGAAAACCAGGAGATAGGCAGCAACATCTTGCTGGAACATCTGAATAAATAAACTGCCTTTGCCAACCCGCCTGCCAAAGCGTGGCAACTATGCCAAAATTCCCAAAATGACAGCTACAAACTTTTGTAGTAATCGAGGGAGGCCTATGTTCAGCAGTGGACTAGTGATAGGCTGAAATGATGATGACAATAATTTACACACCATTCATTTTACACAAAATTGCAGCGTATGAAGCGAAAATTCACTATGTTTATTAGCCTATCTACAGAATTTCTTTCGCTATTCTATGCCAGCCTGCGAATAATATATACTCGTACCCTTATATTAAATGCTTACAATTATCATATATTAACATTATAATTATTCCTAGAACTCTATTTATATCTGTTGGTTGGTACATATAGAGTCGTATTAACAAAGTTCTTACATAAATTACTATCCTTTTTACCCTTTCAAAAATGTACTGCTTAATGTGTTATATTATATTATGTGCTAAATATAAACGTTTTAAACATTAGAACGATTTTTTATAATAGCCACATTAGTCAGGCGGAGTAGTACTACCGAGACTTCCTTTGTCGAAGTCCAGAGATTTCCCTGGCATACCTCGTAGGCGTGGAGACTCAGGCGCCACATAGATACATATAGTCAAGCCTTTTTCTCAAGAAAACAAGATGGGCCAATCACGTCACTGCCATTTTGGCACAATTCAAAAGAAAAATATGACTCCATTGGGTTCCCATGAGTAGTATAGTGACAGCATTGCAAATGATGGTGTTAATATGCACGAATAAAGGCTGTCCGCACGTCATACTTTAGTCGCCTCTTGCGACACCTCGGTAGGAAATAGGTTGGTGCTATTCTACTCTGCTGGACACATATCGCTTTAAATTTCAAATACGCAACTCAGGCCGAGTTCGATTGTCTGCATCTCTAACATTGTTCTCCAACTTGAAGTGCTGATTGACCACGTGCTCCGCAGTGAAGGAAAACATCGTGACGAAACCTGCTTGCCTGCGGAATAAAAATATTTCGAGGCCCTTTGAAGTCCGGCAACCCACATTGGTGCAGCGTGGTGGAATCTTCCCGGCTTCAAAACCCTCTCAGAAATAAGAGTAGGTCGTGCTCAGCAGTGGGATGTTTATAAGCTGTCACTTAATTCTTTATTTTTTAATCTTTTAGTCAACCATGTGGTGGCGGCCTAAGAGAATCGCCCGTCTCATCTCGTGGGTGTCGTAAAAGTCGACAGAGGATAAATTAAAACTAGAAGATGAGCAGCAGGATCTTCCTGAAACATCTGAATAAATGAACTGCTTTTGCCAACCCGTCTGCCAAGCCTGTCAGACACGCAAGTGCCCGCAAGAACGAAGTCCTCCTAAAATAAGAGTTCAACAGTGGACTAGTGATAGGCTGAAATGATGATGATGATAATGATCTTTTAGACGACTTTTACGACACCAAAATGACGAAATGAAAATTAAATGAAGTCAAGTTATAGTGAAAAACATTTCTGTATTTTGGTTGACGAGCACTTATAGCTAGTGTAATTACCGGGCATACGGGACATAAAGAACTCAACTCTCAGGGTGAGGAGCGCAGTACGGTGCCGCATAGAAATAAAACATTTCTGTGGTTGGTTTGTTATGGACAGATGTTGCACTTACCATCAGGTTTTTACTGGTGCCAGGATTCCTATGCAGGGATTCATCAAAGTAGGTACCACCGGAGGGCAAGTTACTCTGCCGTGAAGCAGAAATTATTGTGTTTACGCATTGATGGTCTCGTCATAATCATCATCATCATTTCAGCCTATCACTAGTCCACTGCTGAACATAGGCTTCCCCCATAGATTGCCACAAACGTTTGTAGCTCTCATTTTGATGGGATTTTGCCATAGTTGCCACGCTTGGCAGGCGGGTTGGCAACCTCAGTTCATTTATTCAGATGTTCCAGGAAGATACTGCTGCCCAACTTCTGGTTTTAATTTTTCCCTCTACCGACTTTTACGACACCCACGGGATGAGATGGGGTGGTAGATTCTCTTAAGGCGCTACCAATAACTGCTCGTCAATTACTACTATTACTACAATAAAAAAGGTGAAATATTTTGTTCGCCGCCTCAATTTCTTACAGAAAAAAAAACAATTTTTTTTAGTTTAATTAATTTTTGCATATACAATAGCTAAAACACACCCATCAATGTACAAAACACTACCAGCCTATTAGTCGAAACTAATTAACATACACGAATATAGGCTTTTTGTCTCGTCAAAGTTATTGCCAATCAGCGAATTGTCAACGAATGAACTTCAAACATGCAAATAATTGAAGTCAAATTGAGCTGTATTTATAGTTTTTTTTTTTTTGATAATTTGACGAGACTTGCAAAACGTTCATCTGATGGTAAGTGCAACGTCTGCCCACAACAAATGCTGTGTCGTCTAGAATATTTCTGTCTGACACCACACTGTTCCCGTCCCCCTGAGACATCAATTCTTATACTCTCTCTCATATCCCTAGTGATTAAATCTAATAAAAGAGAACTTTTTTGTAACCACGCGATTATTTAGTACGCATTTACTAACGCCACCGAATGAGTGGATAGAACTAAATAGTGTGAAACAGCGCATGTACGCAACGTAACAGCGATCGTAACGATCGGATCGAAGTCGTTTTAAGGAAAGGCCACGTCAAAAGTGCCCGCAACCGACGAGCTTGTATAAAACAGTAATGCAAGTAGAAGAAGCAAAATGTGGGTGTCAGGATCGTAACAAGTAAAGTAAAGAGTGTGGTCTCTGCCTACCCCAATAGGAAAGTGGCGTGACTCTATGTATGTATGTACGAAGATAAAAGAATCAGAGGGGTGATGATAATGTTATAACATTATCATTTGTATTTATAGCTGACGCCGATGGATTCCTATGCAGGAATCCTTCTAGGTAGGTACCACCCCAAGGGCAGTTATTCCGCCGTGAAGCAGTAGTGTGCAAACATTACTGTGTTTCGGTTTGAAGGGCACTGTGAGCTAGCGTAATCACTGGGCATTTGAGACTTAAGAATTGATACGAGTATCTCAGGGTGACGGGCACAGTGTGGTGTCACACAGAAATGTTCTGGGTGACACAGCATTTGTTGTGGGCGGACGTTGCACTTACCATCAGGTGAAAATTTTGCTCGTTTCGTCACTTTATACAATATAAAAAAACACCTCTATCCAGTTATAGAGATCAGTGCGTTTTTGAGATGCTTATTGTGCTTTCTGTCAGAGTCGAATGCAATTTATTTTAGTCTTATGTATCTACATACAGATATTATTGAATCTGTTTGGCATTTTGTCGTGAAACGCGTTTCGGTTGTCTATGGGACTATTTATCGTAAATTAATGTGTAATTTTAAAAAATGAATGAAATGTAAGACTGCGGAGTTTCGTTCTCCGGGAGAGGATCCTCTTTACAATACGGTCGGTAAATAAAACACTCACTCACACTTTATTTATTTATTTATCACGTACACAAACAGATTACAATAATAAACTAGATTTACAATGAGTAAGCTTAGTTTTACACTGTATTGCAATCCATTTAGATCTAAACACAACTTCTTTAAATATATCGCGTACATTTTAAAGGTTTTCTTAGATATTTATAAACTACTCAAGTTAATCTAATCTATATTATCTTTTTTATAAAATCTTTAAAAGTCTAATGATTATAAACAAATATATCAATATGTCTGTTGTTCTCAACAAATTCATATCATACAGTCTACACATAAGAATGTGTGTGGGATTATAGTGTGAGGTGTTATTTTTGTTTACGTGCAATGAGAATGTTTTCGGAGCCCTGGATCTATAATAGCTGTTAATGTTGATGAGAGGTAATAATCCTGGTGTGTCCACATTACTGTGCAAGATTTTATGTATATAAATTAAATCGTAATAGTTTAAAAATAACGAAGCCCCACAGTAGAATGCCTTCTGTATCGTGGAACGATATTTACTAAAGATCGGTAGTATCATATAGCAACATCAGTATTCTTAACCCAGTCGGTCGGTCGGTCTTTTGAAAGGCAAAAGCAGGTAACTAAGAATTATTGAAAATTATAACAAAAGTTTAACATATAATTTTATATGTATTATATTTTAAAAATCGGTATAACAAGATCGCAGTTATAGTACAGTTGTCAGTTGTGGCGCGGTTTTCATTCCAAGATAAATTATTGAAAGCGGTTAATTGTTTCACTGCAGAAATTACTTATTATTATGCTATCATGACGATAATTGAGGAAGCCGAATAGTACTCGTAACATAAATATAAAGGTATAAATGTAAAGGTTTAGTTCTCGGTCATACGGACGCAAACCAGTTTATCGTAGTCTACTGGCTTGTGTGTTGGCTTAACCCAGAAGCTAGTCTACGCCGCAGAAGCGAGTTTCGTTAACCACAATCAATATCAATCAATTGATTAATAAAACCTTTTATATGACATACCAACTCAGTTTATTTATCAGTTGTATATCAGAATACTGCGTACAGTCCTGGACGATACAGTGTATTTTAAATCTGATTATTCGGATTTTTTTTATATTAGTTCTCTATTTACAATGGGTAAAAAATTTTGTATTATATTGCCTCATAACGGACAGTACGGGCTCTAGATAGGCATATTGCAAAAAAATATTCTTGGAAGACCGATCTTATTTGATAATAATGTTATGAGAGCGATATTGAAAGAAGATCAATTTCTTACATCATTAGATATTGGGTCAAGACTATATATAGCTCACCTAACCATTTTGGATCATATTCATAGATTAGGATATATATTTAAATATTGTCAGCGGGCGATATATCGGTAAAAAAAACAGGGTAGAGGGAATAACGATATGTTCTACAATTATTCATTAAAAACTGTATCACTTTAGGATAGATTAGTTACGAGCGATTTAAAGCAAATTCTCTTCACGAACGCATCTACGAAAGAAAGTTTATTTAAGAAAATTACGAAAGAACTAGAGCCTGCGCTTTCTCCACCGAAAGTAGATTCACGCCAAAGTAAACATCTCTTACGTATCTGGTGAGACCACAAGAGGCTCTTTATGGAAGAACATTTATTAAGATGGTTGCGGTCACAAGAGGGTATTACCATTGGAAAATATTGTAATCAGTTATGTAAGCAATTTTTCCGGTAGGTACCGTCGCAGTGCCAGTTATTATGCCTTTAAGCAGTAGTGTGCAAACATTACTATGTTTGAGTCTGAAAGGCTACTGTTGGCTAGTGTAATCACTGGGTTTATGAGACTTGATTGATTGTTTATGAGAACTGATGTTTCAGGGTGACGAGCGCAGTGTGATGTCACACAGAAAAGATACCGGTGACACAACATTTATTTTGGACAGACATTGCACTTACCATCAGGTGAACGATGTGCTCGACCTGTCACTTTAATCCATAAAAAACAGCAAAATATTATACAAAACAACAAAAAATATCACGATTAGAATGGGATTTTCTTGCCCATCCTCCTTCCCCTTTAGATATTGCTTTGTCAGATTTGTATCTTTTTCGGCCGCTAAAGGTTAATTTAACATTGTTTTGTTAACCCCATCGATAGTCCATTAGTTCCAGAAGACCCACATCATAAAACCATAGAAATAAATGTGCCTACATATTATCCGACCCCTTTATCAATAAAATTTCACAAAAAAATGAACTTTCATGCAAATTGTGAACAATTTAAAAAATCCCATACTACTTATAACTGGAATAATTCCTTCTCATCTTTAAACGATATCGACTCTTTGGAAGCACTCTTTTACTCGGTACCATGACGTAATAGATCAATTTGTCCCTACGTGTACAGTAAATAATAATTATAAGTTACACCCTCCGTGATACACGCGACCCCTTATAAAGCTTAGAAACGAGAAGCGAAAATATCATAAAAAATGGAAAACTTACGGTAACTATAAAGATCACAGTATATTCTCGCTTCTGAGATCTAGGTTACGAAAGCTAGAAAAATATTTTTTTTTAAAATACACCTTATCGGAAGAGAAAATAAAAGAACATCTCAAATAAGTTAAGGTCTTACGTTAAGTCGAAGAATCGGTCGGAACAAATACCTCAAAAAATTATTTATCATGGAGACATTTTGTCAGATGGTGAAGCAATACGTGATTATTTTAATCATTTTTTCATTTTGTTTTCAAAGAGTGCTTTAAAGATAATGACGCGATCACCTCTAATACCCTAATCTACACGTCATCATGTGTTGCCTGATATTAACTCTATTTATATTGACGAGAATGTTGTTCTTTTGTATTTCAAAATGTGCGCAAGAATTAGTGATATCTATTACTCTCATATTTTAAAAGTCCATCATCTCAGGGGTATTTCCTAAGTTTATAAAATAGCCCTTATTACACCATTTCCAAAAAATAAGCAAAGAGAATTCCGTTCATCACCACATAACGAATGAAATTAATTTAGTAGCAGTGTTTAAGTCTTCTACGCCGCGGGTGGCGGGGTCGATTCCCGCACGGGACAAATATTTGTATGGTCTAGAGATAGCTGTTCTGGTTGTTTGTGCATGTGGAATTTATGTAAATAAAACGCACCCACGACACAGGCGAAATCCTACTGTGGGGCATCATTTAAAAAAAAACAAAAACAACAAGGATTATTTAAATCTCGTAGTGTTCAATTAAACATGTTGGCATTTACCGACTATTTGCGCAATGCAAAAGACACCAATGGACGTCGTGAATACTGATTTTTCTAAAGCATTTGATTACATTAATCATGACTTACTCATAGATATACTAGGAAAACAGGTGTCGGTGTGCATGGTAGGTTGCTTATATGATTGGAGTCCTATATACGAACTCGTAGTCAAGTGGTTTGTTTAAGGCTACTGCTCTAGCTACCTACGAGTGCCTATTCCATCAGGAGTTTCGCACGGTTATGCTTTTTTCAATATATATTAATGATATTGGTAATATTCTCCGCAGTGTCACCTGTTCACATTATGCAGGTTATACAAAGAAGACTGTAAAAAAGTTTCAAACAGACTTGGAATCTTTACGTAGGTATTGCAATGGTAACCAACTTTTTCTTAATAATGACTACTGTCATATCATTACATATACCCGGAAACCTTCTCCTCTTCACAACAGTACAACTTTGTACAATTACAGATTGAATGGGAACACTTTAAAGCGAGTCAGTTCATTCGTGATTGATATTTTTTTTGAGTGTGAAGTGTGCAAATAGCCTTATGGCGTTTATTGCTTCGTCTGTAGAGACAAGATTTTTATGAATGCCCATATCGACAGTATTACACAGAGAGTTCTTAGAATTTTAGACTTTATTAACAGAATAATTAAATATTTTAAAAATACCACACCCCTTTATGTTAAACTGACTAAAATGATATACTTTCTCTCGAAAACCGCCGCCAGCAATTTGATTTAGTTATTTTACAAGATACTTGATAACAAAATTGATTCCCCTACACTACTTTCTAAACTAAACTTTTTAACAAGCGCCTGACTACCCGTCCGCCCCTCACGAACTATAAATAATTTCGTACCACCCCGATTTCTGAAAAACTACACCCGAACACCTTTTTCACTTTTTGTATAAACACTTAGAATAATGAATTTTATGATATTGACATACTCGTATGTATTTGACGGCTCTTCGATTACTTTTGCGAATGATATTATAGAAATGTTAATTAAATTTTAGTGTTGTTTACATTTTGTTCGTTATTTTTAGTTTTTTTTTTTTTTCAATTTATATCTCTTTTTTTAATTAATAACCTACTTTTGTTTGCATTAGTGCATTAAAGAAGAAATGATACGAGTATGATATTAGAATAGAATGTATGGGCACTCCCTGTCTGTATAATTTTAGCTAAAGCATATGTATCATGGTCCACTTAAATGACTGTTTGGGCCAAAATAAATGAAAAAAAAATAATAAATACACAATGATAAAATAAAACGTACTTCAGCAATAACATCTATAATCTAGTAGTCAGATGAAAGTCAGTAGTAAATTTAGGGCCAGTTTGTGGAGGTTTCCTGACGATGGTTTCCTTCACCGCCAAGCAGGTGGTAAATCAGCACATAAAATAGCAGACCAATTTTAAAGGTACCGGTACCGGAGAACGACCTCAGGTCACTTGCGCACTATGAAATTTAAGGCGAACGCCAGACTTGTGGGCTACCAGGGCTGACACAATTATTAATAATTACATTAAGAACTAACCACGCCTTTTACTTATAAAAACTAAAACGGATATCTTTACTTTTAATATTTCATGTAATCATACAATACAGATATTATTTTATATATTTACTCAGTTTCATCACAAAGGTAACAGCCTAATATCCTACTTTTGAGTTCAGGCCTCCTCTCATTTGTTAGAGGGTTTTGGGGCCGGAAAAGTCCGCCACACTTCTCCAAAGCGGGTTGGCGAACTTCACATGTATGTTTCTTCGCGATGTTTTCCTACACCGCGGCGGACTCGGCAAATCACTTAAAATTGCAATTAACAATTTAAGTAGTGCCTAACCCTGTGCTACCACGGCTCATCCCTAAGATTAAGTAATAAAAAAATACAGTATAAATTATAACATAATTAAATATTTGGCGGATGATATTGCCAAGGAAAAGGGTAGCGCTACCCGCCAGATCGGGTGGTTTGATCTGGGAAGGAAGTCTCTTCCAACTATGTTGTAATATTTAGATATTGTATATATTGTTCGCATCTCAGAAACTTTCATAGCGCGATTATGGAATGGATGAAATATTTCTTGAGCTTCTTATTTTGTTTGACTTTGTTTGAGTTGCCAACCCGCCTGCCAAGCGTGGCATGTATGGCAAAATCCCCCTAAAATGAGAGCTACAAATGTTAGCGGCAATCTGTGCGGGTGTTCAGCATTGTTCAACACATCATTGTAGCAACAGCAGCAATGTTCAGCAGTGGACCAGTGATAGGCTGAAATGATGACGATGATGATGATGATGATATTTTGTAACTATACCTATAATATCCAGTACTATAACTACACTAATGGCGGCGACATGGTTCGCTACACTTCATTTCTCGTTTCGCATGGGGGCAAAAAGTGGGCTACTTTTGTGGCCTCCGCCTACCCTCTAAATGGTAAAAAGGTATGTATGTCGCCTCTTACTACAAATAAAAATCCGATGTTTTCAAACAAAACAGTTTCTATTTTCCGAAACAAACTTGTAGTTTTATCGGAGATAATTAAACTGAATGCTATCTGAGTTAGAAAATAAAAAACATCAATTAATTTACAACGATTACACTATGTTTCTTTAATTTTTAATTGGAATTTTATTACAAAATCGTAAGGTTTTATTGGTAACTATTATCAGCGCTGCTGAAGCATGATTGATCAATTTAAATTTTTATGATTAATATAGGAATGATTAATGAAGGGAACATCAAATTTCTTTTCATCAATTAGAATTTTACAGTCGAATAACATAATTGCAAATTGTCTGTCAGTTAGGATACCTATCACCTGATAGGTATCCGGCAGAGTAGAATAGCACCTATTGAATAACACCTATGGTGACACGGCATTTATTGTGGGCGGACGTTGCACTTACCATCAGGTGAACGTTTTGCTCGTTTCGTCACTTTATAAAATAAAAATAAAGCTATTATTCGTGCAGAATAACACCATATTATGTTTTTATTTTCTGCATTTCAGTTCCGCTGCATTTTATTTCACTAGTTACGCGCTGCAGATAACAGCATAGTAGAATTATAGTAGAAATCAGCATAATATATTCTGTACAGTTAATAAAGGGAAATCGTTTACGGCAAAGATTGTTTGACGACCACGTGGCCTAGTGGTTAGAGTACCTGACTACTACGCCGAGGGTCCTGGGTTCGAATCCCAGCCGGAGCCAACATTTGTTCAAAAATACAAATTGTTGGTTTTCTAGTCTGGTTGCGTTGTTATTTAAAATGTACGCCTGTAAAACGCACCCACGATACAGAAAAATCCCGCTGTGGGGCTTCGTTGATTATTTAAAAATTAAAAAAAATTGAACGTTTTATTTATTGATTACATTTAGTAGTTTAGTGATTAACCATTCGCTTTTCTTTTTATTGGATAAATTGACGAGACTATTAGGAACTGATGTCTCAGAATTACAGGCGCAATCTGGTGCCACACAGAAATGTTTTTAGTGACACAGCACTATAAATAAAAATACTTAAGCAGGCCAGCTTTCACAAGCAGCACCTGTTTACATGTATGACGCAAATAGCAGCCGTAGGCCTCCGCTACCATATGAAAGAGACATGGACGACCTGTCACAAGACAAAAATGGAATCTCACCACCTGTAAATTTAATTATGAAAATCAAAAATAATAAGTTCGAAGACTTCTATGATGTTGAATGAGCCATCAAATTGCATTATTTCAAATCCTACTCCGATTTTCCGCCGAAATCCTAAAATATCATAATCCTAATATATGATGATGACGATGACGAGTAAGTAAAGATGAGAGTAAAGTCAAGTAAGTCCTTATAAAGTACAATATTGATTCAGTGGTTGTACCGTGAAAAGGTAACAAACAGACAGAGGGACAGAGAGAGTTACTTTCGTATTTATAATATTAGTAAGGATTTAGTAACATAATATATTTATAGATATTTAGTACAAGCTGCATCCGTGACTTCGTACGAAGGACTTCAGAATTTACATAAGTCGGTAACGCTTAAGATATTTATCGTTTGAAAGAAAGACCAAGCGATGCCGAGGTCAATATATGTAATCTGTGCAAAACCAACGTACCTTTTTAACGTCAGATTTATTTTAGTAAGTTAATAGATTTGCGGGAAACGTATTTACATTAATACAGACAAAAAGTCATGCCTCTTTCCCATAGTTATATACATGCAAAGGCCGCATCCTTCCACTTGCTACAATCTTAACTGACATCTTTCGCTTCTTCTTCTTTGATTACCATATAAGTTCGTCGGTTGCAGATACTTTTGACGTGATCTTTCCTTAAAATGACTTTGATCTGATTGTGATATGTTCGCTTGCATCAACCCTTATCGGCTTACCTATTTACACTCGCCTCATAAATATTTTTCGTCAATCTTCTTTCATCCATCCTCTTTACGTGTCCAACCCATCTGGACCAACTAGTGGTAAGATTTATGGTGGTAGGATTCCTATGCAGGAGTCCGTCTAGGTAGGTACCACCCCAGGGCCAGTTATTCTACCGTGAAGCAGTAGTGTGCAAACATTACTGTGTTTCGGTTTGAAGGGCACTGTGAGCTAGCGTAATCACTGGGCATATGAGACTTAAGAACCTATGTCTCAGGGTGATGGGCACAGTTAGTGTCACACAGAAATTTTCTGGTTGACTCAGCATTTGTTATGGGCAGACGTTGCACTTATCATCAGGTGAACGTTTTGCTCGTTTCATCACTGTATATGTAATAACAAAAAATAAAAAAACTAGGTAAGTATCACAGGGCTAGTTATTCTGCCGTGAAGCAGTAGTGTTCAAACATTACTGTTTTTAAGTTTGAAGTACACTGAAAACTAGCGTTATCACTGGGCATATGAGATTTAAGAACTAAAGTCTCAGGGTGACGGGCGCATTGTGGCGTCACACAGAAATGTTCTGGGTGACACAGCCATTGTTATGGGCAGACGTTGCACTTACCATTAGGTGAACGTTATGCTCGTTTCGTCACTTATCCAATAAAAAAAAATCCTTTGTCACTACACCTTATACGACACCACACCGTTCCCTTATTACTAACCGTTACCGTTATGAACTGTACCGCTGCACTTTGTCCATAAAAGTCACACCAGCTTTACTTTCCAAACTTTGCATATAAAGTAAACAAAAGTATTTCAGGAAAAAAGTTCCCTCATCGCCGACCTTTGCAGTAAGAGAATTTTAATTTAATTTTTATGCTTCTATTTTATTTAGAGGTATTTGTGTAAATAATTATCTAATACCCTTTACCAATGCTTAAAAGAAAATTAATAAAAGGAAAACGCCATAAATTACAGTCACGTAGTTGCCAACACTGTTAAATGCTTAATGGTTACAAATGAAAAGATTATACAGCTGTAAAATTCTAATAAGAAATTTGATGTCCCGTTTCATTAATCATAAAAATCCAAATTCAATCAATTACGGTTTAAAAACGCAGTAAAATGTTACGAGGAATAAAAATCGAGATCATATTACACTGTAACAATGTTACAGTTACAATTTGAATAATTATATTGTAATCCTTGAACCTTTGCGATTCTGTTATTTTTCTATTTATTATACTTTACATAATTTCTCATTTCCCTTTGGCATGATACGTGACTTCGCAGGTTCAAGTCAACCGTGCGACGTATTTTCGGGACTCAGCTGCTAGGAAAAGCTTTTAAGCTTATTAAGAATTAAAACAGGCATGAGACTTAAGAAGTGACGTCACAGAAATATTCTGGGTGACTAAGCAAGTTACTCACCTACTACTATCATCAGGTGAACATATTAAGAAGAAGAAAAAATAAGAAGTAGGCATATTAGTAATTTTAATGGCAAAGAATGCTAGTCTTTAAAAAATCTTTAAAAAAACTGATCCATCCTCGGTGTTAGTGCACAATATCAACAAGATCCATTACTGGTGGTAGGATTCCTATGCAGGAATCCGTTTAGGTAGGTACTACCGCACAGCATTTGTAATGGGTCGACGTTTCACTTACCATCAGTAGAACATATTGCTTTTGGGTTTAAAGATCTTAATTTTTCTCATAAAAATATATAAATTTCTTAAAGAGAAAATACATTTTTCAATTTAATATGGTTTTCTTCCAGAGTTCAGAAGACAATGTGGTAGGCTACGTATATCTATTTATTTAAGTATGTTTTTTTTTCAAGTGTTACATAAGTTTTTTCTCGAATATTCTAAGAGTGTCATTTGGGAGGTTATTAAAAAGTTGTGCTCCTTCGTACAGTATGCTGCGTTTGCCATACGTTGTTCTTCGCCAGTACAGTTCTATTTTGTTTTTATTGCGTAAATTGTGTTTATATGTTTTTTTTTATTTAGAGTGATTTCAATATATATATCTTTTTTTTAATTTTTCTTACCAATAGGCATGTTTCGTATGCATAAAGTTGGGTTAGGTTAAACAAATTTGTTTTACCGTACACAATGCTTGTGGGTGTTACATAGTAATAATTATGATATTTTTATAAGTTTGTTTTGGGTAGTCTGTAACTTTTGGAGGTTTGATTTTGCAGCACAACCCCAGATTTCGATGAGATATTCTAAATTAGATTTTACGAGTACTAAAGCATCATAGATCACGGCACGCATTTTAAAGGGAATGAAGTGGTTTATTTTGTGTAATGCACCAGTAAGGGGTATAATTTTCGCTCTAAAAGAATCGATGTGAGCTTTCCATGTCAATTTATCATCCAAAATTGGACCTAAGTAAGTAAGTTATAAGTTTCTTCACATTATCCGACTAAAAAACAGAAATAATCTGGGTGACACAAGAATTGTTATGAGTAGACGTTGCACTTATCACCAGGTGCACGTTTTGCTCGTCTCGTTACTAGCTCCTACAAAAAAATTGATTCAGCAACATGTCAAATTGTAAGTGTCGCCCAGAACGTTCAATTACAAAGCCATCAAAGGCGTACGTGGTACTGCACTGCGCTCGTTTATTTATGAAAGAAACTGACTCGACGAGCAAATCGTTCACCAGATAGTAAGTGCAGCAAATGGTGCATCGCCCAGAATATTTTTCTGTTCGAAGCACCATACTGCACTTACCACCCAGAGACATCATTCTAAAGTCTCATACGCCAAGTAACACAGTTTAAACCATACACGCACGTTTGCACAATACGGTTTCGCGGCAGAATAACTGGCACTGAGGTGGTACCTACTTGGACAGATTCTCGCATAGGAATCCCACCACCACTAGCCACCATTATTATAATCCATAAAGGTTTTATCCACTTATCTTTGAACAATAATGGGGTAACATTGTCGTTTAAAGATAAGTGAATAAATATTTTTTTTTCTACTCATAACTGGAAGAACTTCGGAAACTATTACGTTTCAGCCATACATAGTACTAAGGGAATTTTCAAGAGATTTTCCCACCTTTCACGTTCTGCCGAGAATACATCGTTTTTTTTATTACGCCGTTTCAAGCTATTAACGATAGAATCAAATTTCTAATTATTTTATGCTAATTGTACATTTCAAAACAATACAGTAGTAATATTTAGTTATGTGATAGAAATTTATTTGAAAATTATTTGAACACGAAATATATCGTGTTATATGTGGATGTAAAGTGTAGGTTCGAAAAGTAATTAACTAAATGTTTAGTTTTTTTTTTTTTGGTTATTGAAACTCTTTTGCTGAGAGGTCTGTGATGAAAGAGTGAGAAAAATCATATTACAACATCAAGTCGAATCTCTGTCACTTTATTTGGTTGGATCACATCCACAGAGTACTTTATAATGTGACCAGGCACCCGGCAGTCAGGTACGCGGCCCCGTTGCGTGTGGACGTGTGCTTTTCTTATGAACTACATACCGTTGGTTTATCTCGCGAATTTTATTTTGCGTGAATAAATTTAGTATAACGATATTAACCAGTAGATTGTTATTATTCTCAAACGAAGAATTAAAGTAGTTCCGTCCGCACTGTGTGATTATTGTGTTTATATTTATATATTTTAATTAGATCTTATTTTATTCAATTATAATTTGTGCTATTAAAATGCATCCATAAGTATAGTAAATGGTATTTTTTTTTTGGGATAATTCCTACATTAAAAGTGATTTGAAATACGGAAATTTAAAATTTTGATTAATTTAAAAAAAAATGTCTCTTTTATCTTAAACAATTTAATCAGTAGATAAAAACAAATTATGTGATACTTTTGATTTTCTATATATTGCTTTTGTGTATTGGAGATGAAGAAATAATTCTAGATATGCGCTTTGATAAAAGGTAAGATTTTGAAATGAAATGGTTTTAAAAAAAATTAATGACCACAGTCTCCCATGCATTTATATGGGCAACATTTAATGTTGATATTTTTTTGCTTTGCACATGAATGATCATAATCCCAGGGAATGAGTAGAAGTAGAAGTAGAATGAGTAGAAGTAGAGAAGTAGAGTAGAGTAGAACGTAGAAATAATACGCATAAGATAAATTTAATTTGAACTAACTTAAAATTATATTATAATTCCTTATATATTTTGTGTGAATTAAAGTATAAAACTTTACAGCCACACGATCACTGAGCCACCCACCGGAACGAATTTTGTAATTTTCTTTTTTGGTTTTCCACTTCAATTATAAAATTACCTTAACAACGTGGTAGCGGTTAACGATTCTCTACAGTTACATCGCCGACGATACATTAGATAACCATCGTTTCCAGTGATAGTCTTCGCCATTAAATATCGTGGATGACACTTTGAACACTTGTCGTCGACCATGCACGGTGATAAAGGTATAACTATCACAACGAAAGTGAAAGGAAACGATCTAGTAATCGACAACACATGGAATGTTCCGTATTCGCCGCTTTTTCCAAAAAATTCAAGGCGCATTGCAACGTGGAGTGTTGTAATTTTCATCTGCAGTGGATTGATTCTCAATATTGCGAAGTCTAATTGCTTTTCGGCTTCGATGTGAAATATTAGATCTTCAGGCTCGCGGCATTGTAAATATTACTGGCAAATTGGTCACACAATTCAAAATGACATAATGAAGCAATTATCAATTACAATTTTGATAACCTCACAAAGTGAACATCTTCGAAGGCAATTTACCGTTTGACTGACAAATGTAATAACAGTCGAAAACTGAATGAAAAAGTGAAAGCTTGAAAAAATGCTGATAAATCGCGGCGCCCCTCTGCATGGCTAGCTCAATGGTATTCAATGAAAGGACGCGGTCCTTTCATTAGAAGGAAAGCTGTCAGAGGATAATCAAAGAAGACAGAAAGAAATAAAAAGTATTTATTGTCACAGAACTGTCATGAATATAAAATAATATAAGTTTTGTTTCTGTCATGTATCAATTGGCGTTGTTACAGATGGCGTTGTATACGGAAAATATATCAAAAACTTCCTTCAAAATTTTGTTTTCGGCATTTATTTTTCAATGTTTAAATTAGTGATTCTGCTATTCTTGGCAGTGAAAAATCAAACAAATCCAACATCATAATAATCGATCGAGCCGTTCTTGACTTATAAATGGTGTAACTAACACGACTTTGTTTTATGTATATATAGATTTTTGGTAGATGTATGACCTGAATTCTATCCCCGGTGCCGGAACCTCTAAATTTTTTCTGAAATTTTAAGTGCTGATTTACCACGTACTCAGCGGTGAAGGAATACACGTTAGAAAACCTGCATGTCCACAAATAAAAAAAATACAAATATTTCGATGACATGTAAATCCGCTACGCCCGTGGCGGACTCTGCCCGGCTCTAAAACCCTCTCCGAAACTTGAGGAGGCCTGCGCTCAGCAGTGGTACATATATAAGATACTAATTTTTTTTTTTTTAGGTGCTCTAAATTTTTATTTATCATGAAATAAAGAATTCTCAATTATGTCCCGTCGGATTCCCAATTATGTAAATAGCTTACAAACTCCTAAACCTATTGACATGCAATTTGCACAGTTTATAGGCAGTATTCCCAAGACTAATTAGGTATTTATTTCACGATATTTTTCAAAGGTTCTAGATATATATACAAAATCCGAAGTACACTCAAATTAATGGCTTGTTAATAAATTGTTGCCAAATCAAAAACCGTTTCTTTATTATTCAGAAAAGTTTTTTTACAGTATTTTCTAGACATTACTAGAAATACTTAAAATTTATTCGAATAAATTGTATTAATAAATATAAATAATGTAATAGTAAATATGATTTAACGTTATTTTAAATAAGAATACATAACAATTTACGTCATAGTGTTGTTAAAATATACATTTACGTAATTAGTTATTTACAAGAGACATTAAAATAATACAAACGACACAATATCTAAGTACTGCTGTCAAGCACACTAAGCAACAAGTCTTGAGACAGCCATCAAGTGTATCTATAGGCAGTAAAATGGCACCCTTGCGGGACACAAGGGCGCGGTTGATTAAATGCGATAAGAAATAAACGTCCGCCAGCAGTAGGGTCGTAATGGTAAGGTCAAATAAATTATTACGAAACGAAAAACACATCGTAGACTTAGATTATAAAAGCTGTGTAATAACAGTTAAAATTGTTTTAGAAAAAAACCAAAGCGGGCAAAGCATTGCGAGTGTGTTTAAAACCTAAGTATAACACTGTAAAACTTCAAGACTGTAAGCAAGTTTTGCGTAGATTGGACAAAAAAAATTAAAAGCTGAAGGTACCGAGGATTAACTATGACATCAGGACCTCTAACACCTTAGTCCTCCCGTGACTATGAGGACTTATTATTTATAACGTCGGGTTATGAGATTTTACTATCAACAGTAAATAAGTGACCGAGCACGTTGATTGGACATATGTTAGAAGAACTCCATTTAACTTATGGTAACATGCTACATGTAGTATCTGAGAAGAACGTGAGAAGGTGGTATGATCTGAGAAGAACATTCCTCCAACCAGTAATTATCAATAGAGCGATGCAGGACATAGATGTCGCTATATCACTCCCCACTGAGACTGGTAGTCGTAGTGAGCGTGGGAGACCTTGTGACGTTAGGTGATGATGTGCAATCTGGTGATGCGATAAAGGTGTATCAAAGTGTTCAGTGCATCAAGAAGTATGGAAACAGTGGTGAAGCCCCAAGAGGTAGCCTAAGAAAAGAGAACCCGCTGTTGATAATGCTCAGAGGCTGAGAGACTAGCACGCGTTGTACCGACAGGAGTCTGATGCTGTGAATGTAATTGCTATCAATGACGTTACAGTGGTTGAAAGAAGCCGGCTGCTATGATCATATTATGTCGGAATCATTAATGTATGTCGTAATGTATGTATGTCGGAACAATGTTGTACCTACGAAAATGGGTAGCTGATATGGTATCAGGTGTCCTGATCCGGGGAGAACGTTTCTTTCTACCTGTAAAGTCGCGTCAGATAATAAAAATATTTTTAGCATATTCGAGATGTCGGTAGTATTACTTTGTACGTTGCGTATGTCTATGAAATTTAAAAGTTTGTATCAAACTAACTAAATAAATAAGAACAGTTCTACAGTTGGTAAGGACCAACTGTAGACACACGATACACCCGTGTTCCAGGGCGGTTCTCACCGCCCACAGTTACCGACACACAAGTCGACAGTCCGAATGGAGGCCCGCAGCCTCCCTCGGACGGTCATTAGACGACGTAAAATCATATTGAGATATTCTAAATCGCGCAAGCACGCAGCGAACGTGACAGTCCGAATTTCGAGGTTATTGTAGGAGTTTATTTATGTATTTATGTTTGGGTCAAACCAAACCTGGCACGCGGGCCCCTGGCCCTTGAGCTCAGTATCCGATAAAGCTGTAAAAGCCAAAAAAGGCTTACAGCAATTACATCACCGAAATTATATATATCAACTGTAGAGCTGTTCTTATTTATGCTCGTGTCGGTTGTCCGTCAACGCCAATGTCTAAACGCAAACTTTATTAAGCTTTCCACGCTTTATCGTTATATATACGTTGGCTTCACTAGTCGCTCGTTGTTTTATGCTCTTGGATAGTGACAACGGGAATTTCATCGCTATGTTTTATATTCTACCGAGAATAAACACTTATTTTTGTAGATCCAATTCCAGAACTGCCAACGCTGCTCTATCCTAAAGTTACGCTATCTTTTTAAATATGCTTCGTAAATAAGGATTATTCTTTTAATTGTCTACTAATTTGCGAAAATATGTGTACTAATTATAAAAAAACAAGTTCGAAAGACAAGCTACTTCCATTAGCTAGTAGTAGTAAGAGCAGACACCGCATACCTTAGACCGTACAACTCATCCACAATCTGAATAATATATCTGACCTATAAAAGTAAAACTAAAGTTTCAGCCTATAAATGTCCCACTGCTGAGCACAGGCCTCCTCTAATTTCTGAGAGGGTTTTGGAGCTAGGAAGAATCCGCCACGCTGCTCCAATGCGGGTTGCCAAGTCCGCCAGACTTCACATGTCTTCGAAATATTTTTTATTTTTCAGACATGCAGGTTTCCTCACGATGTTTTCCTTCACCGCCGAGCACGTGGTAAATTAGCACTTAAAATTGCAATTAACAATTTTAGTGGTGCCGGCACCGGGAATCGAACCCAGGTCACTCGCGTACTATGAAATTTAAAGCGAGCGCCTAGCCCCTGAGCTACCACGGCTCTTTTATCTGACCTATCTGAGGTAGTAATTTAGCGATCCGCTGCTATTACGATACTCACGGAATGAGATAGACATAGGCAGGCTTAAATCGACAAACAATATTAAAATCACACACAGCACGGAAACAAATTAAAATAAAAAAATAAATAAAAAAAAATTGTAAACATTGGTGACAAAAGTGACGCTGTATTGTGACGTAGAAATGAACTCCGCTCAGCATGGATATCCGTAGCATCTTATGCTGCGAATGCGCTGGTTTTCAGTGGAGTATTACTTCAATATAAAATATGGACGTACGTGTCTGCGTCTGCGAATAGCAAATACAAGACAAAAATAAATAAATAAAAAAAATAAAATGAATGATGATATAATATAGATGCCATATAAAATTCGGTCACAGGTTCTCTTACTGCCTCATTGTTACAATTTTACACGAAAAATAATACCTAGCAAGAAATTTCGCGCTTTAAAAAAACTGCTGAAATTTTAATCTGTAGCGACATTTTTACATAATAAGTAACTGAAAGGTGGAGACTTTTTTGAAAATGATTTTTATTAAATTTAGCGCAGTGGAGACTATTTTTCTGTCAACATAATTATGACTGGGAAAGTTTCATTTAAAATTATGATAATATTAAAATGTGAATTTCTCAAATGACTAGATTGTCATTGTTTTTATTAGAAATGGCCCATCATTAAAAAAAATTGAAAAGTCTCTATACATAATAATGACAGTTTTTTTTTATATAGGAGAAAGTGACGAAACGAGCAAAACATTTACCTGATGTCAAGTGCAACGAATGCTGTATCATCCAACTCATTTGTGTGTGGCAACACACCGCCCATCTCCCTAAGACATCAGTTCTTACGTCTTATATTTCCAGTAATTACCCTAGCTATCATAGATCTTCAGACTGAAACACAGTATTTACTACTGCGGCAAAGCGGAATAATTGGCATTTAAGACTGCAGTCTTACCTACCTAGAAGATAATAGTAGATAGACAAAAATATGCTTTTGCCTTTTTCCCAATATTTTTTTTTAAGTATACACAATAAACACACCATTAAATTTCCGCCCTAAAATACTTCTATTGATCTTTTTAAAATACAAGTTTGGGGTAGTCTGACCTCATTTGTAGACAACCTAAAACGTCTTGGATTTTTCGTACGAATTAACTTTTTCTGGCTATAATGTTTTGTAACATTTGCATGATGCGCATTAGATTCGACGCCCCATACGACTAGCTAGACCTTTTATTCCTTACTTCAGAAACCTGTAAATACTGGTACCCAAAATTTATAATACCATAAAACACTTAAAGTTTTTGAAAAAATATACCTACTAAAACTACTAAAGATTTGCAGACAAGTCAAAAATATGTAAACATTGACATTTCTTACTTAAAATTTTATCACATTTGCTCCACAGATATTGTAAAAGCATTTGGGAAAAAAGATATAAAGAAAAGAGAAGATTTTTGGGGGCTTTCGGTCTGGGTAATTGATATGATTATTATGGATATAGCCCCAATATATATTTGCGATGATTTTTAACCTCTGTGTTGACTTTGGTCTTTCCCTGATCTCATGAAACATAGTAAAGTTGTCCCAGTTTTAAAATCAGTTAGTAGGGAAATTCTTACAATTCACAGTCAAAAAGTGACTGTATCTTGTAGAATGGGCCAAGGCGACACCCTAGAGGTTCCTGTGTTTAGATTGGAAAACTAACTAAATGTCTAACTTAATAGTTATACTTAAATATATTAGATAATGTTACATTAACTAAATATATGTGATAAATAGTTAGATTACCTAAAATTGTGTTAAACCATTTTAAAACTTGTAACAATTTCTTTCACATTTCTTTTGGCGTATGCTAAGTTATTTCTAAAAGGCGACCTTAGTCAAAGATTCAAGCTGAACTAGTTTACCTAGAAGATGCCTTCACTTTTATGAATGAAGACTTCAAAATAGCAGCCTTAAAAAATAAATAAGTCTAGTTGTATTTTTCAGAAGAAAGCTTCACTACTAAAATACAACAAGAGTTGTTAGCCTATATCTATTTTTTTTTTTTTCAACAAGTGACGAAACGAGCAAAACGTTCACCTGATGGTAAGTGCAACGTCTGCCCATAGCAAATGCTGTGTCACCCAGAACTTTGTACATCTGTGTGACACTACACTGCGCCCATCACCCTGAGACATCAGTTCTTAAGTCTCATATGCCCAGTAATTACACTAGCTCACAGTGCCCTTCAGACCGAAACGCAGTAATGTTTGCACACTACTGCTTCATGGCAGAATAACTGGCCCTGGGGCGGTACCTACCTAGACAGAATCCTGCATATTACCACAGTCTTAGTACAGTAAAATCTATGCTTAATGTCTTAACACGGCTGGAAAATTCCATTACTAAAATATTTGTTTCATATTAAAATGTAATACTTTAGAACTGGTGTCTCATGGACGGGCGCTGTGTGGTGCCACACAGAAATGTTTTGGGTTGCAAAGCATTTGTTATGGGCAGACGTTGGACTTACCATAAGGCGAATGTTTTGCTCGTCTCGTCAATTTATCCCATAAAAAAGGTGCTCGCTTTAAATTGTGTACGGGAGTAACTTGGATTCGAGATCCGATGCCGGCAGCACTAAAATAGTTTAAGTGCTCAGTGGTAAAGAAAAACATCGCGAGGAAACCTGCATGTCTGAGAAATAAAAAATATTTCGACGACATGTGAAGTCCGTAAATCCGCATTAGTGGGCTATTTCAGGTTTCATAACCATCTCAGAAATAAGAGGAGGTCGATGCTCAGTAGTAGGACATTTAAAAGCTGTTACTTTATTTAATGTGTCACAAATTATAAGGAATTTTGAAAAGATTTAACCTTCTATAACATTTCGGAGTATAGTATAGTTCTTCAAGGGATAATAAAGATACAGAAGTTTCCGTCTCCATCTTCGCGTAATGTATCGGAGCAATAACGTCAATAAGTGGAATTTTATTGAAACTGTGAAAAGTCTTTGAATATAATATGCGTCAATAGAAAAAGTCTTTGTTCTTTGAAGTTTTATTTTACTGTAGTGGCAAACATATAGGACAAAGGAGAAGTTATTTGACAGTCTTTAAATAATTTGAATTTTTTCACCAATACATCTCTACTGTTTTCATAGTTTTCTTCAAGGGTCTTTGTCAAGGACCTTTGCTTAAAATCTATGTATTATTTTTAATTTGGCGGCCATGCCCTGGTGGTCAGAGTATCCGACTTCTAAGCTGCGGATCCTGGGTTTGAATCGGACCAAACAGTTGTGCAAAAACATAAATTGATGGCTTTCGGGTCTGAATGTGTTGTGCGTGTGTAAAGTATGTTTATAAACGCCCCCATGATACAGAAGAAATCCTAATGAGGAGGCTTCGTTTTTAAAATAAAAGACAGGAAAGTCAGGAAAAAAGAAAGAACAAAAAGGAAAGGAAAGTAAAATAACTTAAAAAAAGAGAGAAATAATTCGCAGCATCACCGTCTTCTGTCATAAATTCAAATTCATATTTATTACAAAGCTTATAGCTATGATACTTCATAAAGTATTGAAAATACTTTACTGTAAGATATACTCATAAGATTATTTCTTAATTAGCATTGCGATCGCTGAGATGACTGTTTACCCCGCCCCTAAAACTCTGCGTATGCTACATGTTTTCCATTTTTGTCTGGCATATCCATGATAATTTATGCCGCTATCTGTTATTTTTGACGAGCTTTTTCTTAGTTGACTATTACGATCCAAGGGATGATACGGGTGGCAGATTCTCTTACACTAAATGCTGTGAGTTGCACACATACACTAGTGGTAGGATTTCTATGCAGGGATCCGTCTAGATAGGTACCATCATAGCAGTGCCAGTCATTCTGCGGACAAACAGTAATGTGCAAACAATAGTGTGTTTTGGTTTCTAGGGCACTGATAGCTAGTGTATAAACTGGACATATGGGACTTAAAAACTGATTTGCCACACAAATGTTCTGCGTGAGACAACATTTATTGAGGGCAGGCGTTGCACTTGGTATCAGATGAATCACTTGCTCGTCTCATCAATTCATTCCATGAAAAAGTCATTCATAAGAAACATAAGTTTTACACATTTCTTTTCCGAGTTGAAAAAAGATATGAAATTACAGTGAAGTACTTTAGTGACCTAAAATCGTGACCTTTTTCCCAACGTTCAAAAGGCTTTACACAAGGTGGTTCTGGCGAACGAGGCACCATTATGTATCACGCAAGAAAAACATTTACTTCGCTAGTGAAAATGAGCGTTTCAGATTAAAACTCTCCGTTTATTGTATCTATGCTACACATAGTTTCTTGGCCGATTTTCGACCACGGCTACTACTTCAAAATACTGATTCATCAATATCTGGAAGAAAGCCTAAAAACTTCAGAATACTGACGCTTAAACAGGAAAGCAACAATACAATACAGTCAGATATTTTACTTTAAATAATATTATTGTTTGGTTTTTTTCATTTTCTTCTGCCACCTGTCCTGAGTTTCACGTGTTTTTTTCCATTTCAAAGACATCCAGACTTCCTCCCGATCTTTGTGTACACAGTTGTCCATACTAATATTATAAATGCGACCTTGAGACGTAGTATCTGATTTCAACAACGCATATCCTGGGCTCAAATCCCAGTCCCAGACGACATTTGTCCAAAATACAAATATTGTTGATTTTCTGGTCTGGTTGTGTTGTGTTCATACTACCTTCAATTCGCATGAGCTTTACATCGGGCGCAGGTATGTTACGACAAATAGGTGCCTCTGCGCATACACTTGTGGCACTGTAATATCTCCTACACAGTTGATAGCTTCCGATGGTATCAGATTGTTGTTAGCCACCGTAACTCGGTCAGGAGGACGAAATAGGCTACTTCAGTTTATATTCTTCCTTTTTAGTGGAACTTATATCTTAAAAGAGAGAGAGAGAGATGTATGCTTTTAAAAGACGATATTAAATGTATGGGCACGTTAAAAGTACCCGCAGCCGACGAGCGAGTATGAAAACGCTAATGGAAGCAGATGAAGTAGTAGGTTCGTTGGAAGGTGTAGTGACAAAGATAGAGAAAGGGATACTAAGATGGTTTGGAAAGAAAAGATTGACGAAGCAAATTTATGATGCAAGTGTTAATGAGCAAGTCAATATGGGTCGACGTAGGCGAACGTATCACAATCAAATCAAAGACATTTTAAATAAAGGCCACGTCAAAATTATTTGCATGAAAACGCTCATGAAAGCAGAAGAAGCGAAATATATGTGTCAGGATCGTAGCAAGTGGAAAGATGTGGTATCTGCCTACCCCAATGGGAAAGACTGTATGTATGTATGTATTAAATTTATTTGCCTGTTCAGCAGAATCGATATTACAAATTCTTTATTAGTTTTACAATTGTATTAAAATTTAAACAAATAAAAGAAAAACTGTGAATAAAATTCCCAAATATTTGTTTTTGTCAAGTCTATAAAATTAACGTTTTTGAAAACATAAACCTTTAAATCGCAGGTATATTAAAATATTTAAAGATATAAGACCGAGTAAAGTTATAAGGAATATAAAAGAGTTAAAAATCTTCGTGAAGTAGTTAAATGTCAAGGTTCAATTATCACTTTACAGGGCTAGTCGTTATAATACTACGGTTCGCGTCTCAAAATGAAATTTTACATTTCAATTGAATGTTCTTAAAATAGCGATGAGGCGGCATTACAGAAATATGAGTATTTGTGAAATATATTTCCTAAACATCCCTCTCCCCTCCATCCCAACATCCCTTACCATATCCGTAAAACAATTGGAGTTCCTGCTGGAACGAAATTACCTAGTTATTTTATTTAGGTATCTAAAATTGTATATATTTTGGCTTCGATAATTTAAACCATATTACTCACAAATATAGATAAACAATAACAATAAACTCACATTAAATGACTAGTAAGCTGCTAAATTACTAATAATCGACGCTGACCGTCCATTAATGCATACACTTCAATGTGATTGTAGTTTGTGATGTAGTCAAGTCCTATCACTTATATTATATTATTTTGATGACTGTATTTGCTCCAATATAGTTACGTTTGTATATTGACTTATGAATACCCATCCGACATTCAAATGGTACAAAATAAAAAGCCGAGAATAAAATTATTACGGTATTAAGCTTCGTTTTCAACAACATAAGCGCATTTAATAAAACTAATTTTACGGTCGGTGACTATGTTCTGCGCCACCCCAACCATTATATCAGATTTGACAGGCCACAAATCCTTGCGAAAGAGCGCCGGATCTTACCAAGGATGATTCACGAGGATATTGAAGTTTCAATAGGGAAGATGGTTAGGTGCTACCGCCGTCTTGTGCCTTATATTATTGAAATTAAATCAAAAACAAACATACCACTCCAAGATAAGACATATTAAGCTTAGTCTGCGTAGATCGGAACAAAAATAATAATTTAAAGCTGAAGGTTTCCCGGATTAACTGTGACATCAGATCGTCCGTCGCATTAGTTCCCCCGTGACCATGGGTGGAGACGAACGATTGAAACGTCGCGATAAAAACAGTAAAATTCAAAGCGATAAAATCTGTAAAATCTAGTTTTATTTAAACACTGTTGCTTGACTTTTGCACTTGACTGTATGTTTAATAAATTATTAGTTACGATTTATTTAAAACATTCTAAAGTATTCATTCATGTATAAAAGCTAAAATAACAATCTTTTAAAACTAATTTATGAAGTAGTAATTAAAAAACTCAAAGACATTGTAGCCACTGAACTAATTTCCACTAAAAATATTTGGATCATAAGTGCAGAGATTAAATATAGCTATAATTAATTAATTTCGTTTGTTTCATTTTAATGTTGAAGTTGCGTTACCTAGATTAGAATCCCAGCTGGAGCCAACATTGTGCAAAAACACATTGTCAGTGTGGTGCAACTTAAGAGAATCTGCCACCCCATCTCATCCCGTGAGTGTCGTAAAAGTCGACAGAGGGAAAATAAAAACCAGGATAAGAGCAGCAGCATCTTCCTGGAGCACCCAGGAAGATGCACCCGCCTGCCAAGCGTGGCAACTGTGGCAAAATCCCCCCAAAATTATAGTTACTAACTTTTGTGGGAATCTATGAATATATATGTGGGGTGGCCTATATTCAGCAGTGGACTAGTGATAGGCTGAAATGATGATGAAAAACATATACAAACATTAGAGCTGTCAATTACGCAGTAGATTTTAAAGTGCCACAAGTGTATGCGCAAATATTGAGTCATTGTAACTAAACCGCGCCCGGTATAACGCTAATGCCGTAAGATTGGAGGTTAGGATGCAGTTTTAGTGACACGGAGAACATCACCATACAACCAGATACGAAAACTAACAATATCGTCATCATCATTTCAGCCTATCACAGGTCCAGCGCTGAACACCCCCATAGATTGCCTCAAAAGTTTGTAGCTCTCATTAAGGGGAGTTTTGCCATGGTTATTTATTTTTTTGGAAAGGTTTTTGATTATTTATTTGGAAATCGTTGCCGTAGTCGATAGTCAGCCAGGAGGACCGTTCTAATCGGCCCTTAAATGTTGAAGGTACAGGCTTCATTATTGATAGTGTTTTGGAGCTGAGAAAAGTGCGGGTTGATTTACTTAATATGCAGTAGAAATTATTTTTAGTTCTCAGACATGCAGTTGGTTTCCCTTAACCGTCAGCTTGTACCAAATGATAAATCTCACTTCATATTGCAACTTATAATTTTAGTGGTACCGGAACTAGGCACTGAATCCAAGTCACTTGCGTACAATTCAGGCAAACGCAGCACCTGAGTTGTCACAACTTTTTAAAAAAATCGATATCCCTCACTAAGATTTCTTCTGTATTGCTTGTGCATTTTACAGACATACATTTCACATGCGCGACACAACCGGACCCGAAAACCGACAATTAGTGTTTTGCACATACGTTGGCTTCGGCTGGGAATCGTACATTGTACCTGCGGCGTAGAAATCAAGTACTCCAACCACCAAAAAGGCCACGCGTTACATAAAGTCGAAAGCTCGTGCAACGATACGAATTCAACGTGTTGGTATTAAATAAAGTAAGGTTTTATATGTTGACTTAACAAAGACTTGTTCAAAAAATATAAAACACGTTACTTTCGTCGAGCACTCCAATTACTAATAAAATATTCAGACGTGAAAAAGCCGATAAGTTAAGTGGATCATACATTACAATGTGACATTTAGCGTAATAGATAAAGTGCACCTTTGTTATAAAATTACATTGAACTTTTGTAAACAAGATATATGTAGTTATGGTAGGATTCCTATGCAGGAATCCGTCTAGGTAGCTACCACCGCAGGGCCATTAACTCTGCCGTGAAGCAGTAGTGTGCAAACATTACTGTGTTTCGGTCTGAAGGGCACTAAGAGCTAGTGTAATTACTTGGCATATGAGACTAAAGAATTGATGTCTCCGGATGTCGGGCGGAGTGCGGTGCCACATACCCTTGTGGTTGTCTACTTAAAAACGGTGGGACTACTTAAAAAACCTCAGAATCGAGAGAAGGCTTGCCCTCAGCAGTGAGTAATTTCTAGGCTGTTACTTAGCTTCGCTTTTATTAAATAATTTTATAGTGAGTTATCAAAAATGCTATATAATTTTCTTATTCAGAATATTATAGGCTCCATTAGACTCATCTCCATTACATTTTACCGTCATAAAATGAACAATGTCTAAAATGGTGCGGATGATGTGAGAATGAATAATGTATTCTATTGTCAACCGCAGATCTTGGGTATTCTGAACATCAACAATGAAGGAGATAATTTCTATTAAATATGTACGCATAGATTAAATTTGAGTGATTTATATATGAAGCCTAAATTTATTACTGAACTATCACAACAACAGAGACAAAAACTTTGTTAATTTTTTTGTTAATGTCATTGTTTTTAGTCTATAATGATGCACCTATAACAAGTTCTCACCACACCTTGCGTTAGTTTATACAGAATGCAGAATGATTTGGTTTGATTATCGCAATACCAGACTCCTAGCTCCTTAGACTCCGCCCGTCACCGGTCTGTGTATGCATTCTGGCACTTTTCTATATGTTTCTTTTTTTATTGGATAAAGTGACGAAACGAGAATAACGTTCGCCTGATGATAAGTGCAACGTTTGATAACAAATGCTGTGAAACCACACTGCGCCCGTCACCCTGTGACATCATGTTCTTAAGGTTCAAATTCTTAGTGATTACACTTGCTCTCAGTGCCCTTCAAACAGAAACATAGTAATGTTTCCACGCTACTGCTTCACAGCAGAATAACTGGCCCTGGGGTGGTACCTACCTAGACAGATTCCTGCAGTTAAGCAATTTACTCGTCTCGTCACTTTCTTGAATAAAAAAAACATTGAAACTTTCTTGTGTATGGACGTATAAGTGTTTGAGGATAATCAAAAATAATGATAATTTTTACTCATACTCAAAACATTTCCCAGTATTTATTATAATTTTAACAATTTCATGATAATCAAAAATAATATCTATGTAAATCTTAAAATACTAAAAAACCATAATATAAATTGAACAATTAATTGTAATTCAATCCCGTCTACGAAATAAAATATGATTCTCTCTGAAGATGAAACTATTAGACCATAAAGATTATAATTAATCCGTTCTGTGATCACTAATAAAATGTCATTTAAATTATCTATACACTCATAATATCTACTGCTGAGTTTCCGTAGTCGAATATCGGCCAGGCTATCGAATCGAATAGATAACACCGATCTCTACGAAACAATTAAAACTTTACCAATAATTGGTAGTGTTAGGGGTATTCTAAAATGTCAAGCACACATGCCTATCAAAAATCCGTTCGAATATTCCGATCCTACAATCACACTGACTGGTAATTACTACTAACACCAGTAGTGTTAAAACTTAAAACTAGTAAAAAGTAGGCTTCGTTCGAGTTTATTAATATTGTATTATTATTTGATATAGTAACGAGACGAGCGAAACATTCACCTGATGGTAAGTGCAACGTCTGTCCATAACAGATGCTGTGTTACTCAGAATATTTCTGTGTAGCACCACACTGCGCCCGTCACCTTGAGACATTAGTTCTTAAGTCTCATATGCCCAGTGATTACGCTAGCTCTCCGTGCGCTTGAGACCGAAACACTGTAATATAACTATAACTAATAATGTTTGCACACTACTGCTTCACGGCAGAATAACTGTCCCTGGGGTAGTACCTACCTAGACGGATTCCTACATAGGAATCCTACCACCAGTTTGTAATATCTTATTACTAATAATAATAAACTTGGAGAGTTTGTATGTTTGTAACCGCAAAACGCTAGTAATATTAATCCGTTAAAAAAATGTATTAGATAGCCTATTCATTGGGATAAGTTTTAAATTATAAAATTTTATGCTACGGGCTGAGAACAGAACCTAACCAAGCAGGGCCAAACTGTGAATACTCTAGGTATCACGCCGTGCGACGCAATCATTATCATCATCATCATTTCAGCCCCCATAGATAGCCACAAACATTTGTAGCTCTCTTTTTTGTATGATTTTAATATAGTTGCCACGCTTGGCAGGCGGGTTGGTAACCGCAGTTTATTTATTCCGATATCCTGGTTTTTATTTTCCTTTTGTCGATTTTTCTCTTCTGCCGAGATTCTGGGATTCTCTTAAGCCGCCATCACACGGCAACGCTGCACACACGGCACGACGCAAAACATGTGCTCGGCTTATTTTACGCGGTCAAACCGGGGGGAAAAGCTAGTTTATTTATAATATTCCGTAATTTATTACGGAATTATTTAAAATAAAATAATTCTATTTAATACCAATGCTTGTGAAAAAAAATACTGTTATATTTTTCCTTTATGCTTGACAAGGGGCGGAATTCCTTTCTCGTTATTGTCAAAGCTAACGTAAAACCCGCGAGGTAAAATTTGTCTAATCTGGGATAATTATGGCGGATAGGTAGGTACGATAAACCTTTTATTTAAACTCCTTTTAGAGCAAAGGGATTTTAGTAGCGATGAAAACGAAAACTTTGTAATTAAACTGAATTTTAAATTGGATTAAAAACAGGGATTAGTAAAAAAAAGTTTTTGAATGAATTATCAAACGAACTTCCTAGATGTGAATGTGATGTGATTTTCCTTATATGAGTCGAAGATATTATAAAATTACTATGGAGATGTTCAGTGCACAAAGTTTTGGTAACAAAAAGTACGTTATAAATGAAATAAATTTTAATGAACGAATCATTAGCTAGCATTATTTTACTGGTGGTAGGATTCCTATGCAGGAATCCGTCTAGGTAGGTACCACCCCAGGGCCAGTTATTCTGCCGTGAAGCAGTAGTGTGCAAACACTGTGTTTCGGTCTGAAGGGCACTGTGAGCTAGCGTAATCACTGGGCATATGAGACTTAAGAACTTTTGTCTCAGGGCGCAGTGTGGTGTCACACAGAAATTTTCTGGTGACACAGCATTTGTTATGGGCAGACGTAGCACTTACCATCAAGTGAACGTTTTGCTCGTTTCATCACTTTATCCAATAAAAAAGCATGATTTTACAAACTACATAGTAATTATATAATATCTGAAGAATGAAACGACACATATAATAATGATCGAACTTCACATCCAGGAAGCGACGTAATATAATCATAATTTTGCTACAATTTATTATTTTTGAGGTCTATGTCCAGCAGAGGACTTCAAATATTGCTAGATCTACAGTTCTTATGAAAACAAATCCAAAGAGCCCAAACGTGACGAAGCTATCTTGGTTAGCTGGAGAGCTCCTATAGCAAACTTCCAGCTTCATCATCAGAACAGCTCTATGATACCATTACAATTAGACAACGTAAGGTAAGTCAAAATTTACTCACAAGATTTGAACCGGAAAGATACGAAGAAAGCATGTTATAAGCTTGTTATAACGACAATTCTTATTTAACTGATGATGTTCAAATTTTCATATTGACAATTGACACTGCTGCCATAATGACGTCCACAGGATGAAATTAATGGTGGTAGGATTCCTATGCAGAAATCCGTCTAGGTAGGTACCACCGCAGTGTCAGTTGCTCACTGTGTTTCGGTATGAAGGGTACTCATAGCTAGTGTAATTACTGACTAACTTAATTAATAATCTCCCAGGGTGACGTGCACAGTGTGGTGCAAACCAAAATGTTCTGGTAACATCAGGTTAAGGATTAACGTTGGTCCCATCAATTTTTCCATAAAAAGAAATGTTTAGATTTTGTTTTATGTTTAGCTGAAAATAATGCATATTTTAAAATTTGAATTATGTTTCGAAAATATATTAAAAATGATACTTTTCATTCCGCAGGTATGAGTACAGATTATCCAGAAAATTTTGTAAGTATAAGAAACTATGTATGAATATAATATATACTATAACTCTAAACAATCGATTTGAACAGCCTCTAAACTATATTCCGTAAAATTCAGTACCTACTTAGCCAAAAGAAATAATAGTGAAGATCGACGTTCCTGCATCAATTTTCGATCTGTTTCTGTGTCTCTGATACGAGTAGTACCCCCCTTGGAATCATACAATCATTTATTTTTTAAATTTGTTTTGGTATTGTATAAAACGTCTAGACGAGCAAATTGTTCAAATGGTAGTAAGTGCAACGTCTGGGTGTCGTAAATGTCGACTGATGGAAATTGGTGGGCATCGTCTAAGGTATACTGTGCAGTGTCCTTTACTGCAACCACCAATCCGCCGACTAGCATGAAGATTATAAAAGCGCGGCAAATACCCTTTGATTATACTCGAGAGAGGCCTCATCATCATCATTATAGCCTATCACTAGTCTACTGCTGAACGTAGGCTTCCCCCAGAATGCAACAAAAGTTTTTAGCTCTTATTTTGCGTTTATTTTGCCACGCTTGACAGGCAGGTTGGCAATCGCAGTTTATTTATTCAGATGTTCCAGGAAGATGATGCTGTCCATCTCTTGAGAGGCCTATGTTCAGTATTTTAAAGTTTTTACAGGCTGATGAAAAAGAAATAAGTTCTTTATATAATATTAAAAGAATTTTCTGCCACACACTACCAATTTATTGAATCTGCTGCCGCCAGCGGTTTTTCCGGACCGATACTTAGGGACCTTCAAGAAAAGCGCCTACTCTTTTCTCAAAGGCCGGCAACGCATCCGCGATTCCTCTGATATCGCGGATGTTCATGGGCGGCGGTGATCACTTACCATCAGGTGAGCCGCTTGTTCGTTTGTCTCCTATCCTATAAAAGATGTAAGCATTTAGATAATTTTATTACTGTTCGTAAATACGTCTAGCATTCTGTGAGTGTGTATTAATTGCCATTTATATGTTACTTTGTGGAAATCGGTTACATAATTTTGGTTCTGTTAGGATTCAATAGCAGGAATCCGTCTCTGTAAGGCCCGTTATTCTGATTAATTTTCTAATTCATATTTAAGGCCATGTACTGTGTAATAACTGGGACTGGCTCTGTGTGGTCACATAGAAAAGTTGTGGGTGACACAGCATTTGTTATGGGCAGAACACCATGAGTCATCCATCAGGTGGACGTTTAGCTCGTCTCGTCACTTTTTCAGAAAAAGAATAAACAAAAATTGTGCAGTCGGGGATCCCCGTCAGAAACGAAGTTCCTTAGATGATTTTTTCAACTCTTAACGTGATTTAATATGAAGATTCATATTGAATATATTAGTATATTTTTGTCACGCCGGAAATCGCAACTCTCTTTTATGAAACTCTCTGCCTAATTTGTATATTTTATTTTTTTAACATTTTTTCTAAGCAAAAATTTAAATTAACTAATTTAATTTAATATTTTAGGAAAAACAGTCATTTATTAAAAAAATATATGAGGTTAAGAATTTATTTATTTCCCATAAGAAATTAATTCACTTACATGAGAAATTACATACAAATGTGTTTTACATTAATACATGGATAACGAAACGTAAAATACACAAAAACAGAATATTACAAACATAATTAAGGTAGTCGTAGAAAATATTTTGCATCACAAAGAGATATGCGGTCTATTCGAAGCAAAACACTTACGTAGACACAAAGATAAGCTTCACTAGAAGGGACGTAATAAACTTATTATTTTTTTTTTATTATTTTTTTGTATTTTTATTGAAAGGTATTTTTTTTTTGTTATTAGAAGTAGTATTTTTATTAAAATGATTATACAGCGTATTAATTACTTTAATGGCTTAAGTTCGATATTAAAAATAATGTTTGATGCTGTATGAACTTTATTATGATGAACTTTATTATTTTGAAGCTATTATGAACTAAACTCAATATTTGTAATTTTTATATTTTTGTGATATAATGCTTTAATGATTTTTTAAAAGTATAATGTGTTTTACATTCTTTAATGTCTTTTGGTAGTTTATTATATATTTTAGCCCCCTCGTACAGAAGGCATTTTTTGCCGTAATTTGTTCGCGGTAAGTGTAAATTTAAATCATTTGCATTTCTTAATCGTATCCGTTGTGATTGGTGCTTTTTCGTGAAGCTCATCTGTGTGTGTATATCATTGTTCAGTATTCTACGAATTAATAAACATGTGTTATATATATAGGTTTGCGTAATATTCATTATTTTTGTTTCTTCGTATAACTTTTTGGTAGGAGTATGAAAATCATAGTTAAACAATACTTTAAGTAGTTTATTTTGTGCAATTTGTATTATTTCTAGATTTGATTTTGCTGCTGTGCCCCAAATTTCTATGAGATAATCTATGTGTGGTTTGACAAGCGAGTTGTATATGGTGTAACGTATTTCGTGTGGGAGACATCGCACAATGCCACGTAATACTCCGGTGAGAGAACATAGTTTTGATTTTACTTTATTAATGTGTGGTTTCCACGTCAAAAATGCATCCAAAATTAACCCGAGATATTTTTCTTGTCGTACCTTTGTAATTGACTGATTATCTATTTCTAATGCTAAATTATTAGGAATTTTTTTGTTTTTTGCTGAAAAAATTATATAATTCGTTTTTGAAATATTAATTGTAAGTAAATTGCACTTGAACCAAACATTTAACATATTTAAGTCATTTTGTGCATCTGCCATAGCCGTGTGAACTGAGTGACTAAAGTAAAATAGGCTAGTGTCGTCAGCATATAGAGTAATATCTCCCTTCAAACCTATATCCCGTATGTTGTTGATATATATAAGAAAGAGGAGAGGACCTAGGATCGATCCTTGTGGAATACCACAGGTTATAGGTTGCGGCTTACTTTGATTTTTACCAATTTTTACTACCTGACGTCGATTTGATAGATATGAGGCAAATATGTCGTATGCAGATCCTGAAATGCCCAACTCACTCAATTTACTCAGTAACCGTTCATGACTAACTGTATCAAAAGCCTTTTTAGGTCTATAAATACGCCTAGAGCAATTTGCTTTTGATTTATGCTTATTTTTATTTTAGTGACTAGGTCGACAGTTGCTGTGTTACTTTTTGGTCTAAATCCATATTGGTTTTCATTAATAATTTTGTGTGATGACAAGTACTCATCTAGGCGTTTAAAGATAATTCTCTCGTAAATTTTTGATATTACTGGAAGAATTGATATTGGGCGGTAGTTTCCTGGATCAGACTTTAAACCGGTTTTATAAATTGGGGTGACTTTTGCAATTTTAAGACTGTCTGGGAACATACCTAGTTCTAAGGAGTTATTTATGCAACTAGTTAGGTCATCAATTATCAAAATTTTTACGCATTTTATGGATTTGGTAGTTATGCCATCAAGCCCGGAACTAGTGTTAGGGTTTAAATTAGTAATTATTTTTTCTATTTCGTCTTTCGTAGCAAAGGAAAGCTCACATAGTTTAGCTTTTTCACAACCTGCTACGTCTGGTTTCACTGTACATATTTTAGTAGTATGATATTTTTGAGGTATTTGACTTGCTAATATCGAACCAACAGTAGAAAAAAATACGTTAAAACTCTCACAGATGTCTGTCTCGTCTGAAATTGTACCTTCCGATGTTTCCAGTTTAGTCACAGTTATAGGTCCTTTAACTTTATTACTAGAAAGATTATTTATAAGAGTCCACATTTTGGCAGGTTTTCCCTTGCAGTTCGAAAATTGTTTGAAGTAGTATTTGCTTTTAGTATTTTGAATAGCTTGAGTTACTTCGTTTCTTTTCTTTAAAAAATCGTGCTCTGTAGTTTTGTTCATTCGGTTTCTCTTATGATGATAAAAAAGTTTGTTTCTCTCATTTATTTTATTTATGATTTCTTTGTTAATCCAATCTTGTTTAGGTGGATTCATAACCTTGATTTTGTTGATTTTACTATTTTGTAATCCGGTTAATAATCTGTCTTCGAGAGACGCATAGGAGTCGTCTCTTTGTTTAATATCAGCTACTATTGTAAATAACTTTTCGTAATCAATTTTATCATAATGTGTTTTTATTTTTGTTTTAGTTTTTGAATTCTTAAGTTCGAAATATATTTGTTTGTGGTCGGACATGGGAGACTCGATGATAGCAAAATGAGTATCAATTTCCTTCAAATTTGTATTAACGTGGTCAAGTATTGTCTTGGTTAGAGAATTTTCTCGAGTGCAGAACTTTTCACTTATATTATTGATCATATTGTAGCCACTTTCTTGTAGAGTTTCTTTGTAAAGCGTGGTAGCTTGATCCTCTTTTAAAAGGTCATAATTAAAGTCTCCAAAGACTATAGCTCTTTTCATCCTTTGAAGCTGGTAACCGAATATATCCAAAAATTCCTGATTATTTGACCGCTCGGGTTTTCTGTACACGACACCAATGTTTAATGAATACTTTTCTAGACATACCCAAAGGTAATGGTTGTCGTTAAGGCATTTTTCTTCAACCAAGCTGTGGTTCAGATTTTTATGGACATATATTGAAACTCCACCTCCTCGTTTACCAGTTCTATAGTTAAAATAATGTGTATATCCTGGTAGTTGATATCTTTTAGCTTCATCTTCCGATTTGAGCCAAGTCTCAGTCAGTACTATAACGTGGATAATACATCTAAAAGACTGCACTACACACCTTAACTCATCAAATTTTCCTGGCTTTACGATACTGCGAGTGTTAGCATATAAAAATTTTAAAGATTTTTTACTCGTTTCAATGTGTTCGTAATTACTAACTAATTGATATGTCTCATTGTTATCCCTCCTGAATGTTAAGCAATTTTTTGTTTCTAGTTTTGGTTTTTTGGTAGATACACTATTTTAGGGACAGCCTTTACGTATTTAATAACTAAGTCATTCTCACCATTTTCTGTACGTTGTGTGAGCTCTTCTTTTATTTTTTTAAAGTATTTTAACTGATGTGGCGTTTGATCTGAATATATCTTAATAGGCTCGCATTTAGTTTTATTTTTACTACGCAGTATTCTTTTAGCAATATATTCTGTTTCAAAGCATACTTTTATCGGCCGAGTTTTATTAGGTGAGTATTTTCCAAGTCGGATAATTTTTGATGGTATAATTTCTTCTGAAGTAATTGTTTTTATTATTTTTAAAACTTCGGATTTATCTGTGTTTTGCCTTTCATCTTGGTTTTCCGATTTTGGCTCAGGAAATTTCATTAGTATGATATTCTTACATCTTTTATTACGTTCTGACACTTCCAAAATGATATATTCGTATGTAGGTGGCATAAAATTGTCAGGTTTTAGAGGCATTTCTAAGTGGAACGTTTCTTTTATATTATTTATATCTGTTTCAATAGCAGTTACCTTTTTATCCAAACAAGAACTTTGACTTTGCAGATTAATTACGTCCTGTTTAAGAACACGATGCTCTGTACAAAGATTTTCAGGAGTAGATTTTACGGCTCGCATTTCTTCCTTGATAGTAGAAATATCTTCAGACATTTTGTTCATAAATTCTGTTTGAGAAGTACTGATGGCAGTTAACATGGCCATGATTTTTGCTATTTGTATGTTTACTTGTGACATATCTTTTTTAATTTGTTCAATGTCATCTATTTTCTTGCGCTTGTTTCGAATAGTGACATTCGGGCCTTCAGAACATCCTTCATACGGTTGGTCTTCCCTCGTTAGGTTGGGTTGAGAATCACTCCTGCAATATTTAGTCTTGCCACTTCCAGTCGGAGATCGTTGTACACTCATTTTGATTCGTGTTACGTGTATTAACAGGTACGGTTTAAAAATGTCTTAATAGCACGGTAATAGTCACTTAATTTGAATCTTACATCGTTTGCACAAATTACACAGCAGTACAGCGTAAATTAATATTTTTGAAGACAACAATTGACACGTCTGCTCTGTTCGCAATCCAAAGTGTCTTCCACCTAAAAGAACTTCATTCCAATAAAAAGTATTTTGAATATTATTCCTGATTAGCTTTCCCAGTAATTACATTCGATTCAACCGTTCCGACTTGATGTAATCATCAGAACTACCACATTTATGATATTGATAGGAATAGGCTACAGTTTATGAAATAATGTATTTTTATTTATTAAGTTTATTGCTTTGTTTTGGTCTAATTTAAAGTACATTTTCGTGTTTGTGCTTGTTTCTGTCCACCCTAAGGTTGTCTGAAAGAGATCGCTTTTAGCAATTAGGCTACCCATTGTACTTATATATTTTTTAATTTGTTTCCGTTTTGTATTTTTTCTCTATGGTTAACAATGACGTTTTTTTTTAAAATTTAATTCTTAAAGTGGAGGATATTTTATATCTAGGTTAGGCTTTTGATGAAGTCGTAGAAAGCATGCAGTAGTGTGCAAACGTTACTTTTCTCTGTTTCTGTCTGGTGGTCACTGATAGCAAGTGTAATTGCTGGGCACATGAGATTTAAGAACTGATGTTTTAGGGTGACACAGCATTTGTTATGGGCAGACGTTGCACTTACCATCAGGTGAACGTTTTGCTTATTTCATCATCTTATCCAATAAAATAAAAGTCTGTGTGACACAGCATTTTTTATTAGACGACGTTGCAAGTTATATTAAATATATTCTACTGTGATACACTTTTTAATGCCGTGGAATATGAATACTAAGAGAAATACCTGGAATATCTCATCCGGTGAACAGCAATATCTTGTACCGTGCTCGTCAATTCGGCCAAACGTGTCTATTATGGAATATCATTTCAACTTTTTTAGACATAGTACCTCGACCTCGAGGGAACGCAATGGGGAGTAAGAATTTCTTAACTGGCATCAAAATTGCGGACCCAAGTTTCGCCACCCGTCACGTCTCTTTTCCTGCGGGAGCGAAGAGTGGGCCACGGGTGTGGCCTCTGCCTGTCTGTCATCTTCATCGGATACTGTACTCACGGGCCAGGGGCCCGCGTGCCAGGTTCGGTTTGACCCAAACATTAATAAATAAATAATCTCCTACAAAAACCTCGAAATTCTGACTGTCACGTTCGCAGCGTGCTTGCGAGATTTAGAATATCTCAAAATGATTTTAGGTCGTCAAATTACCGTATGAGGGAGGCTGCGGACCTGCATTCGGACTATCGACTTGTGTGTCGGTAACTCTGGGCGGTGATAACCGCCCTGGAACGCGGGTGAATCGTGTGTACGCGGTGTGATTATTGACTATTGCGCGCCGCTCTCTACGGCGGTCGCGCGTCTTGGTGCGTGTTATGTTATGGCTTTTGACTATATGTACAGTGTGGCCTGGGTCGTGACTGACCGTATCTTGGTCAGGAAGAGCTGAGACGTCCGTATCGTCTAGCACGTTTCGCGGCTGACGTTTGCGTTCGGTCGCGTTTCTATCACATCGGAAATTTGCTGCTTTAACCACCAGCTGGCTTTGAATGAACCGCGGTTTTTTCGAAAAACCTCTCTGGTGGCAGTTCTCAAGAATCCATTTTTTTTATAGGAGAGGGGGCAAACGAGCAAGTGGCTCACCTGATGGTATGTGATCATGTGAGTGACCACCACCGCCCATGAACAACCGCAACACCAGAGGAATCGCGGGTGCGTTGCCGGCCTTTGAGGAAGGAATAGGCTCTTTTCTTGAAGGTCCCTAAGTCGTATCGGTCCGGAAAAACCGCCGGCGGCAGCCGATTCCATAAAGTGGTAGTGCGTGGCAGAAAATTCCGCAAAAAACGCACTGTGGTGGAATGCCAACTATCCAGGTGGTGACGATGGAATTTTGTGTTCTGCCGCAAAGTGCGATGGTGAAAACCAGCGGCTGGAATTATTCCGAACAATTCCTCGGAACACTCCCCGTTGTAAATCCTGTAAAAAATGCAAAGAGATGCAACATCTCTTCGCAAGGCCAGTGTATCAAGCCGATCGGAAAAAACCTGGTCGTCGACGATTCGAGCAGCTCTTCGTTGAATACGGTCAAAAGGAAGGAGCTGGCACTGGGGTGCCCCCGCCCAAAAATGAGAACAGTACTCCATGTGAGGCCGAACCTGCGCCTTGTAAAGTTGCAAGCGGTGGACCGGCATGAAGTACTGTCCCGCTCTACTGAGCACGCCAAGCTTTTTAGAAGCCAATTTGGCCTTCCCTTCCAAGTGACCGCGAAACTGAACGTCACTCGATATGTCGACGCCAAGAATACCGATACTGGCTGAGGCAACGAGGGGAGTGCTTCCAATACGAGGTGCTACGACGAAGGGTTTATTTTTAGCGGTAAACGCGCAAACCTGTGTCTTATTTGGGTTAAACTGGACTAAGTTTAGTCGGCCCCTGTCTGAGATTTTGTCTAACAAAATCTCGACTTCAGACACAAGTTTGTTCCGGCACTCGTCGACGTGTTCCCGAGAAATATTAGCACGGCCGGTGTACAAGGCATCACCAGTACTGTCGTCTGCATAGCAATGAATGTTACTAATTTGTAACATATCATTGATATGCAGAAGAAACAGGGTTGGCGATAGCACGCAGCCTTGTGGAACACCAGCACCCACAGACTTAGAGTCCGAGCATGCACCGTCTACTACGACCTTGATGCTCCGGTCTGTGAGGAAACTGGTGACCCAATTGCAGTATTCTCGGGAAGCCCATAGGAAGGAAGCTTCGACAGAAGCGCTTTGTGCCAAACCCGATCAAAGGCCTTCGCTATGTCCAAACTAACTGCCAGGGCCTCCCCCTTGCTCTCGACTGCCTCCGCCCATCGATGCGTTAGGTAGACTAGAAGATCACCAGCTGAGCGACCCTGACGGAAACCGTACTGGCGGTCACTAATCAGCTGGTGCTCCTCTAGGTACCTCAAGAGCTGGCAGTTTATAATGGACTCCATTATTTTGGAAAACAAGGAGGTGATGGCGATCGGTCTGTAGTTGGACGTATCTGAGCGGTCGCCTTTTTTAGGGATCGGGTGCACCAAAGCTGTCTTCCATGTGTTCGGGACGACGCCTACAGAGTAGGAGTACCGGAAAAGACGCGTTAAAATCGGTGCCAACTCTGGAGCACACATCTTCAGCACAATAGGCGGGATGCCATCAGGCCCACTCGACTTGTTGATATTTAGGGAGAGTAGTGCTTAACTAATCTCGCCAATTCTGCCAATGTGCTATGACTTTGACTTGGAAATAGCTCTTTTGAAGGACCTTAGGAACTTAGGAAGGAGAGGCAGGGTTGTACTTCTTTTTCAGTTCGCTAGTTTTTACATCTCGAGACGCCGATGCTTTAGCCCAGGTCCGGTAACACTCCTGCTTTTGGCGTGATGCCATTTTGCAGGTGCGACCAAACCAAGGCTGGGATCTGCCACCGATGGGCACGACAGAGGATGGAATAAGGAGTTTCATACCCTGAAGTACGACATCAGGGACAGATTCAGCAACGGCGTTCGGATCATCTAGCGAGAAGCAAACCCGCCTCCAAGGGTAGGATGCATAGAAGGACCGCATCCCATCCCAATCTGCTGACCTATAGTGCCACACACGGCGGTTGCTTGCAGATCGCAACCGCGATGAACACGTGAGAGGCACCTTACTTCGGATCAGACAGTGGTCCGAAGATCCCAGTGGGGCATCGACGGAGACTTGATATCTGTCCGGATGAGAGGTCAGCAGAAGGTCCAGCAGGGAAGGCGTATGATCCTCCACGTCTGGAACCCGCGTTGGCGAAGGAACCAGTTGTGTCAGATCATATGCCTTGGTGTCCCGCATGATCGGTGGTACGAGACCCTAGCCAATCGGCGTGGTGGGCGTTAAAGTCGCCAAGTAACACGATCTCTGCGGATGGGATCTGTTGTAACAGGGAATCTGCAGCCATCTGGATGTGGTCGATGAGTCGGTCAGTTTCGGTGTTACCGCTATGGGACCTATAGAGGCACCCATAGATGCGAGGATGGTCGTCGCTATCTATGCGCAGCCAAAGGATGGACAGGTCCGTACCTTCAAGACTGCCGAGGCGTCGAGAACACATATCCTCTCTGACGTATACACAAAACGGGCCGGGGCCCGTGGCACAAAGGAGTGTTCCAATTTATACCCCGGGTAGGAGAGATAAGCGGTATCCGCCGGAGAAGATATCTGTGTCTCTGTTAGGAAAAGCAAGGCCGGCTTCGCCGTCTCTAGATGGTAGTGGACGGCGCTAAGATTGGAGTGAAGTCCCCTGATATTGCAGAAGTCCACGGCGAGCGTGGTAAGGGGTGCCGTCTTGTTGCTTCTTTTGCCCCGAGCAGTGTGCGAATCGAGCGGAGTTTTGCCCCCCCCCCCCCCCCCCAGAATACGCGGGGCAGATGCCCAGTGAGGGATACTCCAGAACCGTCGGTACTAGTACCCCCCTGGGGTAGATCATTAATATCCGCTACCCTGCTGTTTGGGAGGAGGGGGGGTGGTTGGGCCTCCGGTTACCAACACTCACCAGACGAAACGCAGAAGTATATTTTACTTCTACTTCACGCCGGTATTCTGTGTGGTCGTGGTACTTCCCCGGTCGAGCCGGCCCATTCATGCAGCAGCATAGGCTGTTGCGTGGCTCTACCACTGTTAAATTTTGTACGCTCTATAATTTCTTTAATTGATTGCCCGTCACGTGAGCGAAAGCCACTCTTGCATAGGCCATTACGGGTCTTATGCAAGTCTTATAGAGGCGGAAGTTTGTATCTTAAGCACATTTTGCTTGAAGAGTAAGTTAATAGATATTTTAACCCAGCTCGGAAATTATGCATAGGTCTTTATTGGCTCATTTTTTTAATAAGCTTTTAATGAACACAGTATAACCTAAACAGTTCACATACTTCAGGGGCAGATATCATAACTAACACTATTCTATGAATTGTTTCTTCATTAAACTATCTCTGCCGGAATAAAACAAGCCGACCACGTGACTGCGCCGTACATCACAGTACCCCATCAACCTGAGCATTCATAGTTCGGCTCATCCCTGATTTGTACGGTTCTTAGGATACGGCTCCTTAAGTCGACCACATGGATGCGCCGTACCGTATCGTACCTCGCTGAGGTCTATTTTCTAACTCTGGTAGGTTTCGCGATCGGTTTTATTTTGGCGTATGAAGCTCATTCATCAAATGAAACCGATTACGAAACCAACCAGAGTTACACAGTAGACCCCCTGAGCATTCACAGTTCGGCCCTTCTCGTTATGTTCGGCTCTCAGCGCGCGGCGCCTTAATGCCGTAGCTTGTTTTATAGCCTAGAACCTTCATTAATGAACGGGCTATCTAATAAAATATCTTTTCAAATCGGATTAGTATTTCTGAGACAAACGCGATCAAATATGAAAACTCTCCATCTTTATTATCGTAGTAAGATAAGATTTGAATTTTCCACTTCTTTGGGTATTATTGTTTTTCGATGTATGGAGTAGATATACATAGGATGTACTCGTAGATAACAAATGCTGCGTCACCCAGAACATTTCTGTGTGGCACCATACAGCGCCCGTCACCCTGAGACATGAGTTCTTAAGTCTCATATGGCCCAGTGATTACGCTAGCTCTCAGTCCCCCTTCAAACCGAAACACAGTAATGTTTGCACACTATTGCTTCACGGCAGAATAACTGGCCCCGGGGTGCTACTTACCTAGACGAATTCCTGCATATAGGTAAAGTGAAGTAAAGTTACAGCCTATAAAATATCCGACCGCTGAGCACAGGCCTCCTCTCAATTCTGAAAGGATTTTGGAGCTGTGAAATGTCCGCCACGCTGCTCCAATGCCAGTTGACGGACTTCACGTCGTCGAAATATTTTATTTCCTCAGTCATGCAGGTTTCCTTGAATGTTTTCCTTCACCGCTAACCACGTGGTAAATCAGCACATAGAATAACAATTTTAGAGGTGCCGGCCGTCGTAATGATCATCCTGTGAATAGTCCACTGCTGAACATAGACAACTTCCAAGATAGAAGAATTTGACACAATCACAAAACTTTTCTAACAAAATGTAGTGAACAATTAGGCGGATTGGCAATCAGGTATCATTGGTACCATACCCCTTTAGACTCCAGACTTTTTAAAAATAATTAATCGTTTATATATTTTTAATAGCTGATAGTTGTCCGGCATTCTTACCGGGGTGGCGTAAGAGGTGACTAAGGTATTGTACGGACAGCCTTTGGAGAGTCAGATTATTTTTGACTCTTATCAAAATGGCGATGTGGTTCGCCACTCGTCATGTGTCGTTTCACGCGGAGGAGAACAGTGGGCTACAAGTGTAACCTCTGCCTAACCCTTATATGAGAAAAAAGCGTGACTACACGTTACAGTATAATTTTAGAACAAAAAAAAAATATAAAAATTTTACGTCGCAAAAATGTTCTAGCGACAATAAAACTTTGACCCCCCTACGTATTCTCAAAGGTTCTTATTTAAAGGTGAATGTTACCTTATGTTTCTATCATTTTTTTATTTATTTTTTTGGATTACCAACAAATGTTTCAACTATACATAAATTAAATTCTATACACTGAATAAAAACTAAGTGTACATTTATTAATAGGTAAACACCGCATGCTTAGTGTTCATAGCTCACATACTAACATTATAGTAAAAAAAAATCACCTTACAACTTAAAAATTAATTAATAATAACAATATTACGCCGCCACGTAAATGTTTTGGTGAATTTTTTGCCGAAAAACGTTAAACGAGCCGTGGTGTATATCTAATATGTTATTATAAGTATTTAAAAGTCTACAAAGTCTGGGGAGTGGAGAATTAAATCCCAGTGTAGTTCATAAAGCTAAAGAGTTTGTATGTCAGGAAACACTAATCCGAATTGTAAAATTATTTTTGCATCAGAAAGCCTGTTTATCGAGGAGTGAGGTAATAAAACTTGATAGTGAGAACCGAATATTACCAAGAAGGGCCGAACTGTAAATACTCGGGTCAGCGAGGATACCTGTAGTCCGTTTAATCTATTCGGGTAAAACCATAGGGTACAGTTAGTAACGTACACAACAGTTTTATTATTAAATATTATAATCAAAACACCGAAACTAAGTTTACGGATTTTATCGCGTTTAATTTTTTAAAAAAAAATTAAACGCGTTTAAAAAAAAAAGGAAGGAAAATACATCGAGCCTTAAAAAATATAAATAAAATAATAAAATTTATATAAATTAATAAAAATAAAAATTAATGGCAATACATCAGCCACGTTGCGTTAACATGTGTCTTATTATGTTTCGACCGCGTGGTCTAGTGGTCAGAGTACCTGACTTCCACGCCGCTGGTCTTCGTTTCGCATCTCAGCCGAAGCCAACGTTTGTGTAAATACACTAATTGTTGGTTTTCGGGTCTGGTTGTGTTGTGATTGTCCCCGTGTCTCTGAAACTGCATCCTAGCCTATTTCTGACCTTATCGCATGATTGTTACTTCGGGCACGGGTACCTCGAGACTACCATATCTCCTGCTCAATTGATAATTGATAATATCCGACAGTATTCAGTAGTTGTCGCCATGGTCGAAAATCGGTCAGGGGGACAATATATGTTTCGATTATTATTTTTTCCTTCACATAGTCGGATTTTGTGCTTCGCTTTAGACAGACATTTTTTTAGGACTGATGGTCACTGTTGGCCCGAAGGCTTTCACAGCTTCACTGAATTGAATGATGGCTAAGCGCTGAAAGCGCTTTTATTTACAGGTAATCGGCACCAGGGCTTTCGAGCCTCGGCTTGGACCGTTACTCGAGAGTAGCTGACTCGAGGATGCCCGAGAGGACCGAATATCGGCTCGGTCAGTACTTCAATCGGAAGGAGAGAGATCGATTTATAATACATTTGTTTTCTTGTTATAATTTTATACAGTGAAGCAATTTATTATTCCTTTCTACAAAGACTTATTTAACTCACCCATTAATATTACGTAATCACACCTGACGACTATTACTGCTTGCGTTATCCTGATTTTTTTAAAACAAAACGATGCATTATGCTAGGATGCCTGTAACATCGCTGAGTGGTTTACAGAGATAGATAATATTTCACAACATAACCAGACCCGAAATGCAACAATTTGTGTTTTGCAGTAATGTTGGTCGCTGCTCACACCAGGAAGGTAGATACTCTAACCACTACGCCAACGTCAACTTTACGCATGTTTTGTCACAGAACAACATAGTCGCCACCTTGGGCAAACCGGTGGATAGCCCTAAATTGTATGAAGCTTTCCATTTGTCTAAATACAACATTTTATATCTTTATTTAAGCTAAATGCGAATACTTACAATTTGAAACATGCAGTTATTCGACTTATCACAAGTCCATTGCTTAGCGAAGGCTTCTTCTATAGACTGAAACACTCAGACCTTTGCTCCCTCTAGTGGAGGGTCTAGTGGAGTATAGATTAGAATAGAATGGGAAGAACCAGCAAGGACGGTTCCTTTTTCTTTTTAGTCATTTTAAAAATAATGTACAGTTACAGTATTATGCGTAGGTACGTTCACTGCGTTTGCGGATACGAAGCTGCCTCTCAAGAATATATAAGTATCCACAACGGTTATCGGTTCTACGAGCTGTGTCCATTACCGCTTCAGCTTATGCCTGTGTCGGTTATTTCAGTTCTGCTACTGTTCCTTATATTCGGTTACTCATTAAATAAAAACCTAATATAAAAAAATAATAAAATTTCTATGAAGTTAATTGTTAATTACTACAAGGCAGTAAAAATCGAGAATTATCGAAACTAAATCTGAAATGCAATAAAACTATTTTGGAATGTTCGAAATTTTGATTGCCAACGTTTTATTGAGGCCCTGATAGATCAGCACTAAAAGTGGCACTAAAGTTTTATGTGAGTAGACCTTTGGAATCGACAAGGTGGCGAATAAATTATTCATAAAATGTTACAGACTCGGTGAATATTAAAAAACATACTTTGTAAATTATAATAAAAAAAAATGTTGGTCTGAAAATTGTTAAATATTTTGTAGGTACATAAAAACTTATTTAAAAACTAATTTACACAACCAGAAAAAAATATATTTAATACAGTTCGAACGTGTGGTAAGGCTAGCCTTATTCTGGAGTCACCCGGTCCCAAGGCATGTGGTGGTCCGGGTCCGGGCAATGGCACGCTAATGACTAAGCCAAGCCACGCAACCATCGACATAGCAACCACTGGCTTGGCGGAGAATAAGGGAAATGGTGTAGTAGGAAATGGCCTTGGGAAAGGCACTGTAAGATGTAGGATACTACTATCAAAAGTAACAGGAGGCTGTTCCTTCCGAGACAGAAGTAGTTCGGGAGTCCGGGATCGCTTACCCGGTACTCGTAGCTCAGTAGTCAGCCTGCCCGCTTAGTCTCGTTATGGGTTAGAATCGCAGCCGAAACCAATATTCGTACAATAAACAAATTATTCGTTACAATTTGGTTGTATTTTTGACAAGACGAACAAATCAAAAATCGTTCACCTGGTGGCAAATGCGACATCTGTACATATCTTATGCTGAGACAGCATAATATATAGACCAAGAACATTTCTGTGTTTCACCACACTGCATTCATCTCCCTATGACATCAGTTCTAAAGTCACATATGTCCATTAATTACATAAGCTTTCAAAGCCCTTCAAAACACAGTAATGTTTGCATTGTAATACTGGCATTGCGGCAGTACCTAGCCAGACGGATTCCCGCATAGGAATCCTACCGCCAGAAAATTGTAAAAAGTTATATAACAATATAACTGTGTCTCTAACACTCAATCAATCTTATCCGAAAAGCCATTCTTCAAAAACAAGGGAGTTGAGAGAAAAATGAGGGCATGAAGTAAGTTAATAATTTAAAATACCGTGTAAAAAAAATGAATTAACAGTCTATAAATGTCCCACTGCAGAGCACAGGCCTCCTCTCATTTGAAAGAGAGTTTAGGAGCCAAATGGTCAATTAGCCATAATATTTAATTCTAGTATTGAACTAGGTATATTTCCTGATTTGATGAAACATAGTAAAATCATACCTTTATTTAAATCTGGTAGTACATCGGACCCTGCTAACTTTAGACCTATTTCCTTACTACCAACATTATGTAAAATTTTTGAAAAAATTATACTTAATCAAATAATAAAACATTTTAATTTACATAAATTGTTTCACAAAAACCAATTTGATTTTACAGGGTCGTTCTAAAACCGATGCAGGTGTTGAATTTATTAAGAATATATTTGATGCCTTGGAGAGTCCACAGGATGCCTTGGGTGTTTTCTGTGATCATTCTAAGGCCTTCGATTGCGTCGATCATGAAACACTTATCAGGAAACTACATCATTACGGTATAAGAAATTCTGCACTTAAACATCTAATTTCATATTTGAGTAATACGCAGACAGTAGTGTCAATAGCAAGAGTTCTTCCGGATCAGCAGTATCTATGGGTGTCCCGCAGGGTTCGATTCTCGGCCCATTTCCATTTCTTATTTACATTAATGACTTACTTTACATAGTAGGGGACAACCATGATATAGTGTTATTTGCTGATGATACATCTTTGATTTTTAAGATCAAACGTCAACTTTTATTATATGACGAGATGAATAATGTTATTTCAAAATTAGTTGCTTTTAAACGGCAATAAAACAAAATCTATTAAATTCACAACACCAAATGTAATTGTTTAAATTAGATGTAAATGTGCTTGTGAATGGGGAAGAGTTGAGCCTTGTGGATACTACTGTCTTTCTTAGAATAACTCTTACTAAACTAGCTAGTAGACTTAGCTCTGCAGCTTATGCTGTAAAAAAAACTAGGAATTTGACAAATGTTGAAACTGCTAGATTAGTTTATTTTAGTTATTTTCATAGCATAATATCTTATGGAATTTTGTTATGGGGAAATGCGACTGATGTAGAAGTGATTTTTGTTTTGCAAAAGAGGGCCGTAAGAGCTATTTATAATCTTGGCTCTGAAGTGTCTCTTAGAGGTAAATTTAAAGAAATTAATATGTTATCCTTGGCCTCTTAATATATATTTTTTACTAAAAAAAGTGATGTTCATAATGTAAACACCAGGAACAAGCATAAATTAATAATGCCAGTTACTCGACTTCACAGGGTCAGTAATTCTTTTATGGGGCAATGTATACGTTTTTACAACAAAATCCCAGAGAGTCACAGTATTTCAATCAAAAAGTTCGAATTTTATATTAAACAAAGATTTCTTAAATAAGGTTATTATAATATTAAAGAATACATAGATGATGATAACCCCTGGGAATGAGGTCATCGCCGCCAAGCTTTTTCTACACCTTTGTAATACTGATGATATTGTACATTATTTTAAAAAATTACTAAAAAAAAATCTCGCTGGGTTTCTTACTGGTTCTGCCCAGGACAGGGCATTTTATGCGAACCAGTGTAGTTAAAAAAATGACTTTCAACAAGTATTATGTAAATAATCTATATTGAATAAAAAAAATCTATTCTATTCTAATCTAAACAATTCTAAAGGCCGGTACCGGAGATCAAACTCTGGTCACTCGCGTTCTATGAAACGGCGAGCGTCCCACTTAATTTTCGCGTGACCATGGCTGCTGTAAAGCACTCGAAACGTCGGGTTATAAATAGTATAAACTAACGCGATAAAATCATAAAATATTATATATCGTTTTATTAAATACTGTGGTATGTTGCATACTTTTATAGCAGTACTCGTATAGGCAGTTCACCACAATATACGAGTATCTCTGATATAAACATTTCGTTACTGATTTATTTTCCAGACTATATTATATTCAGTTTCTATTCAAGCTGTCTAAATAAATATCTATTAGGTACAGACTTAAAGTTTTGTTTAAAATGGTATAAATGTTAATAAATAAATAAATGTTATGTAACCATTTAACATTATTTAACACTGACACGAGCCCAACATTTAAAGGACTCGATGGGGCTTATTTTCTCACTCTCAGATACACGACTATTTATTTCTCGGCATTAACGTTTGACAAGGGATCGAAGTCCTTTAGAACCATTGTCAAAATTCGTGTAAAACCAGCGAGGTGAAATATGTCTTGTCTGTGACGTCGTTCGATACGGCAATGCGTTCTGCAGACAAGTCTTTTTTCCTTAATATTAAATCGAATTTTCGCTTTATTATTTGAAAATGCTTTTTGAATATGAAGTTAAATCATCTGCTTGTAAGTCGGGTTCAGTATTTAAAGAGGTATTCGGTAGGACCATAAAAGAAACAACGATGAATTAAACCGTTTATTTTGCACTTTCATTTAAATAAATTTTACAGATTGAGCACTAATTCAGTTCATTCACCCCGAGCACAACGACCCCACGACTCACAGACTGTGTCGCCATATTATAAAATTTAAATGGAATATTAATATTGTATTAATACAATAAATAAACAAATCGGAAGAAATTTTTCACTGATTGTAGCCAGAAACCTTGAGTGATAAGATTGGAGGAAGACTAGGATACAGTATCAAAGACACGGAGAATAACAACACGACCAGAATCAAAAACCACCAATTTGTATCTTTGCACTAATGCTGCAAGCTATCGTGGTAGCTCAGGGATTCATTAGTGGCGGTAGGATTCCTATGCAGGAATCCATCTATGTAGGTACCACGCCTGGGCCAGTTATTCTGCCGTGAAGCGGTAGGGAGCAAACTTTGCTGTGTTTTGATTTGAAGGACACTGAGAACTTGCGTAATCACTGAGAATATGAGACTAAAGGACTTATGTCTCAGGGTGAGGGGCGCAGTGTGGTGTCACACAGAAATGTTCTGGGTGACACAGCATTTGTTTTGGACAGAAATGGGGCCAGGTGCTCGCCTTAAATTTCATAGTACACGAGTGACCCAAGATTTTAAGGACTGATTTACCGCATTCTGAGTGGTGAAGGAAAACATTGTGAGGAAACCTGCTTGTCTGCGGAATAAAAATATTTCACGGATATTTGAAGTCCGCCAACACGCACGGGACGAGATGGACTCTTTCCGGCTGCAAATCCGAAAGAGAAATGTCAAATCAGAAATGAAAGAACGCCAGTGCTCATTAGTGGCACATTTGTAGTCTGTTACTTTACAAATGTAACAAATGCTCCGGCTATGAACAGATATCTCTGGATCGAGCGATCTAACATCTCGGTCTTCAAAATGAAATGAATATTTTTTTGTTCATCACCGTAAGAAATATAAATTTGTTTAGTCAAACGTCATTTTTTTACAATCTACCACCGTTTCCTACGTAACTACGTAGGTAATCTCTTTTTTGTTTTCATAGAAAACTTTAAAAACGCTCCATAATAAAATGTTAGACAAGATATCAAAATCGATTCTTGCGAACTGCCACCAGAGCCGGTTGGTATCAACGCAACGTAGACCTTCACAGCGACTGTGAAATGCCCTTAATCTCTGAACACTTCAGAGCATTATCACGGCGGTTTTTCGAAAAAGCCGCGGTTCATCCAAACCCGCTGGTGGTTAAAGCAGAAAATTACCGACCAGATAGAAACGCGACCGAACGCAAACGTCGCCCGCGAAATGTGCTAGACGACACGGACGACTCAGCACTCCCTGACCACGACACGGTCAGTCACAATCCAGGCTACACTGTACACACTGTTAATAACTTTAATATAACACGCATCACGACGCGCGACTGCCGAGCGGCGCGCAGCAGTCGACAATCACGCCGCGTACACACGATACACCCGTGTTCCAGGGCGGTTCTCACCGCCCAGAGTTACCGACACACAAGTCGACAGTCCGAATGGAGGCCCGCAGCCTCCCTCGGACGGTCATTAGACGACTTAAAATCATTTGAGATATTCGTATTCGAAGTCGCGCAAGCACGCAGCGAACGCGACACAGTCCGAATTTCGATTTGTTTATAGGAGTTTATTTAAGTATTTATGTTTGGGTCAAACCAAACCTGGCACGCGGGCCCCTGGCCCGTGAGCACAGTATCCGATGAAGCTTTAAAAGCCAAAAAGGCTAACAGCAATTACATCACCGAAATTATATTAGACAAGATATAATAATTAATGTACAAACGCGTTGCAAACTCAAGACCAGCCTGCCTCTGTCAACAGCACCTGTTCACAAGTATAACGCATATGGCATCCAAATATTCAGAACGAGTACATACCTCTAAAAATACCGCGTGGCCTAGCGTTTAGAGTACCTGACTTCTACGTTGCAGATCATGTGTTCGAATCCCAGCCGGAACCACCATTTGTTAAAAAACACAAATTATTTCTTATTTTTGCGCGAATACTGCTTATTTAAAAAAAACTGATTTTTACGGATTTGATCGCGTTTAATTTTGTACTATTTATAACTCGACGTTTCGAGCGCTTTACAGCACATCACGGGAGGATTGTTGTGTCTGTCTGCATTGCACTGCATCCCACCTAGCTCTGATCCTATTGCATAAGCGTTACATCGGATACGAGTGGGTTGGGGCGAGTGAGAGCCCCTGTGTTTTCGTGTACACTTGCGGCACTAAAGGATCTCCTGCGCAGTTGATAACTTCCGAAAATATTCGATACTTGACGCTGCGGTCGGCGTCTGGGCCAGGAGGACAACCTACAAAGACCAATATTTTTTATTAAGTCTAGAAAAGTTAACAGAAGTAGGCATTACTTTGAAGTGAAGTAAAGTACTTCAGATCCGCTAATTAATTTTAAACTTGACGAAATGTGCAAATCGTTAACCTGTCGTTAAGTGCAACGTCTGCCCATAATAGTTTTGTGTAACATCACACTGCACTTATTAACCTTTGACATCTTGCATGGTAATTAAAACCGAATCACAGTTATTACATTTTACCTCTTAAAAAATAAATTTTTTATCTCTAATCGTAGAAAAGTAACGTATTTGTTTTTTTTTCTGGGGTTCACGTAAAAACTCAATGTAACGGGCACGAGTTTTATTCGAAACCGGAAATTACGTTCGCTATCTTAATCACAGAACCCGGAACTAAGCGATGCAAGCATCGCTGCTTTTCTATTGATATAGATTAGACGGAGACAGTACTTGGATTAATTTACCCAAACATTCAATTAGAAATGTCACATGTCGCACGTTTTCTAAGAATTGATATCCATGTATATACATTTTTTGATAACTTTACACACACACACACACACACGTCACACTTCTCATATAAGGGGTAGGCAAAGGCCACACACGCAGCCCACCCCACCCTCGCGGGAACAAGACGTGACTGGTTACGAACCACGTCGTCGTCATTTGTACCAAACAAGTCACAAAACTCTTACTCCCCATTTCGTTCCCACGAGCAGTATAGTGAAAGCTTTGCATATTATGGTGTCATTCTGCACGAATGAAGGCTGCCCGTACAAAACCTTAGTCCCTTCTTACCACACCTCGGTGGGATAGAGGTAGTTGCTATTGTATTCTGCTGGACACCTAACGGCTATTTGCTTTACCCTGTTTTTTATTGATATTATTTATATATTAGAAAGGAATCAAAGGAATAACTTTATTTGCCACAAAACCACGGACGTACAGGACACTTATAAAAAAAACACAAAAAGTAAACGCAAACTGCTAATCTTAACTAAGCTATACTTATTTCGTGTATGTTTTTCGGATCAACTCGCTATAATTATGTAACTAATAATAAATATTCTCTATTCAAAGCAAAAGGAATGAAAATTAATGTAGATAACACTTAAGTAATGGTTTTGTAAAGAGAAGAAAGTATGTCAGATTGTAGTGTTCTTGTGATTGAAGGAGAAAAAGTGAGAGAAAAATAAATTATATGGGGCCCTGCATAAATTTATGTGTAGCCAGAAAGTATCTAAAAAGGCACAACGGTCCTCATAATTATGTACGGTAGTGAATGTTCGGTCTGGCAGAAGAAGCATGAAAATAAGATTAATGCCGTTGAAATGAAAAGTTTGAGAAGTATAGCTGGAGTTACTTTGATGGACAAAGTGAGAAACAGCATATTAAGGGAACGTTGCGGTGTGGTAGAAGATGTAGTGTCAAAGATAGAGAAAAGGGTTGCTTAGATGACTTGGACAAGTAGAGACGATGGATGAAAGAAGATTGACGAAACAGATTTATAGGGCGAGTGTGAAGGGGCAAGCCTGGTAAGGGTCGACGTAGGCGAACGTATTACGATCAGATCGAAATCGTTTAAGGAAAAGCCACGTCAAAAGTACCCGCAACCGACGAGCTTGTATGAAAACACTAAAGAAAGTAGAAGAAGCTAAAGATGTGTGTCAGGATCGTAGCAAAGTGGAAATAATGTGGTCTCTGCCTACCCCTATGGGAAAGAGGCGTGATTCTATGTATGTATGTATTCAGAATGAACAAAGTGGTTGCATAACTATTATAAAAAAAATCATCATTGTCATTTTCAGCTTGGACATGATGTCCTCTTGGCCAATTGCAACCGCGGCGACAACTTCCAAATATCATCGGGAGATATCAACTGTGCAAGAGTTATTATAGTGCCACAAGTGTATGCGCAAACACAGAGACATTCGTCCCTCTAACCGCGGCTGATATAACGCTGATTGGAAACACGGGTATAATTGAAAGACAACCAGACCCAAATTTTTATTTCAGTACAAATGTTAGTTCCGGCGTTCGAACCCTGCCATGTCACGCGGTCGTCAAACAACTGGACATAGGCCTTTTTCAAATAGCGAACGAATTCGGCAGTGAACAATGTCCCCAAAATGTTTCGAAGCGCGTAGTAAATCACGATTAATAAGCTTTGTAGTAAGATTCGGTTCGAAGGGACGTAATTATTTTTATTCAATTAAGGACCTTCATTAAAAGCTTCTGTGAGCCAGCTTAAATATTTGTTAGAGTAATTTCAGCAGAATGTAATTAGTTTTATCGCAGAGTAATAAACCCTATTTTAATGAATGTATCCTTTTTTCTGAAATACAATTATATTATGTACATGTGCATTCTTCCATACTATAATCCATACTGATATTAAAAATGCGAAAGTAACGCTCTCTGTTCTCTCTGTCTGTTTGTTACCTTTTCACAGTTCAACCGCTGAACCGATCTTGACTTGAAATTTGGCACAGAGATAGCTTTCATCCCGATGACGGACATAAGATATTTTTTATTCCGGACCCTACGCTATATTTAAAAAACATATATCCACGCGGACGAAGTTGAGGGCAACAGCTAGTATTATAAATGCGAAAGTAGCTATCTCTGTTTGTTACCTTTTCACGGTTCAACCGCTGAACCTGTTCCTACGGGATATTTAAAAAACCTATATCCACGCGTACGAAGTCGCGAGTCATCAGCTAGTAATATTATAAATGCGAAACTAACTCTCTCTGTCTTGGTTGAGCCGAGATCTTGGTATTCCGAAATTCTGCATAGAGATAGCTTACATCTTGGAGACGGACATACGATACTTTATATTCCGGAAAATCAAAGAGCTCAAAGAGAGTATTTACAAAATACCTAAATCCACGCGGACTTGGTCGCGAGCTTCTACTAGTTAAATATAAAAAAAAGATTTATTCCAATATAGTTATCAGGAGTGTTCAACTTGCTTCATTATTTAGGGTGGATGAGAAGTGT